>CM052444.1:96685365-96695400 GCA_028533085.1 Varecia variegata | reverse complement strand
CTGGTCTCAAACTCCTGGCCTCAAGCAATCCTCCAGCCTCAGCATCCCAAAGTGCTTGTATTATAGACGTGAGCCACCATGCCCAGCCCACATAATTCTATGTAACAGTTAAAAAGAAATTAACAAATTTAAATCTACATCTATCAAACATTGTTGGATGAAAAAAAAGCAAGCCTTAGGGAGACATGTGGTACACACTGCTTCCATTTGTACAAATTTAAAACTCTAACTTAAAAAGAAAAATAGCTTCCTATTACTATCAGGGTAAAATCCTAACTTCCTGCCCTGGACCACAAGGCCTGAGTGATCTGGCCCTCGCCCATCTCTCTAACTCCATCCCATACCACTCGCTAAGCTCTGGCCACGCCAGCCTTCTTTCAACATGCCTCCAGCACTGCATTTTCATGCCCACCACCGGGCCTTGCCATTAACCTAGTGCCTCTGCCTGGCACTTCAACTTGATCTTCCCCTAAAGCTGCCCCGTCACCTCCAGACAGTCTTGTGTTGGTCCATCTATCTGCTTGTTTATTTCCTCGTCTTCCCCCATTAGCCTGCAAGCTCCGGGAGAGTGGGAATGTTGCCTTTCTTGTTCAGTAGTATCTCCCCAAGGGATGGCATTTGGTAGGCGCTTAGTAAATGCTTGTTGAATGAATAGATGTGACTTCCTCCAGGAAGACCTTCCCAAATTCCTAAACTAAGAAACACTCCCTAACTCCACTTCCACAGCCTCCTGGCTCGGCTCTCTCAGCAGTTTTCCCACTATGATTCAGGAACGCTTAATCTGGGGTTCTCAAAGGGACGTCAGGGAAATCCATAAACATCCTAAAATTGTAGGCAAAATTTCACGTGCATGTGCTCATTACATTTTCTGAGGTGAGGATTCTTAGTTTGTAATCATATCCCTAAAGGGGTCTATGATGCAAACACACAAAAATGCAATCATTTTGGTGACACTACTCTCTTTCAGTTGAGTTAGAATTTGACCAGGTCCTCCAGACTGTAGGCCGTCCAAGGGCTGGAAGTTGCCAAGTCCACCACTGTTCCCCAAAATGCTAGTGCAGGGCCTGGTGTGTAACAGGTGAATCTCAGTGAAATCTTGAATGAATGAGAGAATGAATGCATGCTATTGGAGCCTGGGTACCAGGCCCGTTCATATTCACTCTCAGACCTCTTGGGTGCCAGAGACATCAGAAACTGGAAGAACAAGGAAGGCTCAGCGCTCAGCTCCCCGGAGACCAGCAGGGCCCTGCCTGGGCTCCCCTCTGCTCTGCCTGACCCCGGCACTGCACCGCAGATCTGGATCCGTTACAGGGTTTTCATTCCCAGCCCAGTGGCTGCTGCACCCTGCAGGGACGAGCCAACCTCCGGCTACTCCTCCCTCCACCTCGCCCCGGAAGGAAGGCTGCAAGCCTGTCCTCCTCGCGGATGGCTTTGGTAGCAGGGCTGTTGCAGCTGAAATCCGTGCAATCACCCAGCTCAGACAGCCCCGTGGAGACTCCACAACAAGGCACCAAAACAGAGGCCAAACCCTTCCCGGGAAACTCAAGCGGTGAGGAGGGGTGCCTCCTTCACCAATGACTTAGGAATCTAGACATTCCAGTGGGGCCAACTGAGCAAGAGGTGCGGAACACCTGGCTCCATTCCGTATAAAGAAATGCCAAGCTCCAGGGTGAGCCCCGTTTGCCAGGCAGCCAGTCTCCGTCCAAGGCCACCAGATCCCACCATGTCCTTCGAGGGGCAGGGAGAGGGGGCGAGAGGCTTTTCCACCCGGAGAGCAGTGGGCCCCCAACCTTTTTGTTCACTCTCAAAATGTGAAGATTTATGTATCTATGAGCTACAGATAAATTATACTACCGTGTACATTATAAAAATATACATTAATATACAAAACAGAAATTTTGGAAGGATGACATTTTTTAAAAATATATCTGCATATAAAACAAAAGTTCATCTTGCACATAGCAGATCTATCTTTTAAAAAATTTAATCTTTACAATATCTATGAGCCCCATTTGACAGAAGAGGAAACTGAGGCAGGAAAGGCCAAGTGATTTGCCAAAGGCCCCTCAGCCAACAAGTGGCAGAGCTGAGATTCAAGCATACGTCATCTGATTCCTGTGACCTTGACCTCCACCTTAGAACCACCATTTATGTAGCCATAGTTGCGTGGGGCTACACCTGATTATTATCTTCAGTCCTCACAGCAACCCTGACAGGAGACACCATTCTCAAATGGGAGACACTTCTCCCATTTGACAGATGAGCAGAGACTCAGAGAGGTTAAGTAATCTGCCCAAGGTCACACAGTGAGGCACACCTGTCTGACTCTTGTACCACTCTGCACCTGTACAGAGTGCCGCTCTTACCCATGCTGGGCACTGTTTTCCGTGGCAGGCCCGGGGGCTGGCCTGGTTTAGCCACCCCCACCACGCCCCACCCCCCATCCCTGAGTCCAGAGTGCAGTGAAGTCCTTCCCTGGGTTGAATTTCTAGGACACAAACCAGCACCCCAAACAATGACTGACAAATAGTCTGAGCTTGATAAATAAATATATGAATAAATGAATAAGTGAGTGGATAAATGAACTAGCAAATATATAGATGAGCGGTTGAGTGAATTTCTCCTGATCACATTCTCTATTCTCAGAAAGAGAGAGTCAACGATTCCCATAGATTCCGCAGATCCACCCACCGAACATTCCCCAGAGGTCTGGAGAACCCGTGTATGGTGTGGCACAGCGTAAGAGCTTCCCACCAGTGTTCCTGGAACTAACGCCTCGGATGCACGGTAACAGCCCTCCGTCCACAGACATGTGTATGTGCGTGTCCTCATGGCTTCCTCTCAGCTGGGGTGAGGTGGGGACTACTCCCCCATGTCACAGGCTGAAGAACTGAAGACAGAGAAGGGATGTGAATTGTCCAAGGTCACAAAGGAAATAGGTGGCAGGGGGGGTGGGGTCTCTCCTGTTCTCCTCACTTTCCCTCCAGCCCATCCCTGTGTATTGGGATCTGACATTAAACAGCCAGGGTTCCGGGATGGGGTCGTTAGGGGTTAGTCAGGAAGCAGCATCCTCGTTAGTCCTCCTTTACAGCGAAATAAAAAGGAAGCAAAGACAGGGCAAGGGATCTTGGTCAGACAGCACATCCAGGTCCAGAGAGCTCCAGAGAGTTGCATGGCGTGCCCCAGATGGGGTCAGGCTAGGAACCAGAAAGAACCAGGTGTGTCACCCAGGGTTGGCAAAACAGGCACAGCCCAGTCAGAGGTAGCCCCAGGGGCCTGGGGAGGCAGAGTCAGCAACGGGCCCCTACTCTGCCCCACCGCTCACCCCTCCTGGTGGGGCAGAGTATCATCGGAGATGCCAGATGCCGGAAAATGGGCTGGGAGGGCAGAACATTCCTCTCGAATGGGCACGGTGCTGCGGTGCCCAGCCCGCACCGCCAGCCCAGCCCAGCCCAGCCCAGCCGGGCCCTCACCAGACAGCCAAGCACAAAGGCTCTCTCAGCCAGGCAGACAATTCAGCCCTTTCAGGCCGAGGGCAGCCGGGCTGGCATTCCCTGCACCTCCGTTTCTCTCTGGCTCCTGTAAGTGAATCACTCAGAATTAATGACCCTGGGAACAATGACCGAGGAGCAGGTTTGGGTTCTTCTTGAGTAGACAGAAGGCTGGCTCCTAGGAACACCCATCACTGCTGATGGAGACCAACGCAACGGATGCTCCAGGGTCACAGATCCACACAACAGAGTGCCACAGAATTGTCACCGGCTGCGGCCATCAGAACCATAGAAGGTTATGGTCACAGCCTCATGGACTGCTTGAGAGCCACAAATTGTTCTAATCACAGAGCCACAGAACTCCAGTGTCCCAGAATCGTTAGTAAAAGCCTAGATTCACTAGCTCAAGGAACCACAGCCTCCAGCACCATCCGTCTTCAGTTGCCAGAACCCAGCTTTTTAGAGCAGGAAAGAGCCTGAGAAATCACCCTATCTGAGGCTTCCTTTTGCAGTTGGACAAACTGAGTCAACCGATGAAGGTCACAAAAATAGGACTAGCACCATCGCTAGTGCCACTCCCCATCCTCACCCTACTTCTAGAGAAGGTGGGCTAGAGTAGCAGCAGCCTCAGCTCCTGGGGACCTGGCCCCTTGGGGGTCGGGCTGTCCCCTCTGGAGGATGATCTGACACTGTCAGGGACCTGTGGTCAAGCCCTTCCACTGTGTCAAGATCGGAGGCTGTGAGCTCTGACGTCAGGATGATGTGTTTGGCAAGTCTGGACAGGCCTGGAGTCTTTTGACCAATCTCCTGTCCCTGCCTAATAAGGAAGAATCGTGCACACTTGTGATTTCACCTGGGCGTCTGCCTACGGGTGATCACACAGGGGCGAGAGCCAGTCCTCCTGAGTTTCAGCCTGGGACACCCATTGCCTCATCAGGGTCACTTCAGTTCACTGCCAGGCCACACCGCCAGTGAGATCCAGCCTCACTTTCCAAGGCCTATCACATGCTGGGCTCAGGAAGTTACTAAGATGAGAGAGATCTTGTGCCCACCTGTGAGGCCCTTATAGGTCACTGAGAGCACCACAGGTGTATGTAATTATACAGCAAGACAGAGTGGGATGGTGATACACACAGAAGAGACAGAAATTAAGGACACCTTCATGGGAGAGAGGCAGCAGTTAAACTGAGTCATCTGAGAGCTTTTCTGCCTATCAATTCCTGACTTCTGCTCCTGGCTGTGATGGAGCAATAAGGATTGGACTTACCTTCCCACCCTAAGCAACTAGAAAATGGAACAAAATATATTAAATGACTATTTTCAGCCACTGAAAAACAGGTGTGGCCAATGTGACCCCTAAAAGAAGAGAAATGAATGAGGGGAGCCGATTGCCTTGGTTTTCTTCATGGGGCAGGGAGAGGCACCCCAAGTGGAGTACAGTGATCCTGCTGCACTGAGGATGTGGAGATTGGGGTCCAGCTAGAAGTTCTGTGGCAAAGTTCCAGAAAGGAGGAAGTGGTGCGGAAAAAGAACTCCAGAAATCTGCACGAGATCTTCCCGAGTACTAGGTTACACGTGCATAGGATGAAGCTCCGTGAGACTGGGCAAAGAACAGCAGCAAAGTTGCAAGCATTCCCAGAGTGCACACAGGACAGGAGACGTGGTAACCACCTGGGGTGGTGAGAACATTGAAAACCCATTCAGTGGAGGCTCCACAGAGGTCGTGCCTTAGCAGCAAGCTGAGCTGTCCCTAGAGTGAGGGCCAGTCCAGACCAGCCACACCAAAGCTTAAAAACAGGCTTCAAAGGGATCAAGCTGATTTGCAAGTAACCTAAATGCCTGTTAGAACAAAGCCCAGCCTTCCTTAAAGGCAGACAACAAAATTGAGACACTCAACAATGTAGCATTCATAATGTCTAGCATCTAGTCAAAAATTACCACATAGGACAAGAAGTAGGAAAATGTGACCCACAGCCAGAAGAAAAATTAGTCAATAGAAGCAAACCCAGAAATGACAGAGATGATGAAACTAGCATGCAAAGATATTAAAAGAGTTATTATAACTATGTTTAAGTATTTAAATGAAAAGATACTCATAATGAGGAGAGAAATGGAAAATATACAAAAGTATCAAGTGGAACATCAAGAGATGAAAAAATGTAATATCTAAAATAAAAAATTCATTGATTGGAATTAACAGCAAATTAGACACCATTGCAGAAGAAAAGATCATTGATCATGAAGGTATAGCAATAGAATTTATCTAAATTGAAACACAGAAAAAAAAGCCTGGAAACAAAATGAACAGAGCTTAGTGACCTGAGATAAGACATCAAATGGTCTAACATATGTGTCATTGAAGTTCAAGAAAGAGAGAGGAAAGAGAGAGAAAGAAAGCAACAGAAAATATATTTGAAGAAATAATGGTTGGAAATTTGTTTAATTTTATAAAAACTATAAGCCCACAACTCCAAGAAGCTCAACAAACCCCAAGCAGGATAAACATAAAAACCCCACATCAAGGTATATCATATTCAAACTGCTAAAACCAGTGCTAACAAGAAAATCTTAAAAGTAGACAGAAAAAAGGACACGTACAAAGGAACAATGATAAACTTCTCACCAGAAACAATACAAGCCAGACGGTGATGGAACCTCTCTAAAGTGCTGGGTGAGGGGGGGAGGAACTGTCCACCCAGAGTTCTATACCCAGCACAGATACCCTCTAAACAATGAAGGAGAAGTAAAAACTTTCCAGACAAACAAAAGCTGAGAGAATTTGTCACTAGCAGACCTGCAATACAAGAAATAGTAAAGGAAGTTCTTCAAGTGAAAGGAAAACAATGCTGGGTGGACACTGGAGTTGATACACAGGACTAAAGAGTGCCAAAGATGGTGACCATGTGAGTAGACGTGAAGGTTTTCCCCTCATCTTTCAATTTCTTTAAAAGATAATTATTTAAAGCTAAAATGACAGTGTTTGGTGGGGTTTTTAACATACGTAAAAGCAAAATGTGTTACAACAATAGCACAAAAAGGACAGAACGGGGAATAGAAGTCTACTGTTCTAAGTTTCTTACATTATCAGCTCTAGTGGATTTGTACTGTGTCAACTAAGCTAATCTGGAACTATCTGAGTTTCTTAGATTCCTTTCCCTGTAGAGTTTCAAATTACCATTGGTCACAAGAGACATTTTAGCAACATTTGGGAGGTGGGGTAAAGCAGTAGCTGCTTGCCTTTTTCTTTTAATTTTGGTACTCAGAAAGCTGGTGCGGGGACAGCAGGTGCTGTGGCAGCTCACATACTGCCGCTGAACTGCCGGGTCACCTCGTTGTCACGAGGCAGCAGCTGGGCCCACAGCTCTTCCAGCTCCTGCGGGACCATCCTTCAGTGTCTCTGACCCCCGGCCCAGGTGTGTGTTTAACTTCCTGATGAAGGCCCAGCTTCTCCTACAGATCGTCCCATCACTGGAGTTGGCATTTCTCCTACAGATCGTCCCATCACTGGAGTTGGCATGGCGGAGGAGAGAGATGACACACGAGTTCTAGTTTGTTCCAGCTCTTCCCCGTTCTCTCCCCACTTTAAGTCCATCTCACCTTCCTATCTCTTGCCTCCCCCGCCCTGCCAGTATATCAGCACCAGACACACAAAAATTAGCCTTTTACAGACTGATTCACCAACTTCATATCATTGTAGGTCAAATTCCTATAGCACATCCCTTATTTTGTGTCACTCTCAGTAGTTTTGTTTCTGTGATTGAGCCCTAACAAGTATGTAAAGTGGCGTAATAGGTGTAATAAGTTAAAGACGCATATTATTAACTCCAAAGCAACCACTAAAAAAAAAAAGAGTGAAAACATCAAATAAAATGGAATTATTTAAAAAAATAATTAATCCCAAAGAAGAAAGGCAAAGAGAAATTAGGGAACGAAGAAGAGATGCGATAAATAGAAAGCAAACAGCAAGATGAAAGATTTAAGCCCAACCCAATCAATAATTACATTAAAAGCAAATTATCGAAACGGTCCCATTTAAAGGCAGAGATTGTCAGATTGGATTTTAAAAAACCCCCAAGACCTGTTTATGCTGTCTGCAAGCAACCCACTTTAAATATAAAGACACAGATAAGTTAAATATAAAAACATGGAAAAACATATACAAGAAAATACTAATCATGAGAAACTGGAGTAGCTATAAAGACATAACCAGAGAAGACTTCAGAGCAAGGGTTATTATCAGAGATTAAGAAGGACGCTTATTAATGAGAAAGGGATCAATTGATCAAGAGGCTATGACACTGCTAAATACGTATGTACCTACTAAGAGAGCTTCACAGTACTTGAAGCAAACTGACCCACCTGAAAAGAGAAAACAGAGAAGTCCATGCTCAGAGCTGGAAATCTCAACACTCCCGTAATTAGTGGGACAGGTAGGCAGAAAGTATGCAAGGATATGGAAGACTTGAGCACTGTCACCAACTTGACCCGTGTGACATCTATAGAACACCCCACCCAGCAACAGAGTCCGCGTTATTTTCAAGGGCACACAGAACAGTCCAAAGGTACACCACCGGCTAGGCCGTAAAACAAGTCTCGGTACATTTAAAAGACTGAAATCACTACATGGATTCCGGAGAAGAAAAAAATAAATAAAGGAGTGCACACGTTCTTTCAGCTAAAAGATAGAGAAGATAAACTTTCTATATAATGCGAATGAGTCATTTTTGCTGCGGAAGAGTGGTGGCGATGGGTCACTGAAGTGTGTCTTAAGACCTAACTAACCCCTTGCAAACCGGGCCATGAATCAGAAGGGACTTCTGGGCCAGTGGAGTATGTCACTGGAGGTCTGGGGGACTTTTCAAAAGGAGGGCGCTGCTAATAGTGGCTTGAGTCAAGAAGCAGGCCTGTAGGTTTGCAGTTCCCTGAGCTCCTGGGGTAAATCCTGCTCCTGCACCTCGTCCTGGGTGTCCCACAGGCACCTCAATTTGTCTGAAACGAAGCCAACGGCATGTTCCCAGCCCCCCAGAGCGCCCAGCGCCATGCTTGCTTCTCAAAACCACGTTTCTCCCTTGGTCTTGGTTAATGGCTCCACCCAGAAACTTGCAAGTACCCTTGACTCCTACTTCTGCTTCACCCCATGGTTAGTCACCGAACCCCGTACAGTCATCTCTCTCCTTCATCTCTCCAGCCTTCCTCCCTGCCCTCCCCTCCTCCCTCCCCTCCTCCTAACTCACCCAGCCCTCCGGCTGTGTCCTGCCTCCTGCCATGGGCCCCCCTGCTTCCCAAGGGAGTCTCAGCTTTGTTTCTCATGTCCTAAAAGTCACACAATAGTACATATTTCATGTCAGAAAACACATCATACAGATAAGCAAAACCCAAAATAAATGAATTAATAAATAGAAGTGAAAACCAATTTTAACCAAAATAGAAATCAGCCCACCACCAACCCAGCGATCACCACTGTTAACATTTGGGGTGACCAGACTTCCAGTCCTTTGCCTACCATTTCATTTATATTTTTTACAAAGTGGGATTGTTCTAGACATACAACTAGGGTGACTCAGTTCATCCAGGACCATCTGGTTTTTGCACTAAGGGTCCTGTCTTCTAGGAAACCACTCGGTCCTAGGCAAACCGGGACAGTTGGTCACCCTACAACTCTTCTGCTTACTAGATTGGCACCTTTTGCTGTAATAATAAGCAACTGTATCTTCATTTTAATGGCTGCAGGGATATCAGTGCGTATAAATGCCCAAGTGGTCTTATAAAGGTAAAACAGTCTCCCCTCTTCCACTTCCATCCCTTGCTGCACCCCATGGTACAGTGTGCTCCAAAGTGGGGGAACGGGGGTGCAATCTGGGGCAGGTGTAAGAAGAGCCATCGGCTCAAGGGAGGAAAAGCACCAGAATTTCTAGGTGCATTCTTTATCTCATGTTTTAATTTTTTTTTCTGTTTTTGTGTTATATCATGTACATGACATGTGTGTATAGTAGTGCATGTATATAATTTCGCTACAAATAAATCTCCATGTACTGGAGGTTTTATTATTTCCAACATGATCCTAAAAGTTAGAAACACTGGCCCAGCTGATAAAATATTAACACTTTAGCATCCTGGGATGCCCGGCATAGGTGAGACTTTGCTTTCCCTGCCGGTTTCATCTACCACCTCTCCTAGCCCCCAGGCCCCAGCAAGCCGTACCAAACCACATCTGTTCCCCAAATATCCACATCCTCCAAGAGTTTGCACCAGCTGTCTGCGGTACCCATCACCCCACCTGGTTCACCTCCTGGCTAACGAGACCCAGATCAAGTGCCACCTCTGCCAGCAAGCTTTTCCAGACACATCCCCTCTCAAGCCCGTCCCGTCCATGAGAGGTGTCCCTCTTCTGCTTTTCCACAGTGCCCCGTGCTTTCCTGTGCCACCACACTGCCCATGTGGCTTTGTAGTTGCCCGGTCAGCCCTCCGTGCTCCGCTCAAAGTGGGGATTGCTCTGCAGCTCTGAATCCTGGTGGCCGCCCAGCCCGGTGCCTGCCGCATAGCT
>CM052444.1:96665741-96684865 GCA_028533085.1 Varecia variegata | reverse complement strand
ACGAATGAACAAATAGAGGAATGAAGGAACAAATGAGTGGGCAAAGGAACGAGTAAATGAATGCCCCGTGGCCTTGCATCATGAGGCCATGCCCAGGCTGCTTTGCAGACATCAACCAACTGCTCTGTCTTTAAGATGCCCTTGTCATTTTCCATCTGGTGTCATTTTTCAAATTTTAGTTGCTGCTTATGGACATGCCGGATATCTGTTTCCTCCTCCCTCCCCACCCCTGTACTAGCACCAACCAAACCTTCCCATCCTCAATAATTCCTCCATAATAGCTCACAGGGTAATGAGCAGCAGTACTGTAGGATTACTGGGTGGTAGAGCTGGAAGATACACTTAGAGACCAACTCTCCATTTTGTAGATGGGAAAACTGAGGCCCAGAGAAGCAAAGCAACTTCCCCAAGGTCACACAGCAAGTAAGTGGCAGAGAGTGGACCCAGCCTCCTGTTTTCAATCTTTCTCCCTTTACTGACCTGCCTCTGTTCATTGCTTGAGCCTTGTCAATCAAAAGGCATTTTGGGCAAAAGCACAACAGATGAGCTTAACGATTTCTCAAATGTAGACACTACCCCAAATCTGTTTCTGTGTGGATTTGAAAAGGTCCTGGGAATAGGGAGGTGAGAAATTCAAGGTCAAGCCCTGCAATTTCCTCAGGCAGAGAAATAAATAACCGAAACCATCACTGAAGACTCCCACGTACTAGATGCTTCCTCGAATTATCCCATTTAATCCTCCAACAGATAGTAACTAACCTCGTTCTAGAGACGAGCAAATTGAGGCTCGGAGAGGTAAATACAGTGACCAGCTCATCCCAATTTTCTTGGTACCTGTCCCAGTTTTGAAACTGAAGGTCCCCTGTCTGAGGAACCCCCTTAGTTCCAGGTAAACTGGGACAGTTGGTCACCCTGGAGGTGAGCAGCCCACCCTCGGGATTGAATCCCAGAGATCCAAGCCCAGATCCGATGTGGGTTCCTGTGCCCTTCTCTGCCCACCACGCTGGGCCCTCGGGTCAATAAACGAAAGAAGAAACAAACAGATAAACAAGCCAGTGGGGTAGGGGTGGGAAGCGGGCTGGAGGAAAAACAAGCCAGTGGGGTGGGGGTGGGAAGCGGGCTGGAGGAGGGAGGCACCGAGGACCGCTCTGAAGTCAGGTCAGCCCCGCTGTCTGCAGCCAAGCCTCTGGGAGGCAGAACGCCGGGTGTCCTGCCAGGGGAGGACAAACAGGGCCTGCTCTCCTTCCCTCTTCATCCCGGGAGGAATCTGTTTGCTGTGATAACCCTGTTATCTCAGCCAGGTCTCTGGTTTCCTGCAGTGACAAGCGGTTTAAGGTCGGAGGCTGTGACAAAACCAGTCTCCCTGGGACCCTGGCACATCCCCACTCCTCTTCCCAAAGCCGGGTTGGGGCGGGGGAGGCATGTCCCACAGGGCAGGGGCTCCACTGCCCACCCGTGGAGCAGACATCAGCTAAGGACAGGCAGCGCCTTTGCACAGCGATGAGCGCTGGCTCTCAGGGGACTGCCGGGTCACTGGTCAGCTCATGCCTGTCCTCTCTTCCCCCTGAGAGAGCTGGTGGCCTTGGGCACAATCCATGCTTTTTTCCTAACCCTCAGCCCTCAGCTTAATCATTACCCAGTCCTGACGGAGCACAAACACATGTGATGGTGGCAATCGGCTATGATGTGTGATGTCACCCCCCAACTATTTCCATGGCTTGCCCCAGCAGGTGGTGAGAATTCCCGAGATCACCTCAAGGCCCCTTCCTGCATTCCTAAGGTTCTCATCTCAGGCCTTTCTCCTGACCCCTGACCCTGCACGTGAACCTCTACAGCAGGCTGGGGTCACGCAGGGGAATGGGCGCAGGAGAGTGGGATCAGAGAGGCCTGTTCCCGTGCCGTCCCTGTCCCTCCAGCTGTGAGACCTCGGCAGATTCCTTTGCCTCTCTGAGCCTCAGCTTCGCCACCTCTGAAAGGGGTGGGTCATAGTCTGACCTCCCCGGGTGTTTGGGAGCAGCACCAGGGTGCGTGGAAGTGGCCAGGGCCTCCACAGTCTCGGGGCTGGGAACGAAACTCAGCCCAGGACTGTCAGGTGGGCTGCGGGGCCAGGGCAGGCAGTACAGGGCACGGATTCGCATGAGCTGCTTGCAGGGCTTGGGGTTGCTTGGAAGAAGAGGAAGGAAAATGGGATTGGGCAGTGGGTACCGGTGTGTGTGCCCTGGGAGGAGGTGGCTCCTGGGAGACCCGGGCAGGGGACAGGCAATGCTGCCCAGAGAACCTTTGCCCCAAATCTGCAGAGAGCACAGCTCCACGGGCCCAGGGAGGCGCGGGAGCTGCGGAAAACAGCCTCTTGGTATGAATCTCCGATTTCCTACAGAGGACTCTGGCCACTGCGGCCAGGCCCCCTCGGTGACTTCAAGGGCAAACGATGTAGAAGGGGAGAGGGTGGCACAAAGAAAGAATGCAAAGGCAGGGGTGGGTGGGGTATGTAGCTGGGGTTGTGAGCACCCGGGACTCCGGAGACACACTCAACTCCCAGACCTAACCGGGTAAGGTTTTGCAGGGGCCAGACGTCCAGAGGAGCAGCTGGCAGCCAGACCCACTGAAACCTGGGTGGGTGCTAGTCCATACGCACAGGCTGGGTGGCTGGGGACACAGGGGCTGTGCAGCAGAGGAAACACACTCCAGTGGGGGTGGGGGTGTCCCGGATGCACGACGGCTGGCAGAGCTTCCTGCAGGGCTGCGAGCCCCACAGCCTGCCTTCACCCACTTACCCTCTCCCAGACCCGGACACGGGCAACAGCCACGCCCAGGGAAGCCCCAGTAACGTCCTTATAAAGTGAAAACTTCTTGGTGAGTCAGCGCGAGCCAGGCCGGCCCAGCTCATTCATTGCGAAGGTATTTTCTTTTCAGCTCTTTTCTGTGAAGCCTTTCACTGCCGGGGAGGTGAAGTCATCGCCTGGTCAACACCAGGCCTTGCGGTAAACTGCCTTTGAACTGCAGCTTCTGTTTAACCTGCCAAACCCCGTGGGGTGCTGGTAGCCCGGAGTGGTGCAAAGGTCACTGGGCTGAGTGGCGGGCCTCGGTTCTAGCTGTGGGGCCTCGACTGACGCAAGTCACGTCTCTGGGCCTCGGCTTCCCCATTTGATACACGAAGTCACTACTACCGAAAGGATTCTAAAGACATGCACAGAGCTACACACTCATTCAATCAGCAAATGGTTGTTGAGTGTTTAGTGTGCACCATGCTGGCACAACAGAAATTGCGGCAAGGAAACACACATGCACACACACGCATACACACATACATGTGCATATACACATACATAACATACACACACGCATGCACATGATTCCCACTCCTTGCCCTTGGCACACTCACGTTCTAGTGGGAAGGCGGACGTGAATCAAATGATCTCGTAAGTGCATATTAAAACACAGCCGTGATTAGTGTTGAGTCTCTGGTGCCATGAGAGCCTGCAGTGGGGGTTGGGCAGGTCTGGGTGGGCAGGGGTGGGACAGGGACTTCCGGGAGGAGTGGCCACCGAGTGGGAGATGGGAAAGACGGCCAGGCACAGAGAGGCAGTAAGTGCAGTCCCTGCAGAACTGTGGCTTGTCCTAGGCCCCACAGAAGGTCGGCCTGCCCGGTGGGGCACGACAGTAAGGGGCGCAGGGGAGGGTGGTCGTAACAAGACTGCCCAGGCCGGAGGGTGGGAATGGGCACTGAGCTAGCAGCCCCGAGGGCAGTCTCTGGCTCCGACAGTCCAGGCCAGCAGTTCCCCAGTGTGATCAAGTGGCTTTGCAGGGGATGTTAATGGATAAATATCAATGGATTAAACTTAATTTGGGGCCAACTCAGACACTGTCATGTACTCAGTTACGGTGTGGACAAAGGCAGTAGGTACTGGAAAACTGTTAACTGAAAATATTCTGTCCGTTAGTTTTATTTTGCTGTGATTTGAAAGGACACTGTCACAGTTTGGTGACAGAAAACTTCAGCCCAATGCACAGAGCGGCAGATTTCCGTGGGCAGCCAGGCTGAGTCCAGCTACACTCAGCACGTGCCCTGCCCGGACACAGCATCCGTGGAGCCACCAGGTACGGGGGGAGGAGGAAGCTGCCAAAGACTGAATCACACAGTGGCAGTGGCTCCCACTCTATTCCGGAAGCAGAAGAAAATGCAGGTCCAGGATCTTAGAAAGAATATGCTGAATAATAACCTCCTATTGGATAGTCCCTCACTAGTGGTCCTCTGTCATCCTGACCCAGGGGTGGGCACCAAGAAAGCCGTGGCTGTCACCTGAGCCCGTTGTATCCCCAGCCCGGTGTTTGGCACAGGGAGGCCACTTGGAAAATACGTAAGGAAAGAAAAAAGAAGGGAGGGCAGGGAAAGCTGCTTGCTACATGGAAGACCTGGTGTATCATGTTGCAGCTTAAATTGCTACATCAACTTTTATGAACATTAAATATTGAGCTACCTAGAATTTTTATTGCTTTTTTAAAAGATCATAGTGAGTTTAGGGGATGAGTGATTTAGATAATTCAAGTCTCTCTCTATAAAAGATTGAGTTACAAGGGTGCAAATGAAGATGCTTCCCTTCCTCAGATTTTCTTGCAAAAGCGTAGTTGTTCAAGATTATTCCTTCTGGGAATAGAGGGATGGAGAAAGAAAGGAAAAGGAAAGACAAGGAAAAGCAAAAGGGAAGCCCTCAAGCATCTCTGGCACCTGCTCTGTGCCCACCTCTGTGCCTGGGCTACCCAGAGAGCGGCGAGTGGGGCCTGCAAGGTATTAGGTAATAATTAAACAAGACAAGCACAGGTGCATGTCCAAGGGCTCCAAATGAGAAAAGATTCGGGGCCAAACACATGAGCCACAGATGAGGCCTGGGGACTGACACAGGTCAGTCAATCAGCCTGTGTAGACAGGTGACCTGACTTCCAACCCCGGCTCTGTTTCGTTCTTATTTGGGCAAGTTCCCTCTCTGCTCAGAGCCTCAGTCTTCTCGGCTGTGAAATGGGGCGACCAGATATCGGCAGGGCCATGCATGTACTGAGTAAGATGAGGTATATAAAGAACTCAGTGCTCAGTGTGGCTCTCAGCCATGGGGACATTAATTTGGGCTGGGGGCATCCAGGAGGGTTTCTCGAGTGGGACTGTGCAAAGCAAGGACAGGACTGAACAGGTGGAAGTGCAGGGCAGGGGACACTCGCCAAACGCCCACAGGGCGTGCTCTACGCACAGGTAAGGCTGGTTTGCCATGCATGATGGTGGTGGAGGTGGCTACTCCCTTCACCCGAAAAGTGGTTTGTTTTTACAGGAGGACTGACCACAGACGAGCCACGTCACGCTCGGTTACAGCCTGCCTCAGTTTATTCAAACCGTCAGCCAAGCTTTGGGTTCAATAAAGGCCACCAGGAAATGACTGCTTCACACTTCAATGGAAACCCATAAAACAATTCACGCACCATTAGGGACAGGTGAGAGGAAGCCGAAGAAATCAGGCCTTCACTGCACAGCAGCCACTGCCCCGAGACTGCCCTCTGACCCGGGAAGAGAGGGAGCCTGGGTCTCCGTGCTAATCTGCTCGAAGCAGGATGCAGCGAAGCAAAGACTTGCAGTCAACACGCTCCCAGTCTCTCGGGGAGACCCCGTGTCTGTGCCTGGGGCTTAGATTCTGCGAACTCTACTGAAAGGAGCACAGATGTTGCCATCTGGAAGCTCTCACCAGCAACCTTTCTGTTCCAAGGTGGAAAGAAATTTGATGACGGCTCTCTGGAGACTTTTAAAGTTCGTGCCCTTTGGCCCAGTCATCTCCCCATCTTAGGCCTCTTTCCTAAAGAAGTCATCTGTGGGTCTGACACACAGTTTAGATGCAAGGATCTTCAGAGGAGAGTTATTTATAATGATTTACAACAAGTGGAAGAAATTAATTGTCCAACAACAGAATGGGTAAATGAAATTCCGTGTAGACATGCCTGGTATTTCTGGCTTGAGAGGTCTTCTAATAATGACATGGTGAAACGCTGGTGATTAAAATACTCAATAGGGCGAATATACAAAAATTACATATTTATAATATGACTCCAAATGTGTGCTTTTGACCACATCTGTGCGAGGAGCTTATCTCATTTTGCCTGGGGGTGTAATTAATTGGTTGCCGGTCTCATCTCCCTCCAGACTGGAAGTTCTCAAAGGACCACAAGAATGAACTTGAAAAAAGACTAGATGGTTGAGTGGATTATTGGAGAATCTAAGGAGTGCACTTAAAAATAATAGCGGCAACTTACATTAGCAAGTACTTAGTATATGCCAAGTTCTATGCTGAGTTCTTCACACACCTGTCACTTACTCCTTACAACTCTATCATGTCAAGGTGATGAGGGTTCGTTAGGGTGGTGTTCCCAAAGTGTGTTTCCTGGAACCAGCAGCATCAGCATCACCTGGGAATTTGCCAGAACTGCAACTTCTAAGGTTCCACCCCAGACCGACTGAATGAGAAACCCAGGGAAGTAGAGCTCAGCAATCTGTGCTTGCCCAAGCTCTCCAGGGGCTTCTGATGCAAACTCAAGTTTGAGAAGCCCTGGACTAGGGGTGACATGCAGCTCAGGTTGGTTGAGGGCAGCCTTGAATTTGAGGCTTAAAAGTCCTGTCCTAGCCCAATGAACCTAAGACCACCAAGAACAAGCCTGGAGCCCGACAGAGTCAGATCTGTCGACTCGTTGCAGTGAGGGAAACGACACACCAGAGAACCACACCAAGGAAAAGGTAGTGTTATCCTAGAATTTGGGAGAAGGATGCAATTCAGGTTAAATTTCAATGAAACGATGTTTTAATAAGCTCAGAGCAAAGCAGAGCTAAGCGTAAGGGGATCGATGTCAAGTCCGTCCTGCAAAGTGGGCCCAGAGCCCCATTTCCGTGGGAACTACCGAGGTAAGATAGGTGTGGAGTGCCGTGTCCAGAAAGCCTTATCTAACCCTCTGCACCTGGGTTGGAAGTCAGGCCGGTTTCTCCATCAAAGCCACTGAGATCCTCAGCGCAAGAGCAGGATGTTTCATCCTCACATTCCATCTCTCTCCAAAATTCCTCCTGACAGCATTTCAACCTGCAGTGTTCCTGGTCGTCTGATTTTAGAGAACGAGGTTTCTTAGTGAGTAGGAAAGCAGTCGTCGCTCAAAGAAGTGAGTTATGACATTTTATAGCTACAGCATGTCCTGGGAGAAATAGCATTTCCTGGTGACGTTGCAGCTGGCCTTATCCCCGCTGCTCATTCCAGCCTGACCAGTGGCTGGTCAGATTTGGACCTGCTCAGTCCAAGCTGATTTCTCACTTTCTCAGCTAGAAGGTGTTAAGTGGGCTAACATTCGTAAAGTGCTTAGAATAGTGCATGGCAAATAATTAATAGAAATTATAATTTTACATTATAGAAAATATAAATTAATACACTATATAGTATGATGTAATTCATATAGATATTAATTAAAGGGGATTTTGTTTCTTTGCCTTTAAGCAGGACTGCGGAATTAGAAAGTGTCTCATGCTTCTGTTTGCAGTAATAGACATGCTAGATTAAGAAAGACCCTGGGTTCTAGTTTCAGGCATGCTAAGGAGGAGAGGGAGAGGCATTTGCTGAGTGCCTATTTTGTGCTGAGCTCTGAGCTACCTCAATAACTGCGTAAGTCCCATTACTTCATGAAGGGAGGTTAAGGCAGTTGCCTAAATTGAATCTAGCTGATTAGTGGCAGAGCCAGAATTCAAACCCAGCCACAGCTAGAGGCATGAACTGCAACTGTGAAGTTCTTAGAAGAAAACATAAGACAAAAACTTTATGACATTGGATTTGGCAATGGGTTTTTGATGTGACATCAAAAGCATAGGCAACAAAAGAAAAAATAGGTAAATTGGACTTTACCAAAATAAGAAAACTTGTGCATCAAAGGACACTAGCAACAGGGTGAAAAGGCAATGCATGGAATGGGAGAAAATATTTGCAAATCATATATGTGAAAAGGGATTAATATCCAGTATATACAAAAAACTAGAACTCAGCAATGAAAAACCAAGTAATTGATTAAGAAATGGGCAAAGGGCTCAAATAGACATTTCTCCAAAGAAGATAGTCAAATGGCCAATAAGCACATGAAAAGATGCTCAATATCACTAATCACACAGATCAAAACCACAGTGAGATACTTCTTCACACCTATCCGGACGACTATCATCAAAAAATAAAAAATCACAAGTGTTGGTGAGGATGCTGAGAAATCAGAATCCTTGTGCCTTGCTGGTGCAGCTGCTGCGGAAAACGATACGATGATTCTTCAAAACATCAAACACAGAATTACCATGTAATCCAGCAGTCCCACTGTTGGGTGTATGCTCGAAGGAATTGAAACAGATATCTGTTCGTTCACGCTCATAGCAGCATTATTCATAATCGCAAAAAGGTGGAAACAATCCAAGTGTGAAACAGCCCGAGAAGAATGAATAAACAAAACGTGGCACGATCTGTACAATGGAATATTATTCAGGCTTAAAAGGGAAAGAAATTCTGAAACATGTTACAACATGGATGAGCCTTGAGGACATTATGCTAAGTGAAACAAGTCAGCCACAAAATACTACGCGATTTCACATACATGAAATACACAGGGTAGTCAGATTGATAGAGTCAGAAAGTGGAATGGGGCTGGGGGAGGGGGAATGGGGTCTTGGTGTTTAACGGGTACAGAGTTTCCGTTGGGGAAGATGAAAAAGTGCTGAAAATGGTGGCGGTGGTTGGACAACAATAAGAATGTACTTAATGCCACGGAACTGTAAACTTAGAATGGTTAAAATGGTAAATTTTATGTTCTCTATATTTTACCTCAATTTAAAAAAAGTATATACCAAATGGTTTCATTTTTGTATGTCTTAAATGTATACGTTTAACAAGATGTGAAAGGATATATTTACAATGCTCACAGTAATTATCTCCAGGCAATAGATACAAGTGATTTGAGAAAGCTGTCTTATTTTCTAAATGTTTCTGATGAACATGTTTTCATGATATAATAAAATCAAATCCTGACAAAAGTACAAAGGGCAAGATTTCCTTTCACGGCAGCGTTAAGCGATTCTCTTCCACAGAGAAAAAGTTTCACACTTTTGCCCGAGTATAAAACTGGACAAAATTGTTTTGAAAATGACTATTTCAGAGCACTGGAAAATGACCAAAGACAGGGAACAATGTGATCGGCCTTTACTCAGGAAAAACAGCTAGCAGGTGGGAACAGGAAACTTTTTGCCTTTAAACCTGGAGGTGCTCCTATTTCTCCCAGTAAGGACAGTAAAAACTGACAGCTTCACCACCACGGGGACTCAGTTCAAAGGTGGCATGTTTAACAGGGAGATGCTGAAGGTGACAGAGCCACAGAAGGGCTTAGACAATACACTCTTCACACATCTTCAGCTAACTGCTACACGAAGCATAAATGTGGGAGACCCCAGAGAAAGTTGAAAGCCAAGAGACATTTGAAAACTTCCTCCCTCTCCTTCTTATCTTGCCTGAAACTAAAAGCTTTGGATGAGTTCCTCAGCCCACCTGGAGTTCAGGTGGCAAAGGGTCTAATCCTTATTGGCTTGAGTTGTCTGAGCATACCCTCTGCCCAATCGCTGGCTGGCCCCGAATGATTCAGACACAGGGGAGACCCCTAGGGAGCTAAGCGAAAATAGAAAAAAATAAAAATGAGCAGAGACATCAGCAGCTTCCCACTGTAGAAGACACAGAGTTGGCCGTCTGAATTTAGGCAACTTAATTGCCTACTACACCAAAACACCAAAACCTCAGAAAAATGAAAGAATCCAGCGTTGAGACAATGTACAATGTCCAACTTTCAACCAAAAACTGCTAAACATACAAAGAGACAGGAAAGTGTGACCCATACCAGGAAAAAAAAAAAAAGCAGTCAATAAAAACTGACTCTGAGTGGGCCCAGATGTTTAATATGGATGACCAAAACACCGAAGAAGCTATTACAAATATGCTCAAAGAATTAAAAGGAAAATATACTAGGAGTGAGTGAATAACAGGAAATTCTCAACAGAGAAATGAAAATTATTTAAAAATCAAATAGAAATTCTAGCATTAAGAAGTACAATAACTGAATTTTTTAAAAAAATCACCAGATGGGATCAACAGTAGATGTGAGATAGCAGAAGAAATAAATAGTGAACTTGAAGATTAATCAGTAGATATTCTACAAAGTGAAAAACAGAGAGAAAAAGAGATTGAGGGAAAAAGAAGAGTTTCAGAAATCTGAAGGACAATATCAAGCGTTCCAATATATGTATAATAGCAGCCCCAGAAGGAGAAAATAAAGAGAAGTGTGTGGGAAAGAATTTGAAGCATAAAGGTCAAATCTTACAATTTTGGTGAGAAACATTGACTAACAGATCCAAGAAGCTAAACAAGAATTCTAAACCCAAAGAATCACACTCACTCTGTTACCTGGGCTAGAGTGTCATGGCATCATCATAGCTCACAACCACCTCAAACTCCTGGGCTCAAGTGATCCTCCTGCCTCAGCCTCCCAAGTAGCTGGGACTACAGGCATGCACCACCATGCTGGCTAATTTTTTCTATTTTTAGTAGAGATGGGGTCTTGCTCTTGCTCAGGCTGGTCTCAAACTCCTGAGCTCAAGCGATCCTCCCACCTAGGTCTCCCAGAGTGCTAGGATTACAGGTGTGAGCCACTGTGACCGGCCTGAAAGAAAAATCTTTTTAATAAAAAATTCTCTATATAATAAAACTATCCTTCAAAATAAAGATAAAATAAAGACATTTATAGATAAATAAAAACTGAGAAAATGTGTTGCTGGCAGATCCGAATTACAATAAAAGTTATAAGAAAACTGAATAAAAACTTTAAGCTAAAAGGAAATATCTGATGGTATATTCCAGCCCCACAGGTAGGAGTGAAGAACACTGGAATTGGTAAACATGTGATATACTTTTTCTTTAGTTTTCTTAATTTCTTTAAAAGACATATGACTATTTAAAGCAAACATTATAACACTGGATCACTGGGTTTATCATGTATATAGATGTCATATGTATGAGAATAATAGCACAAAGGAAGGTGGGAAGTTGCTGGTGGAAAGTTGGTGAGAGTCAGTCATTATTAATATGAAACGGAGTGTGATACGGTAAAGATGCACATCAAATGCCTAGAGCAACACTAAAAACCCACAAAAAATATCAAAAAAGAGAATGTAAATGATATACTTAAAAATATGTATTTAATGCAAAAGAAGGCAGAACAGAAGGAACAGAGGAACAACAAAGAGATAAGACAAGTAGAAAACAAATAGAAAATTGCAGACCAACTTTGACCATGTCAATAATTACATCAAATGTAAATGAACTAAACCTCCCATCAAAGGATAGAGATTCTTCAGACTGGATTAGAAAGCAAGACTCACCTATATTCTGTCTATAAAAAAGTAAAAGGATATACCGTGAGAATAGAAGCATGAGAGAGCTAGATTGGCCATATTAATAACAAGCAAAATATTAATAGACTTTAGGACAAGGAGTATGTCTATAGACAAAGAGGAATATTTATTTCATAATGATAAAAGGATCAACATGGCATAAAGATATAGCAATTATAAATGTGTGTGTATATATATATGATAACAATGCCCCAAAATACATGAAGATTTCAGTAACCTCTCTTAGTAATTGATAGAAAAAGTAGTCAGAAAATCAGGAAGGCTCCAAAACACTTGAACAATACTCTCAAGAAACTTGATCTAATTGACATTTATAAAAATCCATTCAACAAAAGCAGAATATAATTCTTTTAAAGTATACATAACCAAAAATAAATATGGAAAATCCCCCAAATATGTAAAAATTAAACAATATACTTTTAAATAACTCATTATCCAAAGGAATCACAAGGGAAATTAGAAAAATATGTTGACCTAAAAACACAATATATCAAAATTTGCAGGATTTAGTTACAGCAGGGCTTAGAGAGAAATTTGTCTTTAAATGCTTATACTAGAAAAGAAGAAACGTATAAAAATAAAAATCTAAGCTTTCACCTTAGGAATCTAGAAAAAGGAGAGCAAATTAAACTTGCAGTATAAGAAAGAAAGTAATAAGGAGAAGAACAGAAAGTAATAAAGTAGAAAACAAATAATTAAAAATATCAATGAAACTAAAAGCTCATTCTTTGTAAAGATCAATAAAATTGATAAACCTTTGGGTAGACTGATCAAAAACAAAGAGAAAGCAGTCACAAGTTACCAATATCAGGAATGAAATGGGGACATCACTGTGGATCCTACAGATATTAAAAGGATAATCAGAATGACTTCCGCTCACAACCAAAATGAAATAACAGGAACCAGACTTACTCTCCTACTTGAAACAACTGAAATTGCAGACAAAATATATGAAGCAAAAGTTGGAGACATTAGATAGTAGGCAACTATCCCTTGGCCCTGAAAAAACAGGAACAAATGCGTTGAGCCCTGCGATTACTCCAGCGCACAGCATTGAATGAGTTTCCTGGCTGCAGCCCTGGCAGGGTGAACCCAGGTAGAGCACAGCAGCCCCCTGAGTTGAGGAAATAGAGCTGAGAGTCCAGGGAAACTAACTTGGCTACAGTTACACGTTAAAGTACTAAAGAGGAGAGAGATGCCCAGAGAAAGAACCCCAGAATTCTGCAGAGGGTCCCCAGAAAATGTGCATGAGAGTATTAATTGGTGCATGAGTGTGAGAAAACTACCTAAGACCCTGGGAAGAACCACCCTAATGGATTAACAGAAACTAAACAGAGATCACACAGGCTGGGAATGGTGCCTGTTTCCACTGGCCAAACTGGAAAGCCTCACAATTTGTGGGGCTACACAATTGTAGAGTGCTCAGAAGGGTTTTGGACTTGGGAGTAACGCTACTCTGGTTCCATTTTACAAAGCTTGAAGGCAAGACCTTAAAGGGTCAAACTGTTTCCAAGTAGCTTAACTGTGTCCCAGGGGTGGGGGTGGGGGGACCTCAAGAACACTTATAGGAATACAGACTATTTAGCATCCATCAAGGTAAAATTCATAAGTCAAAAATTATTAGACATGCAAAATGCAGCAAAATACCACCCACGATGAGGAGAAAAATCAACCCATTGAAATGGACCCAGAATTGGCATAGATATTAGGATTAGCAATGACATTAAAACATATAACGATCCTAAGTGAAGTAACTCAGGAATGGAAAATGAAATACCACATGTTCCCCCTTGTAAGTGCGAGCTAACCTATGGGTATGCAGGGACGTGCAGCGTGGGGCAATGGGCATTGGAGACTCGGGGGGAAGGGAGGGGGTGAGGGATGAAAATTTATCCACTGGGCACAATGTACACTGTCCAGGTGATGGGCACACAAAAGCTCCAGGGTTCACTACTATACAATTCATCCGTGGAACCAAAAAACACTTGTATTCCTAAATATAGTGAAATTTAAAAACCATATAACTGTATTCCAGATGCCTGAAAACTAGAGGAAAGATTGAACATGTTAAGTAGAGAATTTTAAGAAATGAAAACTGTAATGAAATATACAAAAGGGCGCAAACTTTTGGGGTGATGAATTTATTCATTACCTTGATGTGGTGATGGTTTCAGAGTGTGTGTACATACGTATGTCAAAACTTATAAAACTACACCCTTTAAATATGTATCATTTATTATATGTTAATTAGGCCTTCATAAAGCTATTACAAAATAAACATAAATAAGATAATAAAAAGGACAACAAGAAAATACTATGAGCAACTTTATGCCAAGAAATTTGAAAGCATAGAGGAAATGAGCAAATATCTCAAAAAATAAAAATTACCAACACTGACTCAAGAAGACATAGAAGATCTAAATATTCCTATATCAAGTAAAGAAACAGATTTGGCAATTTAAAACTTTTCTGTAAAGAAAAGGTCAAGCCCAGATGGCTTCACTGGTGAATCCTATCAAGTATTTAAGGAAGAAATATTCCTAATTCTACAGAAACTCAGAAATATAGGAGGAGGAAGTGTTTTCCTATTCACTTTATGAGGCTAGTATTACCCTGATACCAAAGTCAGATAAATCACAAGAAAGAAAACTACACATCAATATTCCTCATGAGCATGAGTACAAAAATCTTCAGCAAATAGGAAATCAAATCCAGCACTATCTATAGAGGATAAATAAGTTAGCTCATCCCAGCAATACAAGGTTGGTGTGACATCCAAAAATCAATTCATGTACTACACCATATTATCAGATAAAGGGGAGAAATCGTATAATCCTCTCAGTAGATGCAGAAAAGGCATTCAACAAAATTCAACATCCATTCACAATAAAAACTCTCAGCAAGCTAGGGTTAGAAGGGAACTTCCCTAACCTGAAAAAGAACATCTGTGAAGAGCCTACAGCTACCATCTTATTTAATGGTGAAAGAATAAATGCTTCCTACCTAACATCAGGAACGAGGCGAGGACGTCTGCTGTCACCGTTCCTGTCCCACATTGCGCCACTACACACCCCTTAGAATGGTTAGATGAGAGACAAAATTCCTGACTCTACCAAGTGTTGGTGAGGATGTAGGCGCATTGGTGCCCTCTACGTTGCTGCTGGTGGGCTGCAGCATGGTCCAGCCACTTGGAAAAACACCTTGACAGGTTTCCAAAAAGCACTTTATCTCATGATCCAGTAATTCTAGCCCCAAATATCTTCCTAAGTGAATTGAAAACATATGTCCACACAAAGATTTGTATATCAATAATCATAGCAGCGTGATCCCTAATATCCAAAAAAATGGATACAACCCCGCAGTCCTTCCGCAGGGGAATGTAATGAAGTGTGATACACGGGGACAGCGAAGCGCTTGCTACTCAGTAACGAAAAGGAACAAACTACTGATACCTGCTGCAGTGTGGATGAAGCTCAGGAACATTTTTAATACTAAGTGAAAGAAACCAGATAGCAAAACCACATATGCACTGACTTCGTTTATATGAAAGTCTAGGAAAAGCAAAGCCATAGTACAGAAATCGGATCAGTATTTCCCTGGGGCTGGAGATAGACTGCAAACGGATAGGAGAGAACTTTAGAGGTGCCGGAAGTGTGCTAGAACCTCATCGTGAGTGTGGCTGCATAACTGTCCACATTTACTAAAACTCATTGAACTGTGTGCTTAAAATGTGTGACTTTTATGGAATATGAATAATACCACACAAAGTGGGCAAAAAAAAAAAAGAAAAAGGACAAGAAAGTTGTTGTGGAGAAAGAACTGTGGGAACAAGGGTGGATGCTCTGACCTATATAATATTCACGTCTAGTTTGACATCTGTGTGCTGCAAACCGCCAACCTTCTGGGCAAGGTTGGCCGGGAAGATGCGCTGCCATGGAGACGGGGCCCGGTCTGATGGGGCCGAAAGGCATGTGACCGACCCTGTCATTGCAAAGCAACGTGACGAGGCTTCACTCGAGTTCCAAGTTCTGTAGGCACGCCGGGGAGGGAGCCATCAGCCCCTTCCGGGAGAGGGGAGGCCTCCCAGGAAACGAGGTGCCCACGGAGCCGAGCCTCCTGGGAGCCCAGGCCATGGGGACACCGGACCGCTGGCTTCGCTCCCTAGCATCCTCTCCCTCCTCTTCCCGCCCATCACAGTGCCAGGTGGCTGCCATTTCTTTTTTAATTAAAGTGAATCAAATTCAACCTTGCCTAGGGAGTTTCCTGATAACTGTTGGAATAGAGTCTCTCTGGGGTGTTGCAAAAACTGGGTTGGGTCTCTCTACCCTAAACGCAGAGAGCAGCTGCAGGGCCCCCACTCCCCGGTGCTGATTTGACCTCAGTGGGGTGGGGGTGGGGTAGGTAGCAAGGACAGTGCTCAGGGTGGACAGAACCACCCGTGCAAAGGCCCCGCAGTGGGACCCGGCATGTTCAGGGAACTTTCCAGAAGGCCTGTGTGATTACCTTGGGGAGCCACAGATGTTTGGGGTGTGAACTGCTGTTTCCAAGGGCAGGGCGAAGTCTTGCGGTGTTATTCAGCTCATGAGTGTGTCCAATCGTCTCAAGGGTGTTGCTTTGTCCCGGCTCCATCGGTAACCCCTGGCGGGCAGAGCCTGGCTACGCAGGGTTTCCGCATGTGCTGGAAAGGAGGGAACGAGTGTTCATTGCAAGCCTGCTGTGTACTTTGTGAGCACCGTCTATGCCTTCAGTCCTTATGCATATATGGAGACTAAGTCCATGATCCCTGCTTTAGGAGAAGGAAACAGGTTCAGAGAGAGGTGACTCGCCCAGGGTCCGACCACGGTCTGCTTTGCCAAAGCCCCAGCCTAGAAATCCCGGGAGAGCAATCCCACTGCTGGGACCGGCCTGCTTCCCTGAAATCCTGGCACCCAGGACAGGGCAGCGGGCGGGCAGCCTGGGGTCAGTGGCTCCCTGCCTGGTTGGCTGCCTGCCTCAATTGTCCTGGGTGCTAGCAAAGTCACGACAGTCTCAGGCATGACTAAGGCTTGAAAGATGTGCTAAAAGTTACATCCAGTGACTAAGAGGAAGAAAGGGGTGTCCCTCGGCTCCCCACCCCTGCCCCACAGTCGTTTCCCAATTCCCCCTACTGGTTTGACGGAGGGAACCAGTCCAGTTGATGGGAGGGAGGTGTGGGCCCGCGGGACAGGGCTGCAGGAAGCTGGCCGGGCAGGAGCCAGACACCATTGCAACAGCCTCCCTGCCTCCAGCCTGGCCCCATCCCACCGGCCCACGTGAGGCTGCCTGTGCATCTGTCATCGCTACTCGGACCCCTAGGGCCCCCCATCGGCCTGGTACTCCAGGCTCACCCCCACAAACCCGCACTGCACACACCTCCTCTTCCCTGAAACGTCTTTCCCAGCCGCGTCTCATTTGGCCTTTGGCCACACTGGTCTCCAGCCAGCCTGACATTCCACTCCTGTTTTCCACGTGTTGCCATTTGACTCAAAGTCCTCAAACAAGCACCTGCTTGGTCACCAAACCATCCCCTGGTCACCCGAGTTGGGGGCACTGCAAGCACTGTTCACCGGGGCCCAGCCTAGGTGGCCTGATGCTTTGAATCACCTTTCCAAGGGCCTGTCCTGGCTCCCGGGTAATTGTGGGAGATCTCAAGCTAAGTCCTCCCTGGAGCACCCTTCACCAACTCCCAAAACCAGCGCTCCCACCCCAGTGACCCCTCCCCCTTGAACAGCTACACTGTGGCACTTTGGACGATGGGTCACAGTGACTTGTTCCTGGTCTGTCTCCCCATCAGACTGTAAGCCCACTGGCACATAGAAGGTGCTCAGGAAAAATTTGGAGACAGAAAGGAAGGAGGGAGGGAAGGAGGCAGGAAGGAAGAAAGGGATGGAGGAAGGGAGAGAGGAAGGAAGGAAGGGAGGGAGGGAGGGCGGAAGATGTGAGTCTAGCATAGTGCCCAACCCCTAGGGGTGTTGTTGGGTAGAAAGAAAGGATTCTGGGTGCCTCTGCTTGCTAAATTTATTACCGTCCAAAGAGGAAAAGCCCTGCTGTTTTTTATTATTGTAGCCAATGCTAATACATGCCAATGCTAATTAGTTTTTCCTAGACCAAGAGTTGGCAAATTTTTTCTGTAAAGGACTTAAATAATTTAGAGTTTGTGGGTTCCATGCTCACTATAGCATATTCTGCTGGTTTTTGTTTGTTTGTTTTTTTAACCCTTTAAAAATGTAAAAGCCACCCTTGGCTCATGGGCTATACAAAAACAGGCCACAGGCTGCATTTGGCCCATGGGCCATAGTTTGCCAACCCCTATTCTAGACAATACGGAAAGATGTAAATGAGAAAGTAAAGGGCCAGGTGAGGCAGCTCACCCCTGTAATCCTAGTACTCTGGGAGGCCGAGGAGGGAAGACTGCTTGAGGCCAGGAGTTTGAGACCAGCCTGGGTAACACAGCAAGGTTCTGTCTCTACAAAAAAATTTCAAAATTAGCCAGGTGTGGTGGCATACCTGTAGTCCTAGCTACTTGGGAGGCTGAGGCAGGAGGATTGCTTGAGCCCAGGAGTTTGAGGTTACAGTGAGCTGTGATCGCACCACTGCACACCAGCCTGGGCAGCAGATCGAGAACCTGTCTCAAAAGAAAGAAAAAGAAAAAGAAAAAGAAAAGAAAAGAAAAGAAAAGAAAAAGAAAATCTAGAAAGTAAAGATCACCTGTAAACCCTCCATCCAGAAATAACTACTATCACCATGTTGGTGGGTTTCTCTGTAGACTCCCTCTGGGCGTGTATATTTATGTGTATTTTAACTAAATAGAGTTATACTCTCATACTGTTTAGTAACTGGCTTTTTCTATTCCACAGTATAATGTGGACCCAGCTCCATGCTACTGAATATGTATCTGGGACATCGCTCTTACGGACGGGTAGCACTGCATTTTAAGAGCCTAACGATTTCCTGGAGCTGAAGCTGGAGTGACAGCTTCCAAGTCCTTGCTCAGCCTATTCAGAGACCAAAAAGACAAATGAATGGTGGGGCTTAGTGACCTGGGTACACGGCAGTGCTCCTACGGTGGACACAGCAATGCTTCTTGTTGATGATTTTATTACGTATTTATTACATGTCGTCACCCACTGCTTTCCAGCGCGGGCAGGAAGTAGCAGATGCGGTGGAGAAGCAGAGGCACAGCCCCGCACCTGCTGTGACCCCCCAGGCCGGGCAGGGGAGCAGGGCGGTCAGATTGAATAGGTGCCCCGTGGTGGGGGTGCTGCAGCGACATGGGAGAGCCCCGGGCCGGGCGGGTGAGGCCTGCTCTAGAGCCCACCCCGCCCTCCAGAAGCAGGAGAGCCTGGGGAGTCACTCGGCCCCTGTGAGCTGTGCCCCCATCCAGGCAATGGGCGCATTACGCCTCCCTGCTCAACCCCAGGAGGGCAGGTGGAGACGCACACAGAGGGTAGACATGAACGTGCTTTGGGGTGTGTGCTGTAATAAGCAGTGACTGCTGGGTGAGCCAACCTACAGGGGACATCACGGAGAAGTGGCATTGAGGCCAGAGACAGGACAAGGGCACCGTCAGCTGAGGAAGCACCTTCCCTCTTGCAGCCAGGGGCCTGAGCTC
>CM052444.1:96597444-96665241 GCA_028533085.1 Varecia variegata | reverse complement strand
ACCCCGTCTCTACTAAAAATAGAAAGAAATTATCTGGCCAACTAAAATATATATAGAAAAAAATTAGCCGGGCATGGTGGCGCATGCCTGTAGTCCCAGCTACCCGGGAGGCTGAGGCAGTAGGATCGCTTAAGCCCTCTAGCCCGGGCAACAAAGCGAGACTCTGTCTCAAAAAAAAAAAAAAAAAAAAAAAAAAAAAAAAGAGAGCTACTGTACCACCTGGTGACTATAGTTAATAACAGCGTATTGCGAAGAGTAGATTAAGTGTTCCGGCCAAGAAAAAATGGTGGCTGTGGGGTAATGCACCTGGTAATTAGCTTGCTGTAGTCATTCCATGATGCACATATACATCAAAACATCATATTATATACCGTAAATATATACAGTTTTATTCAATTAAAAAGAGGGAGAGAGATCGTCACTGCCAAGCCCTCTCTGACCTCTGACCAGCGGGGAGGCCAGGTGTTGACATGTGAGCAAGCAGATAAACACGGTCACTGCAGAGTGTGACATGGACACTGGGACACAGCAAAGGGGGACGATATTGGGGAGATGCCTGGGAAAGGCCCCCTGGATGAGGTGACATGAACTGAGACCCAAGCGACCTGAGGAGGCTGTGACAAGCCGGAGAAGGTGGCGTCCCAGGCAGAGGGGACCCCAGAGCAAAGGCCTGAGGTGGGAGTGGGCTTGGCCGGTGCGGGTGGGGCTGTCTCGTTGCCCTCTGGGGGCGCCTGCCCAGTCCCCCAGCCCCACCCGGCACTTAGGAACACACACGGTGAGTTCTCTGCTTCCTCCACCTCCTAAAACTCAGGTGACCTTGACTCTAAACTTTGAGATGAGGAGAATTCTACCTCCTGGAGGACCACGGCCCACCCCAGGGCAGGCTGGGAGAGTCCCCAGGAGACAGGGACTCGCGCCCTGGCTGTGTAGCTGCCTCCCTGTCCCCCCGCGCCAGTCTGCTCGGCTCAGGTGCCCAGACACGTGCCAGGCTCTACCCCAGGGGCCCCACCCTGGCAGACAGAGCTTGCCCAAGAGGAGATGATGCCACGGCCTCCTGGCCTGAGGACCCGCTCTGCCACGGGTGATGGAGCAGTGTGTCACAGTGGCAGGGCAGGGAGAACAGGCTGTCCCCAACTCCAGAAGAAGGTGACAGGGGATGTGTCAGATGTTCATGGCACGGACCTCAGCTCACCCGCTCTCCCCAGGCCTGTCTGGGGACCTGAGGGGCCATTTCAGTGCCTAAGCCAGTGTCTGTCACTGGCCAGCGAGGCTTTCCTGAGGACGGGGCTGGGAGGGGCTGTGCTGGGGGAGGGGGCGGGAGGAGGGGGAGAGGCGACCAGGAGCCCCTCTCTGAGCAGGCTTTGCTCCTCCGCCCGCTTGGCAGGGGCTGCAGATGCAGACAGTGGCGGGCGGGTGGAGGGAGGCAGCAGCGAGTCCCAGCCCGGTGGGCAGCCCAGCTCAGCAGGGCTCACAGCCGCCTGGGGAAGGGGCAGCTGTTTTGTCTGGTGGACCCTCGGCAGACATCAAGGTCTCGGGGTACCTGCCCCTGCCTTTGGGCCACACTTGCCTCTCCAGGGGCAAATCCCACGCTCCGTCTCACACTTGCCACCCCCCAGTGACCCTGTGCTGCTCTGGCCTCACACCGTCCCTGGGGCTGTCCTTCCCGGGATGTACCCTAACGGCCCCAACACCCACCCCTGCCGGCCTGAGTCCTGTCCAGCTACTACTGGCTGTTCGGGACTCAGCCCCAGGCCCGCCTGACCCCTCCCTCTCCCTGCGGCTCAGCCCTGTCCCCTCCATCCTCCAACCCAGGCGACAGCTCCTGTCCGCTCCTCACGGGGGCTGTGTTCCTTCGGGACAGGCACCGCCAGGGACACCCTAACTCAGGTCCGCGCCGGGCACACAGAAGGTGCGCAGAAGGCGTGAGACACAAGAAGGAACGAAGGATTCAAGAAGCCATCCGTCAACCGAGTGGTCCCTTCCTCAACCAAGTGATCGAACTCAGCTTCACCTAGAGCAGGCAGCCGGACGGGACTGTGCCAAACACACCGCACAGCGTCACCTATGTGTGCCGACGTCTTGACACGACCCTGATGAAGCCTCAGGACCTCAGGACCTGGCTTCCAGTTCATGGCTATGGGGAAAAGCTGGGAGCGGGGTGGAGAGCTTCTAGAATACAAGAGAATAAAAAGACAACTAAATGCCAGATGTGAAGGAAAAAGGGACCCCAGGCTCTGGAAACCACTCACTGAGCCCTGCCCTGCAAGCTCCGTCCATCACCTCCGGCCGGCCTCAGTCTGCCCATCTGTGATATGGGGGAACAGGCTGCATGAGGCCGTGGAAGAGCAGGCAGAGTGGGTGGGGAGATGGAGGGTTCTGGAAGGAGGGAGCTGGAGCCCAGTGTTGGGTGGGGGCGAGGAGGAGGAAGGTGGGCCTTCTAGGTGGAGAGACAGGGATGGGGACAGGGACAGGGCTCACTCGGATGGAGCAGAATGCCCTCCGGGTGGGGCAGAGATGAGTTCGGGCCAGGCCTTGACGGCACTGCGGTGTGCAGGCAGCAGGCACCCTGCGGGGTGGCAGTCACAGCGCAGACCAGGAAGGACTCCGACACTCATCAGGGTCTCGGCAGTAGCTCCCCAGACGCTGGGGACAGTGAGCAGGGGAGGGGCATGCCTGGTCTCCCCGCAGAACCGCTGGAGCCAGGGCTTCGCCCCAAAGCTGCAGCCCACGCACCTCCATGCCACGGCAACTTGCACCTCCCAAGGAGAGCTGTGGGGTCAGCCCAGCTGAAGGTGGGTGGCCTGTCACGGCTCACTCGAGTGACCTGCGTGTACTTACTGAGCAGATCACTAGGGTTGGGGGTGGGAAGTTTTAACATCTGGGTTCTGTCTCCTCCATCACACTGGGGCTCCCTCCACCGCCTGGGAGGACAGGACGGGGCCTCCTGCCCGCTTGCTCCTAACGAGATCCAAATGGGGCTGATGACATCTGACCAGAGTGTGGCCATGTTTCTGTGCCACTGACATGTGTCGAAGCCTTTGGCTCCATGGCTGGCCTTCAACACTAAGCCCGAAGTCCTACCTGCACAGCCTCACGCTGAGCTGGGCGGGGCGGGGGGCTCAGCCCCTTTGGGGGATGAAGGGGCCGGCAGAGGCTGGGGCCTTTGGCCCAGCACAGGGCGGGGGTCCAGGCTTAGAGCCGGGCTTCTGGGCTCTGTCCATGTTCTGGGATGAGCCATTCAAAAAGGGGCCCAAGACCTTAGGCTCTGAAATCAGACAGACCTGGCTTTGTATTCCTGCTCTACCACTTCCCTGCCAGGACCTGGGGAAATACCTCCCTGAGTCTCAGCTTCTTCCTCTGCAAATTGGGATGATGCTAAGGAGTTAAATGACACAACGCAGGTAATGCAGGTAAGTGGGCCCAGCACAGAGAAAGTGCTCGATAAATGATAAACACCTATCATCATCATCATCGTCATCATCATCATCATCAGAAAAGCAGGACAGAGCTCCGAGGAGAGAAACTGGTCCCACTCAGAACAGGGATCAGGTGACCTGGGCCTGCTCAGCCTTGTCACAGGGAGGGGCGGTGCCTTGTCCGTCTCTGGGCCTCAGGGCTTGGCACCAGAGGGTGCTCAGTGTGTGTTGAGTTGGTTCCAGCCACGGTGTGAACAGAAGGGGCTGAGGACCACCAGGGCTGTGGGGCAGTTCTCGGGGCCCTGGGCAGTGTCTACACCGGCTGCAAGGCACACCTAGGCCCTCAGGTGCTGGCCTGCCCTCCATCACAGCTGTCCCCAACCCCTCTGAGATTCTTCCCTCTCTACCTGGGAACCCCTGTCTTGAATACCACCTCCTACAGGAAGTCCTCCCCGACGCCTTCATACCACCCTCCAACCAGGTGTGGTTTCTCCCTCCTCTAACATCCCAGGCTGTCCTCACCTTGGTCCACCAGAATCAGTCGTACAGTCTCTCTCTGTAGGTTTCCCTCTTGTCTCTTCCAGACACCTGGCCCTGAGTCTTGTGAGCCCCCTGTTGCAGGACTGGGAACAGGCCAGTGGATGTCTGCTGGTCCCACCCTGTGCCAGGCACTGCAGGCGGCTCATGGTAGCAGTCACGTGGTGGTTAATGTTGGGTCATGCTGGCTTGTCCAGTCACTGTGCTAAGTTCTCCCATGGGTATTGTTATCCCATCTTGATGGATGAGGAAACAGAGGCCCAGAGAGGCTAAGTAATTTGCCCGGCATGCACAGCATAGTGGTGGCAGAGCCACCAAAGCTTACCTGTGAAATACCATCTCTGTCCTTCACACTTGCCCCTGGGTAAGCCAGGCGTCTGTCTGGTGGACAGTGTCCTTATTTTTGGCCTGACAACCCAGCATCCAAGTCCACCCCTCTGGGACCGTCTCACTGTGTCTGGGTGGAGGCCACGCCCACACTCTCCTCGAAAGTCTTTCCCAGCCTCCCTTGCAGCTGGGATGTGGCCATGTGACCTGTGCTCAGCCAATCGGATGCACTGTCCTAATTTGAACCCAGAGCTAGTGATGCAAAGAAATGAGATTCGCGGAGGACCTAGGTAGGGGAAGGTGGGGTGGCAGTGGCCGTGGGGCACAACCGTGTCCAGTGTCTGGAGTGCGGTGGCCTGTGTTGACCAGCTCTGTTAGCAAGGAGGAAGGGAGGGTGGCATGCTGGGTGGCCCAAGGGATGCACAGTGGCTGCCCGTCTACAGACATTCCCACCCCCACCCTGCCCGGCAAGCCCCAGGGGAGACGCGGTGGGAGGGAAGCCAACGGGGGTTCCGGGGAGAGGTTTCTGAGAAGCAGAGGCGAGAATCAGCCCTGTCTCCCCCCAGACACACTTGGCGGGGGCCGCAGCCATGCGGGACTTTGAGGGAAGCAGCCTGGGGACAGAGCCAACAGACTCCTTGAAGATGCCCGTCCCTGCTGGCCTGGCTGGGCCGCTGGGTCAGACTCCCGGGCCCTCCCTGCCTCTGGACCTGCTGTGGGCATGACCGTAAGTCCCTTAACTGCCCCAGCCACTTCTTAGAACCCACAACTCTTTGGCACCTGCTCAGAGCCGGGCGCTGGTCACATTTATCCAGTGAGGCAGGGCTGCCGACAGCATTGTACAGGGGGCAAAACTGAGGGTCCCAGGGAGGAAGCAGCTTGTCCAGGTCCACACAGCTAGAATTAGAACCCAGGACTGTCTGACACCAAAGCCCTTGAACTTTCCACCTGCTTAGGGTTGGAAATGACCTTCGACATCATCACCTCCATGTGGCATGTCTGAGGCATGGCCTGTAGACTGGTCTTTGCTTGGATGCCTCCAATGACTGGGGACTCACTACCTCCAAACAGCTCTTGTTCTTGTGGGGCTCTGCTGTTGGCTGAGTTTTCTTTAGAGGGGAGCCCAGCCATAGGGGTAGGTCATTCATAATCCTAATGACGCATTTCCAGAGCCACCTCCGTGCCAGGCACCATGCAGGGGCTCTCTTGGTGAACCCGATGAGGTATGTCCATTTTACACATGAAGAAACTGAGGCCTAGAGAGGTAAAGGGCTTGGTCCAAGGCTACACAGCCAGCCCTGAGCCCAAATCTGACCCCAACCACTTTGCCACGCAGCCCTGGCCTCAGGGCCCCACACAGAGCTGAGCGGCTATGGGGTGGGCTGTCAGAGAGAGGAGGTGGGGACCGGCTGGGGAGCCTCCTGGAGCCACCCCCGGGGTCTTAGCGCAGTCCTGGGAAGGGGAGGCCACCACAGAAGCGCCAGGGCTAAGGCTTCCGGAACCTGCCTCCTCTGCTCACAGCCCCTCAGCGCCCCCGTGGCCCTCCCATGAGCCTCCTCACCAGCCCTCGACGCTGCAGAGCTCCAGGCTGGGGCACCTGCCGTTCCCTCGGCCTCCAAGACCTGTCTGGGACTCTCTCTCACTGAGGTGGGAGCGGGCTTGCTCTAGGCAAGGACGGGAGTTGGCTCAGATCGGTGTGTTCGTTGCGCATCTGAGCTAGGGTGCCATATCTAGCAGATAAAAATGCATGCTGCCCAGTTAAATGTGGATTTCAGAGATATGACAAGTACTTTGTAAAGTATAAGTCTGTCCCAAATTTTGCATGGGACATATTTACACTAAAAATAGTCCCATGTAATATTTGGGAGATACTTACACTAAAAAACTTATTTGGCAACCCTGATCCGAGCCCGTCCCTGGGGGAGGCGTCCCCATCCTCGCACACGACTCCCTCATTTCGGCAGAACCAGCAGCCGCCTCAGAGGCGGGAGCGCAGGCACTGAACGTGGCCCTGCACCCGCAGGCCCTGTGTGGGGCCACCGAGGCAGACACCAGAGGAGGGAGGCGCGGAGGGCAGCGGACCCACCCCCCGTGGCCTGGGACAGCCTGTGAATTCACTTTTGAGGTGGCCTAAGCCCTCTCGGCCGACCAGACAGGAGGGAGGTAGGACCGGCCCCAGCCACGCTGTGCCGTGGGAAGACTCAGCCCACCAGCCACCACTTCGGAGATGGGAGAGGAAACAGAGTGGCATTGTCTCGCTGCCTGCTGTCACACTCCGTGTGTGACCCCGTCCCCATGAATGGGCAGATTCCCACCACATGATGGGGTTGGGCAGAAGCGGCTTGCAGCTCCAAGCCCGGCACTTGGGCCCCACCAAACAAAGGCCACCTCCTAATTGCCCTGTGTGCCCTGCCATTAGGGCCGATGGGGCCCACGTAGCTGCCCTGTCATCGCAGCCCGTACCAGGTTCCCAGGGCCTTGCACCTCGACTGCCCCAGCCCTGGGCATGGCTCCCCGCGTGCGGCCGGTTAACCTTGGGCTGCGGCCACCCTGCCTTCCTGCCTGCCAGGCCCCTGGCCCAGCCCTGGCTCCCAAAGCTGTGCCCTCCTCCTGGGAGCTGGGATGACCTGACCGAGTCCGTGCCCAGGGCGGATGGGGACAGGACCAGGAGAACGAGCAGGGCTCGGGCCAGCCGGGCACACAGGGGCTGCATCCCACTTGCGGCTGTGCAGCCTTGGGCAAGTGACTTTGCCTCTCTGAGCCTCAGGTTCCTCATCCGTCCCCTCCCAGGCTGGGGCCCGTGCTCCGGAGGGTGATGGCTCTGCCTTGGCACACGCCTTTCGCAGGTTCCCCAGGCGTCAAGGAGGCCAGAGGGGGTGAGCTGGCAACACAGGGGGACGGGGACGGGCCCCAAGATGGGCAACAGACAAGCGCGGTGGGAAAGGGAGTAGCCCCCCGGGGCGGCAGCACACAGCAGAGAGACAGAAATAGACCACGGAAGGCAGAGACATCACCCAGGCAACTGGACTCGTGGGTGACGGTGGAAAGTGTGTGCGTATGCACACGTGTGTCTGCGTGTCAGGTGGGACATCTGTCCTGACACCCATGAGAAGAGGAGTTAGGGGTGTGATTTCTGAGGGCTCTTTTCCCCAGACATTCTGTGACTCCTTTACACATGGCTACAATGACACCAACGGTCATTGCTAAGGCCACCGTGCCTGGTTCTAGGACCTCGTCCTGCCTTCGTTCCTTGAATTCTCTCACACACAGACAGGCGAGGAGGGAGAGCTGGGCCCCCTCCAGAGCCATGGCTCCTGCCACTACACCAAGCGGTACAGGGCCCCATGGCTGTCTCCCCTGGCCTTGGGGACAGGAGGGAGCAAGCTGGTCGCACTCCCAAAGTCACCTCACCCCTCTCCCTCCTCTGGTCCTCCTGGAGCCAAACCCACCTGGGTGCTAACCCTGGCTCCAGTGTGAGCCCAGGCAGGTCACTGGCCTCTCTGCTCTGCACCTCAGCTTACTTGTGTGGAAAGGGGGTGCCACCTGCCCCTCGGGATGGGGGCAAGGGTGGAATGAGGTGCTGCAGGTGCAGCTTCCCGTGGGTGCTGAGCAAAGGCCGGTCCTCATCCCCCTTCCTGCCTCTCAGCCTCTGGGGCAGGCAGAAAGAGGGCCGAGGTGGCCAAGAGGAGGCAGGGGACTGGGCCCTGGCCTTGCCCCGGGGCAAGCATCGCCAGCGCCTCCGGGAGCTCAGCAGGGGGCCTTGCCTTGTCCCCGTCTGCTGTCCTATTGGTGCTGCTAGAACAGCCCCGGCTTGAGAAAGACTTGCGGTGGCCTGGGAGCCAGCTCTGGGCAAAGGAATGGCCCTGCCCTTGGGGTGATTTGTGACCAAAGGAAAAGGGGTGTGGCCCGGAGCAGGAGCCCCAGCCGGGCCTCTGACGAGGACACTCCAACTGGGTCTGAGCCCGCGGTGCCTCCAGCTCGTCCTGGGGCCTCAGCCCGGCCTTGCTGCGGGGTCAGCGAAGGGGAGGGATGGGGAGGAAGGGCCTCATGGGCCCACCTGCCCCTGCCTGTCAGGTTTGGATTCGCTGCCCACCAGCGCAGGATTTTCATAAGGTTGTGGAGGTAGCTGCGCCAGACTGTTCCCTGAGGAGGTCCTGGCACAGATCCGTCATTCAGTCAACAACCGTTCCCCGAGTATCCACCATGGATCAAGCACTGTTCTAGGCACTGCAGACGCAGCAGGAAGTAAGAGAAAGTCACCAGCAGTACAGAGCTGGGGGCTGCAGTGGGGTAACCGAGCACACGAACGAGTGAAAGGGAAGGACTCGAACAGGACAGGCAGGCTCGGAGGGGGCGCAGTGGGTGCTGCTCTCCCAGGTCGGGGCTCAGGGGGTCTCTGAGACCTGGGTGGAGGGAGGGAGGGAGCCGCGCAAACATCTGGGCATGACAGGACAGAAAGCGCAGATCCTGTGCGGTGGATCTGCCCAGCGAGAAGGGACGCAGGAGGAGAGGGGAGGAGGCGGGAGGCCGGGAGGGCCTGGGAGCCTGGGAAGGAGTTTTGACCCCCTTCTAAATGCGAAGGAGAGAACTGAGAGTTTGAGTAGGGGCGGCAGCAAATGCCTGCCCTGGCATGAGAATCTGGCCGTGGGCAGGTTAGAGCTAGGGACAGACTGACCCAGCCACTCCATCATAAACCAGCGTGCCAGCCACAGCCTGTCCCCACGCTGACCTGTCTGCAGCCCACGCTGCCATCTTGTAGCCCAGACTGTCTCAGTTCCCTGTCCTCACGGGACACTAGGCTCCATGAGGACAGAGACTGACGCCCGGCTGTGCCCTCAGCCTCTGGTACAGTGGCTGGTACCGGGCAGACACTGAATCCTCGAACAAATGAAGTTGCATGATGCAGAGTAGCCTTTGGAGTCCTGGCGCCCCAGCAGAGGAGTCACCTCCGCATCTGTGGGGGGACACGACCACCTAAGCTGTGACGCTGATGCAAGAAGGAAATGAAAGAACCTAGCACGGCCTCAGTCTCCACGAACACGCCTGGGGAGGGGAGGAGCAGGCAGGGGGCCTCCCTTTTAACCTCCAACAGAGTATGAACTTGGAAAGCTGGCGCCAGGGCAGACGCGGACTGAGGGAGGAACAGCAGCTGCTTTAGCAGTTCTAGAAGGTGCTGACATCACCTCTCCAGCTCTACTGCTGAACGCAGACTTTAGGGGCTTAAAATTGCAGCCACTTCTAGGTGCAGCTGGTCCAGAATCTACTTAATTCCCCAGCTGGGGCTGCCTGTGGAGAAAGACAAGGACCCAAGAAGCAGCAGGTCCAGACGGTGGCTCAGGACAGGAGAAGGCTAAGTGGCTTTCTGCCCAGTGCCCTTCGATGCTCTGTCGTGAGACCCGGGCCCGGGGAGGCGCAGCTCTCTCCCCAGAGCAGTCTCTACTCCTGCCCGAGCACCGCCTGGAGCCCGCTGCACACCTGCACGGTGCTGGGTCAGCAGCCTGTCTGGGACGGTGGCAGAGCCACCGGGAAGCACCCTGTGTGCACACCAGGAAAAGCTCTAGAGTGAAAACAAGGTATGTTTGGGCTGGGGCCAAAATTCTCTATGGCCTTTGCAAGAAATAAAAAAAGAAAAGGCAGAGGAAAATAAGTGAACACCTTGTAATGAGCTTTGGCGACTCCAGATCTGCAGGCTAAAGAGAAGCAGGCCTTGGCTAAGCCCCTGAAGGTGCCAAGTCAGCACGGAGTGCCCCGAGCTGTGACAACGAGCACGGCTGAGCCTACCGTGGAGCCACATGAAGCAGTAGGCCCGGCCTCTGGTGGGCAGGTCAATGCCGGCTGTTTACCGGGCACCTCCCCACACGCCCCCTTGCTCTGCTGTCCCAGATGAAGCTGCTCCAATTTACTCTCACTGGATGTTACACAACCGCGATGCCGTCTACGATGACACACCTGCAACAGTCTCTCAGAAAGTGGGAGGCAGCAGACAAGTGGGGGACTGAACTCTCTGCAGTCCCAGTGTGAGACCTAAGTGTGCCAAGACCGAGGTCTTCGTCCTCACTAATCACACCTGGACCTCACCTGAGATGTGGAGCTTCATTAAAGAAAAGGCAAAATCTAACAGACTGAAAGGAATTCATTAATAGTAAGAGAAGCTCCGGGTTACTTACTACCTGCCAGGCAGATTATCTCATGTAAACCTCACCACTCTGCTACGGTGCAGGTGCCAACATTCCCTTTACAGGTGAGGAGACTGCAGAGACATGGCAGGCGGAGGAGCGGGGACTGCAACAAAGGAGTACGCGCATGACCATGTTTCCACCATGCTGTCCCCCTCCCTGGAGCCACGCCAGTCCCTCAGAAACCCTGAGTCCCCCAACACAAGCACCCAGTGCACTCATGCACGCAAGCACACGCACGCTCTGGTCCGCCAGGGCCTCCAGCTGGGCGCCTGCCACCAACGCCTTTGTCTCCAAGTCCAAGCACCACACTCACTCACGCCTGCCTGGCTGCCTGGTCAGGGGCCGGGGAAGGGACGTGAAGTCCTGGCTTCCATAAAGTCTTGTGCGGGAGCCCAGAGGCACCCCAGTCCCAGATGACCTGGCTTGAGGAGTAAGCCACATACACTGGACACCCAGACAGGGCAGCTGATGTCACACATGGCCGGCCCTTGGCCGAGCGGCCCACAGGGAACGAAAGGAGACGGGTATCAGCAAGCTCTTCCCCCCGAGACCATGGCTGGGTCAGCCTTTTCCTAAAGTCTGTCAGAGGCTCTCAGGAGTCTGGCCACCTCACGAGAGAGGGCGGCTGCCCGCCAGTGTCGGGGAGCGGGTCTCAGAGGCCCCGAGGGCAGCAGCAGCAGTGGCGGTGGCTCAGCACATTGCTTCAGAGGCCCACAGCTCCTGGCCGGGTGACCCTGGGCAAGTGGCGTTAGTTCATGGGCCCTCTCTCACAGGCTCGTTAGATTAGAAATAAGAATATATTGGGTGCCTAGCAGTATAAAGGGCAGCTACTGTCACTCCTCTGACCCTAAGTCTGCCTTAGGCCCTCTCAACACCACAACCCCGAAGAGAAGTCACCAAAGGACGCCCCATGCACAGCTAGTGTGAGTGTCAAATGCTCCCAAAGCCTTTGTTGCCAGGACACTAGCGCCCTGCTCCCCTGAGCTGAGGACCAGAAAATCATCAGTTCCACGTGTCTTTGGGTTCCAGCTCTTAAGGCCACAGGCTTTGTTTTGGGAAAAATCGTTGCCGTCAAATGCAGCGCCCCAACTTGCTGGCCGAGAACAGACAGGCTCCATTCAGTGCTGACGAGAGGCCCAGAGACAGTGACTCTGACACATTGTCTTCTGCGCTGACACCGAAAGGCTTGCACCATTCGGCCAGTGTCACCAGAGATGGGCTTAAGCAGCAGTCAACACCTTCTTTTTCAATGTGTATTAAGTCATTCGTTTATTTCTCAAGATGTGCACACTCAAGTATTAAGTTGGCCAGGACAATTCATGGCTCCTAGGTATGTACAGGTCCTTCGATGGCTTGGGTTACAGACAACTTCATAGCTAGTGCATCACACACACAAGATAAAACAGGAAGCCTAAAAACCCCAAGCCACGCCAAGAAAAGATGGGGGGTGATGATGCAGCATCCCGTGGGGGAGTCAATGCACAGGGAGGGAAGAAGAGAGGGAGGAAGGCGAGCTAGCTTCAGTCTTCGTCAACCGCGGTGTCCGAGTGGGTGGTCAGGGGATTGAGTTCAACAGGTCCTTCAGGAAGCTCTCTGGATCGGTGATTTCTGATAAAAGACCTGCAAAACACGACAGGCAGAGGCTGGTGAGGAGCGGGCGTGCACAGCCCCCAGCCCCCTGAGTCACGGCTGCTGCATCCAGCAGAGTACACGCTGTGCCCTGACAAGCTCCAGCCCTGCTGCTCCCTGCATATCGGCATGACTGGGGGGACAGTCACTGAGCAAACACCCTGCTTCCGGAGGCAGGTGCTGCTGCTGAGGGTGAAGTGGTGCAGGCCAACCTCAGAGCTCCTGGAGCAGAGGCTGAAAACCTGGTGCAGGGAACACGGCAGGGGTGTGCAAACCCACCGAACCCGAATGCAGAATGGAAGGGGGTGTCCTGAAGGAGAGTGCCACAGCTGTCATCGTCTGCTCAAAGGGACGTGGGACCAAAGGAAGGTTAATGCCTTGCCCTCAATGCCTGGGAGGGGCAGAGCAGGGTAGAAGGCCCTGGGTTCTTCTGAGCTTTGCTCCGACCGCTGAGCGAGTTGAGCTCCGTTTCCTCAACCGTCGAACGCAGACAGACGCCCTCGCGTGCTGCCTCACTGTGGGGACTAAGCGAGGCCCTGCATGTGCAAGTGTCCCGTGCACAGCTGACGCTCGATCCGCACCAAGTCCCCCGTGACCACCCCTCCCTCACGTGGCAGGCACAGGAGACACTGGCGCCTGTTAACAGGCGTGGAACTGTTAACCCTGAAGGCCTGGCAACATCCAAACTGAAGTCATCACCCAGGCGCCTGCACTAATGGACGGGAGAGTGGCACAGAACATCACTTGTTGGCTTTGGAAGGTGTTTTTGTTCTCACATTTGAATAGGGTGCGTCTGATGTGATGAAACTGTTTAACAGCTTAAACAAAGTAATAAAGTCGTGCTCTGAAAGCCTGACCTAGAAGTGGAGGCCATGGAGGCTCCCTGCCTGGTAGGGGCTCTGGCTCTCCCTGCTATGGCCAGGGGCACTGCCACCAGTTCGGGGTTGCAGCAAAGCCTGAACCACGATGAACCCTTCCTTCCCCAGCCCACCTCTTCCTTCTCTCACGAACTCTGACTTTCACAGTCACACTGACACAGTTTCGCACAGCAGGCACAAGGCTCAGCACTGAGAACACAGTCTTTGAGACAAGCTACCTGCTCTCAGTCAGGACTAACTTTCTGGGAAGAAAGCAAGGCATGTGCCAAGGGATGATGGTGGTTAAATGTCTATGCTAAAAAATCGCTGGTGGCCAGAGAACCCATAAGAGGCCACCCTAACAGGGATCGGATCGTCACCCCTGTTCAGCAGGAAGCAGCCATGTGAATCGATGCCCCCACCCAAGGACTTGGGCCTCTAGAATAGAGAGTGAGGAAATGTTAGGTAGAGAGCAAGGGATTCTGGGTCTTCTAGGGACAAAAGTGGGCACTTTGCCTTGGTGCAATTGACCCACCTGTGAAGAAGGATAAGGGTGGGCCCCAGGCCCCCATCTTTGTCCTGCTCCACTTTGATCCTGCCCTGAGCTACTGCCATACCTGGGGGAGGGGAGGGATTACTCTACGAATCTGTCAACCAGAACTTAGTGCGCCGGCTGCGAAAGAATACAGAGGACTCTGTAGCCCACCGGCCAAACGGCACAGGAACCACAGAGTCCAGAAATTGACCTAGAACAACTCATGTGTAGAGTTAAGACTCAGGTCATGCAACTCCCAACCGTCCAATCAAAATGGTTCCACAGTGACGTCCAAGCCACAGGGAGGTCCCAATCCGAGCACTATAAAACAAGACACAGACCGTAACCAGGCCCTTGTCTGCCCTTCCTTTTGCTCTCCCTCTGCTATAGCAATGGGTGCAGTCATCACCTGTGGTACGCGTATCGCACGCTCTGTAGGCACACGCTCTTGCTCTGTAAGCCTATCTTTCTCTCCTTAATAAACCTCATTTTTGTGCTTGCCTTAAAAAAAAATGCTGGTGGGAGCAGTAAAGGGTTGGTGGAGTTAAACACACAGGGGGAGAAGTTGGCACCTGACTGCGCAGACGAGGGAGGTAAGCACCAGCTGACAAAGGCCCATCCCAGCATAGCCACTACTGAGGCCAAAGAACGGTCGACGTGGAAACCCCAGGGCTTTTTGGAAAACCATTCAGTTGGCGCTGAACTGGGAAGAAAGAATAATTCACACTGAATGTCACTCCAGATCTTTAGCAGGTCTCATTCCCACAGGATAAAAAGATAGAAGAAATGTTAATGGAGGTGTTCTCTTGATAGTGGGATATGGGGGGAATTTCTTCCCTGCTTCTTTACACTGTACAAAATTCCCACAATCAACATCAGAAAAAAGTGACACAGTGAAACAAACTAACGAAAAAAAGCTCAGCAGGCCTGGTTACCTGTTGGCTCTGGGTAGCCACCTTTGTGAGGATGGTGCTGGCGGGGGCCGTGATGCCACAGCACCCCAACCTGAGAGAGCACTGCATTTTATCCCTGAGTGCATTCTCCCAGACGTGGACCCAAGTCACCTCTCCCTGCTGTCACCTGATGCTTGGTTATGAAATCCAAGCAAATTCTAATGTGTTTGTTTGCAATTAGGATGACAAATTTGTTACATAGAGAATGCCAGTTTTACTAGCTGTGGATGGTCACAGGAGCACAGTTCAAAATGTGGCCCACCCTATTGTGCTCTGTCGTGATACCTACCATCTACTTAAGAATCAAAGTAGGAAGCTTCCATGTCTCCCTGGGGGCAGCTGTGACATAAGGGTCTCGGTTCCCCAAAGGCAGGACGGAGTCATGTGTACTCTCATTTGCACCTTAATTTTCTGAACTGTCATAAAAACCCAGAATCAAAAAGGAACTCTACCACTTTCTAGTTATGTTCTCTTGGTTACTTATTTAATCTTTAAAGCCTCAGTTACCCCATCTATAAAGTGGGGATAGGTTGGGCATGGTGGCTCTTGCCTGTAATCCCAGCACTTTGGGAGGCCCTAGAGGAAGAATCACTTGAGCCCAGAAGTTCAAAACCAGCCTGGACAACATAGTGAGACTCCATCTCTATTGGGAAAAAAAAAAAATCAGCTAGGCGTGGTGGCGCATGCCTGTGGTCCCAGCTACTTGGGAGGCTGAGGCAGGAGAATGGCTTGAGCCCAGGAGTTTGAGGCTGCAGTGAGCTATGATCTCACCACTGCACTCCAGCCTGGGCAACAGAGTAAGACCCTGTATGAAATAATACAAAATTAAATTAAAATAAAATGAGGACAACCATAGCTCCTGCCTCATACAGGGTTGCCTTGCAGACTGAGATCATGTACAACGGGCAGCAGAGGGCCTGGCAGGTGGTGAGTGCTCCGTCCAGGTTAGAGCTCCTGTTCTTGTTACTGGTGACTTGGTCTTTATGCATCTTTCCAGGGCTTTCAGTAGGAGCTGACAGGCTGGTTCCAACCTGTGTTTCTTCCAACAGGTGAAGATAAAGCTATGGCCAACCCCACTAAGGCAGACACGGGGCCTTGCTGCAGAGGATCTTGAAAAGATAAAACCTTGACACTGACCAGCCACGTCGAGGAACTCTGAGAAGGTCTCCACTGGCATGAACTCCTCCTGGAAGGTTTTCAGGGCTTTGTCGGCAGCTTCATAGATGGGCATGTCGTTGTGGCGGATATATTCAGCCAGAGAGCAGGACCAGCCTCCCTCCGTGTTACTGGTAGGCACCTTCTACAAGAAACAACGGGAGACAGGGCCAGGGAGTGGGTTGCTCAATGCCTCAAGTCAGTCAGGCCACTGCAATCCCGAGAGCCCAGAGCCCTCCCCAGGTACATCACAGCTTTCCCTGGAGGGTGTGCTCTATCTCCTGGGACAACAAAACTTCATTCCTCACAGAGCCCCCTTATTAGGCACTGTGTCACTTGAACCCACAAGCTCCAACAAGCGACTGCATTCTTTCCTCCCTACGCTTCCCATCTGCATTCCTCAAAGCAAAGGGAATTGCCAACACATTTCAACCGAGCTGTTTCACTCAGATAACAAGAGGAACCACTCCAAAACACTCTTGGTTCTCTCAAGGCAGAGAGGGTCCTATCACCAGCTGGGCTACAGGAAGTCAGACTCACACAGGGCAGCAGAGTTTGTGCAAATGCAGGGGCCAGAGCAACAAAGGGTGACCCAGGAGGGAAGGTCTTCCTATAGCAGTGGGCTTGGAGCAGGCTCGAGAGTGGGTAACAGGAGAGGTCTCCGCTACAAATGTACCTCAGGGACGCATGGATCCCGCCCCACAGGAGGGGCATTTGTTTCTCAGGAGCAAAGCGCCCCCAGGCCGGTGGAGCCACCTGGATACCGAGGCAGGGTCAGAGCCTGGAGCACGGACATTTTACACCCCTGCCAAAACACGCTGGAACTCTGACAGCTTCCTTACCTTAAACATGTTGTAAATGAGATCGACGAGGGCCCAAAAGAGAAGGGATGAACGATAAGCAGAATAGTCCTTCACTGCCTTGTCTGTCAGCCTGGAAAAGAAAATCAGATTCTATCCCATGAAGCCCCCAGGACACCCACAAGGACAGAGCAAGACATTTGGGGCACAAGGGAAGGGTCATGGCAATCTGCGCACCACACAGTTGCAGCTACTTGCCGATCTGCTGGGGAAAAAGCAGCTGTGGGCAAGAAATTCTGGAGCCCTGGGACCCAGAAGTTTACTGATTACACCAATGCCCCAGGAAATTCACCTGACTCTCTTAGTACTCATCTTCCAGATCAGGATAAAACGGAAGAGGGGGACAAAGTTGCAACATGGCAATTAAAACGCTACCAACTTAAAGAAAGGCCGAGGATCCCTATGTTTCCCTCTTGTTCGGCCACCACACAAGCTCTTGGACTTGGCAGTACCTAACGGATGAAGTAGGAAACAAGGTTCTACTTCAGTGTTTATGTTCCTACCGGGAGAAATTTTATAAACAGTCAGCAGACCTAAAGCAGCCAAACACAGTAACCTGTCAGACATGCTGTGCTGGACAACAGCAAGCTGGTGGAAAATTGGTGTTGAGTAATAGTAATGTCTAGGATGGAGCACGCAACCACCCCGACACCTCCTAAATCCTGGGATAATCTGAGCTGTTCACCACACCCCTTTGTTTCTAACCAGTATCATCTCTACTTAATCCAATGATTCAGTTCAGGATTAAAGACTGGCCAGTCCCTTGGAATACTGGGAGCTATCTCTGACACGTCCACTGCCTGCTCAGCACACTCTTGGTTTAAGGAATGATTTCACCAGGTATAGCCACTGTGAAATACAGAAAGACCAGACGTCCCTCAGCACACGCAGTGAAATATCAGCGTCAGGGTTCGCGTTCTACCACCCAAGCTCTACAGAGGTTTTGTCTGTGCACAGCCATCACATCTGTAACAACCGAGTACAGGCTAGATGGACCCTCGTCATGGAATATTCTACACCTTGGAACACACTGGAACAAACCCCATGACTAAAGGGACAGGTACTAGACATTTAGTTTAGTATTAAAATGCATGTGTATATGTAAGACTCATAAAAATAAGACAAGACAAGCACAGATGTTATATTTATGGGCCTCAAGTGAAGGGACTGCCAACCGTGAGATAGACCATCCACATCGACATTCAGTACATGTTTAACTAACTCACAAAAAGCAAAGCAATATAATAATAAAATGAGACAATACCCTGTTTGCTAGAACATGCTTCCTATAGCCTCCTTCCACCCCAATATCTTCCCAAACCCCCACTTTCTCTCCTGCACACCACGCATGGGGAGGCTGCAGCCTAAAACACTGTGAGGTGGGCCCATGGACAAGAACAACATCCAATCCTCTGCAACTCTGCATCCTGGCAGATAACAGAGAAAGTTCTGAGGGATGCCCGAGAACGTCCCAGGCTTCCATACTTGCAAGTTCCTGGCAGAGAAACCTTTTCTTAAATATAAACCACGCAGAAGCAGCCAGCTTCTCTTGAGCTACATTCCAGTGTATCTGCTACTGCCCCCACCCCATGATGTACAAGACTTAGGACAAAGGCTGCTACCAGTGACACTGTCCCCAACACCAAGACGATGACTCTGAATGCCCTCCCAGCCATGGGCTCTCCTCCACAGTGGCCTGACACCCAGCAAACCCCCAGCACTTCTAGTCTGTTTTGTGAGCACCAGGCTCACAGCCCCAGACCATGGCCAGGTTTGGTCCTTCTCTGTGGCTGTTCTGCTTTGGTAAGCAGAAATCTTGAGTGACCCTGCCCAGGTTAATTATTGAAGGTTAATTAGTAAAGGTGACTAAACTGCTACAGAGAAAATGGCAACTCATGAATGTAGCTCACACTGGATTTCCTAATTAAGCTATGGCCAAATCAGCTTTTCCTTAACTACCCAGGACAGTAAGGAATTCTAGTCTCCTAATTGAAAGCAAAACAGCTCCTGTGAGCTCAGATTTCCCACCTGCCATGGAGAGCCTTGTACGCAATAAATGGTCACTCTATTTGTTATGGACATGGGCTAAGCTTGATTTAGCCACAGCTTAAATAGCCTCAAGATCTAACTTTTGATTTCTAGCACCTAGTTAACTATTAATGCTGCAGGCTCTTGGGAAACACTGGAAAGTGATATGTTTGGAATGGGGCAGGGGTTGCATAGCTATCTAACAGGACTCACCCTCTCCCACTCCACACAAACAAGCTGGTACAGCCTGATTCAACATTATACTTCCAACCTGGTCTCTCTGGGGGTGTGAGTGCCTACAGACCAGCAACTTGATAAATCAGAGCCGATGGAGGTAAAGATACCAGGTGTGCCAATTCAGGCACATGCGGTTTCACTTGGCTGGTCATTACCATGGCCCTAAAAGTTTCCCCTCTGCTCCCGTGCTGGCCCACAGATGTGGAAGTGATCCCTTGGATCCTGGGCTAAAGTGGAATCACAGGGACAGATCTTCTAGAAATGAAGCAGGGGCACATTCATTCAAGGGGCAGAATCAAGCTGCTAAACCCAGAGCCTACTGTGCAGCTCCCCAGGACAGGCAGACTGTTCGGGGCCACTGTCAGCCTGAGTGGTGCCCATGGAGTCCCCTCTGTGCACAGCAATTGATGTGGGCATCCCAGAGAGCTGGGGTGGTGGTTGTTTGCAGTTGTTTTTCTCACAGCACCTCCCATCTGACCCACATTGCAGCACGAGGTCAAAAAACAAGACCACTCCTTCCTGACATGCTGCTCGGAGGTGTCCACATGAACAGGAGAGTGAGTCTAGAAGGAGAGAGGCTCATGGAACATGGGGCAGACAGGACAGGAATATAACCAAAAAGCAAGAATGATGAGCTTTTAATTATTAGAAAATACCCAGTGATAGCCATGCTGAAACTTTCCCAGTTTATGGCCAAACCAGTAAGATTTGGAAAAGCTGGTTATGGGTCTCACCCCTGCTGGCCCTGATCTTCTCACTGGTTGTACCACCCTGTGCCTGGCTGCCTTCCTCTCTCAATTTTCTAGAGCAGGTAAGCCTGGCTCCACCCTTCTAATGGCTGAACACAAGACCCAGAGGTGATCAGGCAAACGCCAGCCTTTGGCCTAGACTTTTGGTCTGACGGACTAAGAAAGGTTGGTGTCCACTGCAGAGTCCACCAAGCACGCCTCCACCTAGCACACTGGGAATACATAACACAATGGGAATACACAATCCGGGCAACAGCTTCCTGAGGCAGGCACTGACCTGGTGGCTCCTCCTGGAGCCACTGCCCGGGCCTGCGAGGTCACCAGCAGCCTGCGCAAGATCTCCACACGTGTGGCTCTCCACTGCTCAGGGGGCAGGATGTGGAGGGCCAGGACTGTGAAATAGTGGGGCCCGTCCACTTCAAAGGCACTCTCCACCCACTTCTCCTTGGGCTGCTCCAGAAAGCCTTGGAGGTTCTTCTCTTCTCGGGAAGTTGCTCGGGTTCTGGAAGGAAAGGGGCACGATGAGAGCAGGCGAAAGCAGGGCACAGCAGCAGGGAGAGAGGTTTGCTCAACCTGCCATCCTCTCATTGCGCTTGTTGACCACTTGGATTACTAATACCCCCCACCTCAACCTTGACTGCTCCTCTCACCCCCTCTTTGGCAGCCCAAGCCCATCTTCCCCTTCCAGGTCCTTCTTTGTGGCATCTTCCTTGACCCCCTGCCCCCCACCCCAGCTCTGACACAATTCCAAACAACTACTGGCCCCTGAGCACCCTGCTGTCAGTTACATTCACAAACATCCCAATATGGAACTGTCCTATAACTCTGGAAGCCCAGAGAAGTGAAGTGACTCGTTCAAAGTCACCAAGCTAGTAAGAGACGGTGTCAAAACACAAATCTAGAGTCCTGACTTGGGTCCATGGCCTGAATTCTCCCTCATTCTACTAGTCTTATCATATTTAAGTGATTTGCCCTAACTTTGCATCTGGTTCCTTTCCCAGCCTCCCTACTTTGGTTTGTTTTCTTATGATCTGTGTCCTCCCTCCTTCGTTTGAACACAGGTTCTTCCAGACAAGGGCTTCTTGTTCTCACTCTTGCCTAAGGTGCAACAGTAGTGACAGTCACAGCACATACGAGTGCCAGGCACCGTTTTAAGTCCTTTACGTGGATGAGAACTTTACGGGACACAGACTACCTCCATCCCCATTCTATAGAAAAGGAAAACTACAGTACAGAGGAGGTGAGTGTTTTTTGCCCAAAGTCACACTGGGGCAAGAACTGGGCTTCAAACCCAGGAAGTGTGGTTCCAGAGCCTGTCCATCAACTCCATCTTCCTCGACAAGAGATCACTGAAGTAGCACTGAGAGACACTCAAGTCCTCCCTGACAACACACTTCCGGCTACACACTCTCTTTGTAACCTGGATGGTGCTCTCGTGCCATGAATGCTTGATGCCCTATCCTAATTCTGTGGGGGGACAATGAACACAACACCCCACTCGCCACCACTGGAATCCAAGATACCAGGTCTGTAGGTGGCACCGCCATAGACGCTGACTCTGGGAAAGTAGCAGGGAGTGTGCAAGGATACCCTGCGTCCTTCCACTCCCTGGAAAGTGTGCATGATAGGATGGGTGGAGACACTCGGCTTGATCTTCCAGCCCCACTCAGGCTCCACTCTGGCTCATGGTGGCCCTAGTGTGACATACTTGCCTTTACACACAAATGTTCCACCAAAGGCACCCAGCCTCCCTGTGACCAAGCTCCCACCAATGTCAAGTGGCCAAGCAGGGAAGCAGTCTGCAGCTGAGAAACCGCCTCTCCATGGGGCTTCTGGGTCAGCCTGCGACTGGCCAAGAAACCGTGGCAAACCAACTCCTTCTCCAACTAAGGGGCTTGAGCATGAGCTACAAATATCTGGCATTTGAGAAACATGGGTCACCTGAAGTCACCAGCTCTATTCCAGCTGGGTAAATCATGGAATGGTTTTCCCTACTGGGTCTATTTTCTCTCTGGAGACTGAAGCAGTCCACGCCACCTCACGGCTGCCAAAAGACATGTCTCTGCAAACACCAAGGCTCTGTCAAGGGCCCCAAGAACACTGGAAGTTGGCAGCACGTGGACCTGAAGCGCAGTGTGGACAGTGGAAGGTCCGTGCCATCAGTGTGCCAGGCGTGCTTCTGCCAGTCTAAGTGGTTTAGCAGATGACGTAATGCACTGACAGACCTGCCCCTGCATTTTTGAACAATGAGGCCTGTGGTCTCAAGGTCAGCCTTTTATCTCACAAGGAAATGAGAGGAAAGGAAAAAAGAACACTGCTGAAGAGAGAGGACCAGAGAAGACAAGAGACAGATTGTCCTGGTGCCTCAACTGCGCCACAGCTGCCTCAGGTGAACTATACACGGCCTTTCAACAGGCTGCCAGGTCCCGCCAGCAGCACTGTAAGACTCGCTGGGAGGTGAGGCCTAGGAGAATGAAAACACTGAATTGAACTGAAGAGCAAAGGGAGAGTAAATCTCTTAATTTGCCTTTAAAATCTGGAGTGGAATGAATGAGGAATATTCTCTACCTCCTCTAAGTGCTTCTTTAAAATTACATTTTTAAGTATCAACCTAACTGTTCCATAATGTGCATATGGATAAAAATACAAACCTCCTTTTTTCCTGGGTGCCTTTTTTCTCAGTTTACTTCGCCGAATAATCCTCAACCCTCCCTCCCTTTCCCCTCACACCTGGCAGAAGCGTTGCTCACTGGAGAGAAAACAGGGATAACAAATCCAGTTTTCCATCTATGAAATGGGTCCTTAGCTCTGCTATATCCCCTTCATGGGAAGCCTTCTCCCGTAACGACCCGTGTGCCCTTGACTAATGACTGTGGTGCGGCTCTGACCTATGGCCTCTTCCCATTAGAGAACAGCCTGGAAGGTAGAAGTAGTGGCTACACTGAAGCAGAGGCTTCGATGGCCTGGCTTCTCCCATTTCCTGCTCCCCCATGAGCTGAAAGTCAGTCCAAGGATGCAGCCCTTGGCTACCCATGGGGGGAGATAGGGCAGTTTTGGAAAGGAAGTAACCCCGATAGCTTCATTTTACATGACACCAAAAAGCCACAGATGAACATCCCCATCTCAGTAAAAAGGCTGCCTTGGCTCAGACGTTTGCTCTGGAAGTAACCAGGGAGCATACGGAAAAGCTGGGGGATCTTAGTGGGCAGAGGGACGTAGGGTGGGTCAGCCCAGACGCCGTCCTGATACTGACGTGTTCAGGACGTAAAGCACAGTGTGAATGATGTACGGGATCAGGTGGATGTTGCTCTCCCGGCCACCCCCGCCGGTGTCCGCACTGAACGACTGCTCCATGGCGAAGCGCAGGAAGAGCAGCTTGATGTCGTGGATGTTGAGCTGGTACGTGGGCTCCCGCTGGCCCGTGCATTCCTGGAGGTAAGTGTTGTGCCTAGGGGGACGCAGAACAAACACGGAATTGGAAGCGCGTTTCCTACAAAAACGCAGTTTGGAAAACAGAAGCCCACCCCACCTCTACTCTACCGGTGGCTGCAAAGGTTAACAAACGGAGGGAAGGAAAGGGAAAGGTGAGGACAAAAACGGGGGCCAGCAGGAAGACCAGACCATGGGGCATTTTCATTTATGCTGTAACAATGTGACGCTCTCCAAGTTTTGATGAGAATCCACCACTTTTGGGGCCCCATTTTTTTTTTTTTTTTTTTTTTTTGAGACAGAGTCTCGCTTTGTTGCCCGGGTTAGAGTGAGTGCCGTGGCGTCAGCCTAGCTCACAGCAACCTCAAACTCCTGGACTCAAGCAATCCTACTGCCTCAGCCTCCCGAGTAGCTGGGACTACAGGCATGCGCCACCATGCCCGGCTAATTTTTTCTATAAATATTTTTAGTTGGCCAGATAATTTCTTTCTATTTTTTTTAGTAGAGACGGGGTCTCGCTCTTGCTCAGGCTGGTCTCGAACTCCTGAGCTCAAATAATCTGCCCGCCTCAGCCTCCCAAGTGCTAGGATTACAGGTGTGAGCCACCGCGCCCGGCCTGGGGCCCCATTTCTTGACGGACAAATGTCACAGGACGTATCATGGCCACATCTGTAAGTAATTTTATCCATGCTGACTGACAAGGTGATCTAGCCATAATTATGAGCTCTTCAACCTCTAAATAAAAGGTGTTTTTCCTATATCAGTATACATTCCCCTGTATCTGGGCTCTGCCTCTTCTTAACTGGGTGACCTTGAGTAAGTTGCTTAACCTCCTGTATCTCAATTTCTTCACCCGTACAATGTGCACAAGACACGGTAAGCACTTCGATATGCTGCCCATTATTGCTGCCAGGTGCCTGTTTTATGGCAGGTACCTTTTTATCCCCGAGCTTCAAAGTAGGACTTGGGCTGGGGCCCACTCCACAAGGACAAGACACAAGGACCTCAAAGCAGCTTTAGCTATTCTAGTCTGGATTTTTAGGACCGTGGAGGTCTTAAAAGGAGCCTGATATCCCCTCTGCCACTAAGCCACTTTCCTTATTTAAATCTCACAGTGACACACCATAGAAGCGAACTCTGGGAAATTCTGGCCTCAAGGGCCAAGTCAGGGGTCCTGCATCTATCATAAGATCAACAATGGAAGAAAGGCAGCAAATAACTAGAAATTTTCCAGGGTGCCCCAGAAGCTGAGGGTGCTGGCTTCTCTCACTCTGTGCATGCACGTGTCAGGCCATCCCTTCGGTAAACCCCCATCCCCCTACCCTATTTGCCTGGACAGCTCCCTCGTCAGCAAGCAGAGAGATGTGGATTCCCAATGAAGGTGATGGGAAATGGTGTCACCAGGGGCTGGGCTGATAGCTGATCTTCCCCGATCTCCTGGGAATCCCTCTTTTCTACCATGGAACACGCTCAACACTCACCTGGCCAAGCAAGTGGCAAAAGCTGATTCAGGGACATGCGGCCCCCAGACGGGAAGGAGCCCGTTGCACTTGGTGTTGGCATTCTGAAGGGCGGCACTTTCCCACTCTTCCCGGCCTCGAGCCAACCTGGATGGGGAGGACAGCAGGGACAAGTGGCTACTGGAATTAATTTGGCAACCAGGCACCTGGGCAAGTCGGGTAGGGGAGGGTATGCTAACCTGAAGAAATAAGTTAGCCCATGCTCCTGACCCTGTGGAGAGAATTAGCCATGTGTGACCTCGACACTCTAAGTGCTAGCTTCACTGATTCAGGTAAGCAAGATTGCTTTCACCAGCCTTGGGCCAAAGCCAAAGCATATTTTCCTAATATGGCAGGAACAGCTGTGAACCTACATGGTTTAAGATATAATACCCTGTTCCCCAGAGACTAAGGAGCAAGGCTGGCAGTCCCACCCCCTCCAAGCCCAGAGCCTTGGGCAAGTGGCCCACTCCTCTGCAGTAATGCAGGCCCAGAGCTGAAGCACACATGGGGAGAGGGAAGGCCCATGAGCAGACCTCCTGAAGGACCCACTCTGCAAGAGCCAGGGCTCACCTGACAGCAGCCAGGTGGCAGTCGTAGTGCACGATGTTGAAGTGGGACACGGTGCTATAGCCCTGCTGTTTCCGGGGCTTATTCTCCATCTCCTCCAAGGCCACCCGCTTAGTGAAGGTATAAATGCCCAGGACCTTCGTGGGCTGCAAAGAAAACAACATAAAAAGGAGAGGCGAGGAGAGACCCCAAGTTAGGCTTTGGAAGGAGGTGAAGCAGAACAGAGGGGAACTGTCTCCCTTCCTGGGCAATGCCTTGAGATTCAGGTGCTCCAACCCGCCCGGAAGTATTCAGCAGACAGGGCGACGGTCAGTGCCTTGCTCTATTGCTTAAGCAACTGGCTGGACACAGCCCTTGTGAAATTATCCAATGTACATAACGCTCTGAGCATGAGGCCTAACATACAGAGAGAATCCTACGAGTGGTATTTGTTGATGATGACGATGATGAAGATAACAAAAACTAACGTTCAGATCAGTTTGCCTTCCTGCCTTTAAAGAGGATGGCTGGTCCTTTTGTCAGTTTCCTAAATGCAAGCCTTGACCCCGGCCTACTAGAACAAAATGGCCTGCAGGAGAGGGACGCCCCCTAGAACATGGGCCAGGCTGTGCACAGAAGCCCACACCCTCAGGAGCGACTGCAGGCCCTGCAGCGGTACCTGGAACTTGTACCCCTCCCTGCAGATGCAGCACGTGAGGCCCGGCTCCTCGATCAGCTCTTCCATCTGCTTCAGGAGCGCTGTCTTGGTCACAACCTGGCCCTTTTCGTTTGTCTGTAGGGGAACCCAGGTGGCAAATCAGGAAGGGATTTCCATACCCCCCGCCCTAACTGGGGATGCTCAGGAACAGGGCTAACCTTCCACCTACACTAAAAGGACTGCTGCATAGACAGGAAAGCCTTTTTAGTTATCTTCTAATGAGGGTAAAGACCAGACTCTTCTGCTATTCTCCTCTTCCTACAGGAACCACTGAGGCAGAGGAAATCACCCAGTTGGAACCCTGGCAAGCTGCCACCTGCCATCAGAAAAGCCCCCTTCTTTGTGCCAGCAACACCAAGTCTCAGCTGCCAAGGGCTGTTGCATTATGATTCATTTGCGTTCCCATGTGAGTTTTAAAACTGCTGACACTCAAGTTTGTTGGTTTGGAGAAGGATCGTGTAGGCTACTGCTTCCTCCATGGTGGGACAGAGAAAAGAGCACAGAGCCCTTGTGTCAAACAGACCTGGGTTCAAAATCCTGTCAACCACTTATTAGTTATGTGCCTTGGCCTATTTACTTTACCTCTCAAGCTTTAGTTACTTCATCTGGAAAATGAGTATAATCATATCAACCCCATAGAACCACTTGAGGGCTTAAATAAAATCTTGTAAGGTGCTTAGTGCCTGGCATATAGTAAACCCTTGATAAACAATAGCTATTATCACCATTTTTACTGTTTTTGTGAACTTGCTACTAAGTCACTTATGCCCAGAGTCTCATCTGTATAGCAGAACAGTAACAGTCCCACCTCCCAGGGTGCCCAGCACACCTAATTCCTTCCTCCTCCTCTGTCCAAACTTTACCTTCACCATCTCAACCCTTGGTCTGCCCTGAAGCATAAGGCTGTCCCATGGCCATCTCCCCAACAATCAGGGCAGTGGCTTTACCGTCATGCCCAGGGTGCCCAGAGCCTTCTGCCTCATGGCCATGGCCATGCGCTTCTTCTCAGCCCGGGTCTCCCTGCGGGCTGCGTCAATCTTCTTGTTTACATCCGGGTGCTCCCGCAGCGCCTCCAGCAGGTTCTCTGCCAGGGTCCCAATGCCCTCATCGCTGGACACCTGCTCCAGCTTGTGCAGGTTTGTGATGGAGTCAGTTCCAATCAGAACCTGCCAACAAGAGATGAGAGAGATGCATGCTTCCAGTTATGTAGACAGGCCTCAGGAGCTTGTTTAGAAAATCAATAAATGTGCGCCATCTCACGGCATCTGCTCGGCTGCAATCACATTCTTTGACTCTATACTTTGAGAGAGACACACAAATGGAAGAGGGTTTGGCTTTGCCACTGACCTTTGACCAGTTACTATGGTCTTCAGCTTCAGTGTTCCCACCTACAAAATGAGAATAATGCCAGGGCTGCCGTGATGATTAAAAATTAGGTAACATGTAAAGCATCCAGCACAGTGGAAGTGAAAAGGAGCCAGAAGATTCCCCTACCCTGGTAAGACAAGCAGCAGCACCCGACGAGGCCCGAGTGGTAAACTCAGCAGCCAGAGCAGGCCCTGCACATACACAAGGGACTGCCCGAAGCTCTCCATTTGGGGGCGCTCTGGGCCCACCAAACTGGGGAACACAGTTTTCTCAACCTAGGGAACTTAAAGGTGCAACTACTACAAGTGGGTGTGGAGATAAGAAAAACTTTTTAAAAACCAGGTATTAGTAAGAAACACCTGTGCTGAAAAAGGTTGGCAGTCCCTGCGCTCTAGCCCCCTGCCATGAACGGGGTAGGAGAACAGCAGAACGCTGAAGGCAGGAATAGCTGGAGAAGGCGCTCCAGGCGAGCTCACTGAGAAATATCACCGCATCACTAAAATCCTCACTACCTCCTCACAAGTGACTTGATGGCAATTGCTATATATTTAATAATAAATTGAAAACAACAAAGCTAACTTGCAACACAAAAGCTCAGTGCGCAACTTAGATCACTCACTAGCTCATAAATCTATTCTCATAGCAAGTACGCTTCCAATTTGTACTTCAGCACAATTACATGTTATCCCATGTCTCATGCTCCTAAATGCTGAGCCCAAACTTCCACTCCCATTGAACTTTTCCACAGGTACCCAAACTCAATACTCTAAAACGTGTTTCGCAGGTGCTGGGGAAACAAAGACTTTGCCCTTATTAAGCTTACATTCTGGTTAGGAGGACGGACCACATACTCACAGTACAATCCGATGAACCCTCCTCCACCTCTCTTTTTTCTTTGCCTTTTTTTTTTTTTTTATTTCTATTTTTTTTAGTAGAGACAGGGTCTCGCTCTTGCTCAGGCTGGTCTCGAACTCTTGAGCTCAAACGATCTGCCCGCCTCAGCCTCCCAGAGTGCTAGGATTACAGGCATGAGCCACCGCACCTGGCCCCCACCTAACTCTCAAGCCTCCTCACTCCTCCCTCTCCTTCCATAGCACAGCCACCCACCTCGTCACTCAACCCAGAAACTGAGCAAAGTTCTTGATCTGTCCACTTTCTTCCCCGTCACATGCAGTCAATCTCTAAATCCCATTTAGTCCACCTCCCAGGTCCCTGTTCAATCTCTCCACCAGCTAGTTCAGGCTGCCACTCCTCTCACCTAGATTACGACAAAAGCCCACAACTGTTCTTCCTGTCTCCAATCTCGCCTCTCTCCAGTTAACGCTCTAGAATACTTTAAGCTGCCTTTTGCCTCTGAGCTTTTGCAGGCGCCATGCTCTCTTCTTGAAAGTCCTCTTTCCTTTGACCCCATCCACACTGCAGCTATTCCACTGTTACTACTGTGTATTTGGCTTTATCTTCACCAGACAGTAGCTCCCAGCAGGCACAGACTCCCCAGCCTACCACAGGACCAGGTACACAAGAGCTGCTAAATAAATGTGTTGAAAAAGGAATGGGCAGAAGTGTGAATGCCAAGTGGCTAACTAGATGAAGCCTTATTCTAAAGAAAGTAATTTGATTTAGTAACTAAGAACAAGCCTGGAAATCAGCTGACTTGGAGTTCTAAGCTAATCATGTTGCCACTGGCCAAATCACGGTCTGTCCCTTGCTGTATCCATATACAAAATACAGATGTTACAAGAACATGGAAAACAATATACGTGAAGACTCCTGTATAGAATGAATTATCTCCCTAAAGATACACCAATTATAACTATGCCCCATGAGTTGAACAAAAGTTTAGAGCAATAGAGTTTTCAGTGAGACATACGGAAAAATCTTTACTGTAATCAAGTCACCACATTCTTGGATAAGTTATCAGGACAGATGACCAAATGAGAAGGCAGAACTATAATCAATGTAGAACATTATGAACAGGAAAAAAATCCAACCTGAGGATTCTGAAAACTCAACATTAAAAAAGCAAACAATCCAATTAGAAAATGGGCAAAAGACATGAACAGATATTTCACTGAAGATACACAGATGAAGCACATGAAAAGATGTTCAACACTGCTAACCCTTAGGAAAACACAAATTAAAACCACAATGAGAGATCACTTGAGACAAGTCATGTCTCAAGGTGAATCAAGGTGGTTACATTCATTTAGCCGGTAGAATATATGGTTCCCTCATACTACGTGTCCTGTCTGCAGAATAAGGTCCACATGCACGCTGGCTACCCACCTGGGTGGCAGGGTGCTGCATGGCCAGCCCCCGAAGAAGCCTCAGGATAAATGGCAGGGCTGGGCGAGACAAAAACTTTTTCCAGATGTCGGCATCCAAACTGCAAAGCAAAGGAAGGCTTATTAGCAGGCCAGGGAAGCAAGGGCTGCCTAGAAACCAGTTGTTGATTCTGTCTTGTTCAAAGTCCCAGTGCTTGTTGAAAGGTGTCCCTCCAAGAGTGTCATAAAGGATCACAAACTACCACCCAGCTCAGTGAAGAAGCCAGATAGAAGTGAGTACTCAAAGCAGAAACCAAAGAGCTGCCATCCTTTCCCCATAGCCCCAAAGGACTCTGCAGTGGTTGAGTGGTCATTGATAGTTTCCAGAAGGGGAGGGAGGCCCTAGGGAGGGCAAAGGGCACACATGAAGCTTTATGCCAAGATGATGGAACAGGAACAGGGAAGGGGAAGAGGGCAGCCTCTCTAAGGAGGGGCTCCTTACTTCTTGGCGCTGGGGATGTGCTTCTTCATGTAGTCAAGCGCACTCTGGGTGATCCCCTTCTGGAGAATCAGATCCTTCAACTGATGCCCGTTGCTGTTGTTCTTGATACCGGCTGCTATTTTACAGAAGCAGTCCAGGAAGACTTTATCATCGCCACTGTGATCCTCATCATACCTAGGACAGAGCAAAGTGCCTGAGGGTGTGAAAGGCAGAACAGAAGCCAATCATGCCATCCTCTTGGTCGTCAATCTTTAACAGTCTATAGGACATCAGGTCTTCCTAAGGTGACAGAAAGACGTTCTGTCTAGGCTCCTGCCCTTCTCCTCTTACCTGCCACGTCCCCAAACTCTCAGCCTTCCCTTGCATTCTCAAACGTTTGCACGCGTGACTCCCTCCATCTCATCACACCCCCATCCCATCTTGCCAACCACTTTACCTTCTCTGCCTGGCCAACTGCTACTTTAATATATTCGTAATACAATATATTTAAACTACTGACTCTGGAACTAGACTGAGCCCCTTAAAAGCCAGACTGGGTAAACAAAAATCTAATATTAATAGAAATTCAGGTGATTCTTTCTTATCACACAGTACTAGTTTACTTAGCTGTACAAAATATAAGCAACATACTTGTCAAAGCTGCAGTATGGTTTGAATCGCTCTACCAAGATCTGCATTTTTTCCACCTCTCCAAAGGAAAGGTAAGGGATGATGCGAAGCAGGCCCTGGAGCACACTAGGGTTGGAGCGAACGAAGGTGCTGTTGATCTGGTCCAAAAGCATCACAAGTTGATCCTTGTCACCTGTCAGGAGGAGGTTGCCCTGCAAAGAAAAGGGAGTGGAAAGCCAATTAATGCAGTCAGGACTGTGGCTGCAGCCAACATCTGACGCCCAAAGGTCAGCCACTTCCATCAGATCCGTCAGGAGTAGCCCTAGAAGAATGCGTCTCAGCACTTCCTGGGGACCAATAATCTGTATGAGTTTCACTTGAGAAATTCATTTCTAAGTTTCTGTGATGGTTCTGTTAATAGTCTCAGAGGGTCAAAATATGCCAAAACGATCTCCCCCTCCCCCAGGAGAATGCAGGCTGTTGGACAGTCAGTTGGTCACAGCCCCAGCCAAAGCATTACATCAGCGCCAATAAGAATGCAAGAAGTTACCGGAACATTCAGTGGAGAAAAACTGAACTGGGAGCTGGAGGCCTGATTCTGCTAGTAACCAACCATATAACAATGAACAGCTCACTTCATTTCTCCAGACTTGGCGTTTCCTCAACTGTGAAATGAAAGGTGGACTAAGGCCCCTGCCTATCAGCTGGGACATGCCAGGATTCCATCAATGAGTAGCTTTTGAATGAAAAGAATATCCTTAGCAGCTTTGCCTCCTCAGAATCTAAAGACTTCAGGCTTCAACGCAATGATGTCACCATTAGTTGAGTCTTGACATTGCAATGACTGGAGCAGGTTCGGCTGCTATCAGATGAGCTCAGCTAGACACAAGCCTGTTGCTGGCAATGAGACAGTGTAAGCTCCCAATGTCTGCAGACGGAGGGACGGGGCCCCACTCACCTTGTCCTCACTCAGGGGTTCGGCGTTGGACTCATCTAGAATTATCTCCATAATGCTAAGCACCTGCTCAGCCACAGCTGCACCCCCACTGTCCTTGCTTTCTTGCTCAGCTACCAGGGCCTGTAGCAGAAGGAGACTCAGTCTCAAAATAAAACCACAGCCACTCACTGCTAATGGCATGCTCATGGCCTTAACTCCCAGAGACTGTGTATGTATGTGCGTGTTCTGAGAGGGAGACAAGTGTGTGGACTTTTGAGGATGATAAAAACATGACATTCCCAGATGTCTTTCTTGGCTACCCCGAGGAGAGGGGCACTATTTCCCCACTTGTGTGCAGTCTGGACTATTTAAGGAACTGCCTCCCTCTGTCTCTGATCTAAACTCAGGAAAGGGACAAGGACACTCTTGTGTTCCATGGCAGCAGCACGGTGGGTGAGCCAGCTAAATGACCCAAGCCTCTCTACCAGTCAGCCGGACTGATGAGGGGCTTGAAGAGACCGTAAGTCCATTTCATCTAAGCCCAGAACTGAGATGTCTTCCCCCCATCCCAGACTTCCCAGGCTCACACTTCATCATTTGCAGTCCACACTTTACCAAGTTCAGAGTCCCCAGCATGACGTTCAGAGTGTTCATTTCCAGTTTGACCAGCTGCTGCCGGTTGACTTTCACCTTCACGCAATAACTGAACAATTTCAGCAGCACCTGACAAGAAAAGCCAGTCAAAACCCATGAGACCACCTGAGAGTGTAAGATGTGGGGACCAGCAGGATAGAAAAGTCTAAGAGGAGGCCAGGCACGGTGGCTCATGCCTGTAATCCTAGCACTCTGGGAGGCCGAGGTGGGCAGATCGTTTGAACTCAGGAGTTCGAGACCAGCCTGAGCAAGAGCGAGACCCTGTCTCTACTAAAAATAGAAAGAAATTAGCCAAACAACTAACATATATAAAAAAAAAAAAAAAATTAGCCGGGTATGGTGGCACATGCCTGTAGTCCCAGCTACTCGGGAGGCTGAGGCAGAAGGATCGCTTGAGCCCAGGAGTTGAGGTTGCTGTGAGCTAGGCTGACGCAATGGCACTCTAGCCCGGGCAACAGAGCGAGACTCTGTCTTAAAAAAAAAAAAAAAAAAAAGAAATGTCTAAGAGCAGTCATGTACAATCAGCAGGTACTCTTCCTGAAATGCAGAGGACAGGAGGGAGAAGTAGATCCTTAAAGAGACATGGTAAGATGGCTGGGCTCTCATATCAGGTGTTGAGACAGGGTCTTGTTCTGTCACCCACGCTGGAGTTCAGTGGTATGATTATAGCTCAATGCAACCCTGAACTCCTGAGCTCAAGTGACCTTCCTGCCTCAGCCTCCCTGGTAGCTGGGACTATAGGTGCGTACCACCATGCCAGCTAATTTTTTTAATTTTTTTTATAGAGGTGGGTTTTACTATGTTCCCCAGACTAGTCTTGAACTCCTGGCCTCAAGCAATCCTCCCACCTCAGCCATCAAAGTGCTAGGTTGGTATTTTAAATAGTAATGGTCTCCAGAGGAGGGTTCCATGGGCTGGATATATCTCTACCATCAATTCCGAACAGAACAGGTGATGCTCTGTTGCCTTGGGGCAATCCCAGCACTAACTCAGACTGTGAACTAATAGTAAACAGAATGATCCCAAAGCTCATGGGCCTGTGGAAACTGAGAACAAGGTAGGTCACTGAAAACAAAGACAATAATATTTGTTCTCATAGACCCTGGGGCTGAAAATAATAGTATAATATTTGTGATCCCTCTAGAATCCTCTAATCCTTACCAATGAGATTAGTTGGATGAATACCCAAACAAAATCCTACAATAGAGAAATGACTTATATTACAAAATCCATTTAAAAAGCAATAATGAAATAATAATAATAATGATTAGCACAAGTACAGTTATTTGGGGAAAGACAGGCATTGACTCCACAGATGACTAAAGAGTTAACAGAAAAGGTTGCCCCCACATTATGTTTTTTGGGGGGAGTGGGCCAGAAAGAGGGGAGTAGGGCTGCCTAAGATGCAAAGGGCTTAGGGAAGCTGCCAGGTCCTTCATTGGCTTACACTGGTCCATGGCACCATGCTGCCCTCTAGGGTTAAATGGCACAATAGCTACAGCCCTCTGTCCATGGGGGCCTCTCCCAATGCAAAACAGCTAATCTCCACTTCTTGCTGCCTCCAACTCACAGTTAGAAGGTGGCGTCCCTGCTTGAAATCTTTGATTCCTGCCAGTCTATTAAGCATACATTCCAGACCCCCACACTGGGCCATCACACCAGCCATCTTATACACTTCTTCTTCATCCTCTTCTTCATCTGGGAGAGAAGGGAAGCCAAGCAGAAACACAGGGGAAGGTGAAAATGGGAATAAAACAGGCCCCTTCCAGGCTGACAGCCCTTTTCCATATCTCCAATAAATAAAGACACAGCCAAGAAAAGGGGTGAACACTGGATACTAAACTGTACCATCTCACTCCTAGTAGGAGCTTTTTTTAAAAAACTCAAGTCAATTAGAATTATTTACACAAATGTGAAAATACAAGCACCATTACTATCAATGGGGGGCAAAAACTAAGTTAAAAATGAATCTGAACTCAAGTTTATTGTTTTTGTTTATTTTTTTTACTTTTTTCTTTTTTTTTTAATTTCTGAATATTATGGCGCTATACATGTTTTGGTTACATAATTTGTTTTTGTACAGTTTGAGTTAAAGTTATAAGTGTGCCCTTTACCCAGTTAGTGTGCACTGTACCCATTAGGTGTGAATTTACCCCTCCCCACCTCCCCCCTCCCAAATTTATTAATTATACTTTTTCCCTACTAGTTTGATTTTTTCCTGACCACCAGAAGTGTCTGAATCAGGCCACAGATGCCTATTTTTTCTCAACTGGAGAAGTTCTCTCCCCACAATTCTGAGGCAGAAGCACAAGAGAGTATTTGCTGAGAATACCGCTAAGTCCTGGGACATGACCTGCCCATGGGTCCCCAACCTCAAACCCAGTGTGCAGCACTATCTGTGACCTACCTGTGGTGGAGTCCAGGGACTCGATGAACTCCTCAGTGGCATCACCCAGCAGCCCCCGCATACGATAAACAATCCTCATGGGCTCTCCCTGAAGCAGATAAGGTTGAGAAAGGTACTTATAAATAGGACCAGGAAAAAAATGCAAAGAACCTGACACCTGGTCTTGCTCGATGCCTCAGCAATGTGGACAATCTCTATTTTTCTACAAGGTCTTAACCACAACATCTCCTAGAATCCAGATGCATGGCAATTCACTTAGGGGAAAGGAAGCTAATCTCATTTAGTGTCTACTACAGGTTAGGCATGGTGTCAAGCATTTTACAGACAGGATCTCATTTAATTTCATTAAAATACTATGTAATAACAACTATGTATTGAGTGTTTTACTCTGTGCTAGGTCCCATGCTAATTAAACACTTTATATTATCCTTTTATAAAAGATTAAAAAGCTTGTTCAGCTACCCAGCTATAAGCCCAGGTCTAATTTCAAGCCTGTCCTTTCTCAAGAGTAGAAACTCTCTAACCAATAGGGACTACTCCCCAGGACAAACAAGGTCGTTCAGATCAAAGAGCTTTGACTCAAGTCTCAGGAATCAAAAGCAAGAAGAGAGAGTACATCAATCTTTGCCTATAGAGATTCTGAGGTATTTATATAACCATACAATGAGAGAGTTCATCCAGATTTCGTCAAGCTAAAACCCATAACCTGATTGGAATGATAAAAAACAAGTCTTTTGTAAATTAGAAAATTATAGCAACTTTACTAAATTGGAGGAACAAGAGAGTTCATTATATGCCAAGTACTAAGCTAGGCACTCTAGCATATATTATTCTCATTTTGCAGATGAGAAACAGGAGCTCAAAGTCACACTGTATGAAATTCGGGGCGGGGGTAGCTCACTAATTCAAGCCGTCTGCCTCCAAGTCCACACTCACCTTCAGGAGAAGAAACCCTAGGGGGAGAGAACCTGCCAGAAAAGCCAGTTCCAACAGTGCTTCCAGCTATGGAAGCCCAGTGAGAACTCCCCAGAGAGAGAACAACCCCAGTCAATAGATAGATTCTGTCTCTACAACAGAAGAGGTTCTAGTCAGTGGCTAAGGAGATGGGCTGTTTATTAGGGAAATGGAGGACCAAAGAGAGAAAGGAAGTGGAAGGTCCAGACGAATAGCTGCCACAAACTCTAGACTTTGCCAGAAGAACTCCTCACTGGATTAAGCACACCAATGTGAGGGGCTAATGATTCTCAACTTCTACCTTGCCTCATGGTCCAAGGGAGATGCCCTTGTGTGTTCTCTGGGTTCACTACCACCATTTATAAGAGTGCCCACAGAAGCTTGGTCATTGTTTTTTATGTGCATCAGGGATTAAATCTATATAGTCTATTCAGATGCTAAAATGTCAGTGACAAGATATATTGGCTTGGACAGTCTTCTGCCTGTCCGTCTGCCAACAGTGCTACATCTACCCAACTGGCAGTAGACCAAATGTAAACAGTGACCAGGATTCTCAGCCCAGTGGGACAACAGAAAGGAGAGAGGCAAAAACATATAACAAATTAAAGGCCAAAATGTATGACAGTATACTACCAATTTAGTTCCTTAAACTCTACAGAAATATTTGAATAGGAAACTTTGCTGTGCTTCACTGGTACGCCAGTTTACTGTAATTAAGTTACTTATTTGATTCATTTACTAAAGATCCAACAGAGATGAGAGAAAGCAAGGAATTGCAAGGAGAGAGAGAAATGGAGAAGAAAAGGAAACAGGAAGAGAGGAAAGGAAGGAACAGAGACAGACAAAGAAAAGAGAAAGGAAAGGTGAAATGGAGTGTCTAAGACTACCAAAAGTGAACAAATAGTATTGAGGTGGCCAAAAGGACCAGCGCACCTACTTCCTCATTTCCTTTTCCCCTCCTCAAGAACAACTGCCTACTTGAGTCTCAATTCCCCAACTAGTAAAACACAAACAATGAGCCTTGACACAGCTACTGGGAAACGTTCTGGTAAGCGTGGAGGCCCATAAAAGCCGAGGATTAATCTCCATTGAGAGATCCCCGTATAAAAAGAGTACAAGACAGCAAGATTTTCCCACCACAGTGTGTCCTCTAACACTGCCTGGCCTCGAATCTCTGGGGTCCGAGAACTTGCAGGGCCCAGACTGTGCTGTGTACAGATGGAAAATGCTCATGTTTTCCTGAAGGTTTTCAACCTTCATTAGTCAGATGCCTCCAGAGGAGGGCAAGATGATTGGTTTTCTCCACACAACCACAAATAGGGGAAGTAAAGCTCCTAAGTGCTCCTACAAGCTGGGTATGTGATGATTAACAATGGCTCCTGCTGGTACAAGTCTGTCTAAGTCAGAAAAGTAAAACCACACCTGCGAGCAAGAAAACAAGCACATACCTCATTCGTGGTACACCAGACCTTCTTGTAAACCTCAGCCACAGGAAGGTCCAAACTAATGATTTTATTGTTCACCAGAAGCTGAACAGAAAGTAGACGAGGCTGTTATTCCAAATAATTATAAAGCAAGTAAATTTCAAGATCAAAGGGCACTTTATGGCAGTGGTTCATAATTCATAATTTTTGCATGTCATGGACCTATTAACTCTCCCACTCTAAAAAAATACATGTGCACAACACACAGAATGCTGTACACAAACACCCTTAAGCCAACCATAGATTCCAACATAGAAACGCCTGTTGAGGACCTTCTATCCTGAGTCCATTTCAGGTTCAGCACCAGAAAAAGCAGTTTTCTCTATTTCACCCAGCATGCTTTTCACCATATGTGATAACACCAGACCCTAGGGGTCGTCTGCCATAAGGTATCAGACATGTGGCCATAAACGGCACCAGGGCTAAAATGCCAATATTAGGGAGCTCAATTAATTGGAAATCACTGGGAAGCCTCTGTCAGAAGCAATGATAATAATAAAAACCTCCTACCACTACAACCAATAGCCACTAACCAGGCATTGGGCAGAGCCCTTTACAGGTAATTAACCTTAGTACCCGGCAAGAAGGGTAGAAAGGTGGGAATTGCTAACCCCGATTTATAGATGAGGAAGCTGAAGCAAGCTACCTGCCCAAGGTTAATCAGCTACTAAGGGGAAGCACGTGGATCTGCCCTCGGCCCATGCTCCTAATCACAGGTAGCACTGTCCTGTGCGCTTTACCTCCATCCCACTGTCATCCTCCAGGAGAGCCACCAAGTCACAGTCCTGGCAAATCTTATTCTTTATATCCCTCATAAGTGGCCCGATGCCTGGCTCATTGCTGCTATACGGGTTCCCAGGCATCCTGCCCTGTAAGAAGTCTTCTTGTTGGGGATCTTTCTCCAGGGTCACAAAGAACTCAGTGACTTCATTCTCCTCCTAAGGACAGAGAGGAGGATACATCAGAAAGAATGGCGGAGGCAGAGATTTACATCATACTCCCTTGTTCTATGAACACTCTGAAGGAAACATACCAAACTCATCAAGTTCCTTACATACTTAAAGATATAAAAGATAGGAAGCTCAGAGGTAATTTAAAAAAATTCAAATGTAATTCAAGTATCCTTAAATACCAAGTATCTCCTCTGAAACACAAGGGTGGATTAGGAGACAGAGCCTAATAAAACAAGCAGGTGAGGAGTGACATATGAAAGCTCTATTAATGAAATGGGGAGGGGAGTAGAGAGGGACTTTCCTTCCTCCTCCTGCTGGTCTCATGCAATGCTAACCAATCTGGGGCCAGACGACTTTGTCACTGATGACCCTGAAGTCAACCAGAGGGCTCTCTATATAACATTCAGGTATACCCACCCCCCAATGGTCTCTCATTGTTAACTGATGATACGGGTGTTTTTCATTCTTCCTCAATGGCAGGAGGGGGTCTTTGGACCATACCGCACTTCTATACAGTTCAGGCTAAGGACAAACACACATGCTGCATGTGTGCACAAAACAAGGGATGGAAAAAGAAGGAAGAAAATAAAAATATCTTTATACTCTAGCTTCATACTGCTTCTTCCACAGTATGCTGGATTGATAAGCAATGGGATTTTGAAAATGAAGGTTTAAAAAAAACCAACTAATCTTGACCCTGAATCTAGGAAATAAGACCAAGGAAAGTCATTAGATTTCCCATCATTAGGAATAGGAAAATTGTCAGGTTGCTTCTGTTTTATGTCAGTGGGTCTTCCTGAAGTGTTGACTAAGTGGCCCACAGCTGGTAAGACTCTCCATGACTATAATGAATCACCAAGCGGCTTCATGGCAAAGTGGCTCATGCTGACACTTGAGAGCCACAGTAAGCGCCACACTGCTTACAGGGTAAATGATGCTGCAGAGCCTCTCAAAGATGAAGACAGGAGTCCGGTAGTCATCCAGATTGTAGCGCTTGGCTGTCTCAATGCACACAGCCATAAAGGCCTTGGTTTCCGATTCTGTACCTGCCAGAAATCAAAGTAGCCAAGACAGTTAGGAAGGAGCCTCACCCACGGAAACTAAGATGAGACTTTAAATGAAGTACCATCACTGACAGATTCTTTCTGTCCGGTAAGTGTTTAAATGCCCTACAGGGCAATATCAATAGTTAAACTGGAAATTTGATGCTGACTGATTTTATACTCAGACCACATTTAAATCAAAACCCTTAACACTCAAATCAACATATTGCATCATGGTTAGCTGTGTACAAGGTCTTGCTCTCATTTAGAATATAATCTCCTTCAGGAGCAGGATTGTGCCTTGTTCAACTTTGTATCCCCTTGTCCAAAATAGGCACTCAAAAAATGTGAAATAATCCTAACTGTATTCCATTCAAATCAAGGGAAGTTATAGTTTTAAGCTTCATTCTATAGCTCCCACCCGTGCTGCAAAAAAATAAATAAATAAATAAATAATAAAAGAAAAGCTTCATTCTAAAAGATTAGGTAGATTATCTTCTATAAGCCAAAAAGACAACTTCAAGTCACACGAAGGAAAGAAAATATGGTCTTTAATAAGGGTCCCACTGACAAGGTCACAAACCAGCTCAGCATGGCATGATGAAAATGGCACCAGAAGGACTTCCATTTTGGGCAATACGGCAAACAAGGTTCCCTGACCTACTCTCTACTTCCCACCACTTAAAAACAATGTAATCATGACCAGCCTGGGCAATATAGCAAGACCTCATCTCTATAAAAAATAAAAATATTAGCAAGGCGTGGTAGTGCACACCTATAATCCCAGCTAACTCAGGAGGCTAAGGTAGAAGGATCGCTTGAGCCCAGGAGTTCGAGGTTGCAGTGAACTGTGATTGTGCCACTGTATTCCAGCCTGGACAATAGAGCAAGACCCTGTCTCTTAAAAAAAATTTTTTTTTCATTTCCCTGCCTCTCATACCAGATTCTGCTTGCCTATAAGAGAAGGATTTGCATTTATTGTAAGATGCTCATGAGGTGCTAGTCTAATCATTTTACTCGCACTACCTCTAATTCTCACCGCAAAAGAGAAAAAAATAACAATTTAAGATATTGAATAAAAATGTATCAGTGAACTGCCACACTAGCAAAGAAGAATCAAAAGCCTAAAAGTCGGTAACCCAATGAGATAAGCAAATCACTGGTCAGTTTCTGCCTTAAGCTTTGGTTTCCATGACCTATCCAGACTTGCAAGCTAGATAAAGCCCTGAATCCACCCGGGTGGAGAGTCTAACAAGAACTATCTCTACCCTCAACACACACAAACCTGGTACCCCAAAAGAGCTATACCCTTGGTATTGGGATAAATAGAAATAACTCTCCCTTTCCCCCAACCAAATAACTGACAGGAAATCGTTTTTCCTTCAACTTCAGCACTGAGGAGTGAGAGTGGGGGAATCTCCTCTGAGAACTCACAACAAGCTGTCCCCTCATAAGGGTTTGTGGCGCAAACCTCTCACTGCGTAGGAGGTCTGAAATCCAGAAGCTCGGAACTGCCCTGCGATGCCTCACAGAAGCAGCTGGAAACCCTCTGGAGAAACCCATCTGTGACCCAGTCCTGAAGAATCTCCACAGGTAGTGCTCAAACATACGAGGTCACAGTCAAAAATCACAAAATACAACAAGACTTAAGGCACCATGAGCAAAAGCAAGAATAACAAACAGAAGAATCAGCCCCATAAATATTTCAAACTTCTGAATCATCAGACATAAATATGTTTAACATTCTTAAAGATGATAAAAGGGGTGGAAAATGTGAATAAAAGACAAGAGACTATAAAATCTAGAACTTTAAGAACTCAGTGGGTAAACATTATAAATAGTGAAAAAAATTAATGAATTAAGAAATTATCCAAAATGCAGCATAAATATACAATGAGATGAACATATGAAAGAGAGATGGAGAGACATGGATGACAGAGTGAGAAGGGAGTTTCACAAGGGAAAAAGAGAGAATGGAGCAGAGGCAACTAAAGAGATAATGGCTGAGAATTTTCCAGACTGATCAAAAATACCAGTCTGAGAACATCTGACCTCTTCCTGCTCTATGAGCTCAACATGAAAAGTCCAAATTGACTGAGCCCAGCTCTAGAATTTAAACTCCAAGAGCAACACTAGAGAGATGGGTCTCTCTCCTTGAATGTGGGGAGATATGTGCCATCCTCCCGTGGCTCTGAGGAACTGGGGGAGATCAGACCAACGCGCCTGGCCAGTCCCAGAAGGAACAGGTGAGTGTGGGGCTCCAGGCTGCTGGGCAGTGCTACCTGTGGTCATGTCCTCCAGCATCTCCAGCAGCATGTCCTGCGTCTCGTCGATCAGCTTGGTCCTCTGCACCACCAGCTTCCGCAAGCACAGATATCCATTCAGCACGGTACCGACCAAGCGACTTTTAAAATGTCTTTTGATGGATTCCACCTCAACAAAGGAGGAGAGAAGGCCTGTGGGGACAGGAAAAAGTTGCTGCGAGACCTCTGCATGAGAATATAAGCAAGGATGGTCTGTCTGTGCCTTCAAACAATTATGAGCAACTCAAAAAGCAGAGAAAATCTATGTGCAGGGCACAGGGGAGATGCTCAATGAGCTGAACTCGTCAATAGCTGAATAGGAGTTCAAAACGTAAACCCATCAATGAGGAGAAAAATGCAGAACTTAACTCTGTGCCATGGTCAATGAGAGGGAAGAGAGTCAACCATAGCACTCAGGGAACGAAGGGTGAGTCTTAAAACATACCCAGGATGCTGTAAAGGAAGGGCCAGGTGGCTCTCTCTACCTGTGAGACTTTTAAGGGCGTAGCCCTGCTGCAGATCAGTGCTCAGGGTGGCCTCCTCCAGGGCCAGCAAACGGGCTATTTCCTAAACAGGATGACAAGTAGTCAGTGTGACAGCATTGCCACTGATACCAGTTACCTGCACCGCTGTCCCAGGAGCTTGCAGCACCGACCAGACATTCATGACTCACATGCTCTTAGTCTAACCCCTGCAGAACTCCTGTCCAGGAAGCCACGGACAATTGCAGTGCTGTTCGGGGATTACTTAAAAATTGGAAACAGCCTAAATACCCCAAATAGATTGCTATAGCCATATGATAGATATAATAAAGTCATAAAAATAATGTTTTCAACAAATATTGCTTCTCAGCTTCATGGGGAAGTTTATATCAGAGTACAATGAAAGGAGAATTGGGGGAAGGGGACTCTCCTGGGCAGTGGGGTAGGATACCTTGGTGATGAGGTTGCCCACGTAGGGCAGGACTCCCCGAGCCGCCAGGTAGACTTTCCAGTGTGCAGAAGTGATGAGCTTCTGGTAGAGAGCCAAGTACTCAGCTGCACACTCCCCAGCTATGCTCAGCTCATCCAGGTAACTGCCATCAAGAGGGACAGGGCACTCACTCACTGTCCGAGAACGCTAACAGTTCTGACGGCTCCAAGAGCTCCCCTTTCTCCTTCCATCTTTCCTATCTTCTGCTGTCTGTCTCTCCCTCTTTCTTCTAGAGGGTAGAGGGGAGGGCATCTAAGAAAACTCCAAACTTTCCACTTGAGAATTTCCCATACCTGGGAAGAATTCAGAGCACACTACAGGAAATGAATGCCACAGACTCTAAGCATTCATATTTTGGTGCTTATTGCTATGAGGATTAAAAAAATGCATGCTTAGTATTTATGTGCCCCTAAGATCTCAATAAATATTAACTGCCACTGCTGTTACTACTATCACCGAAACTCAGCTTTTGAACACTTTGTTGTTTCTATGGTCTTCTACATGGAATGAGATGGTTACGGACCACACAGGTGTGCTTCTCATCACCCTGATACGGATTCCCCCAGGAAAGAGAGAAAGGTTCCAGAACAAGTCTAACCACGCTCCCCAGCCCACCTCCAAATGATACCTGGTGAGGAGGTCGAGGACCTGCTGCTTGCGGCTGGGAATGGTGGCAAGAGCTTCCACGATGGTACAGGCTGCCTGCCGTGCAGCCTGCGTTGCTGGAGTAAAGAGTACCTGCAGCACAGGGGACAGGAGAGGCCCTGGGGATGACACACTGTCTCACCAGGGCCCCCAGCAGGGCAGTCAGCTGCCACCCATCCAGGAGAAGTCCTCTGGGAACCTCTCTAGGAAAAGGTTAAAGGTAAAAATCACCAGCTAACACAAGATCCAACTGTTGTAGACTGGGCAAGAGGCTGCTAAGGAGGCTTTCTTCTTCATGGAGATTTCTCCATCAAGTAATTTAGGGAAAAAAAACAAGCAAGGATTTTCCTTCATAATTAGCAAAGACTGGTAGGTAGTTCTTTTGGATAGACACATACTGAATACTTTCATTTAATGTAAACCATGTATTTCATATTTTATATATCAATAGACAAATAGATTCTCTAACATATAATTACTTCAGTCCTTTAAAACATTAGCTAGAAAGAGGGAGGCAGGGAAGGACAGCAGAACATACAAAAGATGGGAGGAGAAAAGGGAACGAACGTGGGCAGGGAGGAGAGCAGAGAGCACAGTGAGCTTGACAAGTCAGGCGACGGAAGTTCTGTTTTGGCCAGTCCACCACGCCAGCGGCTGGAACCAAGAACTTCTACCCATTTCCTATTTGAAAGGAAGCAAGAGTAGCAAAGAGAAAGAAGAGAAGGCAGAGCAGACATGAGGCCAGAGGCCCAGGAGATGGCCACTCACTTGCCGCAGCCAATTGTTATGTCCCAGTTTGAGATCCAAGGGGGAGGTCCTCTTCCCTCGACGACTCAGGAACTGTTTCCACCTCCACACGTACTTCTCAGTCAAATAGAGATGGCGGAGCTCTGATTTGCTGGGAGATTTCCCATTGCCATCTAGCCCTGCAAGGCCAAGGATTGCAGGGATAGGTAAGTAAAAGAGAATTACAGAAAGTGGGGCTGTCAGGACAGAGGCAAGAGTGACTGGTTCCCCACGTCTTGAAGAGTCAGACACACCTCTGATTGGAAGACACTTCTTCCAGGCTTCATAGGATGCCTTGGGATCTCTCTTGAGCCACAGCTGAGCCTGGGCATGGATCTCATTGCAGTACGGCTTCACTGTGGTGAGGGCCTCAACAGGGACATCCTGGGGGAGGCGAGCAGAAAGAGAGCCCAAGAGCACACCTGAGCCACAGCTCCACCAGAATGGCACTGGCACCCCCAGGGGCAATGTGCAAAGGCAAGACCAGGAGGATGGACGTCCATATCTCCTATGCACAAAAATGTGTTCCTATTAAACCATTTTGATGAGATTTAGTAGTAGCATCTCCACACTGAACTTAAGATGACTGATTTTCATTAACCAGGAGAAGTTGTAGCTGGCTTCCTACAGACAACCCTGCAGCCACATACACTAATTCCTAAGGCTGATCTGCAGTTTCCCAAGGCATAAATCTTCAAGGGGTCACTGAGCAGTCTTCAGAATGTAAGGAGCCTGAAGCAGAACAGGCCTACACAGCAAAGAGCCCCAGGCAGCACCACAAGCCAGCAGTTCTCAAAATTTTTGGCCTCAGAACCCTGTTATGCTCATCAAAAAATTATTGAAGACTCCAAAGAACTTTGTTTGTGTGGTTATACCTATTAATATCTATGTTAAAAATTAAAACTTGAGAAATTAAGATATTTATTAATTCATTTAAAAATAAGGAAAAAATACATTACTTGTCAACCTAAATAACATCTTTTATATTTTCCAAAACAAAAACAATCTAGAGAAAGGAGTAGCCTTGTTGTATATTTTGGACAATTGTTTCATGACTGCCTGAGGAAGACAGCTGGATTCTCACACCTGCTCCCAAGTTCAAACTGCTGTGACACATTGCTGTGGCTGAAGTAGAGGAAAAACATTGGGCTTCACACCGATATATAGTTGGAAAAGGGAAGAATATTTTAATAGCTTTTTCAACTAATTGTGGGGTTTTTCTTTGATACCATACCAAAATTCAATAAATTATAGGTTCTTAAAGTTAAAGATTAGCCGCAATGTGGACTCTGAAATTGCATCAATAAACTTTCCACAGACTGTTACACTAAACCTCATTTTTACCAGCGTGATGCTGTAACATGTATTGGTTATTTAGAAGATACTGGTTCCTAGAGTATGTCAATTCTTTTTGAAGTGACAGCCTCACTACATTCATTTTTGAGGAAAGTGTCTGCCAAATACCCAAGCTGAATGACTGCAATTTGCCCGTCGGCCGTTCTTTCAAGCACAAACAGGGTCCACGAGAAGAGCAGCTGGCTCGGCTTGCATCGTGCATAAGCACACGAGCGCTTTTCTTTGGGACAACCATTGTACCTGGGGTACAGCAGAGGCACTTCTTGTGTACTTCTCATTTTGTCACACTGAGCATTAAAAAGAGGATACCCAAGAGTGGAGATTTAATGAAATTAATTTGTCCTGCTTCATCAAGGATGTCCTTCAGTGAAACCGCAGGGCAGGGCAGAACTGCCTCGTCACGCTAAGGCACCAGTAGCCTCACCAGCACTAACGGGTTTGCACCATCAGCACAAACATCAATAAAGGAAAAAGTGCAAATAGTATCTTAGGATAATTATGAAAACAGCTTTGTCCTCACAGATTCCCTGAAAGTCTTGGGAACATCCGGGGGTCTGGGAGCCACATTTCTGGGAGCCACAAGAACTGCTGTTCTCTCTAGGTTAAACCTGAGCAAAATGTGAACATCAACACTGGGCCTCAGTGCTTATAGGGCAAGTAATTCTGTGAAAATCCCCTTTTGCCTCACACTGTGGAAAAAATGACAGTTACATGGAGGTGAGTCCCCTCTGTTCAATCAAGGGCCAATTGTATTTGCTAGGAATCAGCTCTGAGGTAAAATAATCCTTCACCAAAAGGAAAGGAGGAGGGTGCCTTTTCTGAGGACTGTCTGGCAGACCACACAAGAGAACAGTGAATTGTTCAACACTGAGCTTCCTCTCTAACCACAACCCCGAGGTACTTGGCACTCAGAGCGCAATCCTCCTGCCATGAGGACGCTGCTCCCCACTAAGGACAGCCCATCAGATGGAGCAGGAATCAGAATGGCCCCTGGCCCAACCCAGGTCAGGGTGGAGGCAGATGGCCTCAGGCACGGCCGAGAGAAAGAACTATGGCCGGCATATTCTACAAGCTAGTACGAGCAAGCCAATCTATAGTTCAGCTATAGTTACACACACACACACACATATATATACACACATTAGTAAGACAGTCCCTGGATTCAAGGAGCTCACGGCTAGTCTAGTAGAGGAGCGGATATTCTAAGGAGCAGCTGACAAAGTGAAAGAGAACATTCTAGGCAGAGAAAACAGCCCAAAGCCACAGCTAATATTTAGAGGACTAACTTATGCAGACACTGTCCTGAGCACTTGATCTGCATTAAGTCATTTATTTTTCACAACGCTACAATTGGAGACTGTACTCACATTGTACGGATAGGAAAACTGAGAGCATAGGTCACTTGCCCATGGTCACAATGCTAGTAAATGGAAGAACTGGGATTTAAACTCAGTCAGCTTTAGAGCCTAGGATTTCCACCACTGCACCACACTGCATGTGCAAAGGCACAAGGGTAAGAAAGAACACAACATTTTCTGGAAGCTGCAAGTCATCTGATATGACCGGAGAAAGAGGTAGTCCTTCACAGTTAACCACTTTGCTCTATGCTTTGTATTTTCACGTTTATATCCCTCTAAACTTCCTTCTCAAAAATCCCAACCCATCTCTGCTGAACTAAGGCAAAGGCCGCACTGGTGCCCATCCAGGTCAGGTGAGTTCAAGGTAGGGCAGAGGCCTCGAGGAGGCAGGGCACAGTGCTGGCCAGGGAATGAGGAGGGCCCTGACCTTCCGTCTTAGACTTCCCTGCTCGGCCCAGTACCTTGTTCTTCTTGCTGGTCGGAGCAGGTGGTTTAATCAGCTTCTGCAAGATCCGCAGGCACATGAGGGTAATGTTCTCGACAACCACGGGAGTCTTAATGTTCACAGCCATGAGGAAAAGGCTGAGAGCTAGGGATGGGCAGGAAAGGCAGAGTCACAAACATAAACATATTACACCTGCTCTGGCAGAGGCTGCCCAAGAGTGGGTTTCCCTCCACCTTTCCCCCCCTGGTACCAGGACTGCACCTTGAGACCCCTTTCCTTTCTCTGAAATGCCCCTAACTCACCACAGCGTAACCGGAGCTCCCAGCAGCTGTCCTCCTTTGAGATAGAATCTGTCAGCAACAGCATTTCATACTGAAGGCTGCTTGCCTAGAAGGCCAACAGGAAGAGCCATGAGTAGAGAAGTGTCTGAAGGGTCAGTCCAAGGACTGGGGTAACTAAAATGTCTGGTCCCAGGTGGCCCCATCAGAGAGACCAGGGAGAGAGCATGCCCCAGGCTCTCTCCTGGGAAAGCCACCCTGGGACATAAGCTCTGCAGTGTGCTGTACCTTCCCTCCCCAGTCACCACCACACGAGACCAGGGGGAAAGCAGGTGTGGGGGACACCAAGGGACACACAAGGAACGTGAGGGAGGAGTCAGAGAGGACGGCTAGGCCAGCTCACCAGATCGGGATTGGCCCAGTGGCCCTTCAGGGCTGTGGAGACTTTGCCAATAATCAGGTCGTTCATTTGCTGGGTGGCTTCCGGATTGTCTCTAGGGAGGTAGAGAAATGGAGTCCCGTTATTCGTAATTGGTATGACCCTCCTTCTGCCTGAAGGAGCCCAGAGAAAATGAAACCAATGCCTAGGGCTACCTGGCCCCAAATATTCTATTCCCTTCCCCAGGGCAAGACTATAGCTTTAGCCTCACAAAATCCTGGTCTGTAATAAAAAGAGGCATGTCACAGCCACCTTGCCTGGGAAGAGACACTAACTGAGGGAAGAGCAACACCAACTTACGGGCTCCACGTCCCAGCCTGAAGAGCCACCAGGTGCTCCATGGTGTGTCACAGTCTCCCAAACCTGGGAGGTCACTCTCAGTCTTGGTCACAACTCTTTCCTCATCTTCTCCTGCTTTCACATCATTTCCTACAAGTCCCCCACTTTTCAGTCTATGCCCCTAACATTATTATTAACAAAAAACCAAGCTGTATCACGTCACTCTTTTGCTTCCCAACACACTTTGAATAGGACTCAAAGTCCTTACAATGGCCTAGACCCTAGGGGACCTGGCTGCTAGCAACTTCTGACCTAACTTTCCTCCCCTTTGCTCCCCCACTGTATGCTCGTCTCCAGCTGTGTGGGCCCCCTCCTTGCTCCCAACATTCCTGGCACGTGCCTGCCTCTCAGCTCTCCCCCTGCTGCTTCCGGGGCATGCGGCCCACTGCCAGAGATATTGGCGTGGCTTGTTTCCTTCTTTCGAGCAGGTCTTTGCTCAAGTGTCACCCCCTCAGAAGTCCTCCTTGACCACCTTATCCAAAACAGCAAGTCCTTCTGCAATCAGGGTTGCCACCCCTGCTTTATTCTTCATCACAATCTTATTTCCTGACATTATAGTGTGTAATTATGTGTTTATTGCAGTTATCCCAAGCTAGAATGTAAGCCACATGAGGGTAGGAACTTTATTTCATTTACCACTGCATCCCTAGAGTCTAGAACATTGCCTGGCATTCAGCAGATACTCAATAAATATCTGTTAAATGAGTGAATAAATAATATAGCAAGTAACATTTATCAAGCACCTAACATGCTCTGGAATTTACGCCACATACTCAGTAAAAGTACACATAAAGCTCTGGGTGCAGGATCTGGTACATACTAAGTACTCAAAAAAATGAGTTATTATTTACTGAATTATTTCATCCGTCCTCACCACAAACCTTTAAGGTATTTACTATTATCAGTATTTTTCAGATGAGGAAAATATAAGCTCAGAGAAATTAAGTAATTTGTCCAAGGCATGTAGTACAAGGTATCAGAGACTAAACCTGGGTCTTTCTTATCCAGAGTCTAAGCTCTCCCTCCCTCGGTCCCACTGCTCCACCGCACTGGCTTCTTTTGTGTGAATCTTTTTCTTTCTTTTTTTTTTTTTGTGGTGGTGGGGGGACAGAGTCTTGCTCTGTCACCCTGGGTACAATGCAGTGGCGTCATTATAGCTCACTGCAGCCTCACACTCCTGGGCTCAAGTGATCCTCCTGCCTCAGCCTCCCAGAGTGCTAGGGTTACAGGCGTGGGCCACCATGCCCGGCCCATGTGAGTCTCTCTTAAGTCCAAGTGCCCAGGCCCTCCTTTCTCCTCCCCCACCAGGACTCCGAGATAGTTTCTTTGGGACACCACACCAGCACCAACAAAGTACAGGCCAAATACACCATTTACCAAGAAACCTGGGTTCCAACGCTCTTCTCAAGTTTGCTAACCAAATCCTGGATACCTTGCCATTTCTCCTGTCGTAAGCTACCTACCCTGCTGGGCAGTCAGAAGCACAATTCTGTGCACCCTCTAGCGCTCCCAGCATCACTGCTGCCACCAACCCCAGCGTCAGTAGGAATTACTAGGCCCATAACCACAGGGCAGGCTCTGACCGAGTTAGGAGGCACATGAGCTGGCGGACCTCCTCCCGCATGGCCGCGGCCCCTCGGCGAAGATTGTAATCAAAGAGCTCCCGGATAAGGCCCTGGGAGACAAGGATGTGCCTCAGGGCTGGGTTGGTGGCCAGGGCCCGGAGTAGAGTGATACAATGTTCTGTGACAGCCGAGGCGCAGCCATAGCACTTGGTGGAGGAGGTGTGGCCACAGCCTAGGACGGAGAGGGCGCGGTACTGGCTGGCGGTGAATGTGGGCTGCACAGAGGTCCGGGATGATTTGGTGGCCGCTTCCCTTTGCTGCAGGTCATATTCCAACAACTCTTTGCGTGAAGCAAAAACTTTCTAAGAAAAAAAGACAAAAATAAAAGAAATTAGCTATTAAAAAGAAGAGAAAGAGGACGTTAATTGGAAAATTAGCAGCTTTGCTTTGAAAAAAACTGTACATGCATTCTATAATTTCATCTTCTCGGTGACTTAATCCCCATTTTAAAGTGAAGGAAGCTGAAGCTTAGAGGAGTTGGCTTGATCGAGGGAAGTGGCAGAGTTGAAACTCAGTCTCAGATGGCAGGCTCATGCTCTTAACTCCCATGTAACAAAGACAAAGGTCAGAAACTTATACATGTGTAGCAAAGATGGCACAATTTCAGGGAGCTGGCAGGGTAAACTGGTGGATCCCCTTGTAGGAGGCTCCCCTGTCTGTGGCCAGTCTCCCATCCATGGAGATTAGGTCTGCGTGACATTCCAACTGACATATGGCCCAGCCTGGTTGACTGCACTGGGTGTGTCCTTACCCCTTGCAGCCTGTAAACAGGTCATATCAGAAAAAGAGGGAACAGAATCTTAGCAACCAATTGTGTTTTTTTTTTTTTTTTGAGACAGAGTTTTGCTCTGTCACACAGGCTAGAGTGCAGTGGCGTCACCATAGCTCTCTGCAAACTCAAACTCTTGGGCTCAGGCGACCCTCCCACCTCAGCCTCCCAGAGTGCTAGGATTATAGGCGTGAGCCACTGCAGCTGGCCTTGGTACCCAATTTTTTAAAACCAGTAACCCCTCTACTAAAAGATGGGTTGTTAATGGTCAAGAAAAACATATCTATGCGGTCTTCCCACCTCCATTATTCTCGGTTTTCTAGCATGAACTCAGCTCTCTGACCTGTGCCCAAAACCACAGTGGGAGAGATGCTGTTGGTGCAGCCACCTGCCCGCCTTCCCAGCTGGACCCGGCAAGCGCTACACCAACGACTGAACTGCTGGCTGATGAAACAGCACTGCTTTGAAGACGACGTTGATAACTTGGACAAGACACATTCAAAAGCTGCTCCCAAGTCTCTACCTGGATGATTTTGGAGAGTTCATCAAAAGAGTTCTTGCAGTCTCCACAGTACTCCTGAGCCAACTGCAGGATGTAGCGATTCACGCTGGCCGAGGTGGAGCTGATGCCCCCTGCTGTTCCGGAGTCATCCTGCAACCCCAAGAGGTAAGTTGTCAGACTTCCGCCCGAAGATGATCTCGCCCAGGGGCAGACTTCCAATCACGACCCAAGGCCTGCTCTCAATCTAAATGCCCTCCTGGCTTGGGATTACCTGTGGCTTTTCTGGAGCTGCCTCATTAACTTTGCAGAGCAGGTTCTCCAGCTGTGGCCGGTGTCCCATCAGCTGATGATACACTCGATCAGCTTTGTCCAGAAGAGTGTTGATGTTGGATACAGCCTAGACGGCAAGAGTCCTGAGTGAAGGCTTTTCAGCATAATGACTTTTTGTAGTAGTAGTCCTAATTGCCAACCATTTACTGAAACATTTCCTATACGCCAGGCACTGTGTTTCACACATCTCTGTTCTTCACAATAATCCCAGGAGGTAGGTATGTTATATATATGATATATAATGATACACAATGCTAACAGAAGTAGTTTATGCCAGGTCACACAAGTATTGAAAAGCACAGCTGGAATTAGGACTTCTGTCCTTCTGACTTCAAAGCTAAATGTCCTTCCATTATCTCAACAGTCCCCTCCCTTTGCAACGTCTTTTAATATCCAGACCCCCCCGGTAATGCCAGCTGGTGGGGAACTAGCCCCTGGACAAGCTAATACTGAGGGAAGGCCAACGGCCTCAATATGTAGCAGTCTGTGGAACAACACAGGGCAAGTCATCTACCTTCTTTCTGCCTTTCCAAATCCAAAGTTATTTGCCCCTTGAGATACTCTAGTTTCATTACCAACTAACATCTCTCTGAAATCCTGAAACCACGTGTTCCAATATATTTTATGCCATTCTTTGCTCCTACCCAACAGCTGGGCCCTGAAACTGCTGCTGAGTTGAGGAGGGCTTGGGCTAGAAGGAAAAGTGCACTGCACTATACAGCTTCAGATCAAGGCCACTGCCCTAAGTCTAAGCCAGACCCAGCCTCACCTTCTTCCGGTCTTCCTCATTCTCAATGGGATCCACTGCACAGCAAGGCTTGGCATAGAGCATGAAGTCAAAGCGAGCATATTTACAGAAGCCACAGGCGTTGCAGAGAAAAGGATCCTTTTCATCATAGTTGATGGATCTGAAGAACCAAAATGTGGGGGTCAGTGTGAGAGCAGAGGGTGGGTGGGGCAGGGGTAACTCTGAGGAGATGGATTGTACCGTATCTATATTCTGGAAACTTTGCAGGGACTACTGAAGGGACATTAACAAATCAGTGACTTAAGTAACCAAATAAAAAGAAAGGAAGACCCAGAACTAAACATGAGGACCTCCCTCCCAGCCCTATACCCACCCTTGCCACAAGACGGGAAAACATACACACACACACACACACACACACTCTCTCTCTCTCTCACACACTCTTCTCCCTCCCTCTCTGCCCTTGAACCCACTCTACATACCCATAATTCTCTAAATACCACAAGGGCACCAGTCACTAAAATTACGCACACTGAGACTGCCACAGAAACATACAAGGAACATGCACAGCCCAGGTCTGGGGAATGACCATTGACTTACCTGCATTTGTGACATTGATACACATTCTCTCCACAGTTGCCGCAGACCCCTGGGTTGGCAGGGACTGAGGCACTACAGCGCGGGCACTGCAAGGTCTCTGTGGAGGCTTGGTAGTTTTCATAGAAGTCCGCGAACTCAATCATCAGGTTGGAGGCCACAATGGGCAATGGCAGGTCAATCTTCACCTCTGTCTGCCCAGGGGTCAGCTGAACCTTCTTGGCTTTGTGCCAGCGAGCCGGCCTAGGGGAGACAGCGTCAGAGGGAGAGAGACAGAGGGCCTGAGATCCTCTCATTTAACCCTCAGTGATGACAGTCTGATGAGACGAAGAGAAAGACTGTCCTATGTATTTTTCTAAGGCAATTAAGTGGTTATGCTAAGGAGGAAAAAATCTATCAAATAATAGCAAGCTAATTAAAAAAAAATTTTCCCCTGTCTCTATAAAAAGGAAAGAACATACAAGTGCTTTAAGTTGTTACAGATGATGCCTTTTGACATTCCAAAAACACAACAGAAATGCATATCAAGAGAAGACATTACTCCCAAAGCATGCCACAATGAAGCCTGTAATCCCAAGAGACACAACGATGACTGCCACTGAGGTCCCATCATGACCCAACCTTGGATAAAACTAGGCTGGCTTTGGAGAGGCAGAGGGACATAACCAGAGTCTGGACAAAGTGCTAAGTAAAGGCATAAGGTTAAAGTCATATGATAATTTAGAGGTGATTTTATTAATACAATTAGAGCTAATATTTACTGAGTACTTACTATGTGCTAAGCTCTGTTCTTAGCACTTTACATATACTAACTCATTCAATCCCTAAAATAACATCCTGAGTGTTACTTTACAGTTACGGAAATTGAGGTTAAGTAACCTTTCCAAGATCACAGAGCTAAGAAGTAGAGCTGGGATCTGAACCCACATGGTCTACCAGCAACTGTGCTGACTCAACACAATAGAAAATCACATCACCTCCTCTGAGGGGAATGGGTCATCCTAATGGGCAGCTTCTACTTTCAGGTCACCAACAGATTAAACTCTGTTTTTCAAAGGAAGAGGAAACATCCTTTAGGCAGAGCTCCTGGCCATTTGTTGATGTGGAACACTAGCCTTATTCTGTCTCTTGGAATAATAGCAATACTTCTGTGTGCAGAATAGCACTGCAAGTTTTAATACTCAAGTAGTATCTACCTATATTCTCTGTCCAATAGCAATGTCTGAAACTTCCATAAAAAGAGATTTGTCTCTGTGAAGGTCAACATGACAACCCATGCTAGTGCCTCTTTTGGCCCACAGAAGACACGCCCTGATTCGGACACTGGGTACACAGGCTAGGAAGATCCAACGTCAGCAGACAAAGAGGGAAGGCGCCGTGCAGAAATGGAAGGAATGTGTACTAGAGAAGTTTCCCGAGTAACACTTCCTGCTCTATGAGCAAGAGCATAGCTGTCTTAATCCAAGTAATGACAACTATTTCTCAATATAGAAGGTTGTGTATAAGAATAGAACTGTTCTAGTTAAAATGGGAGTTTCCTCGCTCAGCTTCCCCTCCCTAGGCGGGCTATTATGGAGCTTCCATAGACCCCTAGGGCTCTATTGGACTAATTTAAAAATAATCTTTGTCAACATCCTTAGGAACTAGGGTTTCACTTTCATCCCTCAGCCCACAAACGAAGTAGCTAAAAGGACATACTAGGCCTCTAGGGATATGCTGCTTTACCCTATTCCCGGAACCAAAACCAACAGCTGGTGTTGAGCTTTACAAACCTGCTGCCCCTCACCCCCCGAGCCTAAAAAGCCCATACTTGTTTTTCAACTCCACGATGGCCTGCACAGTTCGGTTGTTGTAATACAGGTTGATGGTCCGCACCATCTTGGTCCGTTTCAGATCTCCAATTTTCACTGTCACTTTGCTGATGGTATGACTGCCAATGAGCTTCACAACCTGCTGGGTGGTAGTGTATCGCGTGTCCACTTTAATAGAAGACAGCTTGATATACTAAATACAAGAGTACACAAAACACGGTATTAGTTCAAGACTCATCCTGCCTTCTTAGAAATTCATCAATGTAGCCCACTGTTCATTCATAGATGAAGTTTCCATTTAAGGTAATAAATGTGGCAGATAAGGATTCTTACTATTGGTGACCAACCATTAGAAGAGGAACATCTATGTGATAACAACCCATCCCTAGAAACAAGAAACCCACTGGACTATAAATCTCAGAACTGCTCGTGTTAAAGATGTTACTCACACAAAACGGCACTTCTGGATTATTGCACACCAGGCAGGGATCGCTCTCCAGGTAATAGCCATCAAACTCCACTAAGCCAGACAAAGTGCTAAGGAAGAAACCAGTCTTAGCATAAGGAAATTGTCACCTTAGGAAGCAATGAGCTTCACAAAAAAGCCATGACAAAGGAATGGCTCAATATCCCCCAAAATGAGCCCCACTTTGTGAAAACACAAGGAAATAGGAGAAATCCCAATAGGGTTTAGAAGTCACAGGAAGGAAATTTCAACCAATTGACCTTAGATGTTTCCTATCTTAAAGCTATCCTTCACGAAAATCCTAAAATGCATTAAAATTTGAATCAAGGGTACAATTAAATTTACTAAAAATCATTGAACTACACATTTAAAATAGGCAAATTTTGTAGTATATAAATTATACCTCAATAAAGTTTTTTTTTAAGAACAGTCACTACTAAACTAGGGAAATAATAAACTCAATTTAACCAATGTCCTCTTTAAAAAAAAGAATTTTAAAGGAACACATTTTCTGTAAACTTGTTTTATCTTATTTAGACTTAAACCCTTGAAACTAGAGACATTTTTAATATTAGGTTATTAAGTATGAAATGTCCAATTTCCTTAAGTACTAAGTTTGACAGCTGGTATCTCTGATATTTCACTTTGACACTTTTTGCTTTATTTATATTGAGAAGGCACATCCTCAGTCTTGCAAACACAGGTTTTGGCTTGTGATTATCTTTCACATTTTTTTAAAGCAATTTTTGTGAAACCATGGGTAAGTCAAAAATACGTGTTATTTTCGAGTATGAGTTCCATCATGGAACCAATGCAGCACAGACAGCTAGAAATATGAACGAAGTATTTGTGAAGGATGTGGCTAATGAATGCACAGTATGTCAATGGTTTGACAAGTTCTGGTCTAGCTATTTCAATCTTGAAAATGAGTCACGTGGGCAGCCTGAGACCAAGGGGGATAATGATGAGTGGAAAGCAGTAGTGGAAGCAAATCTATCTCAACCTTTTGCAAATTCATCGCCTCTCGCTCTCCAGGTTTCTTCGCTGCTGGCATAAATAGCTACCCTTAAGACGGCAAAACTGTGTCAATAGTTTAGGCTCATACTTTGATTAATTGTACTGCTTTTTATTTGAGATATAATAAACTACACTTTTGATATGAAATTGGATATTTCATATTTAATGACCTAATATTACTGCTACCAAACTTTGAATTCAGCAATTATATATTTTGAGTAGCCTCTATACGCAAGGCCCTGGGCTACACGGGAGGGATTCAAAGATCAACTAGACGAGTTCACTGTTCTCCCAGGAGCTTATCGATTCATACGTAAAAGCCTATCAATGTGCAAATAGCTACTCAGAATGTGGACTAAGCTTCCAATAAGTAGAAAGCAAAATAAAGCTCACTTATAAATGTTAGAGTTGGGGTGGTTGGTAAGAATGTGGTTTTGAGTCCGCAGAATCTCCACAGCCTTCTGTGAATACTCCTTCAACTGAAACAGAATTCAGTAAAAAAAATATAGTTAAAGCCCATGGGAAAGTCTTATGGAAAAGACTTTTGTCTTCTGCTTTCTAGCTGAAGATTGCCCTAGAAGTACCAGACTTCTCAGTCCCCATTCAGAATTACACAAAGCTGGGCCTAATTCCTAATCATTTAACAGATTCTATCTCCTTTAGAATTTTTCACAATCTTAGTGATAGGTACCCTTTTCAGACCTTGTGGAGGAAAACCATTTTTATTTTTATGGAGAAGCCATGAAATGGTTATCTAATTCCAGAAACGTTTTCTTCTTTTTGTTAGAGACAGGGTCTCACTCTGTTGCCCAAGCCGGAGTACAGTGGCACAATCATAGCTCATTGTAGCCTTGAACTCCTGGGCTCAAACAATCCTCCCACCTCAGCCTGCCAAGTAGGTAGGACTACAGGTTTGTGCCATCACACCTGGCTAAATTCTTTATCCATTTTTTCAAGATGGGGTCTTGCTATATTGCCCAGGCTGTTCTCCAACTCCTAGCCTCAAGGATTCTCCTGCCTCAGCCTTCCAAGTAGCTCAGATTATAGGCATGAGCCATCAATAATTGCAGAAACATTTTCTGGTACATAATCAGGGCTACCAGTAAAACCAGGAGCACTTTCTTTTCCAAGGGACCTCAATGAGTTGCATCTTCTTTCCCTGTTTTGACCTACATTTATTATCTACATATATCTAGATAATAAATGCTAGCAAACAAGTACAATTCAGATTGTACCTGTGCTTACCAAGAAATGCAAAACTAGATATATTGAAAAGAGATTTCATATATGGACCAGTATCTAGCTTGGTCATAATGCTCTTAACTCATGAGAAAAAAGGTTAAATATGGCAAGTCAGCTTCTCTGACCATAAATCAATTGTTACCTTCTTCTCCGTTTGTGGAGTTTTCAAGGAGAAATATCCTAGTAGGTCCACAAACTGGGCAGCCTTACGACCATAGGCCGGGAGTTCTGGCCATATGGACCACATCAGATCTAGCAGGAGCTCCTGTTGAGATTTGCTGGAGTTTCTATAGATAAACGACAGCTCAAATTACCAAGCAGCAGAGATCCCTGAAGCTCCTTTATTTATCATCAAGACCTAGATATTGCTTTTGTAGATGTATCTATTTCCCTACAACTATGGGTTAAGTTTGAATGGTTTTGTTGCTCTTTTGACAATCAATCCCAATAGGCATAGTATACTCATTTGCTATCTTCAGGAGGTAGTCTGTTCCCAGCACATGTTACCCCAGAGCAGAAACTGAGCTTTTTTAGCCTAAAGAGTCAAGCCTGGTCATTTTACAAACTCCTAAACATAGCCTTCTGAGTAGAAGACATATCATCTCTTGCCTATGACATCAGTTTAATGGCTAAATAGCAGCTAGAGCAATGAAGAAACCTCTAATACTCAAGAGGATTCAGGCTGGTGTAAACACCGACACTGTGACCATGAGTATGTAACATAAAGCTAAAAGAGAACTACGCCATGCACCCTGGTCCCAGACCCACGCAGATCTGCCAAACCAAGCCCTGGCCCTACCTGTAGATGTGCAGCGTTAGGCAGTGAGCCTGCCAGCGCACGGAGGAAGAATTGGACTCTAACAGGAAGCACCGCAGAAACTGGATCAGGGTTTCCTTATCAGCAAATTTGTTCAGCTGGTTCACCAGAGCTGTGCACAGCTGGTCCTCCTGGCTGCCTGAGCTCTCACCTGCAAGATCAGGGCAGGACTGAGGGCTGAGGAGTAGGAAGAAGGTCTCCAGGGTCCTAAGGCCTAGGCTACCAGATGGAGAGGGGGGGAATTCTATCCATTTCTGAAAGTTTCTACTTAAATGGTTATATTTTGCCAAACAATTTTCAGTTGTTTACTGGGGGACAAATAGGTCAGCCCTAAACAAGACGTAGGTGCAGCACTGATAGTATAGTGGTGAGCATAGCTGCCTTCCAAATGAGACATACAATGATGTCACCAAAAAAAGCTCAGGATAAAGTGCTTACATAAGCCTGGCACTGAACAAATAGAGTTACACTGGAGGAGGAATTTCCTTTCAAAAGTTTCCTATCTCCAACTGTCAACACTACTACAGGCCTACACAGACACATCAGAGCATTCACTGGAGGAATGTGAACTGCCACCATTGCTCTCACCCTGGCCACCTGTCTCAGGTCTCCAAGGGACATAGAAAGCAATGAAGCTGATGGTGGGGTCAGCTAAGAGAGCTAACATTTGTAGAGCATTTACCTGTTTACTTAACTCTGACAAGCACTCCACAGAGAAGGTGTTATTATTTCACACAATAAGAAACATGGCCTACTAACAATGTTCAGTGCACTTTAACCTTTCCTATTACTGTCACTTGGCATGACAAATCACATTGTTTAAGGTGTCATTTCAATATAACAGAAAATGAGACAAAAAGTAGACACTAGAGAGCATCTGGGTTTTAGGTCCCTTGTACATCAAGATAGAGACCTTTCAGAAGAACAGAATAAACCATGTGCTCCAAGAGAACTTTAAACGCATCACCACGGTTACCAAGACAAGAGGGTGACCCTCACCATCTTTCTCCTTTTCCTTTTCCTCTTTCTTGCTCTTTTTAGTGGAAGACTTGGACTGTGTTGTGGCTTGTCCGGAACTGGCAGCCACAGGGGCGGAGGAAGCAGCACTGGAGGACCCTGCAGAAGCCGCCAGCGCAGCGAGCACCTTGCTGCCGCACAGAGCGCAGGACAGCAGCTGCAGCAGTACCGGAGACACGCCCTCGTCCACGAGGAAACTGACTTGGAGGAGGAAGTACAGGACAGCTGTAAGCAGAGAAGATGCAGCTCAGCTCTGAGATGACACCAACTAGACTTACACACAAGGCCAGGAGCAACCTCTCCATACAGCCGAGACCGCCCTATGCCCACCAGCTTTCTTATCCAAGTTTTCTCTGCTGGATGTTGCAGAGAAGTTATAGCCTCTGTGGAAATCTCTGAAAAGCATTGTAACAACTACAAACAGACTGGATCCAGCCCGGGCTCCTTTGAATAAAGGATTCTCTAGATGCCACCTATTCCTCTTGAGCTTTACTGCCACAACCTGGAAGTCACATGTTCCTCTACTTTGTGCTCCTATGGCACTCAAAATTTTAACTATCAGCCCTCATCACTCTTCAAAATTTTTACTTATCTTCTTTGCTAGCTAGGGTAGGGAAACCTCTGGCCTTGGGGCCACATGTGGCCTTCTAGATCCTTGAATATGGCCTTTTGACTGAATCCAAATCTTACAGAACAAATCCTTTTAGTAAAGGATTGGATTTGGTCAAGGGGCTGCACTTGGGGATCTGGAGGGCCACATGTAGCCTTGAGGCCACAGGTTCCCCAGCCCCAGGATCCAGTTCAGTGCTTAGCACGTAATATGCCTCGGTAGATAGTTCCTGAAGGAATGAATGAATAGATGAATAAATGACAGCAACCAAAAGGAGCAGCATTGCTTACAGTCGTCTTTGATGCAGAACTTCTGCCAGTTGATGGTTCGCTGGGCAGCAATCTCTGCGCAGGCTTTCAGATGCTCCATCTGAAATGGGAACCGATCGTAGGAAATGAGTAATTCCACCAAGGAGCCCAACAAGCACCACACCTGCTGCCAGGAATGGTCATGGTTTGCAATCTGAACATGACCTTCTGTGCAAGGCAGGTGCTCGCTGGGATGTCTGGCGAACCTGGGACCAAGGTACACACACTACTGCAGCTTTTACTGAGCCTGCCTTTGTTCTACTCCCCCAGTGCAAGGCCCTTTGTTTTCAGGGAACCTTCAGTCTACTCAATAAGGTGGCAGGCAAAGGTAGACCATGACTTGAGAAACTACAATCCAGTTTACTTTTCTTGCTACAAACACAATAGCAAGGGCACTACATGAGCAAGCAGGTGTCATTAATATTAAAGATGTTCTTTCTAGATTGCTCACATGCAAAATATTCAATTTATTCCCCTAAGTCCAAATAATTTCTTTTTGGGCAGTAATACATTTTTATACTCCAACCTTCACCATTTAGTATTCAGGGGCAAAAACCCAAAGGTGTACAAATAAGTTGGTCCCCTCTGCGATATGCGCAAATGGCACAGGTAAGAAGCTCAAGCCACCCCACCTGCCAGGCGAGGTGGGAGTGCTGGGGGGAAATCCCACACTCTGAAGCCAACTACACATGGTACAGAGCGCTCCATCAGGGGTTATGGATCTACCCTGATCTCAACCCTACCCACGACGTTCTCTAAACAGTTACAAGCCCTGTGCTGTTCTAGCCCATTACCCACTTGGATGAGCCTCACCACACGCCCTCGCCCTGCCCTACCAGCTCCCGGCCCTCGTACCAGGCTGATGAGTGTGTCGTACTGCAAGGCGGAGCCTGAGCTGGCTGTAACCACGCTCGCCCGCAGGAATATCCCCTGCTCTTCTAGCAGCTTCTTGATCCCACGCACATGGGAGTCCAGGGTGTGCAAATCCCGGAGCTGGCGGTATTTCTCCTTTGATCCACAGATGAAGAGCAGAAGTTTGCGGACTTGGCGGCGCACGAATGGAGTCTGCTGGATCATCAGGTACTTGAGGGACAAACAACACAAAGAGTAAACAACTCTGGGACTGTATCTGTATCAACCGTGGCTCTTATACCTTGGGTTTAAATCAACTGTTATTAAAAAAATAGTGAGAAACACAAACCAAGCTATTTCCTCTTGGCCAATCCAGCCTCTGCTGAACTTAAGTATTCTTTAAAGGAGCCAGGAGAAAGAAAGGTGGAAAAAGAAAGAAATTAAAGAGGAAAACAGCAATATTCACACTCCTCTTCCTTAAGTACTTAGGGACCTACAGGGATCCACAGGGAAGCTGGCCACCACAGTCCCCCAAAGGGAAGTTATAAAGAAAAAAACTATTCCAAATCTCTTTCTCAAGTAAAAGAGCTAAGAAAGAGGTTGGGTTGCTAAAACTATATAACTTGAAATAGTCATTTGAGGTTTGCTAACAGATTATTCGGCCCTGACTTAATCTACCTCTTGTTTGCTGTGCTGGTTATTAAGCTATTGTCTCTCAGCCTCCACCCCACGCCCCCATACTCTGCCCCATGGTACCCAGTCCAGAATTACACGAACTGCACTTCCTGACGGTTGGCTCCCTCTCGAGTTCTGCCAACAGGGAGGGTAACTGGAGGCAGGAGGAGAAAGGGCTTGCTCCTGTCTGTCTGCCTGCAGTCCCAGCAACGGCCTGCAACCTGGCAGCTGCAGTCAGCACTAATCACCAGCTTCTTTCAGTACTCCCAGAATCAACCACATCACATCCCCCAGAGCACACCCTCCTCAGAGAGCTATGTCTCAAGTCTGCTGACCTCTCCTCTTCACACATGGGGCAGCTGATAGCTACTTCTTGTACTTACTAACCTGTGTTACCTCAATGTTTCCTTTTTGTCTTTTTGGTTCCAAAAGCTGTTTAAACAATTCCCCATACTGAAATCCCTGTTACGGTAACTAGCATACTTTCTGTTTCCTGACAGAACCTAAATGATTAAGCTTGCCCATTATCACACATGTGGGGAAAGTTAAATATACAGAATCAGAAACTAAAAGCAGATGGCTTGCTTTGATTCACATCTTCCACAGTTCCAGCATACAGTATACTCCAGAAGGGCAGGACCATGACCTAGAAGGGTGAGAGGAACTCTGCAGGCAGAGATACCAAATGAGGAGTGGGAAGAAAGGGCCCACAAAGGCAACTGCAGGTGTGGCCTCCCCTTGACTGGCACACCACCCGGGACCTTCGCTTACCTCTGAGAGAAAGTAAAACCATGAATGATCAAAGACAGGAGGTGGGATGCGAGAATTGGTGTCAGCGATCTTTTTGATTTGGTATGGAAGCCGCAGGACCATCTCTGTTAGAAGTTGAGTATAGGCTTCAAACACATCAGCAGCGTGACCCTGAGAGAAGAATATTTGCTTGAGAACTTATGACTGCCAACTTCCCACGTTAAGAAAAAGGCGCTCACTGCTCCCCAGGCACACTACATGTTAGAGTTGGGAATGGGTGCCTTTCAAAGCTGGAGCCACCACTGACCGACAGTTTAATTTATAAACCCACAAGGCCCCAGGCTCCTGGGGCAACTTAATTACATACAAAGGTTACAGTGAAGATGGATCTCCCTGTTCCTAAAAGTTCTAACATTCAATCTGTGGTTTTTGATGTTAACTTGATTGTACGCTGCTTACCAAAAAATCAGTGCTAGAATTGAAAAACTGGTAGTGGGTAAGGATTTCTGACTTCTTTGAAATATATTCCATTCCCCACAACCAAAATTTCCCACGCTAACAGGAAATATTTAAGTAAACCAAGCGGCCCAAGATCACAAAACTCAGTCAAGATTCCTGGGTTCACACCACACAAACAGGCAGAGGTACTGAGAGGTTCGAGGACAGAGGAAACAACAGCTATCCTGCAAGCTATATGGTCCCAGAAGAAGAATCTATGAGTTTGAGGGTACAATGTATCTCCCGTATTCTATCCCCAGTTATTCACCGGCTCTATGCCAAGTACTGCAAGTGTCAATATGGCCAACATATGGCCTTTGCTGATAGTTTGGAGGAGAAGACAGATAAGCGATGTGTGCAGAGTGCTCTGGAAACCCAGGGAAAGGCTCTCTCGATCAGACTTAGTAATAGGGCAGTGTGTGTTAGGGAAGGTTTTCCCAAGGACCCAGTCCAAGAAGGCCTAGGAATTACCTAGATAGGAGAACAAAGGGATGCAGAGGGAGAGGAATGAATTCCAGGAGGGACAGCATGTACAAAGGCAACGTCCCACATCTGGGGAAATGCACAGACTAATTCTGATTCGGTATGGAATCTCAATCTCATCTCTGGTAGGTGAGTGGGGTGTTGCAGGTGACAAAACAAGAGAGTCAAGTGGGTGGCTGGGTCCTCAAAGAAGTTTTTGCCCTAAAAGTTATGGAAAACCACCAAAGAGTTATCAAAAAAGAAAAAAAAAAAAAAAAAGAGCAGGACACAATGAGAATCACATTTTATGCCTATGGTATTGCTACCCTATCCAAAGCCATTCCGAGTGGGCTGTAAGAAGCACAGCTGGTCCAACCCATCTGGCACTACATGGTCTCAAGAGGAATGGAGGGGTGATAATAACTAACACTTACTGAGCATTGGTACATGCTAGGCACCGTGCCATGTCCTTTACAAACAAACTCATTCAATGCTCGCAACATCCCTATAAAGCAAAACACCATTCGCATCCTCATTTTCTAGGTGTAGAAACGGAGGCTTACTGGGGTTAGACAGAACTCCGTGCTTCAAGGCTGCTAAGGAAGAACACTAGACGGGACTTGTTCCCAAACTCTTCCAACCAAAAAGTGCATCTTCTTAACAGGCCTGTTCAAGGGCCTCTTTGTGGGGGGAGCATGGGGGAATACCTGACACACACCAGGGTATGACCCACCACCACTGACATTACCTTATACATTCTCATCTTTTTCTACAAAGCTTAATGTGAAATGAGATGACTGCCTGATTTCTGTCAATTCCTCGGGTTTACGAAGGGGCAGGAACCAGAATCCCACAGCGGGTTGGGAGATGTGGTCATCTAACACATTATCCTGAGATTAAACCCCCAAGGCTGCTGGCTCCTTCCGGAGGCTCCTCACCCTTAGCTCCTCCAGCTTTATGCAGAGTCAAGAGAAGATGCTTTGGAGGAGGCACAGGAGTGTTTCTTTGACCAGGGAAAGATCTCACCTTCACATACTGGCGGAGAAAGAATGGGCTCATGTCGGGTGGGGATGAAGTAGTGTGTGGTTTCAGCAACTGGCTCGTCACCACAGGCTCCTCGTCATTCTGTTGGCTCTTCCAATATTCCAGCAGAGACTTGAGCACATGCAAGCAGTAGTCCACAGCCCCGGAACTCAGCAGGGCTGCTGCTGTGGCACTGGAGATCAGGGAAGATGACTAAGAGGAAGAAAAAAACACACAAATAATAAGAATGACTTGTAAAAACAGTGTGAAATTCACATTTACCATAGTCTTAGCTATTATGGGAGTGAGTGAATCAGTCTCTTGCATTGAAAGTTTCCCAACTAGTTCAAACATTTGTGAAGTTGTTCAAAACTTTTTTGAACAACCACATGGTAAAAGAAACAAATACTTTTTCTCAACTCTAATCTCACTACGCACATGTGCCAGAAGCCAGAGAGGCAAGGATTAGATAACCTTTCCCCTAGGAAGGGATGGGCTTTCTTTTTCCTTGGGCAACTGGAAAAGCAGCCCATTTTAAGAAGGGAAGAGAGAACTTTCCACTATAGGCACTTCTTAACAACCCCACCCCCCATAGGAGCTCTTCCATAGAACCAGCTTCCAAAGGAGATGGGGGTGAATGATCACATGCATAAAAAAGTAGGAGAAAAGCTACTGTAAATAAGACCATTAGGAGAGGCTTGCAAATCCCAGCAAACCCCACAGCTCCTAAGCTCATTAAGATTGGATGCAGTTCAGCCTCAATTTCTACCTTCTCTGCTTTGTGCTAATCTCCTTTCAGCACACACACATTGCTTTCTTTCTGCTTTATTACCATACCTTATAGCAACATACACTAGGGGAATCCTCTTAGCCACTCTGTGCCTTGCAGAACAGGCTACTGCTTTTCAATAACGGAACTTCCAAACCCTTTAACCCCTCCATTGGTGGGATTGTTAGCAAATACCAGGGCTTGGAAAGGATTCTGAAAAAGGTGGAAGTTCTTCTGCTCTTGAAGACGTGACAGCTTAGAATCTTACTCCCCTCAGGCAACAATGGCTTTATTCTAACAGACAACTATCACCTCTGCCCCGACCCTAGCAACAACCAGACAATCCTCTTGCCTTTCCCCAAACCCATAAGCTCAAAGCAAAGATACCTCACATATGGAAGACTTGGATCCAGATTTGGTGCGGGACATGAAGACACTCAGGAGTCTCATTACTACCAGATGGACTTCATTCAGGGCACTGCGCTCATTCTTCTTGGAGACATCCTGTGGCAAAAGCAGAAGCCCAGAAGCCTGCACTTACTGTAAGCTTGAGGCATGCTCTGAACAAGATTCCCTCAAGCCCATCAGCCCTAAATGTTTCTCAGATTGAATCAGAGACAAAACAAGCTCCAATGTATCTGTGGGACTATACCTGGGGTACCTAGAGTCCGATATACTTAGGAGGCCATATTAAGATACAAACAACCAATTTAATGTTTTCAGCTCATCGAGCTATAAAAGTCTATGAGAGTAGGAACTTCATCTTGTTCCTCATTTATGCCCAGGACCCAAAAATATACCTGGTCCAAAGCAGGCCCTGAATACATTTTTGTTGATCAGTAGAACTAGAACCCTCAGTGGATGGTTACCCCTTAAAACTAGGTGAAGTTCCTCTGAGAGAGGAATGGGAAACTGAGACACGATCTCAGCCGATCCTGCTTCTCACACAGTTGATTCTCAACTGTTACCTTCTTATCCATGCCCAGCTCAGCAATAAGCTGGGAGAGTAGGTTGTCCAGGGCCCCCTTGTCTTTCTCATCTTCTCCATCCAGATCTGTAGTGAGCATCAGAATGACCTAGAAGTCAAAGACAGAGAAAACAAAAAAGCCAATTTCCTAAAGAACAACTCTAAACACAATGTTTCAGAAGAAATCCCAATCTTCCCGACTTTCTGTCAACCACAACTGTAATCCACTGGAGTGTTCTAAATTCCAGGTAGCTAAAGCTTAAGTGTCCAGAGTCAGAAGAGTTAAATTTTGATATATGCCATGCTTGACATCACAGAAAATTTTGTAAGAAGTTTGTAAAATTAATTGACTAACCTATATTACATCCAACCAAAGTAGCTGAGATAGGGCAGTGTACTGAGCAAAGAATTAAAGAAAAATTTTGCCCTCTGAGGAAGACAGCTAGTAAGTGGAAGAACAGCTATTGGAAGACACTCTAATACTCACCTATATAGAGAGAGAGACACTAGAGACTAAGATTCACAGGAGCAGGCTTCTGCTCCTGGTTCATCAGTAACTAGCTGGATGAATTTAGGCATTTTTTAAAAAATTTCTGACCCTTAGACTTCTCATCTATAAAATGAAGGGCTGTGACTTACAGCTCAAAATCGTACTCCATAATTCTCTGACCCAAACAAAGCCTTCCAGGTCCTCTGGAAGAGAGATGTGAACATGCTTAAGGATGGTCCAACTACAGTGTGACAGACCCAGGTGAACTAAAGGATACCTGCATGTATGGGATGGCCCGTACACCTCCAACATTTCGTAACTGAGGCAAGGTCTGCAGTAATCTCTCCAACAGCATCAGACGGACCATGTGCAGCCTAAAAGGCCAAGGAAAATATATGAAACATGAGCTGGTACACAAACAGGAGCCAGCTGAATAGTTCTTTCCCCGTGCCACCAAGATAAACAAGGGGCTTAACGCTTAGGGACAATCCTAGCATTTAAAAAATGTTAAGAAATGCCTATTTGGTATATCAGCAACATAAAAGGAAAGATCTCAATCTGTTAAAAGGCACCAAAACTATTCTAAAATACAACTGATGGCACTGAAAGAAAACCTACTACAGGAAAGTTCAAAATATTTCCCAAGCAATCAGGACCTAGTCATTCTCAGTATCAAAACCAAACCTCCTGGCCGGGCGTGGTGGCTCACGCCTGTAATTCTAGCACTCTGGGAGGCCAAGGCAGGTGGATCGCTCAAGGTCAGGAGTTCGAGACCAGCCTGAGCAAGAGCGAGACCCCCGTCTCTACTAAAAATAGAAAGAAATTATCTGGCCAACTAAAAATATATACAGAAAAAATTAGCCGGGCATGGTGGCACATGCTTGTAGTCCCAGCTACTCGGGAGGCTGAGGCAGAAGGATTGCTTGAGCCCATGAGTTTGAGGTTGCTGTGAGGTAGGCTGACGCCACGGCACTCACTCTAGCCTGGGCAACAGAGTGAGACTCTGTCTCAAAAAAAAAATAATAATAATAATTAAAACACACCACAATTAACAGTTTAGATTGATAAGAAGGGATAAAGTCTTCTAAGGTCCTCATATTATTCTGGAAGAATATACGGCTATTAGTTAAATCTAGTTTTGGATAGGCTAAGTATGCATGCTAAAATGAATAGTATAACCACTAACAGGTTAGAAAAACAGAGTGAACAACCTCCAAACTCATATAGTTAGGGGAAGAAGAAAGAATGAAAAAAATAGCAAATCAACCCCAAAAAAGGCCACAAAGGAAAGAAAAACAAAAACAGGAAGAACAAAAAAGCACAAAGTAAATGACAGATATAAATTCAAATATATCGGTAGTTAGCATTAACTATAAATGAACTCAATTGTTTCAATTAAAAGATAAAGATAGACTGGATTTTTAAAAATTTTTTTTTTTTTTTTTTTTGTTTTGAGACAGAGTCTCGCTTTGTGGCCCGGGCTAGAGTGAGTGCCGTGGTGTCAGCCTAGCTCACAGCAACCTCAAACTCCTGGGCTCAAGCGATCCTCCTGCCTCAGCCTCCCGAGTAGCTGGGACTACAGGCATGCGCCACCATGCCCGGCTAATTTTTTCTATATATATTTTTAGTTGGCCAGATAATTTCTTTCTATTTTTAGTAGAGAGGGGGTCTCGCTCTTGCTCAGGCTGGTCTCGAACTC
>CM052444.1:96513359-96596944 GCA_028533085.1 Varecia variegata | reverse complement strand
GCAACCTCAAACTCCTGGGCTCAAGCGATCCTCCTGCCTCAGCCTCCCGAGTAGCTGGGACTACAGGCATGCGCCACCATGCCCGGCTAATTTTTTCTATATATATTTTTAGTTGGCCAGATAATTTCTTTCTATTTTTAGTAGAGAGGGGGTCTCGCTCTTGCTCAGGCTGGTCTCGAACTCCTGAGCTCAAACAATCTGCCCGCCTCGGCCTCCCAGAGTGCTAGGATTACAGGCGTGAGCCACCACGCCCGGCCGATTTTTAAAAATTTTAAGTAAAATTTCTAAAAAACAGATATCACAGAGACCACGTTATCTAAACACAATGGAATTAATCTAGAAATCACATTAAGAAAAACTTAAAAAGATTAAGAAGAAAACCCCTTTATGTTAGGAAGTTAAAAAACAAACTCCATCAAAATATCATTAGTTAACAAAATCAGAAGTCATCATCCAAAGAGATGTTGCAAGTGGTTTATGTTCAAGCAGTAGGATATGGGGGCTGTGGGGGACACTCTTTGATGCCCTCTTTAAATGTTTCTGATGCTTGACACGTTTTTTTCCCTGAAGGAAACTATTCAGTTCAAAATTCTGACTCACTATTTTTGCACTAATGTGATAACTACCGGCCTCAACAAATTCAACAAACATATCACAAGTGTTATTCACTCCACCAATCTATTTACCAAATACTACCACAATTTCTTGAGGAGGATGGATTAGGATTTTATAGATTACTTTCGATTTCAAAATGCTCCACCACTGCTATTTCTAGCCATAAACATGTATCTGCTCTGTCTAATTTTTCCTTTACCTTATAAAGATGCTGAACAAGGAGCCATTTCTAGTATTATATACCTAATAACTGTCACTGTTGCCTCGAACAGTATCATTTATAAAGAGTATGCTACTGTGAAAGGAACAGGGAAGAAGCAAAAAAAAAGAATATGCTATGTAGTGATGAAACAAGAAAGATTTGAGTAAGGAAGATACATATTTTTATGACAATCACTTTATAGTTACTAAGGGATTTAGGGGAGCCTTCAGATAAAGACCATTTTCTATTCTCTCTGTGATTGATTTGATATAATTCTAATAGGACAAACAAGACAGATCCAGAACACTTTCTAAGATTTTAAAATGTTTCATGAGTTTATTACCTTTATATTTCAAAACAAATATATTGTTATCACCACTCCACCTCCTGCAACCGATCAATCCTCCTATTCCTGACTATTCTCAGATAGGCAAACCTCTTAACTGTGAATGAGTAGTCCTGACCTGTTGCTAGTGTGGACATCTCCTTCAGCTTCCCCTTCTCCTTCTCCCTCCGAGCCGTCTCCTTCCTGGTGCCCAGTGGTGGTGCTGATGGCGCCAGTGCTTGAGCTGACACTTCCTGGTCCAACTGGATGCCCCTCAGCTGTGGCATCACCATAAGCACTGCTCCGGCCGGATACTAGAGGGAGATGGTTATAAAAGCACAAATCAACTCCCACAGCGTAAGGGAACCCAGTTCATTCTGAAGTCAGATAGATTAGTTAGAAGATAACTGTTAGCATGAGAAAATTTTTTCTTCTATATGAAGCTAAATAAAGTCCCACAACACTACGTTAAATCATTCTCATGACAGCTGTTCACCTTTCCCCATACATGAGACCCACCTACAGGAACAATCTTAATCTCAGATGCTGATAAATTTCTATCTCATACTTCAGAGGAAACATACACTGACATGCGAATCTAGAAATTACCAGCTATTCTTAATCTCCTCCATAAAAATTGTCCATATCCAATTGTTAACCACAGACTGATTTACAAGGTGACACCGAAATGTCATGCTCCCTCATACTAGACCCCCACCTTAATCCGGCTAGTATACTGTGGAGATGGCCTGCTATGTTAACAAATCAGATCATTAACAATAGCATTGCCCAAAAAAATATCTTCTCCCATTAAATAAGGAGCAAAAACCAGAGGATAATGCATTTCAAGGTCACACCATAATTGTTTTAGATTAAGCACAATTTGGAATTATGCATGTCACTGCTTTTCTCCCACTAACAGATAATTAAAAGCAACCTATAAACATTTCAATACTAACCTCACTGAGCATAAGCCATTATTACTGATCATTTGAAACTCCAGGGTTGAAGTCAAATGAATTCCATAAGACTTTCAATGATTCCCCACAACTTCTCTTTGCAAAAAGCAACCCCAGGACCTATGTTGTCCCCACCCTCTGCCCAAGGAGACAGGACCCCCAGGCACATTACCACTGTGCTCGCCAGCCACTGAGTCCACTGCACTTCCCCCGCTCTCCGAGCCCACACTACCACCATGGTCAGCAGGAGAGGTCCGAAGGGTAGAACCATCAGTCGCTGCGGTGCTGCCCTCATCGTCTGAGGCTGGAGCTGAGAGAGTAACGAGAGCTGTTACAGGTAAAAACCCCTCCTTGGAGTGAAAGCATCAAACCACATAGTGCAGAGGACACAATGCAGTTTATATATCCTGTCATCAAAGAAAAAAGGGAAAGATTTGTTTCGCTGGTTCATCACTAACAGGAACAAACACTATACACAGTGCGTTGCAAACAGTACTTAGACAGAAGTGAAGAAAACCCAGTTCACTGGGCATTTCCTTCGCTGTTACATTACAATGCAAGTAGAACAGTGCAGAGATTCAATAAGAATCTGTGACATGGACGCTGAGTTTTCTAGCTAAAATTCTTCATGGTCACCATTGTTTAGGTGTTACTGACACCTGCTGAGAGATCTCAAACTAGCCATTACCATTCAAAGCTTAGAACTGAATTTTAATTGGATTTGTTTTGTGATCAGTCAATTGGTGCTTATGTTAGGAAATCACTTAGCATGAGCTCTTGAATCAACCCTGTTTGGATTTTTTTTAGCAAGTGGTCCAAAGGGGAGCTCACTGGGAAATTTCACACCTCCTAATCGATCTCATCAGATGCTAATAATGAAGCAAGGAAATTCCCCAGAGACAGCCACAGCATCCAGGATCAGGGCTGAGCTGAGACAGGAGGAAAATGCTGGATGAGATACATGGGGGAGGAAAGCCAAGACAGCCACAGAGCACAGGAACACAATTGGCACAACATGACAGCAACCTCAAAGCCTGAAATGACAGCAACTGAAGAGACCTAAGAAAAGCAACAAGCCATGGCAGCAGGTAGGGACAGCCAATTTCTCTCTTTCTTACCTATCCAGGGTAAAATTCCCCAAAGAAAAAAAAAACAAATACAGGGAAGCATCGGTCTGAAACACTATAAATCAACCTTTAAATTACTCGGGGGTTGATCAGGTATTTCCATTTAGTCCAACTCTCTACTCAGGAAAGAATTGTTTAAATCAGAGTAGGGAAAAGATTGAAAATAAAGGCAAAATAAGTTCTGAAGACTTCCTATGGATTTTAATGTCCACAAAAACCCTATCTCTCAAGCTCATGGATCCCTAATGGTTGTCCATACTGACCAAGAATTTTGAAGCACAATCCAACTTGTAGCTTCACTTTTATTTGCTAGTGAAAAGAGAAGTTTAAAAAGTATGAGCTCTATTTCTTGTCTCCCTCTTAATATTATCTAAAATGTTAGAACTCTGACAAAGAACACTGAAAGCCATAATTTAAGCCCTGTTGCCGATCAGCCGGCACGCTGGTCTCTGAGCCTTTCCTTGGGAAATTAGCTAAAGCCAGGCAGCATGCAAGGTGTAAGGAAGCGGAGCCACGAGCGCCGTTGCCAAGCTGTATCCACTATGCCTTCCACACCCGTATTTCTAAAGCCAAGGCAGAAGCAGGAAGTCCAGAATGGCCTGTCAAAGCAGCTGCCCATTACACTCTCACAGCAGTGGAAACAAGGCCTGAGGGTCCTGGGGCCCTGAGCCGTGCTCCTTGCTGTGGACAGTTACCTGATGCTGTGGTGTCAGAGAGGGTTCCTGCGTCCAGAGAGGAAGAGCTGGGTGCCTGGCCGGACAGTCCCAGGCTCTGCAGGCCCAGGGCACTGCTGCTGCTGCCTGGGAAACAAGTGGAGAGTGAGCACAACATCCCCTCCAGACCCCATCCACAGTGCTGCTTTGGCCACCTGCTGCCCTCAGTAGTCTCTAAACACCAGCATGTGACCCCTCTGGCCTAGAGGAAGGTAACCAACAGCCTCTGCTGTCCACCCACCAAGTTCAGTTACAGAGATGGTGGAATGCTTCCTTCAGCTCAGACAGGACACAGGCTGGAGGAATCTGACAGATTCAGGAAGAAATAATCCGAAAGACCAAACTAGCAGAAACCATGAGATTGGCTCCCAGACTGAAATTCCCACCACAACCCCTCTCACTCTCCACCTGTATCTCTGAACAGCTCTCACCCAGATCAACCTCTCCCCAAATGTGGGGACAAACTAAGTCAGCTGGATATCAGTAACTGCCGAACCCTCTTTCCTGTGCAAGGCCAATGGGCTACTTTGTTCCTGGCATTGCCTTCTACCTTGTTGGTCCTGCTGTAGGCTCAGGGCAATGGCTAGTTCAACCATGGTCTCGTCATCTGCATCAGGCGGGATGTCCAGCATGGGGGGGAAGCCCTCTGCGCCTGCCAGCAGGGCCTCCAGGGGAGAGGGGTTGCCATTGTTGACATTTTCAGCTGTCTCCAGGACCATCGACTCAGACTGCAGAGAGAAAGCTCTGTCAGTGTCCCATGGTAAACGGTAACTTCTGGAAGTCCACTGAATAAGAGCTAGAGGAGAGTTTTGAAGCTCCTCCTCCCCGTCTCCTACTGCCAGAGACTCACCACCATCTCAAAATCTCCATGGTCCACCTCACTCTGTTCCTGGCTTTCCTGACGGATGTGACCACCATTCGGGATCCCTGATGACTGCAATTTCTCATCTGCATCATCATCGTCATCATCATCCTTGTCTCCTGAGTCAAAGAAACCCCAGTCACCTGAAGGTGCTTGCTTTCCTCCCTTGGCATATGGTACGATAAGTCACGTGGCAACAAAAACCCAAGACAAGCTACCAGCTAGCACCCTGGGCTTTAAAGGTAAAACTCCAGGGTGATACGCCTGGCCTTGTTCTCTTGATTCTTGGACCTAGCAGGATCTGGGAAGATAGGGCTGGCAGTGACAACTGGCCCCCGAGAGGAAGAGACTTTTCTAGCTGGTAAAGGGGGGGTAAAAAAACCCCAAAAAACCCTGGATTCCAAAGGGATTTCCATAAAGCAGAGAAATCTAAAACCAGTAGGCCCCACAAGCTCCCACCAACTCCCAGGAGACCTTGGAAGACAGGAAAAACAATACAATTGAGATGTTTATCTTTTACCTGCCATGGCACCTTAGAGTTTATTTCACTACTCTTTTCAAAAACAACTTGGTCAGTGAGATTTTTCACACTACATAATCATAATGAGAAGAACCAGAATTGAAGTATAAAACCATCGAATGGAAATCAAGGACACCACAAAGGTACTGTCTAGGCCCACTTCTGTGTGAAGGTGGGAAGGCTTTCTAATAAGGAAGAGTCTAGGTGAGATTCCTAGTTGTCAGAAGAGAACAGAGACCTTGTCTTCCACTCGATGGACTGTTAAAGCATGTAAATATGTCCTTCATTAGAAACATAAACTATCTCCACTCTAGGTTCATGCCAGAGAAAAGAGCCACAAACTATTGCCTAACTTATCAAAAGCTTAGGTATGATAAGTGATATTTGAGGAAGACTGACTGAAAGTCACAGTTGTATATATTCCTCTAGCCCTGCACTGTCCCATACAGTAACCACAAGCCACATGTGGCTATTGAACACTTAAGATGTAACTAGTACAAAAGGAGATGTGCCGTGAGTGTAAAATACACACTGGATTTTGAAGGTAGTACCAAAAATGCAAAATATTTCACTAATAACTTTTTATATTGACTATATGTTGAAATAACATTTTTTATACACTAGATTAAATAAATTATTAGTAAATTAACTTCACTTGTTTCTTTTTATTTTTTGTAATGTGACTATTAGAAAGTTTAAAATTACATATGTGACTTTCATTTGAAATTGACTCCTGAATCAAACGAAGTAACTAGAGTTATATAATGTCACTATTTAGATACCTGATAGAATTGCTTTTACTAAAATGTAAAATGTTATGTCCTTGACTGTGTCCAGGTATATCATGAGGGAAACTCCTATGAAATTTGCTGTCACACTTATTGCACGTAAGTCCACTGAGGATTCTGATCCTTCAGCAACAAAAAGGACCCTTAATCAAGAGCTTTCTGTGCCTGAAAAACGGGTATGTTTTGTCTTTGGTCATTGTGATTTTTATAGCTGCTCTTATTTTATTTTTGCTATGGTTCCTACGAAGCTTTCAGCCAAATATAAGATCTTCACTTAAAAACCTTGCAAAATCTTGTGATGTAGTAGATTTTCTGTATCCTTGGCTTGATTTTACTGCAGCAATTTTATTTTTCCAAGGCCTTGATTTTCTTTATTTTTATTCTATTTACTATATGCATTTTGATGTGCCACCTTAAATTCTTTATGGAATAAGGTAGGGTGAAAACATAGATATGTAAACAAAGTCTCCAGGACCTTGGTCAACATGAGCAGCATATCCTAATGCTGTACCTCCCTTCCCTACCCACCGCCTCTGCCCCTGCACCCCTAGAGACTCAAGCCTAAACCCAGACCTCACATTACCCATTGGAGTGTTGCTTCGAGGGGAAGAGGGCAAAGTCACATGTCTCCGTTTATTCCTGGGCCTTAGGACACGAATTAAAGCTTGTTTACAAGAGAAGCTCACAGCAGGATCCTGTGGTTTAAAAGGAAACTGTCATGCTTAGGTCTTATATTATTCATGAAACTATCTATATAAAACACTTTCCTTTCTCAGTCAATCACTCACGTGCATGGGGAAATCTGTCTACTCTCGCCTGCACCCTAGCCAACCAAGTTCGGCAGATTAAGTTAATATCCACTTCCTGACCTGGCACAGGTAAGACCCATTTACTTCTTTCTTGTCTCTCAGTTCCTGGTGATAGACTGTCAGGTCATTTGTTCCTGAAGCCACTCTGGCTCTCTACAAATGGTTTTGGCTTTTCATCAGATGATCAGGCCCCCAGTGCACATCTTAGCTCTGTGCTAAAATCAGTACTTCTAACATATAGCTTCTGTGACAGCGTCACTGGAAATAGAAACCTTGATGCACTACATTCATTCACATACTCACTTAAATAACACTTCAATGAGTTACTCAGCACTAACTATGTAGCAAGCGCCAGGCTAGTTCCTGGGGATTCAGCAATGAACAAAAAAGACTAAGTCCATCCCCTTTCCAAATCTTTCTCCTCCACGGAGAAAGATCTTAAAGTTTTTATTGATATTTGAAACTCTTAATTCCCATCAGCTCCCTTTAAGTCTATTTTATTTCATTAGTTTAGCAAACTCGCAGGCTAATTAGAGATATCTGGAGTTGTAACGATACGTACAGGACACAATAGCATCTGCATGTAGATCTTGGATGCTGTGTTAATACAATCCAGCTCGCAGGTACAGTAGCCATGGATAATGTCTACCAGAGCATTGACAGTAGCTTCAATATGAGTTAGCCCTAAAGGGGAGAAAAATATTATGTGAAAATCTGGTGGGAAAATCTCTAGCTACTTGAGAGCCTGAGACAAAAGTGCAAATTCTTATCCCCACATAAAGGTCAAGCTAATAAAAAAGTGACCAGCACACACACAGCAAAAGGCACATGCACACACGCACGCGCGCACACGCACGCACACACACACACACACAACATGTAGCTTGTTACATACACACACAGAGAGAATGTAGCTTGTCTGCAATTTGTGATTTGTTTTATTAAGGGTCTCGTAATCTTCCAAACTGTCTTCAAAGGTCTTTCCAGATCTCCTGAATCACACAAACAAGTAGCTGTTCACCCTCTATGGATATCAAAAGACAAGGCAGGGAAATATGAAGAGGTAGGCTGATACCAGCTATCTCCTACTATTCCCAAACCTTAGGCAATGACAAAACACGACCTTAACACGTCTTTTAGGCTTACTGCCCAAGTAACCTCCACATGCGAATGAATACTGGGATCATTCTACTTTTCTACATTGTTATTCAGATTCTTACCCTTCCAGCTGAACTTTCAATAGTGTAAAAAGTTAGATACTATCGGCAGCAGTAGTTTGGAAATCAAATAATTCTCAAGGCTGATGCTTAACTCTTACCTTTTATCTTTCTTTCTTTCTGAGATGGGGTCCTGTTCTGTCACACAGGCTGGAATATAGTGGCCTAATCATAGCTCACTGCAACCTCGAACTCCTGGGCTCAGTCAGTCCTCCTGCCTCAGCTTCCCAAATAGCTGGGATTACAGGTGCCTGCCACCATGCCCAGCTAATTTTTTTCCATTTTTTTTGTAGAGACAGGGTCTTGCTCTGTTGCTCGGGCTAGTCTCAAATTTCTGACCTCAAGCAATCCTCCTGCCTTGGCCTCCCAAAATGCTGGGATTACAGCTGTGAGACACTGCACCCAGCTAACCTTTACCTTTTGAGCTGGCTTTTAAAGATTTTTTAAAATAATTATAAATACCACTAAGGACACACACACATTCATAAAATGTAAAATAGTCAACCCTACATCAAGAGATACAGTACAAGAAAATCCCACTCTCTGCCACTCTGCTAAATTCCTGTATCAGAACAATGCACTCATCTCACACATTTCTATTTCCCAGTCATAAATTCTAGAAGAAATAGATGATAAAGAATGAAAACTAAAAGCTCAGGGTCATAGGTGTTCAAAGACATAACTTATATCAGGTTTCACTATGTGTCAAGATTCAAGCATCCCTTTTAACGTGATACCTGGCAGGCAGGCAGGCGCTAGGAAGGCATTCTTGGGTTTGGATGCATGGAGTTTCCAGAAGTGGTTCATGAGCTGGGTGATGAAACTACAGCAATCTCCTTCCAACTGCTTCTGTGGTTCTTTCCCCTCATCCACTCCTTCTAAGCAGGAGAAAGAAAATTATTAACGATGGTAAATCTGAGATGGAATTTAATTTGTTTTAAGGTTAACTCAGGTCAAGGAAGCTTGCCTGGGGAGGGAGTTTCAAGTGGGGGCCCAATCAATATGCCAACTATCCCTAGACTCCAGCAGGCACATCTAGGAAAAAAACAGTCTGGGAAAGGAATATCACAGAAAACACTGTATGTTAGAATTAAGTAAAAGGGGGAACATTCAGGATGTTTACAGTAGATTCAAAGACCTTAGTTCCAAATGTTCAACTTCTAAAACCTAGAGGAACATCTGAACATTCTAGAGATTTCTCTAGAATGATTCCAGGATTATAGTATTAGAAAGAGGAATAGCATGATGATGAAATATGGAAGCATGTACATAACAGAGAATCGTAAAGGCAGCAATAAACTCTATTTGACAATGGCGAAATAGGTTTGGTACCCAGCCAACATGAGGAAAGATGAGAAAACAGCACCGAGCACTGAGAAAGGCCACTGCACATAATAATAAAATACTGGCAAAAGAACAGCATGAAAGCAAAAGACATGACCCAATTGCTTTAAAGCAACCAGGGCTCAACTGAGCTTAGCTATACCCTGAAGATCATAAGAGGTGATAACTTCAGAGACAGATTATACCTGATGTCTAAAATACTAAATAAACTCAAGGATAATCAAAGGGATAAGCACTGGAAAGGGAATTTATTTAAAATGGTATAATCCTAATGTTAAAAGCCCTACAAGATATAAAGACTAGGGAGTAAAATCCTATCTCCAAGCATGAAGTCAGTCAGAGGCCAGTGAGAACAGTAGGATGAGAGGGTAAAGGCGTATTAAGCAGATTTCAGGACCACGGCCACATAGGCCAAGTTCACCTGTTTCCATCTGGGGCAGCTTTGACTCCGTAAAGTGGACGAGGTTGTTAGGGCGCATGATGGCAATGGAGCGAGCTGTGATCACCAGCCTCTGGAACACCTCGGGGTCCAAATCCTTGCCTTCTTTGCTGGATGCGTTGAGACACTGCACAGCTTTGCTCAGCAAGGCCTGATCCTAATAAAACAACAAGATCATAGAGGATCGACCATAAACAAGGGCTGGTATAAAAGCAAAGAGCAGAGAAAACCTGACAGATGGTCAGGATTGTTACCTCCTCTCAAGACAAGAGGTCAATTACCACACCTTCAAAGCAGCCCGATATAGTTAAGTTTCATAATATATAAGATATTAAAGTTATTTAAAAAATTTAAAAACCATGCAATAAGAATCAAAGTATGACAGGAAAAGTAGAATCCACCCCAACTCTCCAGAACTGCAACATCCCAGATTTCTTTCCAATAGTATAAGTGTCATTTCTTAGCAAATTCATATTACCCTAGAATTAGGTTTCCAAAATTGCCTTTCCTTAAGAGGCTCAGCAGGTTAAACTCACATTTCTCAATTCTCTGGGTTGTAGGCACAAAAGCTAACCATGGCTTCTGGGCTGGTAGCTTCTCTCAGAGCCCTTCTTCCTCATGGATCTGAACTGTCACCTTTTCCATCTATGGAAATTGGCCCAACCTATCAGCAGCTCCTTCCTTTCACAGGTGAGGCCTTTCTTTCCCTTCAGAGGCTCTCCAACAACTGTCTCACCAACAAGCACAGGACACCTTCCGCAGTGCACCAGGTAGGGGAGTGATGACACCCAGGAGCCCTTACCTCCTGAGGGATCCTTCACCTCACTCTTCCCCACTGAGAAGCCACCCACGCTCCATGTCCCTCCCTCTCTTTCTCAAGTCTTGCTGATCCTGTTAGAGTGACAGAAAAATAAGTACAAACCAGTGGCCCACCAGCCGGCTTATCCTCAGTCTTGAGCGGCATTCATGAATTTCTCAGAAGACACTTTAGACGCTATGGGTTTGATCTCAACGCCATTTTTGCTGTGCCCTTGCTTTACACATAAAAAGCCCACTTACTTGATTCCCTGTCAGGAGCACAACTTCCGTTTCTACACAGGCATCCCTGAGAGGGAACGGTTACCTTGTGGCTGTGGTAGGCCGAGCGGCTGGTGTGCAGGCTGGCCAGGAGGCTCTTGGACTGCTGCTGGACACTGGCAGGTGCTGGCAGGGACAGCAGCAGAGTGGCCAGCTCCTGAGCTGCATTCTTGTTTCTCTCCTGATGCAACAGACAGCAGGGTTATCACTAACCCACCAACTCAAGGCAGAATGAACTGTCTACATTCTGCTTCCCCTTCCCTTCCTTCTAGCCACCAGGGCTAGGTTATACTACATGGACTGCAAAGAGCAAAACAAAAGTTTCAAAAATTATAATCTTCTAACCACACAGGTAAAAAAATGGAATCCAAGCTCATGACTCCTCGAACAGTGCTCTTGTACCAGCACTCATCTTATCCTACAATACACTCTCAGTATGGGCTCCCCAAATTAGGACAAAAGCCTTAAGCTGAAGACTTCCCTGTAGTTTCTTTGCAAATCAAGATTATGCTATAAATGTTCTTTAGCTGTGAGGCCTCAGGGCCTCAGACAACTCCACTGACTTCTTGCCTCTTCAGAAAGCTTCCATGTGCTTTGAAAAAGTAACTTGCCTTCTCGATGATTGGGCCAACAGCAAAGCAGCTTTCCAAGGCTTCTAAAGAACTCACAACCAGCCTGGGGAGACAGAAAACCTGGCTTGAGTACAACCATCGTTCTCTCCGCCTTGTGCTTTAGCCTAAGCAAACTACAGTCATGAGGACCTTGGGGACGGCTAATGAATGCCAAATACAAAATCAAAGCACAATAAGACCTGCCACAGGCACCATGCATATCGTTTCCTGTATTACAGGCCAGGAGAAACCTGGCTCCTGCTCGGAGATCAACCTGAGGCCATGTTCATAATCCGTAACTCAAAGACGGGGCTTTTCTTCCTCAAAGAGGATAAATGTGCTTCCTTCTGCTGCCTGTGGCAGGGATCACTGAGATGGGCTTAACAGACTTGATGCAGTGGGACCCAAAGCTCAGGTGCCCAGAGATCAGTGGGCAAAGGGATATACAAAGGGAAAGGTTAAAGCCATCTTCTTACACTAGGAAAGTTAAGGTTATATTTTATTTATATCTCCGAGAAAATGCACAAAGGCATTTCCTATGAGGCCCTAAATATTAGGTAGAGAAAAAACTGTATTTTTAGGTGCATGCCAATTGCCAACATTCAAGGGGTAGTACAAAGCATCTTTAGAAAACTGAGCAATTCACCCTTAGGAAAGGAACAGGAAACCCAACTATTAAAGGGTACCAGGTAACATGCTCCCCAGGGCTTACTCCTTTGAGTTTAATGTGGTACAGTAAAAAGAACAACATCCTGATAGCTGAAGCTCTGGACAGAGAAAGAAAAGCATTGAGAAGGCAGCTGGAAAGAAAAGGGTTAAGTGGTAGAGGAAGGCAGTAAAGAACTAGGGAGACGAAACTGAGGCATAAAACAAATTTGGGCAGAACAAGCGCTCTAGTGGCTTATCAGATGGTAGGACTTTGTTGTTAATCCCTCCACCCCCAACCCCCTTCCAATCCACTACAGAGAGGGAGCAGAGAGGACTGGGGTAAGGAAGAGAGATCCGAGAGGGCGCCTGATGCGGCCAACACCAAGTGTGCACTTACAATCCTCCATATACTCCATTTTTGCACATGGACAGCTCTGTAGCCATGCAATGACCACAACAGAAAGAAGCAGGAGGACTCTTAAACAGAAGCAGAATCAACGCAAAGCCACACCATTGGTTACACTGCTCTCTGACACACACTCACTCGTGCAGAGAAAAAGAAAGAGGGCATACTAACCGGTCCAGCTTGGTTAGGGACTCAGTTTCAGAACTTGGGGAAGAAGCAAAGAAAAAAAAAGGAAAAAAATGTGAAGCTCAGAGATACCTGGAAATACATCCTAAGCAAACCATGTATAAATAGGGTAGGGGAAAAAAAGAAAGAGAAAGGAGGAAGGGGATGCTGCTGGTGGGAGGCAGTGATTCCAAGCAAGGCTATTCTTATAACTTACAATGTAAGAAACTCAAAATCTTACATCATGAATTATTTCGTCTACCATGGCAAACCAGCAGCTACCTAGCACAAAGAAGCCAAGCACAATGCTAAAGAATGCACTGTGGGGAGCTTTAGGGAGACTCTGGATTCTGCTACAAGATGCAGCAGACAGCCTCTCTTGCTGGCAATGTTATTACCACAAAAGTAGCTACTGGAGAGAAAAATGAGAAGATGATGAGATCTGAATGGAAGGGAGGATGTTTCCCTATAATCTCCACAAGGATGGATCCTATCTAGAATACTGGCTTAAGTACCTTCTCGTCTGTGGCCTCCAATTACCTAAGCATTAAGAGAAGGGACAGAACTTCGGCCTAGGCAGAGACACTGGAGCCAAGTGACTCTGAGCACGTTTTTCAGGCTCTGTCCGCATGCTAAGGAGACACTGACTATGGGGGAGCTTTATGAAAGCCTAAAACTCACAGGCCAGACTTGGAATGGTTATTAAAGGCTGGCTCTCTCAAGACACAGGAAGGTTCTACAGCGAGAGTGGAAAATGTAACAAGCCGAACCCTGCCAGCCAGACCCTGCCAGCGCCGGTACCTCTCCAGAACGGTTCCACTGGTCGTAGTAGGTGCAGCTGAGTCGCTCTCTCCAGTGCCGTTGCTCTGGTTCAGGCTTGAAGGGCAGATGTTGCTGACGGAGGCAGAAGGAAATTCTTCTGGGGGCTCATCAGGCCAGCCAAACTGCTCCTTAGTCTTGCCATAAATTTTTACAGCATCTATCATGGTGACACCCGCTGGATCCACTGAGGCCCCAACTACAATAAGCAAGAGAAGCCTTTAGGAAGCACATTCTCTAAAGCACTCCCACAACCTCTCCAAAGCCAAGACCAGACCAGTTGGGGCAAAGAAACAAATCACATCTATTTTATAGACCTAGAGGAACTTTACCTCCTGAAACATCAGCAGCACTTTACCCATGTGTAGATGTTGAATGCATGTGGAAACAGTTCTATGGACCAAAAACCTATTAAGTCTCCTACTCAAAAGAGGCCCTAACCTTCACTATAAGGATCCTCCTCTGCTATCAGGGCATTATATCCCCCAACCCTCACCCCCAGAGGTCTCTAAGCACTTCCTTTGTTCAAAGTACAGATCATCACCATTCACAGTAACAGCAACTATTTCCAGCAGAAATAATATCAGACGATGGCCAGTAAATGATAGAAGAGATATCAGTCTTAAAAAAGGCTCAAGGATTTGTATTCTGAGGGTTTGAAGTTTTCAATGGCACAGCAAGGTATTGCTCAGCCATCTGTGACCTGAGGCCTTCCTCTGTGCTTTAAGAAAGCCTTGTGATTTCACATGCCAACCTGCTTCCTCTTGGCCTCAACAAAGCAGCAGCCTCATCAGTGAGGCCGACCCAACACTACAGAAGTGAATGCTTAACAGAGTTTTACCCTATCTTTACCCCTTCCATTCTTAAGTGTACTCCTTTCCTCTTATATCTCAAATGAAGCTCAAAGTTTCCTAATGACAGACTACAGAGGAATCCCCAAGTACTGGAGAGTCACAGACCAGCACCCAGTTTGGTCATGCTGAGTCTGCCCCAGCGGCTGGTGACTCACTGAAGAGGTTCAGCTTCTTATCAGCCTGCAGGGCTTCTTCTCTGGTGAAGGGGAAGTCAAACCAGCGTGAGCGACTCAGGTTAAGCTGCATAGTTCTGCCGAAGATCTCAATATATGACGGGGCTCGTTCAATTGCCTGAGTCCCAATCTGGATCCGCATGCCTGTCATCACCATAGTGCTGTTGTTGTTACTAATCTCAATGGTGAAGCCACCAGGCTGGAGGGAGATAAGGCACACATCAGAAAACTGATAGAAGTTCTAAGTTCAAAGTTTGAATCCTTCCTCCGATATTATCTCAGTGTGTGAACCTAGTTAAGATCTTCATCCTTTTAACCACTCCCATAATGACTTCCTTGCTTCCAAAGACAGGAAAACAGAGGAAGGGAGTAGATTCTCTTCAATGTCAGGCTTTTTTGCCCCCCAGTATTAACAACCTCCTGTTGCCCTCTGCACAGTAATCCTGCCAGTAATGGTGGAAACTCAGCCTATAGAATGGGAGTCCTTTGGCAAGTGAGTGACAGTATTCATTTACTTAAGGGACCATTTAACTAGAATTACGGATTAATGGCTTTGAGTATATGCTTTATACTTGCATTCTAAAAGGAGATGTGTTCTCAAACCAGATTGTTTACAAGTTCTTCTATCCAAGGATTGAACCCTGCCCAGCACAGTCCTCACCTTGGTGTTGGCCACATACATGCCAGTGGAATTCAGCCGGTGTTTTATCTGTTGTGCATTGTAGACCTGCAGGAGGTCATTACCACCAAACTCCACATCTGTCAGCTGCTGGTTGTGCTCAAAGAAGTCAATGGGGAAAGTCACCTGGCTAGACGTGCGGGTTGCTGCAGAGAACAGTACCAGATTGCCAGACAGCATCAGCATGTGTGGTCTCTACCACCTCTGCTCCTACACCACAGGGAAAGACTCCTCCCAGACTGAGCCCACATTCACACTCCAATCTTTCTAAGCAAATTCTGGATGATCATGTTTGCATCAGCACGATGCCTACATGTGATTAACTCTCCGTGGTTATTATCCCTAACCACAACATGTCCTAGCAATATGAAGGAATCTGGCGTTGGTGTTAGGTCTATCGTTAATAACAATAAGGCTCTCTTGTAGCTTGTTTATTCAAAATAAATAATAGAAACTATTTCTTTATAGGAGGATGAGCTACACCATTATCTCAAATCTACAAATTTAAGGTGATGCAATGATCCCTGCGATGGTCTTTGCTTAGCTGGATTCACTCACTGCTAAATTCAAGCTTTCACTTCCCTGAAGAGTCCTCTCTTAGTCAGGTGCTAGCCCACCAGTTCAGAGACCTGTGAGGGGTTCTTCACTATTCTGTGGGAAATTAACCAACTCAAGGGATCCATACTTCAATCAGTTCCATTCTGCCAGCAAGCCATTTTCCCTAAACCCAGAGAGAAAAATCTCTCAAACAAGGCCCAAGACATAACTCCTTACTAGGCACCAAAGAACTGCTGACCTGAAGCAGACAGCCAGTGGGTACTTGCCATTTGGAACCGTGACTCTGCTATCGGGAAATAAGCTAGCACATACCTCTAACTTTATAAAATGTGCAAGCAGGATAGTCACTACTTCTTTACAGATATTTGCAACAGTATATTCTGAGTCATTGTCTAGAAGACTGCCATTCCCATTCCCCCACGAGTCTTCCGAGAAGGGGCCTTACTGATGGTAGCTGTTTTGCGCTTTCGAACAGGTTTCATTATGCTGATGACACTGCTTGGCTGCAGGGATGGCTGCAGCCAGTAGGAGGTGTTCTCCACGTTGGCCATGTAAATGCGGAGGCTGCCATCCTCACACAGCAAGATCATCGTTGTCCGCTGCTGCTCATTGCAGGCCGTGTGCCTAATGGCAACCATGTCTTGGATCTAGAAGTAAGGGACAAAGGTGTTAGTTCCCATACCTATAGATCAGAACCCACAGTGAGAAAGAGGGAGAGATGCAACTGGTTTCACAGTCAGGGGTGCTGAAGGGTGGCGAAGAAAAGGCATCTAGAAGAAAAAGGACAGAAAATCTTTTATAAGCCTCCACTAAAAGACCTGGGAAAGTGACATAAATATAAAAGTATAAAAAGACTGGGTTCACAGCAAAGTAATGGGAGAATATATCACTGACCTTTGCTTTCGCGGGTAGAGTTTTAATCTCCTGGATAAGAAAAGTGTCTGGTTTCACCATGACTACCAGTGGCACACCTGTAGTTTGCTGAACGCAGCACACCAAGCCAGGGTGGTTCATCACCTCAGACCACTGGCAAAGGGCAGGAGAAGTCTTACTGCCACCATTGGAACTGCAGACAACAAAATTGGCCACAGTTAGGGTGCTAATCACCATCTAATAGTTCTTATCTTGACCTAAAGGCCATCCTCTAAATAGCTATGTGACTCCAGAGCAATAACCTTGGCCAGAGACTCAGATTATCCACAGGTCAGTTTTATTCCAAGCCAGGTACACTCCCTCATACACCCCAATGTGTGCCCCCAGGAGAAGTCCTCATGTAGAACCTTCACTGCTAGGCTCCACGCCTGAGGAAGAGGTGGTCCTATGTTCCTAGAAGCTACCAACTGCATAAGGCCACAGGGCTGCCTAAGACTGATGACCCATTGTTCTATAAGGACCTCCAAGCATATCAAGTTAGGTCCTTTTTATTTCATCCCAAAGCAGATAATTCCCAAAGGAGAGAGGCATGAAAGAAAATGCTATAATGGCTTCAAAGGCAGGTAAAAAAGACAAGAAGAGACCTTAAGCCTCTTCTTCCTCCCTAAATAAAACTCTCACTACCTCCCCAAATTCCAACCATGCCTCTATTACTGATACTATGTTTTGTTTGCTAACAGAGTAAGTTTCCCCCAAGAGGGAAAATCAAAGGGCATTATGGCAGGCTGAGTGGCTGGGAGAAACTCAGGCTCCCTTCTCACATTAAAATCACATTGCCTGCCTTGATTACAGATTTTCCTTCTAAGCAACAGTGGCCCCCCAAAACTACCTCTTACAGCTTGGGATCACCACAGTAGAGGACAAACCATGCAGGCAACCCTACCTCCCAACCCTGGATGCTGCTTGATTTTAAGATACCTAGCAGGGAAGTGAAAGGATTGCTGGTGAGAAGTAAGTTTCACTAGAGTCAAAACAGATACCAGGTACTTGGGAGTGGGAGTGGCGATCCCTTGCTGTATGTGGACACTGAAGAAGTTGAACATTAAATGCTCATTCCTACCTTTTGATGTTGATGGGGAAGAGCTGCAACACCTCCAGAGTTGTCCTGCTAATAGTGGCTGCAAATGATTTGCCTTGACAATAACTGAAGAACAGCATCTGCAATACATGGGAGTAGTACACGGATACGCCACCACCTGCCACCTGGCTATTACTGTCCTGTTGGGACAAAGGCACACATTTATTTGCATTAATTCCTCCTGTTGCTTTGGCTACCAGCTTCGAGTTTATGCTGGCTATTAATTTTAAATCATGATTAGGTGCTCTCATACTCTAAGCAAGAAATCCCTGTGGGTAAATCTTACAAATACCCTGAAAATAAAGGAACTTCAAGTTGCATTCAGTTTAGTCCCAAAGAACAAGAGCTTTTGCTTGCTATTAGGTAAAAAGTTAGAAGCAAAAAGAAAGACATAAAAAGAAAAAAAAGAATAGATGAGTTGCTAACTAATTAAATTTGGAACAGAAAGAAATGGCAACATGTGCTCTAACCTTCAGGTCCTCATGATTGATCTCCAGGACATTGGTGACATAGAAGGGTCCCTGCTGGGCACTGCTGGCCTCTTCCATGAGCTGAGTGTAGATGTACCCAGCTGAAGACATTATAACAATGATGTTCTTTCCCTCCTCGTTGAAAAGGAAGGTAACATCTCTTATCTTTGAGCTCGGCAGGAGAAAGTAGAAGGTTGGACTCAAGGCATCAACTGACAGGTCATAAATCTGCAGGATGGAAGAAAGACTAAACAAGGGAAATCTGTTTCAGTCCCATCCCCAATTATCCTGGTAAATCCAAACAGCTGGAACTGGGCAGTAATGGGCATTCATGCTTCATTCAACAAGCACCTACCAAGTGTTAGGCACTGGGCATAGAAAGACGAATAAAATATCCCTTTCTTCTCCCTCAAGGAACAAATAGGGGAAAAATACACATAAACAAATTCTGTAACAAGTACAGTAATAGGTGTGCACTTGGTACAGTGAGGGCAGAACCAGAATCAATTTGCTATGGCCCACAGACAGAAAACATCTGCTCAGCAACATAGCAAAAGGCAACAAAATGTGTGATTTTTTTATTTTTAACTTTTGGGAGAAGCTCACACATAATGGAGATCAGACATTCTGGATTTAAAAGTAGAACAATTCTAAGACCATAGCATCAAAGAGCTACCACTGTACCTTAACAAAGTCCGCAGTGACAATTGCTAACTCAGTCTGCGAACCAGGTAACCACACAGCTTTGATGATGAAGTTCCCCGTTGCCAATTGAGGATGTAATACCAAGTGATCCGAAACAGAACCTGAGCTACTAAAGGTGAGCACGTGGCAGTCCTGGATAATTTAAGGAACAAAACAGTTAAAAGATGATTTGGAAAGTAGGCTAATACATTTCAGAGTTCTAACGTTTCCTATTCCTATTCCAATATTCCCTGCCTTAACATAGTATAATATTTAGGATGCCTAATAACATTTCAGGTTTCAAGAATGCACAAATTGTTTCCAATACAGGAGGAATTTGGAAGACCTGAAAGAAATTCAAAGAAAGATTCCTTTTGCATTTCAATCGCTTTCAAGTTTTAATCTTAACAGTGAGTAAGAAAAAGTGGTGCTGAGAACAGGGGAGAGAAGGTGACTCGGGTCCACTGTTCAAGGTAATCAAACCTGGATCACGATTTTTACCTTCAGCCCACAAACCGCCAGGTAGTCCTCCTTGCAGGGGTTTCCAGTAAGGCTTAACACAGTAAAGGGAACTGGGGCAGAAGCCAAGCGTGTCAGAGTCAACTTCCTTTTGCTGGAATCTGCTTGCTTTAGGAGTGCAGAGAGCTGCAGAACAGTGATCTGCAAAGGAACAATTACCAATTTGTTCTTACCCCTAGTCCTCTCAGAGAACCCAAAGGAGTAATAAAAATTCTTTTTTTTCTTTTTGGAGACAGAGTCTCACTCCATCGCCCCAGCTAGAGTGCAGTGGCATCATGATAGCTCACTGCAACTTCAAACTCCTGGGCTCATGCAATCTTCCTGCTTAAGCCTCCCAAGTAGCTGGGACTATAGGCATGCATCACCATGCCTGGTTATTTTATTATTATTATTTTTTTTTTTTGGTAGAGATGGGGTCTCACCCTTGCTCAGGCTGGTCTCGAACTCCTGAGCTCAAGCGATCCTCCTGCCTCAGCTTCCCAGAGTGCTAGGATTACAGGCGTGAACCACTGCACCCAGCCCAAAAACTCTTTCAACAGGGATATTAGTTTGCAGTCTTTCTTTTTGGAGGTAAGTCTCATAGGAAAATCCTAGACCTATATTAGCCTCAATTTCTCCTGGCTAAAAGACATGGAATGTCTTTCTCTCTTTCTGGGGAGGACAAAACAGATGAGTAATAAAACCAACTTCTTTTTGTGGAATCAATGCACAAAATAGTTAAACAGTTCCTATACACCACCATTCTTTTCTAGTTTTCTGTAAAACGGTTTTTGAAATGATTTTAGAGTTGTTTTACAGACTACCCATATTTTCGCTTAAGATAAAGTGAAAACGACATTAGTGGTGATGGAGAGGCCAGAATACAGAAAAGCACGATACCTAGCACTCTTCCAACTTCTACTCGTTCTACAAAACAACATCAACTTCTCTGTGTCCTTAGAAGGCTGGGAGGTTAGGGAATGACTAAGGAACAGAGTCTTCCTCCAGAGTAGCCAGACTGGGCAAGATTGGGAGCAACGCTGTCCTAAGTGCTGGTCATTACCACTTCTGGGGGCTTAAAGAATAAGTTTTGAGGCCGGGCACAGTGGCTCACGCCTGTAATCCTAGCACTCTGGGAGGCGGATTGTTTGAGCTCAGGAGTTCGAGACCAGCCTGAGCAAGAGTGAGACCCCGTCTCTACTAAAAATAGAAAGAAATTATATGGACAGCTAAAAATATATACAGAAAAATTAGCCAGGCATGGTGGCACATGCCTGTAGTCCCAGCTACTCGGGAGGCTGAGGCAGAAGGATCGCTTGAGCCCAGGAGTTTGAGGTTGCTGTGAGCTAAGCTGACGCCATGGCACTCACTCTAGCCCAGGCAACAGAGTGAGACTCTAACTCAAAAAAAAAAAAAAAAAAAAAGTTTTGAGTAGAAATTTACTAATCAGAAACAGTCATACCAGCTCTAGGTCTAATCCGATAACTCAGGATTTAACTATTTTAAAAAGTTCAATGAGATCTGTCCCTAAATCATTCTTGGAATCCAATGGATTTTTTCCCACAGAAGGCCAATCTGAGTGTGGTCATCCATTTGTTTTGCTTAGCACTGAAGACAAACATGACCGAACATGAGTGGGCAGGAATTGGAGGACCCACCTTGCCCTTCTCGTGGCTCACAGCCAAATGCTGGCGGCGCCCATGTGGAGAAGAGAGCACACACATAGCCACCCGCCTGAGCACATGGGCACTGATCAGCTGCCGAATAGTCTGGCCCTGGTCTCCGCTGTAATTCATCCGAACATTCTCAAAGGCACCTTCCTGGGAGCCTAGGGTGGGAACCTGGCAAGGAGGGAAGCAGAGAAAGTAGGCAGTAATAAGGCAAATAAGAGCAAGTGGATTCATGCACTATTAAGGCACAATTTAGTCATTTAAAAGCAATGGGTTTCAACCTCCAATCCATGGACAACGAGGTAAATTTGTTAAAGTTATCAGTCCAAAAAGAACAATTTTTCACAAAGCTAAACTTAATGCAAAATACTGGCCTTTTAAAAAAATGTCAAAATGTCCTTTATCTTATAAATAGTGATGATAGATGGAATTATTTTTTGTTGATCTAACTGGCAAAATTAAAAGTCAGCAATTTTATGGGTCACCAAGCCCACCCCAGTAATTTTTAGCTTCATCTTTAATATCTAAAAATCAATGCTCTAAAAACTGACTGATTTTTAATAAAATACCAGAATATATATATGTGTGTGTATGCGTGTATTTCCAAGTGAATATTATTCCCTTATAAACAGCCATCTATGAGATCTATCCATGTAATCATTCACAATCTTTGTTCACTCCCTTTTGGAATTGCTGCCACTTTACTTTCCACTACTTAACTCCGCCACTAAAAAGGCCAGGAAGGCCACATCAAAAGTTCTACATTCAGTGCTGAGCAGCAGGTTTTAAAGTAGATAATGACTTATAACCCATGTGATATGAAGAACTAAAGGAAATTTAGCTAAAGGGCTATAAGCAAAAGAGGACAAACATTATTTTGCAAGCGAAATGAACCTTAGGGAAGAAGACACAATGAGGAGGTTGTCCATTTTATATAAAGAAGAAATTTCTAACTATTATAATTACCCTAAAATGGAGTTCCCCACATCTTGGGAGTTCATATATTTACATGAACTAAAATGGGGACTTATTCCCTGGGTTGGTCCACACGACCCTGGATTCCCTTCTTTTGAAGACACACTTAATATGCTGATCTCTACATTGTTCATAGTATGGTCTTAGATTCTAAATCTACTGCTCTAAGTATATTCCTCAGAGAAACTAGGGATCTCAATAATTTTTTATTTCCATACCCACTAAACATCATGGTCCCAACACACTCACCATAAGCTGGTCTGTCATCTCAACCGCCTTGTCAACTGTATGCAGCTCACTAAGGGCTTGCTGCGCCCGGCTGCTGCTCCCCACAGCTGAAGCCTGCTGAAAGTTGGTCTGAATGGCATCCATGAGGAAATTGAGCATGTCTAACACAAGAGGAGCGAAGGAGAAATTGGCCTAAGAAAAATTGAAATACACAAGTGGAAAAAAAAGACAAAAAAACAACGGGTTATACTCAATAATCTTGCCAGTAACCACCTTCAGAATCTAGTTTCCTCACTTCCAGTTGGATATTCTAGCCATTATCTCATTCTCACCATAATCCTACATTTGATTCAAGTCAATATGCCGTTGTGCTATTGACTCTTGAGCAATCTTTCTAAGCCAGGGGTCCCATGTAGATACCCTAATGCTCAAAGGCATTCATCATATATAATTAGCTAACTTCTTGCCTGCATATGTAAAATGGTTCTAGTTATGAACTATTACTGGAAAAAAAGAGAAAATAATCACTCAAATCAGTTTCTGCATTCTGTGCTTCAGATGAGGAATGCTGGCCAAGAAAGGTGCTCCAGAGTATTACACAACTAAAATTTATTCTCCCACCAACTTACCCATAATACTCCTAATACTCCCCAGTCATAAACCCTTTCCTGGTGACTGAAAACACATACTATTTGTATTCATACTGTGAAAACGGGCAAACTTAAAGAAAAAAAGAAAACAAGTTGCCGGGGGCGGGGGAGCCTTGTGCATTATTTATTCTCACACAAACTTGCCAGGCTCTGAACTCTGTCTGCTTACTAGGGAACACCAGTAAGCCCCACCTGGTTCTGCAGCTCCTCCCGGCAGCCCTCTACTGTGCGGCACAGGCTGCTCTTCTTCGGCTTCTCTTCATCAGCAACCTTTCCGTCACTGATGGTGACCTTGGCCTTGTCAGCTGGAGAAGTGCTGGCATGGCGCACCAGACTCTCTGAAACCCTGGGTTCACTCTGAAATGCTGACTCTTTCATGGTGGAGCTCATGCCACTGCTAGGAGTTCTCTTCACCAGTGCCTAAGGACAGAAAGCATCAGAGTCCCTTAGTTCTTGCCACAAATACAGAGGAAATACTGCCTAAGATCTTGGAGGAAAACCTGACCCAAAGGAGAAATTAGCTAAGCATTTAAATGTTATCCAAAAGCCTAAATTATGACCTTCAAGATATTTACCTAATATCTAACTTCTTTACCCATGACGGCATCAAACCTTGATTTTTAACATCTGAAATTATGGGGAGGTCTTAGGAAAAACTGACTACAAGATCTCTAAGGACTTTGCTCATTCCAATGTTCTAAGTGAAGTGCTTAGACCATGATTATATATATCATTAATGACAGAACCAGAACACATTCCTAGACCAAGGTACCATGGAGGTGCCATGGGAATTTTCTAGTTCAGCTTAAGTATTTGTATGTCCCTAATATGCCATTCTTTATAGCTCAGTAAAGGTTCTAAATCTCTCACCAAGCAGCTGCCATCTTCCTTGGCCCCACAGTCACAGAAGAAGGACCCATACTTGGCGTAGGAAATCTCGTGATCCTTGTGGCATACTTTAGCACACACTGTGCACACACCCACTCCATCCACCATTTTGCAGGTGTGACAGTGGTACCTGCAAAGAATAAGAACCAGCAAATTAGCTCAGAAGTCCCAAAAATTATGGCCCAGCAAACCCTCACCTGACAGGAAGAACTACTCTTACCAATGCTGGTTCATGAATTCTTTCTGTGTGATCGTAAAAGTGCAGAGTTTATTGCAAAGAGAATCTTCATCCTTCAAAGATAATAAGTCTTTTTAATCAGAAATATATCCCTCTACATAGATACCCACAAAAACATACCTGCCTCAACACCCTATGGAAAGTGAATAATCAATTCATAAATGACCAACAGAAACATGCCGTAATTGGAAGTAGCTAGCTGGATGAAAATCTGCTGCAATTTCAGGTGAGTAAGACCTTAGAGTTTCACGATTAAGGGATAAAAAAGTCTTACGCTTTCTGTACAAGAGAGCTCCTTCCATCCCCATGAAGAACTCATCCCTAACATTCCATTTCGGATACAAAGACTGAGAAGCAGGACAAATGACTCTGGACTGAAGAAAGACATATGCTTATTAAAAAGTCCTTCCTAAAAGAGATTACAGCCCTTGCTTTTGTTGGCTCTGCAGGCCTAGAATATCAGAGTCTGGCATTAGTTTTGTAAGCTGAAAGAAAGCAACAAGGACTGGGAAGTTTTGAAGTTCACAGGGGGCTGGAAAAGAGAACCAAAAACTAGGTAGTGTGCTAGTCAGTCATTCCCTTGAGAGATTAACTGAGAGGTTACTTAGTACTTACTGAATCCTCAGCCTGGGAATCTTCCTCTTCCACTGCCAACTCCTCCACCCAGTCTGAGTCCACCTCGATGGCCCGCTCTTCCCCATCCACTGAGAGGTGACTTGGGCCTTGACCATTACTCTGGCTCAGGGCATTAGTGACATCAGCCAAGTAAGACATAATGTGGCATGTGCACTCCAAGATCATCACATGCTACAAGAGAAGACCACAGCCCCACAGAAACTTCAGTTCTCCATGTTTTATTATGTAAACCATCTTTCTCAAGCTTTTTCCAATAAAGCTCAAGATCACAGGAATGGTATGAAAACAGAGGGATAAAAACAGTATGTTTTAATTATCTATTTTTCCAGCTCTTACCACTATGTCTGCATGCAGCTGAGCAGTAAATTGTACTGAATTAATGTGTATTCATTCTTTAACACAAAGATAGCTCTCTATAAAATCGTATAAGATGAGGTAGAATTGAAATTTAGAGAATGGAGTAAAAATAGAGACTAAAATCATTCAAGAAAAGACCAGATTATAAGTATGAAGAAGCTCTCATTAGAATTTTTCCCTTACCATTAGCATTTTTTTTTTTTACCATAGTGAAGGTCATTTTCATTATCAGGTTTTAAACTAATGCAGAAAGAAAGAAATAGCTTCAGAGATCAAGAGAAAAAATTTCCAGCAAACCATTGCAGGTAGTTCATGCTTGCCTAAAAAACTCAGTAATCAGGCATCAAAGACTCATATTTCTAAGTTCCTTGGCTCTATGCATTCTGACATTTCAGTGTGAAAGGATAAAGATTAGCAAGAAAGGAGGGAGAAGTGAACGGTACCACGGTAGGTCTCAGAGGTCAGCTATCTGATCTTAGCCACCTCTGTCAGGATCATGGATTGGGTAGGAGGGGAAATGCCTGAATGCAAGATTTCTGTCAGTTTCAAACCCCTTTCCTCAACACAGTGACCTAAACCTTAAAGCAAATTAAACAATTCTAGAAGCCGAAGAGGCAGTATGTAACCCCATCTAACACTGACTCAGAGTGTACAGTGCCAAGGCCTGAACAGGGGACAGTTTTCTATAGCATATTAATATCTTAGAATAGCAGGAATTCACTATGTTTTAAGAAGGATTCTGTTGTATATTGTTTGCCAGTGTGTATTTCCTTCCTCTTACTTCTTGCCTAAGGTCACGCAGTTGGCAGTTACACACTTCTAGTACTTTGAGCTTATCAGCCTTAACCTCTCTCTGTAGGCTAGCAAGGAACAGAAGCCAATAGGGAAGAGAGATTTCCACCTGACCACAAAGATAAGAATCATCTGTCCCTCACTTCCTATTATCCAGGAACAATGTTCTTCACTGTTCTTACCTTTCCATGCATTACATTGGCATTCAGTTTTTCAACCACATTCTTCTGTGACAGGTATTTCTTGCTGTCCCAAAGAAAAAGAGAGGGAAGGGGGAGACACAAAATCATCTAAGGAACCAAAGAAAGGAAGCATCTTCATGAACCTTGAGTCAATTTTAGGATATTGCAAAAGCATTGTCCTAAATGCTTTCTAAGCATGCAAAAGCATTCTCACACAACTATGTAAGCATTACATAGTCACACAGCTTGGGGTGGGGTGGTCTGCTTTTAGAATTATCATTGACAATTGGCATACTTTTCCCAAGTCTTCTCTTGTAAATAACGAACAGAGAACTCTACTGAGAAAATTATGCAGTCTAAAGTGATCAGAGTTATTGACTACCCCCTCAAACCCTAATAAAAAGGTAGAGATTCAAATTTCTTTTATATACACTCTGAGTTATTAACAAAGTAACCTGCAAGAAGAAGTTACTCCCTTCTTCTCCAAGAACAATCAATGTTGTAACCAAGAGATAGGTTCCCTAGTGTCATCATCTTACCATCTGCTCAGCCAGTCCACAGCAGCATTGTGAAGCTGAAGGTGACCAGCACCTTGACCTGCACTGGCCAGGGTGGCCATCACGACCATGAGTTCAGGGAAGCCAGTCCCATCACCATTGGCCAGCATCTCTGTTGCCATGGGGGTCAGGGTGCCCAGAAGCACAGCACATACACCTTCCCCAACTTGGCTGTCAGAAAAGAAAGAGCAAATTGGTGAATAGCCAACAGAAATCTCGTATTTCAAATCTGTAAGAGTAATTAACAGAGGTTTTAAATTAAACATTAACTACATGACTATATATACCAATCCCAGTTTTGAACTTGGGCTACCAGAGCACAAAACATTCACTCATGTTGCAACTGACAGGCCAAGTCACTCCAAAAGTCTTTCCACAGAAAAAAAATCAAGGAACTACACTATAATCCTTGCATCTAGAGAGAGGGAGATAGGAAAATGTTGAAAATGCCTAAAGGAAAGACAGCTGCAAATATCAACATATTTCTGGGATTGTCAGGGAAACATGACATAAATGCAGTTGTTTTACCTGTTTTCCCGAACAATGTATGTGGTCAGTAACTGCAACAATTGCCGATTCTCCTGAATTATATCCAGCTGATCAGAATCTTTTGGGGGTGATGTAGTCATGCGGGTGAGCCAGGCCTGCAGACGCACAGGCTCCACACATGCCAGCTGTGCCAGAGAGCCACAGAGATGTAGGAGGCTTGGGTTAGGGCTCTTCTCAGCTAGGAACAGACCAAGGGGCTAAGGTCAGTGAAGAAGGGCAAGGGGGAGGTAGGAAGGGGCAAATTATGAGCCAGGAAAGGGGAAAAATCTCCAAGCAAGTTTTTAACTTCCTTCCAAACTTTCTCTGAGGGATTCTCTCCACTTGTTAGCATTTGCACGCTATAGTTAAACTCGGGCAGAAGATATGCACAGTATTAGCCGGACATCAAAGTTCCCATAAGAAGATTACTAAAAGCTGTCACTCACTCAGCTGGAAGAGTTTGGTGAAGAATTTCAAAACTCGGTTACAGAATTTAGCAGAGAGGTTCTCATTGGCTGTTGCCATCATGATCTGTACAAGTTCTCCACTGGAAGGCAGGAGAGGGGAAAAATGGAAGAATCACATTAAGCCTCACATAAAAGGCATCCGTTTCTATTTCTTCACAATCTCATCTCCTCTAAAAAAAATGGTCACTTGTGAGTCAACAACACAAGGTGTTCATGAAATCAACCCCCTCACCAATTAACCTAAGTCCTCCCCAAGGTACTGACACCTAAACAGGCAGTGAGTATTCCCTGAGAAAAAACACTGAAGTCAACATATATAGCTCCTTGCTTTCAGGAGGCATTCAAAACATGTACACTGAATAAAGCAAAACACAGCTCACCTGTCAGAGAAAAACTCCTCCATAGCTTTACGTGCCTGGCTACTTTCCAGTTGCTTTTCCAAATATTGGAGACATTCTTCCAAGATGGATTCATCCAGTCCACTGAAGATCAAAATGAAAACTTAACTACCGTATTAATATCTGTTTCAATATCTTCCTCATACTGACATTTAAAAAATCCAAAGTTTATTTGTTTATGACTAGACCTTGAGGGCAATGTTCAATTTTATTCTGTCAAAGCTTAGCATAAAACCTGGCACACAGTATGTGTTCAATATATGTTTAATGTTTAAAATAATGTTTATTTTATTCCCCTTTTTCCTAGGAAATTAAACAGGAAAGGCATCTAAAGCTCAGAGTCCTAATACAGATTCTGCCATTGATTTTGTTGGGGGGAGACACTTTGGATGAATCATTTCTGTATAGCTAAATTGTCTCAAATTCCTTATCTGTTTAAAAAAAAGAAGAAGAAAAAGAAAAGAAAGGCAGAGCGAAAAGGAGTCCTTGATGAAAATCTAGACCCCTCAACAATAAAGAGACAGGAAATCCCAACACTTGGACCCTTTATCTGTGCAGTTCTGAGTTGGGAAAAGTACAATGTGACTGTTCTTTATGGCTCACCTACATCAACACAGCCTAAACTACCAAGGTCTAACAATGCTGTAGGACCTCCTAATTCCACAGACAACCCATTTCAGAAGTATGGTCACAAAAATATTAAAGACTAATTTTGGACAGGCACAGAGTGGGGCTCATGCCTATAATCCCAGCACTTTGGGAATGGAGGCAAAAGGATCACTTGAGGCCAAGAGTTCAAGATAAGCCTAGGGAGCACAGTGAGACCCCCTCTTAAAAACCAATTTTTTTTTTTTTTTAAATCAGCTGAGCATGGTGGCACACGCCTGTAGTCTTAGCTACTCAGGAGGCTGAGGTAGGAGCCTCCTGTGCCCAGGAGTCCATGGTTACAGTGACTATGATTGTGCTACTACACTCCAGTCTGCCCAACAGAACAAGACCTAGAGAGATCTTGTATCAAAAAAAATAAATAAATAAAACAACTAATCTTATCAAGCTCCTTTGCATACCTCATCACATCTAGCATAGCACATGATAATCATTTGTTGAATTATTTAATTTTAAGAATCCAATCTGAACATTTAAGCCTTGCATTTTCTTCATGCTTATTCCTAAGAATTAATCGCAAAAGAGAAAGATTCCAAATAACTCTACACATATTTCCACATGAATGAAAAATGCACATAAATAGAGAATTTTCTGTTGAAAAGCACCAACAGCAACAAGGTATTCATTAATGGCATAAAGGCAGCAGTGTTGGTACATTTCACGGACAGCAGCCATAGAACACAGGAACCTGACTGTTCTACTCCATCAGGCTCACCTATTGGGATCCGCATGATTGGCCAGAATGTTGTAACAACCAGTTATTAGCTTCTCATAAACACGAGCCAAGAACTCATCAGACTCCGCAGGGCCCAAGATGCGTTCCAGGGAGTTGCTACTGATCTCGGCAACACTCTCAGTGCTCGACTCCAAAAGAAGAGGTAACAGGGTCCGAATTACCTGTGGCGGATTCATCTCATCTGACCAACTTCAACAAAGAAAATGAAACCCAGTTAGTGTACACACTCCAAAAAGCTGAAAGGCATGGACAGAAAAATGCAATTATTTATCAGGGCAAGGGCTTTTACTCCAGTCTTTTTTTTCCCTTGATAGCTGTTTTATATATAGGTCTAGTCATACAATTTCATATTCTTCTTTTTCATTATTGTATCAGAACAAAAACCACTTCCATTTGAAAAATCCATTTATTAAAACATCAAATTAATTAATGCATTTTCTAATACTCAAAAAAGAAAATTAACTGAAACCTAAGCAAGTAGTCTATCCCAAACAAGCTTTCTAGACTAACTGCCAGGAATCTAGACCACTTTTAAGGCAATGTGATATATGACTTTACCTGTAACCTACGTACAGGAAGACAAAACAGTCCCTACCTCAGTCTACCCTAGTCCCTACGATGGCAGGGTCTAATTCCCACAATGATTCCAGAAAAATAGTATCAAATACTCTATCGCTACCACTTTAAAATTTAAACTCAAAGCACCAAGTCACAACATAGTTTAAAGCCAGCATGCTTCTTCTGAAAAATACTACACAGAGAGGAGGAGGTACTCTGATGCCCTCTGGATCAAAGTTAAAAATCATTCTAGGCTGGGTGCAGTGGTTCATGCCTGTAGCCTCAGCTACTCAGGAGGCCAAGGCAGGAGGATCACTTGAAGCCAGGAGTTAGAGACAAGCCTGGGCAACATGGCAAGACCTCATCTCTATAAAAAATTTAAAAAATTAGCCAAGTGTGGCAGTGTGCGCCTGTAGTCCCAGCTACTTGGAAAGCTGAGGTGGGAGGACCACTTGAGCCCAGAATTTCAAAGTTACAGTGAGCTAAGATTGTGCCACTGCCCAGGCAACAGAGTAAGACCATGTTTAAAAAAAAAAAAAAAAATCATTCTAGGTTAAGTACTCATACTTTACTCTAAAGCAACAGGTTCTATTGCTAATGAAGCATATAGGAAAAGCCTTATTATATAGCTATAAAAATTCTCATTGTCCCATTAGCTACAACAGAATACAGACGTAGAGAGCCCTTGGTGGCTGTGTATCAGGTACTCACACGATAAGATCTCCAGTCAACCTAACCAGAGAGAGGAGGGTGTGCTTTAGGGAAGCAGCCAGGGGCAGACTTTGGCCACAAAGAGTCCCCAGGTGCGCAGCCTGCACGGCACTGATATAACTCTCTGAAGGGATGGTGTCATTGGCAAATGCATTGCGCTGCAAGGAAGCAAATCAGATGTGAATGGATAGACCATCTTCCCTGGATAAAATTCTCGCATGGAAAAAAAACACGGACATAAACTGAGATCCCAGTGGCCTCTACTCAGCATACACTGTTATTCATCCTGGGAAGGAAAGTGGAGTTGGGGGAAGGAAGCAATCAACAAACTTTAGTTAGTACAAAGTTAACAGTTAAATACAACAAATATCCAATACTACTTGCAAATGATTAGACTATAATATACTATATTTAACAGTAAAACTATTATTTAACTGTAATGATTCAGAAGGATCTGGATTTTATAATGCATCTGGTCTCCATTGCAAAGATCATAATTATCCTTGTACTCTAGCTCTGGGTGGTGTATATATAAGTCATGATTACAAAGCAGGATAACAAGATTACAATACTTAGTTTTTCCAAAGAAATTTTAGTAACAGATTAATCTGTTAATAAAGGTAATTTGAGTAGAACATACACAAAGAACAAATAAACTGACAGAAGACTCAGTAGTATCTAAAAGTCTAGAGAAACTAAAAGCTACCCCATAAAATTATAACAAAAGGAGCAAGTTCCTGACATATAATCTATAAAGGAAAGGAAACAGAGTTAACTGTACTGAGAATTCACATGCCAAATAATGTGCTAGGCACTTTACATTTAATACATTTAATCATCACATCCCAATATTTAACAGGTGAAGAAACTAAGGCTCAGAGAAATAAAGAAAGTGGTTTGTTCTCTGGTAACACAGACTTTTAAGCAAAAGGACCAAGATGAGAACCACTTGGGTAATTAAGTGCATTGATTATTGATTCAGCCATAGCCAATACTACTGTAGTATATGAAGATCTCTTGGTAGCAAGTTTAAGCCTACTTCTCTAGACTTAAGAACAGAACACAGAATGGCTAGCGCTCAGCATTTCTAATCTTGGAACAGACAGGGGACTCACCCAGGATCCAATGTTGGGAAACTCATTGGTATTGATGTTGTTCCAGGACTCACACACAGCCTGTACCGATGATGGCAAATTCTGAACCAGTGTCGGACCTGGAGGCGACAGAAAGGACAAGGAATCATCACAAGACAGAAGGAACAACAGAGCATTTTAAAAGCCAAGTGCAAATGCATCAAGAATACAGCCGAGGCTGTCAAAATAATTACTAAGATAGCTTAGAAGGATATTTCAATAGCAGTACTATGGCCAAGAACCAGCTAATTGCTTAATAGCTAACAATCTCAATTGTATGGTTTTCATTTCCCATCATATTCACTTTCTAATCTTGCAAGTAAAGAAAACAACTGAAAATAAGATGAAAAGTGAGGTTAAGTCACTGCAAGTCAGGCTAAAATCACCATTAAGTATCTGCTCCCCTTCTATGGATAGGTATTGCTTTGATCTTTTTTTCTCATAAGACAAATCTTGAGGGCAGGGATCATAATGCACATTAAGAACAGTATTCAATGAGGTTGTACTAAGTGAGACGATCTGAATATTAAATGAGTATTTAACACATTAACTGCCGTGTGAGTTGCATTTAACTCATGCTAGTTTTGAGCCCAGGGCTTCATGAAACATATGTAACTCACACATCTCTTCACCTTGGGAGCCATGTGAACATTTTTTTCAAGTTGCATATAACTCATGCACAGAAAACAATAAAAAACAACAAATTTTTCATTAAATTAGAAAGGATCATTTTGTTTTCAAAGTTTTCATTCTATTTTTGTAATAACACACCATGGCCCCAAGGAAAAAAAACTGGGGGCAATCAATGTGTTAAAATGTAAAATTAAGGAAAATACAAATGACTATAAATTTTAAAGGGTAACTACTGCACTTAACTCCAATCCCGCTCAAGGCTTTTGATTTTCTGTCCTGAATTTCTGCTAGATCATTCCTAACCCAGGATATTTTTCCAAGCACAACATAGCAGCTTGCTAGTCTTCCTAATCTCTATAAATGAAAAGAACAAAGATCTGTGCAAAGGCAAAACAGCCTAATGCTTTAGAACCAACTGATCTTGATTTAGATCCCAGCTCCATCACTTGCAGGATGTAGGACTTTGAACAAGTAACTTCTCTAAAACTCAGTTCCCTAACAAGTAAAAAGGGGATCATAGTAACACTTACTTCATAGAGTTATTGTGAAGTTCAAAACAAATAAACCTATGCAAATGTTTGACATACAGAAAGGCTTCAATAAATGGTAAATGCCAATAGACAGGCAGAGAGGGAGAGAAGTAGTAGTACTAGTAGCAGTAATTAGTATTATTCAAATCACATCCATTCACTTACCCAGAGTGTTTGCCTTGCACCTACTAGAGCCAATAGCCAAAACAGCAGCAAAGCCCTGCAGTTTCTCCTTGGAAGGTTTATCAGTTGTTCCCTCTTCATTAAAGTTCTGTAGCAAATAGGCTCTGAGGGAAAAAAATAGGGGGGATAGGTTGACACTATAGGAATATAATCCCATCAGTTAGGAGAAACAAAGTCTAGACTAGTTGAAAAAACTGTATCTCAGTTTCCTAATCTATTAAATATAGTTGATAGTACCTGCCCTCTCCTGGTCTCATAAGAATTCCAACGGGTAATTGTTTTCCAAAGAATATCTCATCCTCTGAAATTGCTCCCAAAACACAATTCCATGACAAGTTTGGGAAACAATGAATACTACACATCTCCCTTCGCCCACCTCAGAAGATTGGCAATGTATAAAGGCTCTGAGAAGTACTATTTTTTTTTAATGAAACAACAAAAAAAACTATTTAATTTACCCAACATTTCCCAAACTTACTTGCCCAAGAACATAACAGTTCAGTTTAGAAAGCACTGGCTTAACAGGCCACATTGGAGCCTACAAACTCCCAGAGGGCAATGACTTGGTCTGCTTTGGCTACTGCTATAACCTGAGCACCTGGAAAAGTACCTGGCACATAGCGGGCTTTCATATTAGTTATTTATCAGCTATATTTGTTCCAAGATTTGCCTCAAACAACAGCCCTGTTTCTACTGCAAGGCATTAGTTAAGTTTTACAAAGATCCAGGCCCCTTTCAGCATAAAAGCCCCACAGAACAGGAGCTAAACAGTGAGTTCCTACAGGGACCAGATAAATAAGCATGAGAGGGCCAGGTGAGAACTGCTGCAAGGGGAAGCCACCTCTCAGCTCCAGCTTATTACTGTCATTTGGGAAATCAAGCCCAGTTTTGCCAGCTTTTCCAATTTAAGAAAAGCAAGAAATCTCCACTTATGAATACTCTCTCAATTAGTGACTTTTAAAATACTTAAACATCATATAGACCAAAATCCACAGGGCATGCAATTTGCAATGTCTGTTACAGAAAGAGCTAATTGCAAAATAATTTCGAACAATTCATTCGGAATTTTTTTTCTCTAACTACCTATCATGAAATTTAAAGAGCTTCAACTTAGTTAACAGCAGAAATGACAGTGTTTAAAAAGATCACATTATCTTTCTTTGTACCCTACAAGTAAAATGCTAAAAATATTTAAAGAATTATAGAAATGAAGCTTCCTAACTCCTCCTGCACTACTTGAAAATTCCATCATGGGGCACCCCTTCATACTAGAGAAGAAAACTTTATACCAAGGGGGAAAAACTCTAAGCTGATACAAAGGAAGAATGTAAAATTATGAATCACTGAGGATCTGCACAAAGTGAACAATGCGCAGACATCTCTGGGCAAGTGGCCCATCATACCTAGTGCACGACGCGTAGGTGTCAATGAGTTGCAGCGTGGCTGGGAGCAGGTTCTTGGTGATCTCCGATGACTTATGAGGATCTGTCTCAGCAGCCATCTTAGAAAAGTGCTCATCCAAAGAGACCTGGACCTTTGAGATAGCAGCATCAAGGGTGTAGATGGACTGCAGACTAGGAATTTCATGGAGTTGCAAGATGGTGGTGCAGTCAATACTACAGAAGGATGAGATCTTTAAAAATATCCAAGATATTAATTAGTTGTGGCAAAAGGCTATGGTAGAAATCAAGTTCTGTCATCACAGTTCCAACACGAACATACCTGTCGAGCAAAGTATTCCTCTACAATTTCAACATCATATTTCACTGAGCTACACTTGGTGGATGCCAGTTCTATGAGAGAGCCAGCATGTTCAGCCTTCATCCCCTGTTTGATAAGGTGATCCTATTTGGACAGCAAGAAAAGTGTTTAGGAGACCAATACAGAGAGAGTTCAAAGCTTTTATTATCTTTAAATTTCAAAGTTCCTGTAAGCACAGAGCACATTACACTGGCTTTGAATATCCTTAGCAGCAAGCTCTGTGTTCCACTGTGGTACCTTTATCCAGTTGACATAGGAGCTGATCCGGAGGCGGGAAGACCATCGCAGAGTGTGTAAGATGTCACATTCACTCATCTCAGGCGAGTTCGTGGCCAGCTGGTTCATGTAAGTCTTTGATGGTGGCAAAATCCCCAGGATCCTCCACAGTATCAAGAAGTAATACTGAAGGGCACAGGCCTCCTGGGAGAAGCAAAAGGAACACAGAAGTAGCACTTGGTGTTGCCCCAGGATCTCCCCAACAAAAAGAACCACCCCAAATACAACTTTTAAAGTAGAATTGTGTAGAGTCTCGATTTCCAACTGAGCTTTGGCCCAAGTTTGCTCTCTACATCTTTCTAGAGAGCACACCTAATAATAAAGCAGAAAATGGTAAAACACAAATACAGATAATTCGTTCCATATTCTGCACATATCACAGGCCAGAAAGGTGGTTCTAAGACAACTTTAGCTCCCCAATAATTTACCAATTAACCGAAAGAGAACAGTACATTCTGCTGGGCAGACCCACCATTCGCCAGCCCTTTCTATGGCATGGAGTAGCTGCTATGGCTTCTAGAAGTAGAGAGACACATTTACAGGACCAGAGAAAAATCTCAAGTGAGGCTTTCAATATCATGCATGAACCAGCATTCACAGGAGATACAGTACTCAGAGGGCCATTAACTCTCAAAGTCACATTTCTCTCAATGGTAACCAAAAAATGCCAAAATAATAAAATTCTCAAAGGAAAACATAACCACTCAAAATACCTAGAAATACTGAAGTCTCGATCAGTTTTACAAACACATGTTCAATACAATGATTAGATCCCAGAAGGGAATTTCTGGTAGAAATTATCAAACAATTATCAAACACAGTCCAAAGTCTTCTCAGGTTTCCATGATCTTACCAGGGCTGTTATGTTCTTATTTTCCTTCCTCCTGACTGTATCGAGCTGGGATCCAGCTGCAAGCAGGGCTGTCAATGCCGTGTAAAGTTCATCATACTTGACAAGCTTGGAGAAAAGAACGTCACATGCCTACCGTCAAGAAAGACAGACAATCATTAGTTTATATTTTGAAATATTTTTTCCTACTGCCCATGCACTATCACTTAACCTCATGACTGACAAAATATCCCATTAAATTACACTTATTAATTTTCCTTGAAGCAGATTGCCATTCTGAGACTTCACTCAGTTTGCAAGCTATTATGAACACACAACTGCAGGCTTTAGAATGAGAGAGCAAATTTTTTTTGTCCATTAAAATATGTGCATCTCACAAATGCCAACAAAGACAGTCCTTCAGAAATAACATGTCAGAGGTGCCAACCACCAAAAAGGACAACTTCTACAGCAAAAGTGCAGCTAGCAAATAAATCTCAAAATAATATTTTCCTTTTAGAATAAGCTCAAATCCTAACAGAGACCAAATTCCCTCATTACAAAAAATAAATCATTCCCCTTCACCCTGACGGGCTGACTTTGGTGAAGACCATCTGACCAACATGTAAAATGCAGTTTTAAAATTCCTAGTACCACAGAATCAAGTCGGTTCAAATCATCCTCTGAGGCTTCTGGGGACAGGACACAGTAGAATCTGGGTTGTGGGACAGCATCTAAAAAGCAACGTGCTTATTAAAAGAATGTCTTCATTCTCAACTCAGTCTAATAGATTTAAAATGTAAAAACTAAGAAAATACATTAGAACAAGGTTTCTCAGCCTTAGTAATACTGACACTTGGGTCCAGATAATCTTTTTCTGTGAGACGTTATCCTGTGCACTATAGGAGATGTAGTAGCATGCCTGGCCTCTACCCACTAAATGCCAGTAGCACTCCCCAGTTGTGACAACCAAAAATGTCTCTAGAAATTGCCAAATGCCCCTTGAGGCAAAATCACCCTACTTGAGAGCCACTGCTCTAGAAGTTAAATAAGGTACTCTATGATCAAATCAATTGACAAATTATATCATTAGACTGAACACATTAAACCTAAATGCTGTTTCCCTAATATCAAAGGGACTAACAATAAGAGATGACAATAAACTCATACTAAGGCTTCATGAAAGTTTCCACAAAATATACTTAAGATCTAATAATTCTCAGGATTAGAGTGGGCACATATTAAAAATGAGCACAGGAAATACCTAGTCAAAAGAACAATTAATATATGAGAGAATTATCTCAGATCAGTATGCCACCAAGACCCAAAAGGAAATTTAGCTTATGGGTTAGAACCACATCCCTAAGGGAAAATGAGAAAAATTAATCATTCAGAGTGACAAGAATCCATGTATTTTACACCCTATGGCCAGATATAAGGATTCCTAATTCTTTTTTTTTTTTTTCTTTTTATTCGTTGAGAAAGCTCAGAAGTATTTTTTTTTTTTTTTTTTGAGACAAAGTCTCACTCTGTCATCTGGATTAGAGTACATGGCGTCAGCCTAGCTCACAGCAACCTCAAACTCCTGAGCTCAAGGGAAGCTTCTGCCTCAGCCTCCAGAGTAGCTGAGGCTGAGATTACAGGTGCATGCCACCATGCCTGGCTAGTTTTTGTTAGTAGAGATGGGGGTCACACTGTTGCTCAGGCTGGTCTGGAACTCCTGACCTGAAGCAATTCTCCCCCCTTGGCCTCCCAGAGTGCTAGGATTATAGCCATGAGCCACTGCGCCCAGTCAGATTCCTAATTCTTGTGTCTTAATTTAAAAAAAAATAAATGTGGGGTATGTGGGAGTCCATTCCTAAAAATGTTTTGAATTATAGGTGATTTGCCACCCATAAGAGTAGACTAAATGAAATGACCAAAGATCCTCTAAGAATCTCCAAGCTTACAATTCAACTCTGCCAATCAGAATTAGTAAGTCAGTTTCTTAGGGACAATCTTCTTTCTGACCTGATGAGAAATGCTTAGACCAGTTTTCTTCTACTTCTTTGAATCCATGATAGAGAGGGGTGGTAGCCCGGCGGCTACTGCTGTCCTGGGACCCACTTGCCCATCCAAAAGGAGGACTTAGTAGGTTATGCTGCACCTTTTAAAACAAAAATATTCAAATTAAGAAAGATACTGTCACCATTCTGCTTTTCCCTCAGGTATGATAATAGCTTGGTACACCAAAGCCTGCGAAACTCAAACCAAACTAAAAATTTTAAGATTTTTCTGTGACTTCTTTTGGAAAGCATTTTTTGATGAAGCACAAAGGGAAAATAGTGTTCAATGAAACACTTTAAGCAATGCTGAACATAATAACCTTTAACTGACCCTCCTATCCTCATTTTGGATCCTTACAACAAAGGAATTTACCAATTCATACAATTTACTGCTCAACTCATCAACAGCCAAGGCTCCACCCCTCTTTTCTGTGGGCATTCCTGAAGGTTTAGCCTCAGCCTTCAGCTTCCTTGCTATCCTCCATCCATCTCTGTTTCTTAGACACAGGAAGAGCAGGGTAATTCAAGGAAAAACTCCTGTGAACAGAGCCTATAATCCAATTTTAACAAATGCACCAAGTCAAAGTTATCTACACTTTTCACTTCTGGCTAAACATAAAGTACAAGTGCACACACGCAAGTCCCAGTGGTTCTCCTAATTCCACCCATGAACCTACCACAAGGAACACCTACCACAAGGAACACCTGAAACCTAAAGTGAGCGGGTCATTTTAGCTTTGGATCATGGTAACTCTTGAAAAGAATAAAGTTCTCAATAACCATAAAGCAAAAAGAATATGCTGGTCTGTACCTGCTCAAAGAGATACACAGGGGCTTTGGAGTACTGATGAAGCAGATAGTCAAAGATCAGAAGGAGGCGAGCCAGGATAAGGGGCACAGAGCGCATCTGAGCGTCCATGTTGACGCTCAACTCCTGTATGATCTGCACAAAAAGGGTCAATATGGCCCGCCGGCCTTTCTCAGTGAAGTTGTGGAAGATGAGGAGGAGCAGCTGCAGATGTTCTACATTCAAATCTTCTGTCTCATTGGGCACCAACCCTTGCAGGGCATTCTGCTTCATCGTAGACAAAAACCTGCCCCAGAGAAAAGGAGAATATGTCTCGTGGAAAAAGTCAGACATCCCCCAAGAGTTACAAAGTCAACCACTGGAAGAGTTAAACTTTTTAAACCCAGGCATTAAGAGAACATATTAAGGAAGAAAAAAGCTAGATGGGAAACAGAAGACAAAAACTAAATTTTGGCTACAGAAAAATCAGATTCAGTCATAAAAACATTTCTAAGAACCCTTCAGTTCTCTCAGCTGTGACCACAGTAGCATTAATGCCTACCTTGACAATGGAAAGAACACCAAGCTCCTTCAAAAAGTGTTGTGGTTATTGCTTTTTAATTAATAAACATGGACAGGTAGAACCAATTCAATTACTTTTCCCTATACTTGAATTCTGTAATTTAATTCTAGTTTTGAAAGTTTACACTACAGGTTAAAAATCATTGCATGCATAATAGTCAAAAATAACTCAATAGATTGACTATAAAGTAATAAAAAAGAAATACCGTCAGAGAACTTGTCAGAAGAGCTTTTATGCAAAAAAGGAATGAATGTAGCCAACTGTTTCCACTGCCTTTGGCTATTAGGAAAGAGATTTATGTTTTAATAAGGGTTTCCCTCACTGCACCCCCACACGCATACCCTCCCAGCCTTTTTGCAAGATTCCAACAGGAAATATATAGTGGGTCTTTGGCATTCAGGGAGGTTTATGATTTCTCAAATCCAGCATTAGAGTTATTTAATCCTAGAATGGGGAATAGAAAGCAAAGCCTTTTAGGAAAACAAACTGCTTTGAAGACTTCTAACCATGTAAACAAAAATGGCAAATACAGGTCTATCTAAAGAGGATTTAGATGATTAATCTGAGCTTCCCCCAAGGAAAAAAATTCTCTAAAATTTGTCCAAAAAAGACCACAAGTCATTCTAAGTGGTTTCATGTTGAAAGCAAAATAACCAAGGACAGAATTGGCTTCTCTCTTCTGTCTTTCAAAAAACCAGGTCAAGATGAAATTGGTTATGTTCAGGATTCAGGTTCTATCTAATAATTACAACCAAATCCCCCATGTGCTACAGGAAGACTGTTTCCAGACCATAGTTTGCGTATTTTTTTAACAGCACATCTCCTCCAACTCCCCATCACTCCTCTACCCTCCCCACTCTAAACACTATGATCACAGTAATGTCTCAAAGCCACAGATTAACTACAAAGAAGTCAAACAAATTAAAAAAGGAAATAACCTCTCTGCAGACCTTCTTTTGGAGGTAATCTTACCTGTCCCAAACTTTAAGGCATTCAGGGACGTCAGGATCACCTTGAGCGCCAGCTTTATGCTGCCAGATGAGCAGGAGGCGTGAAAGCACAGAGAGGCTTTGAGGATGAATGTATAAGGGCCAGGGGCCCTCAGCAAAAGGAGCGACTCCCAGCTGTTGCAACAGTGTGTTCTGACAGGAAAGACAAACAAGAAACCCTTAGGATAGAAACACAGGATAAGGCCAAAAGGTTACTCATGATCTCTAATGTTCATTTTTTAATACTGGACAGAGTACTTTAAAGAAAGAAGAATCCAGAAATCCAGACTTAGAAGTAGTTTTGAAAAAGATCACTTAGTTCAACAAATGAGAAAAATATAAATTTACACATCTAATCCCATTAACATCTATAGTTAATTAGTGTCAGAAATTGACTCCTTAAAAAAGGAGACAGGCATTGAAACAGCAGAATAAGGATAATTTTCTAAATGGACATGAAAAGTTTGGTGCCTTTGAAAGAAAACTTCTTGAACAACTGTAATAGCTAACAGTTTTGCTTTCGTAACCAGTTACATAATTCAAATAACACCCAAAAGGGAAGATCCAACAACTGGTATTAACAGTATTAGCAGAGAATTATTACCTATAAGATGTCAAGGTACCTAGAACCAATCAAGGCTGTTCTTTGCCTCCAGTTGTAGCATGTCTTTCAAATGAGCTTCATTTTCAGCTCAGTTATCTAAGCTGCAACTTATCTTCTCGAACACACACACACAAACTGAGCAGGATGCCAATGGAAATCCAGACAAATGCCTGCTTTCTCATTTGGCTTCAGAAAACACAAACCATGGTTACTGTAGGATGTAGGACAAATTTCTAAGTCTGCCAAATTAAATTATATTCTTATAATACATCCTTGAGGACCCCATTCCTTGGAAATGAGTATTATTCAAAATGCTGCCAACCTCAAAAGCAGTACGCATGCATTGGGCAGTTACCGTAGGCTGGGCTCTGAGCTAAGCGCTTATGCATACACTGTCATCACACTGAATGTGCAGAGCAGTGACAGGAGGTTAGTGGTATGTGCTCTATGTCACTGATGAGGCAGGGTAAACAACACCACCAAAGCCATAGTAAGGTGAAGCCAGGTTTATCTCTAAAACCTACATTCTTAACTACTATGCCCAACACAGCCATATATAATTTCTCAATTTCTGGCTCCAGTGAAATAATTCAAAAGAGATAAACCTACCTGAGCTACATTAACTATAGCACAATTATAAGAAAAGAAAAATCAGGAAAAAAATCTAAGTGTTCAAATCAAGGGACATGCAGCCATAAACATGGATAACACATATTCCTTATGATGTCATTTCTACAATTTTTTTTTAAGTGAGGGTTTTTGTTTTCATCATTGTATCACTTTTGTAAGCCTCAGAGTAATAAGAAATGAGCTAACATTCCACAGGAAGTTGGTTTTTCCTTTCCACTCTGACTCTTACCAGCTCTACGTAAGGTAACTAACCTTTTAAGAAGTGAAACTGCACACAGTACGTACAGGGGCACAGTAGGTACATACAGCCGCAAAACCCTCGCTGAGCCATTCCTCCCTCCACCTCTCCTCGATGCTGGCATTCCTGAGGGTTTAGCCTCTGCCTCAGCTCCCTTGCTATCCTCCATCAATCTCATGGTTTCCCATTACTTCAATAATTGCCCCTTGGTGACTAATTCCCAAAGCAATATTATCAATTTTTTAACTCCTGAATTTCAGACTCACATTTCCAACGATTTTCTACACACTGGTATTAATAGAAACTTCATATTTAAAATGAAACCCAGTAGCTATCCTACCTCGAAACCAACTCTCCTTGCTTTCTATTAATGACAACAGCATCCTTCTACTGCCATGTGAGTTTGAAACTCAGGCAATACCTAAGTCTCCTTCCTTTCTGTGCCCTCAGTCCCTTCAAATAATCTCCCATGATCTTTGCAATATGTCCTTTATCTACACCATAACTCCCTCCTTTTTCACAATCCCACGCTAATTCAAGTTATCTTTATTTTTTCAGTGTCTACAACAGTACGTGGCACATAGTTGCTGCTCAGTGAATATTTATTGAATGAATGAACCCAGAGACTGTAATAATATTAAGTCATAAAAGTATAAGGATAGCAGCTAACATTTAGTACGTACTAGTACTATGTGTCAAGCACTATTTGTGTGTGGGGTAAAGTATCATAATGCAAAATTTACCATTTTACATATACAGCTCTGTGGCATTAAGTATATATACATTATTGTGCAACATTTATCACCATCCACATCCAGAATTTTTTCATCTTTCCCAACTGAAACACTGTACCCATTAAACACTAAGTCCCTATTTTCCCCCCTGCCCAACTCCTGGCAAGACCATTCAACTTTCTGTCCCTATGAATTTGACTCCTCCAAGTACCTCGTAAGTGGAATCATACAATACTGTATTTATCTTATTCTAACTGACTTATTTCACTTAGTATGATGTTTTCAAAGTTCATCCATGTTGTAGCATGTGTCAGAATTTCCTTCCTTGCTAAAGCTCAATAATATCCATTGTATGGATGTACCCTACTTTATTTATACATTCAAGCATCAGTGGATACTTGGGTTGCTTCCACCTTTTTGGCTATTGTGAATAATACTATGAACACGGGCATACAAATATCTGTTCAAGTTCCAGCTTTCATTTCTTTTGGGTATATACGTATAACTGCTGGATCATATGGCAATTTTTTTTTCCCCAGACGGGGTCTTGCTATGTTGCCCAAGCTGGAGTGCAGTGGCTACTCACAGGCACAATCATGGCACACTATAGCCTAAAACTCCTGGGCTCTTCTTGCCTCAGCGTTCCAAGTAGCTGGGACTACAGGTGTGCACCACCACATGGCACTATGTGTCATTTTTTGCGGAATTGCCATACCATTTTCCACAGCAACCACACCATTTTACATTCCCCCCAACAATGCACAAGGATTCCACTTTCTCCACATCATCAGCAACATTTCCACTGTTTTGATAACAGCCATCCTAATGGTTGTGAAGTGGTATCTCATTGTGGTTTAGAGCCAGGCACAACTTTAAACACTTGTCATGTCCTAATTCATTTAACAGCCACTGACGCTCCGGACCTCCATTTTCCCCAAGGCCCATCTTACTACCATAAAAGCACAGCCCCGTGGCTCTCTACTATTTCAACTCTTTCATGTGGATTTTAAGACTCCTTAACAATTTGTCCCAAACAATGTGGCATCCCCTACTCAACCAAAGTGAAGCACTTTTTGTACCCTCTATATGCAGCACCTTAAGCACCCTACCTTCTTTGCTGTTACCCTTTGACTCCCTACCTGGTATTCTAACATTATACACATGCCATAGCTTCTCTGGAGTCCTACCCTTCCCATTCCACATGCCCACCACTGCCAATCAGACCAAAACCATTCTCCCTCTTCCTTTAATTTCCACTTTACTTCCTCCATTTGGACACTCAACAAATCTGTTAAATTTACTATCTGTGTACCTACCAAACTCTATTCCCAGAAAACAGGGACTCTGTTTCAGCTTTGATTACCTCATAGTACTTAGCCGGGTACTTTGCTCCTAGTAGATGCTAATAATTATTTATTAAAGAAAGAGTCTAGATCCAGCCTGGGCAATAGTGAGACCCTGCCTCTACTAAAAAATTAAAAACTTAGCTGGGCGTGGTGGTGCACGCCTGTAGTCCCAGCTATTTGGAAGGCTAAGGCAGGAGGATCACTTGAGCCCAGGAGTTTGAGGTTGCAGTGAGCTCTGATGTCGCCACTGCATTCTAGCTCCAGCAAAAGAGTGAGACCCTGTTTCAAAAAAAAAAAAAAGAGTCTAGGAAGACAGACTTCCAAAGAAACATCCTAGAATCTACTGATACCAAAAACAACACCTCACCTACCTGACCACCTTAACAGACTGCTTTACTAGACAAATTTAAAAGAACAGAGAGGTCATGACAAACCTATCTCTTCCCACAGACTTTTAGTAGAAAGTCCACTTGCCAAGACATTCAAAAGTCATAAATATGCTGTCTCCATGGAGTCTCAAAAAAAAAAAAAGTCATAAATAAGGAGGTTTCAATTGCTTTTCTAAGTAGTGAATAGGCCTACTGGTCTTACTCAGAATCATAATATTTTATTGCCCTGACAGTTGAAGACAATATTTGAGACATAACTTCTCTAGATGCCTACTTTCACAGATTGGGGTACCCTTTATTAAGTTCCCTTAGAGGATACTATGTGTGTGTATGTTGCCACCTAAGTCAGGTACGTAGGCAAAGAGGCTTTGTGTAATACATTACTCCAAAGAAACAATATCCAAGATAGGAGAATTCAATGGCAGATATAGAATATCCTTCACTACCTTTCATCACAGAAAAGAAGTTTGGGAGAAGAATTTAAGCTCCATGTTTGGAGATGAAAGGAAGAGGGAGGTTTGAGGATTTCCTTTGCCAAACATCAGTAGTTATAGGCAACAAGGCTGCAAGTCCACGCATGTTCTACAATCATTTTTTAAATACTAAGATGGCAACATCATTATAGGAGTCTTAAGGACTCCTACTCTCTAGAGAAAAAATATTTCTTTCCTATTCTTTGGACAAGTTTAGGCAGGAAAAGGCCAAGTATATGAACTTTAAAACTTCCCTAAATAAATTTATCTGAGAAAGGAGCTAACAATTTTGGCAGGACACACTGAGCCTATATAGTCTAAGAAAGTATTGTAGGCTACATATTGACTAAAGCATTTCCTTTTCTTTATTTTAGAGAGGTCAACAACTTTTTTACTCAATTTATATTCTTTTCTGTTGAAACAGAATTTTTCATCTAACAGTAGGTAAGTATAAATGGGTTTTATAATTACCTTTTTAAAGAACAAAAGTAATTGTTAAAAAACTTCTCAAACACTTTGGGATTGTGAGAATCAATTTCAGATCAGGCACAGTAGCTCATGCCTGTATTCCTAGCACTTGGGAAGGCTGAGGCAGGAGCATCGCTTGAGGCCAGGAGTCTGAGGTTGCAGTGAGCTATGATGGTGCCACTGCACTCTAGCCCAGACGACAGAGTGAGACCCTGTCTCACAAAAAAAAAAAATAAAAAATAAAAAGAATCAATTTTAACCTCTTAAAATAGCTTCCTGGATGTAACCCTTTGGGGGCAACTGACAAGCCCTTGAATTATATCTTGCCTCTGAGAACCCACTGAAATAATCTTAAGTGTAACAAAACATTTTTCAAAATACTCAGGGCAAATTCTTGAGCAAAGGGGTATAGGGGAAAACTAGGAACCTACATTTTTAACAAACTACCCAGGAATCCTTATGTACACTAAAGATTGAAAACGATTAACTTTGACCATGTCAAGAAAGTGATTGTCAAAATATGACATCACCAAACATTGAGAGAGGATATAAATCCACACACTGACAGACACATTGCTAGTGGGAGCAAAAATTGGTGCATCTACTTTAGAGAGCACTTTGGCATTATCTGTTTAAGGTCATATACTCTGTAACCTGGCAATTCAAGTCCTAGTTATATTCCCAAGAGAATCATCTGTCCATGCATAACATCAGACAAGTCCAAGGAAGATAATACCAACATCTAGAACAGCAATAAATCCCTGGACACAATTCAAATGTCCATCAGTAGAAGAGGAAAGGAGATGAATCAATTGGTACAGTCACAAATACAATGGAATATTGTACAATCCAAACAAGAACTACAGAAATCTGTAGATTAACTTGGCAATACAGTACTATATAATATTAAGTGAAAAAAGAGTATCTGAAAAGATTACATACAGCATGTCATCTGCTTTAAAGCTATAAACAAATAAACTTTGTTAATTTAAAAAATATAGATAATGTATACAATTGACCCTTGAACAACATGGGTTTGAACTGCACGGGTCCACTCATACACGGATTTCCTTCCACTTCTGCCACCCCTGAGACAGCACGTCGAACTCCTCCTCTCCCTCCTCTTCGGCCTACTCAATGTGAAGGCAATGAGAATGAAGATCTTTATGATGATCTACTTCCACTCAATAAACAGCAAGTATATTTTCTCTTCCTTATGATTTGCTTAGTAACATTTTCTTTTCTCTAGCTTGCTTTATTGTAAGAATACAGTATATAATAACTATAACACACAAAATATGTGTTAATTAACTGTTTATATCACCCATAAGACTTCTGGTCAACAGGCCAGGCACGGTGGCTCACACCTGTAACCTTAGCACCCTGGGAGGCCGAGGCGAGTGGATCGTTTGAGCTCAGGAGTTCGAGACCAGCCCAAGCAAGAGTGAGACCCCATCTCTACTAAAAATAGAAAGAAATTAGCTGGACAACTAAAAATATATACAGAAAAAATTAGCCGAGCATGGTGGCACATGCCTGTAGTCTCAGCTACTCAGGAGGCTAAGGCAGGAGGATTGCTTGAGCCCAGGAGTCTGAGGTTGCTGTGAGTGAGGCTGACACCACGGCACTCTAACCTGGGCAACAGAGTAAGACTCTGTCTCAAAAAAAAAAAAAAAAAGACTTCTGGTCAACAGTAGTTAAGTTTTGGAGGCACAGGGCATCAGTGCCCCAACCCTTGCATTGTTTAAGAGTCAACTGTGTATATATGGAACCTTGAGATTTAGGATTCAAGGTATCAGCTACTTCAGTGAGGAAAGAAAACAGTAAGACTAGAAGTTGACAATCAAGGTCTTTGTTCTGGTGGTGGGTTTGCAAGTAGGAATGTATATGAAAGCATCTATCTCCTATGATGTGATTCTTCTAAAACAAATTTTAATTTGTATTTCTTCGATTACTAACAACGTAAATATTTTTTCAATCTTTTTTCCATTTATATTCCTTTTTTATAAATTGCCCTCTTGAGTATTTTGTCTACCTTCTCTACTAGACTAGTTGGTAGTCTGTTTTTGTAGTTTTTTTCTTTTCTTTAAACTTACTGACTTGGGGATAAAGAACACATTGTCTTTTTCTTGAAATTATCCCAATTTAGACACAGGGATATACTAGAATAATCTCTCCAAAGTCCTTCCAGTGAGGGGCTTCAATGGCAAACTGTTCCTTTACAATAGTAGCAACTGCAGCCTGTGGGAGCTGGTGTAAAGAGCTCTTGACCTAGAGGATCATTGTGCACACAAACCTGCAAATTAGGTGACTGAAGGTCAGAGGTTACCAGAGAGTGGTTGAAGTGATAGAGAGCAGCAGCAAACTCTTCATCTGATGAACCTTGAAGACAAGTGGAAAAATCAATCACTCAAGCAGACATTTGATGCGGCACACCACCCTGCCAACAGCCAAACTCCACTAGAAAAAAATCCACCAGAAACATATCCGGTCTACTGACCCTTGAGTCCCTCCTTGTCCACTTCCTTGATGATACTGGCCAGGGTGGCCATATGGTGTTCTGAAAGAGACACACTCAGATAGTTTCGGATAAAATTGTTCCGAGAGTTCAACATGGAAGAGGTGATGAAGTTCAAAATGTTGGAAGCCAGACCTAAGAACTAAAACGAACACAAAAAAACTCATATCAGGATTATAAGCCCAAAGCTCCTACAAACCCTGAATACGAATAGGAAATTAAATATGCCCACAGGTCTCATATAAACATAACAAATTAAACAATCAGACTTTAAGTCACTTATGTTGAAACTAAGTTTAATTATGTGAATATTTCCCATGTAATTCTACCAGTTATGTAAAATGGTATGCCAGTTTAATATAATAGACTTCACCAAATAGTGTATGAAGACAAAGAATTTCCAAATAAACTGAGCCATTTCTTCCGTTCCTCTAAAGTGCTGTCTTTGTCCAGCTGCAGGATAGTATTAATGTATTCAATTCTGAAACCTATATTAATGATTATTATACATATATAGAATTCCAAGCTCTTCTCTATTAAAATTAAACTTAAGTACTGTATAAATGTTTTACGTGCATGTCCTTCACTAGACTGTAAGCTACATGAAGACAAGAACTGTACCTAGCTCATTCACTGCAAGCACTTGAGATGTATCAGACCTATGCTAAGTGCTTGAAACATACTCTCTTTAAGTCTTCACAACACCTTTAGAGGCATGTGTAATCATTTCCATATAATATGAGACAAAATTGAGGCTTGAGAAGTTCAGATTCTTGTCCAAAGTCACGAAGCCAGGAAGTAATAGGATTCAAGCCTACTTCTGTCTAATTCTAAAGGCCATCAGAGAAGCAATACCAGCAACACAAGTGATTTAATGAAACATAATCAATACACAGAAGTCCTAAGCAAAAATATCTTTAAGCATTATAGTTATTCAACCTATAAAATTCAATGATCATTAATTCAAATGATTTGCTTCTCATCCCCCAGCTCCCCATTTCCTCTTCCCCCAAACCTCAGAAATCCACTCTTACCAACTCAGGATCTTTGCGACTAGCCAAAATGTTGCCCTTCTCACCAGGGGCCTGCTTACTGGGGCTTTTAACCCGAGGAGAGCTCTCCAGTGGAGGAGGCGGGGGAGGGGGCGGAGGTGCCACTTTCTCTTTACTGGGGGAGATGGTCTCCTCAAACCATTGCCCCAAAATAGGCTCACTGTCATCATCTGAATAGAGAAAAAGAAAGTTACAAAAATAAATTTAGAAAAAAAAGTCTTTTGGAGTATCTGCTTTCCAAAAGTGCCTAAATCAAAAGGAATGCAAAGATTATCTGGATTGTGGTGGTGGTGGTTACAAGGTTGCATATATTTGTCAAAACTCATCTAAATGCTTACATAAAATGAGAGCATTTTATTGCATATAAATTACACCTCAATAAACCTGATTTTTTAAAGGAGCTCAACAAAGGAAGAAAAACAACATCACTTTATTTTACTGGCAACAAGACAATTTTTTGGTTTCTTGTTTTGTTTTGTTTTATTTTAGAGTCTTACTCTATCACTTGGCTAGAGTACAGTGTCATCATAGCTCACTGCAACCTCAAACTCAGCTCAAGCGATCTTCCTGCCTCATCCTCCCAAGTAGTTGGGACTACAGGCACATACCACCATGCCTGGTTTCTTTTTTTGGTAGAGACAGGGTCTCACTATTTATCTCAGGCTGGTCCCAAACTCCTGGCCTCAAGAGATCCTCCTGCCTTGGCTTCCCAAAGTGCTAGGATTACAGATGTAAGCCATTGCACCTGTCTCCAAACATTTTCAGGAGCAAATTTATACTTGTCTTATCAAGTATAAACGCCAGGAGGGTAACAGTCATACCTCTCTCAATATTTCACATTGCTCCCACAAATCCAATTGTGAAGGAGAATCTGAGATATTTACCTTATTCACTCTCTCTCCAAACTAAGGCAGGAGGGAATGTTAGCTTGGTCCTGTTGTTCACTACAACAGTCTTGAGTTTCTTTCCTCTATGCTTCCCTAAAATATGACTCCATGACAACATCCAAACCAAACACCTCACAGGTAACCTTTTGAGTTTCACTAAGAAAGCTCAAAGCACAAGTCACAAAATGAGTCAACAAATGAAGAAATATGAATAATTGAGATGTATTTTGATTCTGGAGAGAAAGGAATGAAAAGCAATCTAGGCTTGGCTGAAAGCTGTGTCGTCATTCAGTCATCAACAGCTCAACTTGCTCTGAAATAACATGTCGTCATTGAGTGCACGTAAAATCAAGGTCCAGGCTAGGCACGTGAAAACAAAATGGTAAAAAGGAAACCAAAGGAACCCACTGGGAACCCTCCTGTTGCACTCTGCAGCTTATCTCTGAGAGAGAGAAAAGAGCGGCCTCTACCTTGGCTGCTGTCCTCCTCCGTGCTACTGAAATCGTCCTCATAGTAGGTGTTTGAGTCAGTGGAGGCACTGGCATCACTGCTCATGGAGCCCTTCCTCTGCCGCTGTAGGACACAGGCCTAGGAAAATGACAATCATAAAACCAGAGCCATCCGACTTAATCTCATTCACCACATGAAAAGTTTTATTGATATCTTATCGTTTTCTTCTGAACCCAAGAAGTATTTGTATAGCTAGCTAGCTCCCTCCTGCACTTACATCACTTGATTCTAAAAAAACACTGCCAACCAGAGATACGGACAAGAACTGAAAAAAGCAACATTGCCATAATGTCCTCTGTTTCTGCTTCAGTATGCCAACCATCACTAATCACCAAGTAGCCAAGCGTATCACAATGCTGATAATCAAGACCTGATGCAAATGTTTGGATACAGTAAAGCAGTTAAGAATTTCTCTATTCTTCAAAATCATTACCACAAATTTGGGTTCATAGAAGTCATGATGCATGGTCAGACTTACTCATTTCAAGAAGGTTAATTTCTCTCTTCTTCAAAATCATTACCATGAATTTGGGTTTATAGAAGTCATGGTATATGGTCAGACTTACTCATTTCAGGAAGGTTATATATATAAGAAGTTCTTCCAAATTATCAGGGGCTTGATTCGCACCCACCTTTCTGTAGGAAGTTGAAAGTAACGTCAAGAGCAGGTTTGTCAGTGGGACAGAGTCAATCAGCCGTTGAATCCTCTGTATGGAGGTGCTCTGGGCCATAATGCTCAGGGCCGCAGGTGGACCATCTGTCTCCCAACCCTGAAGGCAGCAATATCAAAGAGAAATTAATGATACAATTCAGCCAGAAAAACCTGAGTTGATGGATCAAGCTAGCTTGCCCAAAAGGGATGCAGCAATTAGTATGCTAATTCCGATGAGTGTATCTCCTCACCTTGTGAAGGGCCTCCACTTGCAGGTCTTGAAAGAGAGACGTTAACAGCTTGATGGCATGGTTTGCCAATATTACAGAGAGTACCCCGAATCCCTGATGCCTACATACACAAAAGAGGAATACACAAACCTTAAAATAATTAACAATAACTTACACCCTCTGAAACACTGGATTTCACCCTTTTGGGCCCTTAGATCGCTTTGGAATCTGTGTACCTTTCTTTTTTTTTTTTTTGAGACAGAGTCTCACTCTGTTGCCCGGGCTAGAGTGAGTGCCATGGCATCAGCCTAGCTCACAGCAACCTCAAACTCCTGGGCTCAAGCAATCCTTCTGCCTCAGCCTCCCAAGTAGCTGGGACTACAGGCATGCGCCACCATGCCCGGCTAATTTTTCTATATATATTTTTAGCTGTCCATATAATTTCTTTCTATTTTTAGTAGAGACAGGGTTTCGCTCTTGCTCAGGCTGGTCTCGAACTCCTGAGCTCAAACAATCCACCCGCCTCGGCCTCCCAGAGTGCTAGGATTACAGGCGTGAGCCACTGTGCCCGGCCTAGAATCTATGTACCTTTCATCTGAAAAATTATTGTACATATATATACACAAAATCTACATGTAATTTCTGAAGTTCAAAATCTCCCTGAAGCCCATCCATGGACTGCCTACATATCTGCAGGCTTCAGGTTAAAAACTCCTAGACTAGAAGAAACTCAGCCAAATCCATGGATTTTTGGAATTTAAAGTATCAATTCAAAGCTAATGGGTCATGTGAAGATGCAGACATTTGAATGTTGGTTGAACTTTTAAAGAATCATTCTTTTGAGAAACAAAAAGTTAAAATTACCAACTTCTGTAAGATATCTGGGAACAAAACCAAGAGAATAAAAACAAAATGTTTTACAGTTTGAGTAAAATGTTTTCTTTCTGTACAAAATGTCCACATGACAAAGGATCAATATATATAATACACAGTAAGTTCATATAAATCAATAGGAAAAAAGGACAAACACCAAAGAGAAAACTGAGACAAAGGATACAAGGCAGTTTACAAAAGAATAAACATAAATGACCAATAAATATGTGAAACGAAATACAATCACACCAGTAATCAAAGAAATACAAATAAATGTAATATAATAGCATTTTTCTCCTCTAAGATTAGCAAACATAAGACTAATGATACCCAGTGTCAAAGAGAACATGGGGAATTAGGCATGCGCACAGACACAGCTGGTGGAAGCACAAATTAGTATAACTTTTATGAAAGGCAGTTTGGCAAACAAAACAATTTAAATTTTTGAATATGTGTGCCCTTTGTCCTAACTGTTGTACTTTCACCCCCAAGAAGACAATTAAAGAAGTTCGCAAAAGTTTATGTTTCAGGAGGTTTATCAAAGGAAAATTTATCGAAATAAGAAATTTGGAAGCTGGGCACGGTGGCTCATGCCTGTAATCCTAGCACTCTGGGAGGCAGAGGTAGGAGGATTGCCTGAGCTCAGGAGTTAAAGACCAGCCTGAGCAAGAGCAAGACCTTCTCTACAAAAAATAGAAAAATTACCCAGGTGTGGTGGTGTGCACCTATAGTCCCAGATACTTGGGAAGCTGAGGCAGGAAATTGATTGAGCCCTAGAGTTAGAGGTTACTGTGAGCTATGATGACGCCACTGCACTCTACCTGGGGCGACAGAGCGAGACTCCGTCTCAAAAAACAAAAAAAAGAAAGAAAGAAAAGAAAAGAAAAGAAAGAAATTTGGAAAAACCTAAATAAGTGCTCATCAACAGGGAAATTAGTCAACTCTGGTATATTTACATAGTAGAATAATGCCAGCCATTAAAAAATTATGTAGACTTTACAATAGTGTCACTGAAAAGATGTCTACAATATTTCATACACAGTGATCTCATTTTTGTAAACATATATTTTATATATATGCACAGAAAAATGTTTGAAGGAATGTTTACCAATTTGAGTGGTAGAATTTGGGATGATTGTTTTCCTTTCTTATTTATGCTCATTTGTATGGTCTGCAACTTATAAAAGTACATATACTGTTTTTTTTTGTTTCTTTGTTTTGTTTTTATTTTATTTTATTTTATTTTTTTTGAGACAGAGTCTCTCTCTGTTGCCCGGGCTAGAGTGCCATGGCGTCAGCTTAGTTCACAGCAACCTCAAACTCCTGGGCTCAAGCAATCCTTCTGCCTCAGCCTCCCAAGTAGCTGAGACTACAGGCACGCGCTACCATGCCCAGCTAATTTTTTTTTTTCTATATATATATTTAGTTGTCCAGTTAATTTCTTTCTATTTTTAGTAGAGATGGAGTCTTACTCTTGCTCAGGCTGGTCTCGAACTCCTGAGCTCAAACGATCTGCCCACCTTGGCCTCCCAGAGTGCTAGGATTACAGGCATGAGGCACCGCACCCGGCCCACATATTGTTTTAAAATCAGAAGAAACAACAGCCATTTTAACAGTATAACTGCTACTTCTAAGGATATAATTTTTGGCATTCACCCATTTCCCTTTACAATGCCAAGAATGAAGAAAGCCACTCATAAAATCACAAACTGCTGCTTGCTCTGGGAAACTCTCATCTCCTTACTTCGCCTAGTATCTACTGTCTACAACTCCATTCCTATGTCAGATTTCAGCTTAATAAGCACTTCCTTGGGGAAGCCTGCCTTGATTTCCCTGGCTAGGTCAAACACCCCAAGTATAATACTCTCTAGATATAATCTGACATATATTTGTATGAGTATCTACTCCATGTGTCTTGGGAATGTGTCCACTTTTTGTGTTCATCACAGCATTGCAGAACTAACACAGAGCCTGGGACAGAGAAGATGCTCAGTGGATAATCTGTGGATGCAGTCCAGAATTTGACCTCTTCCTGTAAGTCCAGACTCACCTGTCCAGCTGCCTACTCAACATCTCACATAGAGGTCTAACAGTCATTTCAAACTCATCATGGCCAAGCTTAAGTTGTTTCTTCCCCTTCCTCCCACTCAACCTACTCTTAAACTGGTGTTCCCTATATCGGTAAATTATACAACCCAGCTGCCTCAAAGCCAAAGAATTTTGATGTCATCTTGCTTACACTCTACATCAAGCCAACGGCAAATCCTGTCAGCTGTACGTTCCCAACATATCCCAATCTGTCCTCTTTTCTCTGCCTTTGTCACCACCAACCTATCCCAAGTCGACTTCTTCTCTCGCTTGGAGTAATATATTAGCTCCTAACTGTCTTCCCTCCTTCCTGTCTTATGGCCCTGCAGTCTACTCTCAGGTCACCAATAAAAAAGGTTACGTCTTTCTCCTGTTGAAAACCCTCTTACCAGTTACTGACTGCACCTGGCCCGAGATGACCTGGCCTCTGGCTGTCTCTCTGACCTGATTTTCTACCACTCTCCTGCCTTGATTTCTCCATTCTAGCCACACTGACCTTGCTGATCCTCAAAAACGTCAATCATACTTCTACCTCAAACCTGAACAATTTTACCCCAAATACTTCCATGGTTTGTTCTGTCACCTCACACATGGTCTTCACATCCTGTATTCAGAGCCCTTTCTGGACCATCTTTATGAAAATAGCAGCCCCTATAACTCTACAACGCCTTGCTCTGGCTTCTTTTTCTCCTCTACCCTTATATATGATAATCTGTAATGTACTTGTTAGTATATTTGTTCACTGTTTCTCCCGTGTTATTACTCCATAAAGGCAAGGATGTCACTTTGTTTAGTGCTATATCCTCAATGCCTAGAATGCAGCCTAGTACAAGATAGGGGCTGAATGAATAAATAAAATCCAGAAATGCCTGGGCTTGGAAAACAAAACCTTGAACAGCATACTAGTCATATCTCTTTTTTTCCTAGCAAGTAGATCTTATTGCCCAGACTTCATCAAAACAATAGCAAAAGTTTTAGGAAGCAAACAAGGAGGACATGACAATATCCTCACCCTTACGGATTATACATGCAAGTGAGTATTCAAGTCCAAATCCAAAAGCCCACTTTGGAAGACAGAAGCATTTTTTTTGGATTTGAACTTCACAAAAAACCTAAAATACGTATTACACAGACTTTTTTTTCCCTTGGATAGGTGAGGAAATAGGATCAGAGAGAATGAGTGACTTACACAAAATCACAATGCTATCTTGTGGAGATAGTAGATCATGATGATTAGTTTAGTTGTAAATTCAAATCAGGTAGGAAGGCAAATTTTTCTATTGCTATAGAGAGGAGAGGAGTTACACTAGCTCCTCATCTATATAGAATGGCAGGGAAACAAAACAAAACAGGAGTGGCAATCAAGTAGACACCTACCCTTTTCCAGGCCCCAGTTTGGGAGAGCCCACTCCCTCTTTTGTGCGAGAAAGTATGTCTCTGACTCGGAGGGCAGCCAGTGGATCCTTCTCTTTCCCCTTATCAGCCAAGGCAGTAGGACTGAGGTTCAATATGAGGAAAAGGCTGTTTAACAAGCACCAGGCACCCAGCAATTGGAAATTCTGATAGTGCTGTTGTGAAAGGCATAAAATAAAGATATAAACATAGAGATATGCACATCTTAGAGATGACAAGACAGGAAGAACACACCAGAGATGTGCGTCTTACCTCACCACCAGCCCGGCGGGAACTGCTGATGGCTTGTCCAATCATGTCATAGATTTCCAGCTATTCAATGTCAAACAGACACAAGAATCTGAACAAGTTGACATATTTCATTATAAATGCTAAATTGCTAAATCCTACCCAAATTAATATAACTTGAAGAGTTAAATATCCTCAGGTCACTTCTCAATGATACAATCACATTACACTTTCCTTGATCTTCATATGGAGTTGACTCCTTTTTTTTTTTTTTTTTTGAGACAGGGTCTTGCTCTGTCGGCCCGACTAGAGTACAGTGGCATCATCATTGCTCACTGCAACCTCAAACTCTTAGGCTCAAGTGATCCTCCTGCCTCAGACTCCCGAGTAGCTGGGACTACAGGCGAGAACCACTGCACCTGGCCTCCTTCTTTTCATTCAGTTCAAATGTCACCTTCTCAGAGGTGATCCCTCCACTCAATCAAAAGCAGCACGTCCAGCCCCACATCAGATCACGTTCAATTACAATTTATAGTTTCTATGCGCTTATCACTATCCAAAATTATCTTGTTCATCATATGTCTCCTCTAAAAGTACATCGACACCTAGTAACCCATCAAACGTATTTGCTACATGAATGACTAATCTTTCACAAGGTCCACTGCCACCACAAAGTTATAGTGTTTTCTACAGAGCCAAAAGACAAAGGTAAGCACCTATGCAAACCAATAAGCCAAATAAACAAGCTGAATACCTATCTCTTAGACCTACTACCCAGGGAAAGGACTGTGGAGAATACTCTAAGTCCTTTCCTCTATCAAGGAAGACAGTGAAACTGGCCATATTCCCTCATTTAAACAATCAAGGTTCCCATATCCCCAGATAATTGGCTTACACATTTCTGGACAATTGTAGCTGCATCACTTTCATAGTCTTCTTCTTTGGAGCTCGTGGACCCTGTCCGCACTTGCTGGGCACTACCCACGTGCAGGATGGCCATGCAGGTTGCTACACTCACACCTGAAAAAGAAGATGCACAAGTCCCATTCATGGAGTACTCCCAAGTATCCACCAAAGCTGAAACACAAAACCATACCCCACTCACAAGCAATTCCATGATTTGATTACTAAAAATAAACTCCATAAAACCATACAATCCAGCAATCACACTCCTGGGTATTTAGCCAAATGAGCTGAAAACTTAAGTCCACACAAAAAAACTGCACATGAATATTTATTTCAGGTTTATTCATAATTGCCAACAATTGGAAGCAAACAAGATGTCCTCAATAGCTGAACAGATCAATTGTGGTATATCCATACAATGGAATATTACTCAACAATAAAAAGAGATGAGCTATCAAATCAGAAAAGACAAGGAGTAACCTTAAATGCATGTTGCTAAGTGAAGAAAGTCAATCTGAAAAGCCAGCTTCCTATATGACTCCAACTACATGACATTTCAGAAAAGGTAAAACTATAATAAAAACATCAGTGGTTACCAAGGGTGAGGGATGAATAGGTGGAGCACAAGGGATCTTTAGGGCACTGAAACTATGCTGTATGATATGGTCATGGTGGAAACGTGACACTATACATTTGTCAAAACCCACAGAACTCAAAAACACAAAAAGGGAACCCCAATGTAAACTATCGACTTTAGTTAATAATAATCTATCAATATCGGTTCATCAATGATAACAAATGTATTAATACTATGCTAATTCAAGATATTATTGATACTAATAGGGGAAACTGTATATGGAGAGAGAAGGTATATACAGTTTTATATAACACAGGAGGTCTATACAATCTGCTCTATTTTTCTATAAGCCTAAAACTGCTTTAAAAATAAAATCTAGTAATTTTTTAAAATTAAAATTAAAAATAAAAAAATTTTTAAGATTATGAAAAAAAATCCCATACTTGGTACTTCTCAAAGACATCAAAGTCAAATTGCTTTCCTTAAATCAAATCCCAATTTATCAAATTTCAACAACAAAGCAGACTTGGGATCTTTAATCCAACTACAGATTTTTAAGGAATCTTTAATCCTTATTGACTTTAATCACTTATTGACTAAGTACACTGAGATCCATATGAGGGTCATAAGATTCCCTGAAAATCAAAATTAATAAACCTCAAATTTAAAAATGCAAAATCAAAAGTAGAGCACTAGAAAGTAAGCCCTAGAAACTGGCTTGGAGAGAGCACATTCTCACATGTCCTTAGTTTTCTAAATGCTGCTGCTCTAGCTCAGTCCCTAAATGTGTCTTGCCTGAATTACTATAAATTCCTCCTAACTAGTCTCCCCACCTCCAGTATTTCCCCACACCAAAATACCTGCACACTACTGCCTGAATGTTCTTCCTGAAATATAGCTCGGATCCTCTCACACTTCAGAATATTTATTGGTCTCTACTGTCTACAGGGTATGATCTAAATGACTCAGTGTGCATTTCTGAGTCCTATTTTCTAATTATACAACATCCACGAATACCTGTAAAACCTATACTTATACACGCACACATGTGCACACGCACGCGCGCGCTCTCCCCCTCTCTCCCTCCCTCTCCCTCCCTCTCTCTCTTCCCCTCTCTCTCTCTCTCTCTCTCTCTCTCTCTCTCTCGCAGTTCCCCCAAACTCTAGGACACTTTTGGTCCTGCTTTTTTCTCTGCCTAGGGATTACCAAGCTGAAATTCTACTAGTCTTTTTTTTTTTTTTTTTAAGAGATACGTCTCACTCTGTTGCCTTGGCTGGACAGCAGTGGAGCAATCATAACTCATTGCAGCCTCAAATTCCTGGGCTCAAGTGATCCCCCTATCTCAGCCTCAAAAGTAGCTGGGACTATACAAATGAGCCACCATGCCTAGCTAATTTTTTTTTTTTTTTTTACTACTTAGTCATTTATTTAAGAGATGGAGTCCTGCTATGTTGTTCAGGCTGATGTCTTGAACTCCTGGCCTCAAGTGATCCTCCCGCCTCAGCCTCTCAAGTAGCTAGGAGTATAGGCACGAGTCACCACCCTTCCCGTCTTATAAGACACATCAAAATTCTTTCATGACTACTGCCTTTCCCACTGAAAGTGAGCTCTACCTCCTATACACTTCCATAGCACTTTCTCCTGACCTCTCATTCAGTTTCTCTTTATATACAAAAGTTATTTACTATTAATAACATCCTCTAAAAGACAGTAAGGTCCCTAAGAGCACAGAGTCCTTTATCTTTTTATTCCTATTTACATACAGATGTTCAAAGTAAAGCTGTTCAAACAACGTGGGGAGATAAACCAACCTCAGCAATTTTTTGGTGCTCCCAAGGTCAGGTTTCCCTGTTCAAACCCTCACTTGCAGAATCAAGCAAACTTAGGAAGTGCTATAGTGCTACTTAAGACATACCAGGGATATGGTATCTCTTGGAATTTAAAACCAAGGGTCAGTGACTTGGGTTAAAAAGTCATTTTAATAATAAGGTAAAAGAGAGTAAACAAAGGCTGCCAGCCCCACTTCCAAGGCAGTATGATCAACAGGAAAAAGGGGGATTTTATGGGATCCTGAAGAATAACATTCTTCACATTTATCAACATAAACAGATACCACCTGTTCCCAGGAAGCCTTTTTCAAACCTGCTCCCACAGCAAGACTCAATCTCTCTCTCCTTTGTGTACCCAAAATGTTCTATTATTTCTCTTATTGCTTTTATCATCCTGTTTTATATTATACTGCTTAGCCCTGTTCTCCACGGCTCAGGTGTAGGCTCCTTGAGGGCAGGGACCACATGTTCATCTCAATAACCCAACAGTCCTTGGCATCTTGTTTTTCATACAGTAGATACTTAACATCTGCACATACTATGAAATAAATATGCATATAACACAATGCCAGCAGTTAAACAATAGGACCATTTACAAAGATTCCTACTGAAACCTTATTCACCTAGACGCAATATTAAATGATCCTTGGGGGAATGAAGTAAAGAGGGAAAGAGTAGAGTACTGAGAAGAATTCTCATGGTTTCCTGAAAGTATACTTGTGCTTGGCTGAGAAAATGAGACCAGACATAACAACTGCTCACCTGCATACAGACAACTTAGGCTGAGGACTGTCACATCTTGTAGACGAGAAGGATTCAAAGGTTCCAGCACAGGTAGAGAAAGGGTATCCAATGCCATAGTTACATCAATCACCAGTGAATGAAAACTAGAACATAACAGAGGAGAAGATCAACAAGTATATCTTAGAATCACTTGTTTCTATAATGTGATACTTAAGGAAATCAGTATGCCATTAAAAACTAACCAGTTATCTTTTTTTTTTTTTTTTGAGACAGAGTCTCACTCTGTTGCACAGGCTAGAGTGCCGCGGCGTTAGCAACTAGCTCACAGCAACCTCAAACTCCTGGGCTCAAGCAATCCTCCTGACTCAGCCTCCTGAGTAGCTGGGACTACAGGCATGCACCACCATGCCCAGCTAATATTTTCTGCATATAATTTTAGTTGTCCATATAGTTTCTTTCTGTTTTTAGTAGAGATGGGGGTCTCGTTCTTGCTCAGGCTGGTCTCGAACACCTGAGCTCAAATGATCCACCCGCCTCGGCCTCCCAGAGTGCTAGGATTATAGGCGTGAGCCACCGCACCTGGCCCCAGTTATCTCTTTTTTGATTAGAATGTAAAGCATATGCGCTGTGGAGCACCATACCCATTTCGAACAGCAGTGGCATCTGCTACTGTTGCAGGCATAATGAAGAAGGAATTAGCTAACACCGCATCTTGGAACCGATTGATGTAGCGTAGGAAATATGGCAGGTTCAAACACACACGCAGTAGCTTTTCTGAGCCACCTACATTAATGAAAAGGCATAAGTTTACAAACAGGCCTCTCTGTCTGATGTTTGATTCTTCTCCGTATGAAAGAAGCACACTTAACGAATTTTTGCAAGCAGAGAAACCAGCTTTCTGACAACAGCTGGGAGTCTTACCAAGCTCTTGAAGACTAGCTACATTCTGAGCTATGAACACATTTTTGGTTTTGATAGCAGAGGCTTGATCTGTGGATGACTGCTCGTCAGTTTCTCCTTCCACCTGAAAAGAAACACAGGGCCTATCAAGACAGTATCATCTGATCACACTGCCTGCTGCCCTGCAGTTCAGAATCAGACCAGCTGTCAAAAGTAAGCAGTAGCTCCACACATATTCTTCAGATTCCTCAGTTAATAAAGGGGAAATTCCTCACTAATGTTGGAGAAAAGTGCAGGTTATATTTCCAAGAGGAGGGGAAAAACATATAGCTTTAAAATATATATACTCTACAACTAGTATAGAGTGATGCCTTTTACGGAAAATTGTACATGTTCTTTGTTCACTTGCACTGAGAGATGCTTAGAAGAATGGTCACTACAATAGCAACAACTGTGGACAGAAGGAGTTGGGTGAATTTTCCCTGTTTTGTATTCTTCAACTTTTTTCTACCATATGCATGCATATCATTTCATATGGCAAACATAAAATACATTGCGTTTCTCCTCTAGTGTTATCATCTTAAATCCCATGGAGACAAGGATACTTGGCTGAAGGAACTCACCAGAGTCTGTGGACTGATAGGTTGGGACACTACAGTTCTAGGGTTGAACACTGAGGTCAGCTGGTTCAAAAAATTCATCTGTACCTCCTTCTGCCTCAGCTCAGGGCTTACTGGTGAGGCCAGCTCTTTCTGATCTTCCACTGTAAGATATAAAAGCAAGAAAAGGGCTGAGCAGAGTGCCACTGGAAGGCAAAAAAGGAAATACTGGCCAAGAAGGCAGCCATGTAATCAGGTCAAAAGAACACCCACCATCTGAAAGTGTCTTCACTGTTTGTGGCAGCTTGGCAGATTTCATCATCGCTGTAAATGTGATAATTTCAGTTCTATCTAGTCGGCTACAGCCAGTGCACAGGCCCTTGATTAGGAGAATCAAGTGTTTCTGAAAAGAAAGCAAATTCAAATATATCTTTCAGAAGACTCCACTCTTTTGGGGATTCTCACACAGGGCCAAATTTAGGTTCACATAAAGATCAGCAATTTGAGGGAGAATACACTAAAGCAAAGATGGAAAGCTGATGGTCCTCAGACTAAATCTAGCTTGTAGATTTGTCTCAGTGTCTGAAAGTACTTTTCTAGCATTTGAAGTTATGGCTAACTTTTTTAAAAATGGAAGGATTCACATACAAATCCATATTATTTACATTTCTCAATAATTCACAAAATCCAGAAACTGTGTGCCCCCATTTCTGCAGAGCAATAATCAACTAGAGCCAAAGAGTGATCGGCTCCTTTAGTTGGGGCCTGCAACCTTCTCAACTAGCACACATTCCTCATTTTCTGTTACCTACCTGGCCCTTGTATGTATATAAATTTGCAATCCTTAAAAAATACTGTGTATAGGCCGGGAGAGGTGGCTCACGCCTGTAATCCTAGCACTTGGGAGGCCGAGGCGGGTGGATTGTTTGAGCTCAGGAGTTCGAGACCAGCCTGAGTAAGAGTGAGACCCCGTCTCTACTAAAAAAATAGAAAAAAATTATCTGGCCAACTAAAAATACATATAGAAAAAATTAGCCGGGCATGGTGGCACATGCCTGTAGTCCCAGCTACTCGGGAGGCTGAGGGAGTAGGATTGCTCAAACCCAGGAGTTTGAGGTTGCTGTGAGCTAGGCTGACGCCACGGCACTCACTCTAGCCCAGGCAACAAAGCGAGACTCTATCTCAAAAAAAAAAAAAAAAAAAAAAAATACTGTGTAGGCCTACATACCAAAGGGTGGCAAATTATAGTTCCATTTCAGCCCCACTATCTGTTTTTGTAAATACAGTTTATTGCAACACAGACACGTTCGTTCACTTATGTAGTGTCTAGGCTACTTTCACACTACAAAGGTAGAACTGACTAGTGCAGTAGATAACATGTGGCCTGCAAATTACTTCCTATCTGGTCCATTAAAAAAAAGTTTACTGATGTCTGCTCTATGCCACCTGCTCTCCATCAATTCTAGTCAGCACAATCCTCCTTTATAAAAAGGGCCACAAATGGGTCCATCACTCTCACCTGAGACACAGCACAGGCCTCATCTGGATTCTCCAGACGCAGGAGGGAAAACTCAATGAGAACTTTACAGGCTGCTGCCACCGACTGAAGTTGGTTCCGGGGAACTGGGAAAGGAATGAACTTTACTTAATCTCAGACTGCTCAGCCCAACAACCAATCGATCAAGCAAAACAAGTATTGAGCTCCATGTCCAACATTCCCAATATCACTCTATGCTGATAATCATTCAGAACCAAAAACCCAAGGGGCAAACAAAGGTATTTTGGCACTGATAACTGTCAATTGCATATAGATCAATTTAACTTAAATTTATTGGAAATTAAGGTATCTATTATAGGAGATATTTATGTCACACTTAGTGCCAAGCACTTCAAATGTATTAACTCCTTTACTTAAGCCAATTCTATGAGGTAGATATTGTTATTATCCTCTCCCCCCATTTTTAACAGATGAGCAAACTAAAGCACAGAGAGGTTAAAAGACTTGCCCAAAGTCACAAAGTCACATTCAAATCCAGGCACTCTGCCTCTAGAGTTCATGCTGTTAGCCACTAGACTCTACTACTTCTCCTTTCCCGCAGATTCTAAAATAACATTTTGCAAGAGACTCCCTACACGAAGTTTCTTCAAGCTAAAAGTAATTCTTCCACCAGTAGCCAGTGCCTATAATAAACAGTATTGGACACTAGAGGATTATTCAGCAACTCTATAGTTTCTTTTCACATAAACAAATAATTAGAATTCTTGAGAACTGAGTTAGGATTTAAAACAACTGAAAATGTAAAAATTCAGAAATAATGTAAAATAGGGCTTAGTCACTTTTCGGGCAGAAAAATGAAGAAAATGTGAACTGAAACGGAAATACCTTCATATGTGAGAGCACACAAAAGAAGAATTCACATTCTCACCAAAACCAAATAAGTAATAGAGCCTTAGTTAGTGGCTGCTAACCCCACAGGACAATATCTACCCATCACCACCACCCCAGAAATTAACACACTAGTAATTACATGTATGAATTCAATAAAATGCTTTTAATCCAGAAGGGAAGAGAGGCTGACAATGGTTATGAAGCAGGTGTCTAAGCCCTGTTATTTTTAAATTCCACTTAGTTGGCCTAGGTAAGGGAATCTCTGGAGCCTCATCCTAGCTGACAGCTATCTCCACTCCTGGGTGAGCAGCTTAGGAGTGCTAAAACACAGACTTCATTAACAACTTGTTCAGACACTCTAACAGGAGGATAAACAATCCCCCTATTCACAAGCCTTCAGAAGGGAGTGACAAGAATGGAATACTTACTGAGGCTGCAAACTGTTGTAATATAGTGTGTGGAAAGTGCAACAAAAGATGAGTAGAATGGTTCGTACTGCTTCTCATGGTGCAGGATTTCTGATTCACTACCAAAAAAACCAAAATCAGTCAGATTTACTTAGTGCTTACTATGTGCCAGATACCCCTTTATGGCTATTACCTTAGTTAATACTTTTAGCAACCCTACTTGGTAAGTAGTATTATCATCCCTACATTCAAGATTGGTAAATGAAAGTTTAGGGAATAAAATTAAATATCTTGTTCAAGATTATCAGGCTTAATAAGAAGCAGAAGGCAATAAACAGAAAATATTTTCCAACTCACTTAGAACTAAAGAAATGCAAGTACAAACATAACAGGATACCAATTTGTTCTATATTACTGATAGGCAATGACCAAAAGCTAATAATGCCTAAATTATTATTATTTTTTTTTTTTTGAGACAGAGTCTCGCTCTTTTTGCCCTGGCTAGAGTGCCGTGGCGTCAGCCTAGCTCACAGCAACCTCAAACTCCTGGGCTCAAGTGATCCTCCTGCCTCAACCTCCCAAGTAGCTGGGACTACAGGCATGCGCCACCATGCCCGGCTAATTTTATATATATATATTTTTTTTTTTTTTTTTAGCTGTCCATATAATTTCTTTCTATTTTTAGTAGAGACGGGGTCTCGCTCTTGCTCAGGCTGGTCTCGAACTCCTGAGCTCAAACAATCCGCCCGCCTCGGCCTCCCAAAGTGCTAGGATTACAGGCGTGAGCCACCATGCCCGGCCAATGCCTAAATTATTGATGGCCAAAAGAGGGTAGACCAGAGCAATCAAAATTCTGTTAGTGGGAATACAGATTAAAATAACCCATTTTGAAGATCAAACAAGGCTAGCCCATAAAACAGCAACTTAAAAAGAATCAACAACTCAAGGTAGGAAATCATGTGATCAGTGCTAAAACCCCAAATTCACCAGGTTCCAGAGTCGTCCCCCCACTCTACCTAAAGCTAGATCACAACAGTCAGTGATTTTTTTTTTTAACCACATTCCTTATCTTTAGCTGAGGAAATGCCTTCTTACAAAAAACCTGGAACCCAAGGAGGTCTAAAGGCTGGATACATTTAAGTCATTCTATCAAATCAGATGCTAATCCATAACTGATGAAACATGAAAGCAAAGCAAAGACTAAAATGTATCATATTAAATGAAAAGAGCAGAGATGTGGCTACACAGTTTCCTTAGTGAGTTAATTCCCCAGCAAGAAGTATCAGTCTACGAAGGGAAATGTAAACAAAGTGAGGACTCCGTTCACTTCCTGCAAGACTATCCACTTGCCAAATGAACACAGGAGCCAAAAAGACAAGTCAGTGTTTGGAAGGTGCCAATGTCAGTGATGAATCACCTCAAACAACTCTTAAGAGTCTGGCACTGCAAGCACTTTGCTATTTGGAGATTTATCAAGGAAAAATGGGTATGTATCAAAAATTAATCCCTTATCTTAGAATATCTCCTTCACCAAAAAAAAAAAAAAATTTATGTTGTACCTATCATGTGCAAGTATCTTCCTGCTCACCAAAGATCACCTTCCCCTAATTGGCAGGATGATAAAAGGGAGGAAACAAAACCTTTAAACACCAAGCGGCACTCAAAAGTTCCTGGTGACCGACATACTTGTAAGGCTCATATAGTTAGCAGAAAATTCCCTAAGGCCCCTTGCTTCTACCTCATATACTTAGTTTTTCCTTCACTTCCATCGTTATACATTCTTATGCACTGTCCTAAGGTTTTACTACTCTGTAATTTTTTTTTTTTTTTTGAGACAGTCTCACTCTCACACCCCAGCTAGAGTACAGTGGCCCACTCTGTAATTTAATATTATGTTTTACTGAGTTCATTTATCTTCCCTGATTTATTTCAAAAGTTCGGAGCTGCTTACCCCAACTTTTTTCAGCTAAACAGGTTTATCAAATCTAAGAGAAAAACTGGCCACCCAAAGAATGAACTTATTCTGTTGTTTTCATTCTCATTCTGATAATGAAATATATCTAAAATATAGAAATAGACTCATTTAATTGCCTGGTTCAGTGTACTCTATTGTGATTTAATGAACCTAACTTCCTCCTCTAGAAATACACAGTAGTCTCATTCCAACAAAGAAACACGAAGATTGAACTTTGGGGAAAGACAGATAATGGCAGAAGAAAAATGGAACAGTCTTTGGCTCCACTTACAATTTGATTACGGCAACTAAGAATAAACCTGGGAAAAATTAGTTTTAAAAACACTTGAAGGAGGGAACAGAGAAGTCATGGATATTGTCATATCTCCTGATTTTAGAGAACAGCGTGCATGAGTCAGCTAAAAGGGATGTGTAGGGCCATTCTTCCCTACCCCACCCTCATTCCCCAAGAAACTGATAGACACCAAGACCCCAGAGGATGCTAAGAAATTAAAAAATGGAACAAAGGGCAAGAAGTTTGGTAGGAAGGGGAAGGATGAAGAAATTCAAGGCAAATATATTACAAAGAAAGAAAAATAAGAAGACTGAATGGTGAAAGGTGTCTTTGTCCTAATTGGTCAAACTATTTTCCTGAAACACCTGCTGCTTCTAATAAACTTTTCAACAATAGCACCACTGAGCCTGAAACACTGCTGATAGACATAGAATCTGAAGCTTTTATACTGCATGCTAAATAAATGTGATGCAGAGTACAAAGGCAAATGGCAGCTAAGCAGCCAGGTCAGAGAATCCAATTTGATGTGTAAGTGAAAAAAGAACTGGCAAGGTCTGGAAATATCTAGGTCTTTCCAGGAAGAAATAGAAATCTGAGGAGGGGATATATTAACAATAAAAGACTAAGGATTCACCTCCCTTCTCCCTCTTAAATAACATACTGTTTATCTTTTTTGTAAACAGTGAAAATGCCCCGAGCCCCTTTCCCCACATCAGATCCATGAATTCCCGAGTATATACAGAACCCATTATGCTTATTCATATATGTACATGGTCGTCTGTGTGAGCCAAAGAACTGAGAACTTTCTTTCAGATACTTCCCTCATACTCTTGACAAACCTGTGGTGAATGTTATACTAAAATATGGAAATAATAATCACAAGGACTAATCTCACATCATACTCTTATCTTTTGGTAGTGGGCTTTTTTTTTTCTTACGTCAATTATCAGTTCATGTCCTACAGCATATAAATTGAAATGAATATAGCATGCACACATCCCTTTCTCCTTTTCAAGATTTTTAGAAAATGATTGTGCATTTTCTAATGGGAATGTTTAACAGTACCCCCTGACCCTTTCTGAAGCAGCTTTGCCCTAAATTCTATCAAATATTTGGGAGTAGAGACATTAAAGAGGCCAGGTCTTCCCAGGAAGGACTGGCTCAGGGGAAGGGGTACATGTATTTTTTTTATCTACAAAGATTCAACCAACATGTTCAATGACAACCATGGTCACCAGTATATCTTTCACAGAGTTAAGAAAGGAATTCTCTGAGCAAGAGCAAGACCCCGTCTCTACTAAAAATAGAAAGAAATCAACCGGGCAACTAAAAATATATAGAAAAAATTAGCAGGGCATGGTGGCACATGCCTGTAGTCCCAGCTACTAGGGAGGCTGAGGCAGAAGGATTGCTTGAGCCCAGGAGTTTGAGGTTGCTGTGGGCTTGGCTGACACCACAGCACTCTAGTCCAGGCAACAGAGTAAGAGTCTGTCTCAAAAAAAAAAAAAAAGAAAGAAAGAAAAGAAAGAATTCTCAATACCTTAACAAGGAAGGCTACATTCCCCAACTATACTAATTCATCCCACACATGGTATGGGCTCCATTGAACTAGTGCTAGTTCCATTTCTGGCCTGGGAAAGTAATAGTGTTGAAAAGATTTTCTTTAAGCTATGTATTAAATAACAGTGTTACAAAGATTTTAGTGGTCTTTACTACTAAAAGACATGCTAGTGCTACAGGCAATAGAAATGAAAATGAACTCCCTTTTAAATAAACGCAGGTATCTTTTTCTTTTAAAAATCTAATGACTTTTGAGAGTCCGCTTCCCAATTTATTCATGCTGATCTATTTCTTCTTTGTTTTACAGTTTGGTTACAAAATCAAACAAACTTAACAAACAGGGTCTAGACCTAGGAATTTTTTTACACCTATCTTTTCTTCAAAAAGTCAATTCCAACCATAAAAGTATGAAAAAATAGAGATAGAAAGTAGAATGCTGGAGTACTGAGGTCTCTCCTAGAGCATATGTCATCATTCCCAATAGTCAAAAGAGAGGAATTCACGGATGAACGGGCTGCCAGACAGGAAGTAAGGGCTGGCATGATGGAGCCAGGACATCAAAAAGGGGAGCAACAGAAAAATAGACAGTCCTTGCAGACAAGGAAGAGAAACATGGCAGGCAGAACAAGAGAAAGAAAACAAAGCCCACCTCAGCATCTATACACTGTTGGTTTTGATTTGGTACTATATTCTGTGGCCATAACTCTCTATGGAAGAAAAAATTCCACAATTCTGAGAACTTTACTTCATATTTTGGAACACCAAATACATAAAACTTTTGAGAAACAGAATACTGATACAAGGGTATAATTTGTGTGCTCTAAGCCAGGGGTTGGCAAACTATGGCCTGCAGGCCAAACCCAGCCAGTCCACCTTTTATTGTAGGGCTCAAAGCTAAGAATGCTTTTCATGTTTTTTTAATGGTTGGAAAAACAATCAAAATAGGCCAGTGCAGTGGCTCACGCCTGTAATCTTAGTACCCTGGGAGGCCAAGACAGGAGGATTGCTTGAGCTCAGGAGTTCTGAGACCAGTCTGAACAAGAGCAATACCCTGTCTATACTAAAAACAGAAAAAATTAGCTGGGCAACTAAAAAAAAAAAAAAATAGAAAAAAATTAGCTGGGCGTGGTGGTGCACACCTGTAGTCCCAGCTACTCGGGAGGCTGAGGCAGGAGGATCGCTTGAGCCCAGAAGTTTGAGGTTGCTGTGAGCTAGGCTGATGCCGCAGCACTCCAGACCGGGCAACAGAGCAAGACTGTCTCAAAAAATAATAATAATAATCAAAATAATATTTTGTGACATGTAAATATCACATAAAATTCAAATGTCATTGTCCATAGATAAGATTTTGAACACAGCCACACCTATTCATTTATCTATTGTGGCTGCTTTCACACTACAATTGCAGAGTTGAGCAGTCCACATAGTGACCACGTGACCCACAACTATTTACTATCTAGCCCTTTATAGGAAGTTTGCCCACCCTTGCTCTATACCAAACTGAACACGATATGTTTGGCTTTTCTCACTGTCAAGAACTTGTAAATCAGATATTTCTCCTGGAAATGCTTAAGCTCATACTCCTCTCACAGAGCCTGCAGAAGACACATAACAGGCTTTCAAAGAGAGGGTGTGGGAGAGGCTACTAACACTTACACAGCAAAATTTAAACATAGTTTGATGTATTTGGTTTTTGCTCATTCCACAGGTGTGTTGCGTAACTATTATACTTTAAAAGGCATGGTCCCAGAATACAGGATGTATGGGAGGGTGTCAACAAATAACTTTATAACCTACTAAGTTCACATCTGTGAAAACATAAAAGCATGTTCTAAAAAGAGTGGAACATGGTTGACTATAAGTAACATGACTATGAGTCAAGAAAAATACCACTAATCCAAATGTTTAAAACACTGAAAAGAGGCTATACAATGTGCACGTAATATCTATGATACTCTCTTACATCTTCAGAACATTCTTGGCTTAATGATTAGTAGGAAAACCCTTCTGTAAAGTTAACTGTGAAGTCACCAAACCCAACCATTATTTTATTATAATTTGTTAAAAACTCTGCATCCAAAGCATCACAAGCCTAACAACAATAAAAAGCACTATAATAAAAAACTTGTCAAATCAGGGGCCTCCCCAGAGAAACAAGTAGTAATTTCTAACCGCCTAGATTAACATTTAGATATACCCTGGTTGACATGAAGCTAAAATGACCTATCTAGCCATTTCAGGAAGTTGCTGAAGTAAGGTTTGGCTACAAAAATGAAAGTGAGACTGGCTTTAAAAGCATAAGTCTACTATTAAACTAATGAAAGACTCCTCTGCACACAGTATGTCAGGAAAAAGCACTCTGAAATCACCACCTTCATATGAGTACAACTCTCACTAGCTAAGAATCACTGTGCAAAAAGACAAAACCGTGTAACAGCAAACCAACAGTCTCCTTTGTAAAAGAGTGAAGATGAAGATATCTTATTGGGGGAGGGAGAAGGGAGGGAAAGACGACACACTCCTTTGGTGAAATGATCTCTCAGACTCACACACTAAAATATTTTTAATCAAAGACCGTCAGGAAGGAAATGTACAAAGAGTGCAAGTAAAAAGAAAGTCATCAAGGGTAACTAGTGGCTTCAGTCACAGAAATAGCACGTGCCCCCAGTGATTACAGCACCACGGAGACGGTTATTAAATTATGTGGTAGGTCCCCAACTTAAACGCGGGGTTCCGCTCACGCCCAGGCTAGGGGGATGAGTGAGAGCGAGAAATGCAAACTCATCTGTGCCTTGACCTTAACACAGGGGCAGCCCTGCGGACCTTCTCTTAAGAGAGCGATGCAAGTCAAAGTCACTCGCACCCTAGTCTGGGCACGCCCTCCCTCGAGAGCGGCCTCAAAAGTTTTGCTTGAGAGGGGAAACTGAGGCACAGATTATTTGTAAGGGCTGCCGGAAGGAACCCCGGATAAGCCCTCGTCTCCCAGGGCCGGGGAGCCCCAAGACCGGGGCTGGGGCAGGGGTCCCTGAGCGGCAGGAGGAGGCCGGGGAAGCGGGTCCAGATGATCCGGATCGACCTCCCCTTCCCCCTCCCCCAACTACGCCGCCCCGCCGGAGCCGCCGCCCGGTACCTCTCGATGACTGAGGCCACCAGCTGCGGCAACTCCTTCATCTCGAAGGCGGAGTAGGACGCGGACAGCAGGGGCCGCACCGCCACCTCCCAGCCAGGGGTCGTGTCCGCCCCTGTTGCCGGGGCCCCGGGCGCCGGCGCCGCTGCCGCCGCCTCTTCGCCGCCGCTCGTCGCCATCTTCCGTCGTACTACTGCGGCTCCCTCCGGGGGCTTGCCACCGGCCCAGCGCCGCCTCCCGGGAGGGGGCGGAAGTGACGCAATCCGCGCGTCAGACTACGCGACGCGGTCGCGGGCCAAAAAGACGCAACCCGCGGAGCGACTTCTCCGCTCCCACAGCGGGAGATTGGCGAGTTGTGGCGGCGGACCGGAGTCCTGCGCCTGCGCGGAACGTAGCGCCTCGGAGGCGGCGGGGTGGGGAGCGTTAACCTGCGCGCCTGCGCGCTGGGAGGCGCTCATGCAGGTGGGAGCAACGTAGCTTCCGGGCACCCAGGAAAGGTGAGTTTGGGACTCAGGTTCGGTGGGCAAGTTCAGGGCGGCAGAGTAGACTACGCATCGGCGAATATGATGGCCCCAGCCAGGGACAGCTAAGGACGAGAAGAGGAGGCCAAAGCTTAACCACTCTCGCCCGCTTCTTTCCCTTCCTGATGCCCCCAATAGTAATACTGTAGCGCTTCAGAGTTTACAAAGCTTTCTCCTCACACCACCTCTCGCTATTATTTTAATCACTAATCTGATTCTCTTCGCGCTCAAATCTCTTATGTGTTTGGATTACTTTCATTAATAATCTTGCTAGATCTCTTATGCATCCCGCTTTGCAATTTGCCCCACAGGGTTACGTTTTCCCAGTTTTTCGACTAGCAATGAAAGAGTGTAAGCATTTATTCCCAGGAGATAATTCTGAGATGTTTGCCGGTAAAATGATCTAGCTACAACAGCTAAGAGTGAAAAGCTGTTTGGGTCGAGGAAAGGTATTCAGGCATTGAGGACAGCTCTTGGTGGACGGCTTCAAGCTCTTGGCCTGTGGCCTACAGTCAGCTTAAAGACATCTTCGCAAGAACTGTGGAGACGGTTTGAAATTCCTAAAGCCCTAAATTCTCCCGCATGTTTTGTAAGTAACGCTGATAGATAAATTGGTACCTGATTAATCTTTTAGTAAAAAAAAAAATGTACATTAGAAATAAAATTCAGTCAACGCCAGTCTTGGAGGAAAATGTGGCTTCAATGATCACAGTAGGGATTTTCCTGTAGTGTGTACTTACCAGGGAATAATAATAGCAGCAAGCTTCTTAAACATAAAAACATGAAAAATGGAAGGAAAAAAACTTTCCATAACACGGTAAATATTGCACTGCTTGGAGATGCTGAACCAGAGCCCCAAGGAAGAACAGGAGACCAAGAATTTTATAGTGGCTTTAGGACATTAATTTTAACCAAAGGACAAAAATAATCTGCAAAGGTTCTCTTGGAGAGACTTTGGGAAATGAAATATCAAATGTTCCTGCTCCGCTTCCTTCCCCCTCCATCTGCTGCAGCCAGAAGAAAGAGAATAAAAGGCAAATGCAGATTATCACCGGGAGATCTGTACCTCTACCCAAATTCATATTTATTACATTCATTTTTATATTTCTGGCTCATAGATTGGGAGAAAGCAATTCAAATAAAGATCTTCCTTTATTTACCACATTTATTTCAGTACTGGAGATTTGTTCTAGTGTTGCCACAAAGACTTGGAATGGCATCTTCATTCCAAATTTAGATGACAAAAGAGAGAGACTAAAAAAGACTTCTAGATGAAACAAAAGCTTCTGATACTCTGATCAAGAAAATAAGATAGGCCGGGCGCGGTGGCTCACGCCTGTAATCCTAGCACTCTGGGAGGCCGAGGCGGGCGGATTGTTTGAGCTCAGGAGTTCGAGACCAGCCTGAGCAAGAGCGAGACCCCATCTCTACTAAAAATAGAAAGAAATTATCTGGACAGCTAAAATATATATAGAAAAATTAGCCGGGCATGGTGCACGCCTGTAGTCCCAGCTACTCGGGAGGCTGAGGCAGTAGGATCGCTTAAGCCCAGGAGTTTGAGGTTGCTGTGAGCTAGGCTGACGCCACGGCACTCTAGCCCAGGCAACAGAGTGAGACTCTGTCTCAAAAAAAAAAAAAAAAGAAAATAAGATAGAGGCCAGGGGCAGTGACTCACGCCTGTAATCCTAGCACTGTGGGAGGGAGCCCAAGGCTGGAGGATCGCTCAAGGTCAGGAGTTTGAGACCAGCCTGAGCAAGAGCGAGACCCCATCTCAACTAAAATGTACAAAGAAATTATCTGGACAACTAAAAATATATATAGAAAAAATTAGCCGGGCATGGTGGCACATGCCTGTAGTCCCAGCTACTCGGGAGGCTGAGGCAGGAGAATTGCTTGAGCCCAGGAGTTTGAGGTTGCTGTGAGCTAGGCTCTGGCCATGGCACTCTAGCCCGGGCAACAGAGCGAGACTCTGTCTCTAAAAAAAGAAAAAAAAAGAAAAGAAGATAGAAACTAAAGAATTGTAAATAATTTTTATGAATTAACTAAAGAACTTAAAATACTAGTTCCCTTCTAATTCCTGGTGCCTGGCAAATAACTGAAATTTAAAACTGACAAAAGATAAAGGATATGATATACTCATGTTACAGGAAATGCAATTAAAGAAAAAGAAGCAGCCATTGCTGCCTGCTATGCATTAAAGATCAGTGTGAGGCACTGATGAAGAGAACTGTTGGGAGCTGTTAGAGATATTAAAGATAAAAAGATATTAAAAATCTTTTTGTAATTTAGTGATTTATTTAACTAGAAGATTACAGAATATATTGTAAATGTGCAATAAAGAATGGGTTTTACATTTTTTATTATTAAGTGATTTAATGTCTGGAATAAAGAATTGTTGGTGATAGGCTTATGAATCTATGGAAAGAAAACCTGACATTTATTTCTATTTATAATTACAGTAATCCTTTAATATTTTTCTTATTAAAAGAAAAAAATCCGAATTGTTATAACATGGGAGGGAAAAGTTCTTTTTTTTTTTTTTTTTTTTGAGACAGAGTCTCACTCTGTTGCCTGGGCTAGAGTGAGTGCCGTGGCTTCAGCCTAGCTCACAGCAACCTCAAATTCCTGGCCTTAAGTGATCCTACTGCCTCAGCCTCCTGAGTAGCTGGGACTACAGGCATGCACCACCATGCCCGGCTACCTTTTTCTATATATATTTTAGCTGACCAGATAATTTCTTTCTATTTTTTTTTAGTAGAGACGGGGTCTCGCTCTTGCTCAGGCTGGCCTCGAACTCCTGACCTCGAGCGATCCACCCGCCTCGGCCTCCCAGAGTGCTAGGATTACAGGCGTGAGCCACTGTGCCTGGCCGAGAGGGAAAAGTTCTATATCTTGACACAAGTAGTGGTTACATGTATATACACACACAGTAGTCTTTGAGTCATATGCTTATGATTTGTACACTTTGTAAATTATATGTCGAACAATCAAAAAACAAACAAGAGGTCAGTGTAAGAGACACAAAAGCAAGAGATAATGGCATCTTTATTTTAAAAAAAAAAAAAGTCCATCTGATACAGAGTTGCTTGAAGTAAATCCTTATAGATACAGTGTTTTTAGAAACAATTAAATGAATAAACCTTAGTTGTTAGCTCCCAGCGGACAACAGAGGTCAATCTGTTCTCAAGGTTTTACAAAGTTACAAGAGCAAGTAATCAGTGCATATTTTGTGGAAACTCCTACTGCAATAATGGAAACTACAAATGGAGAGCAGCTCCTTTTTGGTAATTCAACAAGAATATGAGGAATTAGATTAGAAGCCTAACTCAATTTAGTAATATGGTACAATTATTTGTAATCCACAAGTATTGAGTTTTTTCCCCATAATATTGTATTTCCTATGTGTGACTTTAAGAGAAAATGTGCCTTGCAGCCTTCTTGCTTTAAGAAAGAGAAATAATTTTGGTAATTGTGCAGGGACTAGAACAGAGTATCAGTTTTACAGAACAGCAGGAAGCAAGATTTATAGGAAACCAAGGAAGGAAAGAGCAAGATTGAAATTGTTAAAATCAGTACAGTAAGGTGAACATCCAAATTTGCAATGGTGTTCATTAATAGACAATGTGAATTAACAAGTCCCTGACTCACAAACTTCTACAAAAACGAAGCTTAGATACACTAATTCAGCTTAATGAAGTAACTTACATAAGATCAAAATTATATCAGAAAAGTTTTATGAAACGTTATTTTTTATTCCTCAGTTGGGCTATTACCTACCGTCTTTTAGGATTTACATTCTCAGAAAAGTTTTGACATGTCAGATTTTTTTTTTTTTTTTTTTTTTTTTTTTTTGAGACAGAGTCTTGCTCTGTTACCTGGGTTAGAGTGCTGTGGTGTCAGCCTAGCTCACAGCAGCCTCAAACTCCTGGGCTTAAGAAATCCTGCCTCAGCCTCCCGAGTAGCTGGGACTACAGGCATATGCCACCATCCCCGGCTAATTTTTTCTATATATTTTTAGTTGTCCAGATAATTTCTTTCTATTTTTTAGTAGAGACGGGGGTCTCACTCTTGCTCAAGCTGGTCTCGAACTCCTGACCTCGAGCGATCCTCCCGCCTCAGCCTCCCAGAGTGACCTATCAGATTGAGAGAAACACGCCACAGGGAGAAGGATAGAGCAAATGTAAAGTGTTATACGTTGGGGCATCTGGGCAAAGCGTATCTGGAAATTCTTTGTACTGTTCTTGCAGCTTTTCTGTTAGTCTGGAATTGTGTCAAAACAAAAAGGAAAAAACAGTTTATAAATACTTTGCTTTATGATGCCTTTGCTTTGTAATTAGGAAACCATGATTAGAGTATGATAGAGAGCCTACTATACGCCAGACACCTAACAGAAGGAAAGTAGTTTATATGTAAAGTCTAGGGAAAGTGGAGCAAGATGATGATACTGTATCCTTTAGCACTGTTGGTGGAGTAGGAGGGGACAGGGAGGTAGGGAGGGACTGTCCTGGTCTCCATTGCAGATATATGCCTATAGTAAAAACCACAAGTAGGATATCGCATCCCCTCTTCTAACTCCATAACAACCAAGCAAACTTATAATAGCATTTTAACTCAGTGTATCAGCTGTTTTATAGAAGAGAATATATATGACAGGTAGCAGACATAAGTATTCTAGTCCTCTTTGCAATTATAGTCTTCATTATCATCTATAAACTGGCATTCTGATTATCAGTGTTATAGTCTAGCTCTTATTACAGCACATAGGATATATAATACCATCAAAGCCATGATGTGAACAGACCATAAAGAAGTATAATGAAGCTTGTATAAGGAAATGTGCCTTTGAAATGTATTTTTAGTTTGCTTTCTTGACTTTCATTCAGATTGCATGTTACAGCACAGGAAAATGTGCTTCAACACACCTTCCTAAATGGTCTTGGTCTCTATACTGGAAATGGCACCTTGTCAGTATCATGGATCAGTTTCCATAAGCCTTACTTCTGGTGGGAAACAAGCTTCTTGGTTGAAGGTCAGTCTCAACTGACATCACACTCTTAACTCCTGAAAACACTGGGATGGCAGGTGTATATACATCCTTTATAAATTCTTACTGGAAAGGTGGCCTAAATTGTAGACATTCCTGAAAGACTGTTTAATTGATCTCATAAAAAAATCTCTAACAAAAGAACACTTAAGAACTGTACCCTTGTAACCATTAAAAATGGTGTGGGAGATCATGGTGCCAATATGGGAGCTTTCCATGACATATTAAGTGATGAAATCAAGTTGTAGAATATTTTGTGGTCTGGAGAGATAACATACCAAATTCTTCAGTGTTTGACCTCTGGGAAATAGAGAGTGGAGGGGGATTTTAAAGGGAAAACTCACCTTAATGTTTTGCCATTGTTTTAAAAAAAAAAAACTTTACTTACATAGTCTTTTCAATTTTTTTTGAGACAGGGTCTCCACTTAATCACCCAGACTGGAGTCCAGTGGTCCTATCATAGCTCACTGCAGCCTCGAACTCCTGGGCTCAAGCATTCCTCCTGCCTCAGCTTCCCAAGTAGCTGGGACTACAGGTGAGTGCCACACCATCTGGCTAATTTATTTATTTATTTATTTATTTTTACTTTTTGTAGAGATGGGGGCGGGTCTCACTGTGTTGCCCAAGCTGGTCTCAAACTCCTGGCCTCAAACAATCCTCCTGCCTTGGCCTCCCACCAAAGAGCTGGGATTATAGGCATGAAACACTGTGCCTGGCCTACATAGCCTTTTAAAAATAAAGAATTTAGCAACAAAAGTCAAAGCAGCTGATTCATACAAAGTACCAGTATCTCCTTCATTATTGAAAAGTAGCTTCAATGTAACTGAATAGCTTCAGTTTATATTTTATAAAGAATAAAAGTACAAGCCGAGCGCGTGGCTCACGCCTGTAATCCTAGCACTCTGGGAGGCCGAGGCAGGAGGATCGTTTGAGCTCAGGAGTTCGAGACCAGCCTGAGCAAGAATGAGACCCCGTCTCTACTAAAAAAATAGAAAGAAATTAGCTGGACAACAAAAACATATATATAAAACTAGCCGGGCATGGTGGCGCATGCCTGTAGCCCCAGCTACTCGGGAGGCTGAGGACGATCGCTTGAGCCCAGGAGTTTGAGGTTGCTGTGAGCTAGGCTGACGCCACAGCACTCTAGCCCCAGCAACAAAGTGAGACTGTCTCAAAAAAAATAAAAAATAAAAAATAAAAGTACACAGGATGTCATGTCTACTTCTGTATTAATTACAGATGGATAATTGTCAATTTTTGAATAGTAAGATATTTATTCTAAAGAATGTTTTCCAAAGCCTATTTGGGGCCAGACACAGTGACTCACGCCTGTAATCATAGCACTCTGGGAGGCCGAGGTGGAAGGATCCCTTGAGCTCAGGAGTTCGAGGCGAGCTTGAGCAAGAGCAAGACTCCATCTCTACTAAAAATAGAAAAATTAGCTGACGTGGTGGCACACGCCTGTAGTCCCAGCTGAGGCAGGAGGATCGCTTGAGTTCAGGAGTTAAGACCAGCATGGGCACCAAAGCAAGACTCTAAAAGAAAAATAAAATAATTTTTTTAAAGATTACAAAAAAAAATGAGAAAGAGAATAGATTCATGACTTAAAAGCCAAATTTTAAATTAGCAGAAATTAGTGAGTGAGTCTTGGGATGATTCTTATAGCTTATGTAATAGGCTCTTACAAAGAAGAGCAATTCATAAAAGGAGTGAAATTACAAATCTGAAATTTTCACCTTACAGACCACATGACTTGTGCCCTCACACAAATAATGAAACTAATTCAGAGAGATTAGGTGACTTGTATTAAAATGTCTAACACTTAAATTAGGAGTTGAAGAATGTTTTCCTATCAGATTTTGTTCCAGAAAGGATTTGGGGCATCTTTAAGAATATGTAGCTGGGCGTGGGTGGCTCATGCCTGTAATCCTAGCACTTTGGAAGGCCCAGGCAGGAGGATCATTTGAGGTCAGGAGTTTGAGCAACATGGGGAGACCCCTGTCTCTACAAAAAAATAGAAAAATTACCCAAGAGTCATAGTGTGCACCTGTGGTCCCAGCTACTCGGAAGGCTGAGGCAGGTGGATCACTTGAGCCCAGGAGTTTCAGGTTGCAGTGAGCTAGGCTGATGCCACGGCAGATGTGATCACCCCACTGCCCTCGTGCCCAGGCAACAAAGCAAGACCATGTCTCTAAAAAAAAAAAAAAAATACATGATGTTCAGGATGCAATAGTTGAAAAGATGAGTAGCAGAATTAAATGGCATGATCTCATTAAGAAAACTTTATATACAAGAACAAACACTGGCCTATCAGTGCCCAAATAAGTAATTAATATTAGTACTAGTCCAAATTAATTTTTATATCTTAAACTTTTGTACAATAAGCATGTTCTATTTATAATCGAGCAAATAAAAATAATTCTAAAAGTGACTTGAGACAACTGTTTCTGATACTGAGACCAGTGGGAAGTTTCTCCCATTTGTCCTCTAAGTAATAAACAATGTCCTTAACAACATATCTAAATAAATATAGCACCGAGTCCTAAAACCCATTCCTGAGGATGGGCTATGACAAAGTACTGCCCCCAAAATTCAATCTAGGTGCACAGCTACCTCTCTGCTGGTCTGGCTTAATCTAGGGATGAATTTTAGAGGAGCTTGAAGATGGGTTATGTATATCCATCTTTTTTGGAGGGGACGGGTGTCCACCACAAATGTATTTGAACCACTGTGGATGTGAACCACGTTTGTTACTCTCGTTGCTATTTCTTGACCCAGTTAGTTTTCATTTTTTTCATCTTGTAAGCTATCCTAAGTGCTTTCTGTAATGGGGTGAAATGCTCATATCTATAATACCTTAAGCAAAGCTGTTCTGTGGTGCTAGGTAAGCAGGAAGCTATATAGGTTAGCAGTCTTTAAAGCAGGCGAGAGGAGTAACATCCTCTCATTCAAATGAGATGCTGACAAGGATTTATGGATAAGCAGAGGGCCAAAGGAATGCCTTCAAGAAGCTTCAGTCCAGGCACGATGGCTCACACCTGTAATCCTAGCACTTTGGAGGCCAGGATGGGAAAATGGCTTAAGGCCAGGAGTTTGACACCAGCCTGGGCAACACAGCAAGACCCCCATCTCTACAAAACAATATTAAAAAATTAGCCAGGTGTGGCAGCGTGAACCCATAGTCCCATCTACTTGGAAGGCCGAAGCAGGAAGTTTGAGCCTGGAATTCGATGTTATAGTGAGCTATGATGGCACCATGGGTCTACAGCCTGGGTTACAAAGTGAGACCCTCTCTCTTTAATTAAAAAAAAAAAAAAAAGGGCTGGGCACAGTGGCTCATGCTTATAATCCTAGCATTCTGGGAGGCCAAAGTGGGAGGACCATTTGAGGTCAGAAGTTCAAGACCAGCCTGAGCAAGAGCCAGACCCCCATCTCTCCTAAAAATAGAAAACATTAGCTGGGTATGGTGGTACAAGCCTGTAGTCCCAGCTACTTGGGAGGCTGAGGCGGGAGGTTTGCTTGAGCCCAGGAGTTTGAGGTTGCTGTGAGCTAGGCTGACACCACGGCACTCTAGCCCAGGTGACAGGGTAAGAACCTGTCTCAAAAAAAAAAAGAGGATGGATAGTGCACCATACATTATTATTTTACACACACAAAAATACTGATCTCATTATATTACTGACCCTGAATATTGTTATAACTGGAATTCTGTGTTTAATTCATGCATGTTCTCCCACAGTTGATTCTTATCCCAAGTCCAAGGCTAAGAAAAAAATCAACAAAAGCCAAAACCCATTTTACATTATGCTCACCAGGGACTGAGAATCCTTAAGTACTATTTAGGCTGCAAAATTTTGTGCCAAAAATTCTTGTATGTTAAACTAGTTTTAAAAAAGGCCTAAGGGCCGGGCGCGGTGGCTCACGCCTATAATCCTAGCACTCTGGGAGGCCGCGGCAGGAGGATCGCTGGAGGTCAGGAGTTCAAGACCAGCCTGGGCAAGAGTGAGACCCCCGTCTCTACTAAAAACAGAAAGAAATAATCTGGACAGCTAAAAATACATATAGAAAAAAATTAGCCAGGCATGGTGGCACATGCCTGTAGTCCCAGCTACTCAGGAGGCTGAGGCAGGAGGATTCCTTAAGCCCAGGAGTGTGAGGTTGCTGTGAGCTAGGCTGATGCCACGGCACTCTAGCCCGGGCAACAGAGTGAGACTCTGTCTCAAAAGAAAAAAAAAACCTAGGAAACACTCAGGAATGTCCCCTTTTAAGTGAAACATTGTAAGGGGCCCCAAAATTAACCTAATTGTGAAGACAGGGGGAGAGCTGGTTCAAGGGATACGCACAGAAAAAGAGGAAGAAAAGAAAACAAATAGATCAGAGACTAAAAGACGAAACATACAGTCTCAGAAGCCATAGGTGGAGGCTGAGCACAGCTGCTTTGAACCAAATGATACTTTAAAATTAAGGAAGGTTGAAAACTAAGAAAAGACTTAGATTTGACTGTGGCATTAGCTATTTTAAGCATCTGTTTTGAGGTAACTTTCAATAAAATGGTAACGATTAAAGCCGAAATACAGGGAATTTTACAAAAGGGCAGGTAACGTCCCTCCTGTCAGCTTGTTCTTTGAGATTCTGGCACAGAGGTAAATGGAAACTGAAATCTTGCAGATTAATTGGGCTGGGCTAGCAGAACAGGCAGCATGAAGATAGCTTACAATGTAGTTTGCAGATATTTATATCAGACAGTCAAAATTCCAGCCAGGCTTTCTCAAAACTGGGGCAGAATTTTTTTAACTTCTCCCTAATCCCTTCTCTCAGCTCATGTTAAACAAAATACACTTGGGTCAGGATGAAATAGATGCCTCTTATTTCCGCAGATGCTGAAATGTTCACTCATTAATATCAAATTGACAATTTTACTACTTAAGTAAAATGATTCCTGTTTTTCTTCCCTCTCTGCCATGATCTACCATCAGCATGACTAGAGAAAGATGAAAAAATTTGTTTTAAAATAACCTAGACCCACTTGTATGATTAAATTGGCACATGTCCCTACTAAAATATACTTACTCCATTTCTGCACTGCTTTTTCCCTCTAATGTGAAAGAAGCCTCAATGTGATCTTCCTAAGACACAAAAAAGGACTTCAGTGTCATTCATCATTTTCTTTATTCCAGACACTCGAGCCGTACCTCTCTCACCACAGGGCTAGAGATGGTCTACGCGGTACATCTCATTCTTCACAGTAAAGAAAAACGCCATCATTCCCCAAATCCGTGACCAAGAGAAAGTCTTTAAGATTTCTTTAGCTGGTAGGAGAGACACAGCAGCCCACATGCCCACTTACTATCCCTGCCTGCCCTTGTTCTCTTCTCTTTAATGCTTCAAAGGTTAGATCCTTAAGATTGAAATCTCATTTGAAGAGAAATATAACAACCCACATGTTCATTTATATCTAAGACTAAAAATTAATGATGGGGCTCTTACACAGGGACATCTTTCCTTAACTAGGTTATGACTAGACCAGCCTGTGGGTGAAATGAGATTATCTCCTCCCCTGAAATCTCTCCAAGGTTTAGAGAATCAGTAGTTTTTACAAGGCCTCAGCTCTGACACATACCAGGTGAAAAGTGTAAGCAATGACCAACAAGCCAAGATGCTCTTATGGACTTGGGTTCTGATAAACGGAAAAAAGATTGGGTGGCCCAACCTAATAAATGAGAGCATTGACAGGTTCAGTTAAAATTAGTTTTGACACCATGTACGGATTCCTCAACCCTAAGTTACTTTGGAGAGAAACCTCAGCTAAGGACGGATCCTAATTCTCCCTAATGTAAATCAACAAGTGCACCTATAAGGTGGAGTTGGCAAGGAGAGTTCCCTTCTGACTTTGAAGCAAGAGACAGGGAAAAAGTCAGAAAGATTTCTGGATAAACACAGAAGGCAAAGTAAAACCAACTGAAACAGGCCTCACAAAAGAGAAAAATCTGTTGGAGGCCTTATTAAGAAACAGAACATTCATGGAAAGGCAAAGGAAGGAAACCATGCCCGGCTAATTTTTTCTATATATATTTTTAGTTGGCCAGATGATTTCTTTCTATTTTTAGTAGAGATGGGGTCTCGCTCTTGCTCAGGCTGGTCTCGAACTCCTGACCTCTAGCAATCCTCCCGCCCCGGCCTCCCAGAGTGCTAGGATTACAGGCATGAGCCATCGCGCCCAGCCTGGGTGTGCTTTTGATATGAATTGCTATAGACAACTGAGAGTAATTTTCCTTGATAGTAATAGAGTTAATTTTTAAGTATTCAAAAACATTTTAGGGGCCAGGCGCCCCTAAAATTTTCTACTAAAAATAGAAAGAAATTATCTGGCCAACTAAAAATATATATAGAAAAAATTAGCTGGGCATGGTGGCGCATGCCTGTAGTCCCAGCTACTCGGGAGGCTGAGGCAGAAGGATCGCTTGAGCCCAGGAGTTTGAGGTTGCTGTGAGCTAGGCTGATGCCACGGCACTCACATGTATTATGCTTGTAATTTCATAAACTTCCAGTTGCAGTATTGATTTAGATCACTGGTAGAAAACTTCATTGGCCTAACAATATGGAGTGTAAAAGTATGCAAAATGTGTTGTCTAACAGCAAATATTTTCAACTCCTAGCTATATTTTTATGAGAATACTTGTTTATCTTTGCTCAATAGGGAGATATTCTTTTCTTTTTTTTTTTTTTAAAGATTTAGACTTTTTTTTTTTTTTTTTTTGAGACAGAGTCTCACTCTGTTGCCTGGGCTACAGTGAGTGCCGTGTCGTCAGCCTAGCTCACAGCAACCTCAAACTCCTGGGTT
>CM052444.1:96484929-96512859 GCA_028533085.1 Varecia variegata | reverse complement strand
GTACTTTTTCTCCTGAGCATTACAAAGGATCTTCAGAGTAAAACTAGTTGTCTTCCTTTGAGTCCACAGGAAAGTGGGGACATAAATTAGAGCATCTCTCTAGATACTAAGAGCAACACGGGATTTAGGATTGACCTGTGGCTGTGTGGGAGGTAGAGGAGAGTTCTGTTTTCAGCTGTCACTGCACCTGGGGCCTCCCTCTGCTCTCAAATGCCCTGGCTGTCACGCTCCACAGTGGGGAGCACTTGCACCTCCAAGGCCAAGGGGCCTTCCCAGAGAAGCAACCCTCTGCAAGGCTGCTGCGTAGTACAGGCCCCATTTGGGAGCTGACACCTTGCTTTTCCCCCAGACTGCCCTAGTGAGCTTTGCCACCACTGGAGAGAAGACAGTGGCTGCAGTCATGACCTGTCGGAATGAAGCGGTGAGTACTGAGAACAACAGCTAGCACTTGGGGTTTTCCCTCCTTGTCTATGCCTGGAGCGCTGAGGATTAGAAGTCTGGGCACATTCGCCTGGTCGGCTTGAACCCAGGGGGCAGGAGGCTTTTGAGAAATGAGATCTCACCTCGTCTACGGAGCTTTCTGCACATCCCGTTTCTCCCCAGGAATGAGACCCTCATACGATGGCCTCACTTGCATCTGGGACTGTTAAGGGTTGCATAGGCTTTGTGGGCAGGGGTGAGAAGTGAGATTTGCCTTCTCCCAAGTGCTGAGAAGACGTACAAATAAAAGCTTCACTTTGATGATTGGGAAGTGACCCCTTGGCTGAAATTTCTCCTGTCCTTCTCTTTCCTGTAGCAGAAACCTAGCAATTCTGAAGATGGGTCACTGGGGAGCTTTTCGGAGAAGTCTAGTCCAAAGGTAGGGTGTGGCATTGGGCAGTGTGCTAGGCCTAGAGACACAGGCCACCCAGTAGAGTTGGGGGAACGGCTTCACCTAGGAGTGGGTCCCAGACTTCCCAGCTTCCAATGGGGTTTCCTAAGTACTGCAAATTCAGTGTTGTTTCTCTGGATCCCTTTTCTTTGGGAGATTAGAAGGTAGAATCCCTGGAATCTGTCCCTAAGTACTTCTTCCTCCAGGCCTCAGTTTCCTCATTTCTTTTGGGATCCTGGCTGGTAGAGTTGAGTGGTCATCCGTGCAGTTGCCCTGAAGCAGAAGTGTGAGACCCTGGCTAGAGGCACAAGTTCCTGCGGTGGCCTCTGTCTCCTGAGCTTTTTCCTACTCCCTGTCCCTGCTCACGGTCTCGCCTCTCCTGGGGAGTCTCTGCGACACTGTACTGGCTCCTTCCAAAACAAACACAGAAGTTGTAGTTGGATTTATTTACTTAGGCACCTTATTTCTGCCTTAGGATTTAGCTTTCTTTTCTCCTCTATTTTCCTTTGCAAATGTTTCGCCTTTCGGGTTGGCTCTTTCTCTCGGGTATTTGCCCCCAATCCTTGAACTTCCTTTGGGGGACTTTGGGGAATACCTGTAGTTGACCCATGCTGTCTGTACCCCTAGGACTCGCTGGCTTGCTTCAATCAGACCTACACCATTAACCTCTACCTAGTGGAGACAGGCCGGCGGCTACTGGACACCACGATCACGTTCAGCCTGGAGCAGAGCGGCACTCGGCCTGAGCGGGTGAGTCGCAGCCTTTGTCTTCAGACTCTGTCTTGTGGGCTTCCCGGCACGGGGCGTCATTTCCTCAGGGCCAGGTCATGGCCATGGATCCTGCATTAGGGCTCTCTGCACCTCAGGTCTGGTTCTTACTGAGCCACTGACTTGTCATAAGTCACAGTAAAGGCAGGTAACATTTATGCCAAGTTGTCACTTTTCACCAGGCACTGTGCCAAGCTTTTTACTTATGCATTAATTGATTTAAGCCTCTCAAGAGTCTCTTGAAGTGGTTATTACTGCCCTGGTTTTACAAATGATACTGTGGTCTAGTAGGATTTATCACCCAGTCCAGAGTCCCAGAGCTAGTGAGACATGTTGCTGGGGTTCGGACTCAGGTCTGTCTAACTCCACAGCCTACACTCTTAATCGCTACCCAGTACCGCCTCTGTGCGTTTAGTTGTGTTCCTCAGCTTCTTGGCCTGCGGCTTCTTCATCTCTAACACGGAAAGTCTAATCCTGGCCTCCTGCTTGCTTTGTGGGATGGGATTAGAGCGTGGATGAATGCCGCGGTACCTGTGAAGTACTCAGGTTCCTCCACAGAAAGGTCCGAGAGAGCCTAGCATCATTGTCGTGGTGGCTCCTAGGGATATGTATCATCTTAGTGGTGTCCAGGCAATAGCTGTATTGTTTAGACATCGAATAACGCCATGCCCTGGACCTCTGCCTGCTCCTAAAGCTTTGTGTCTTGGGATCTGGTGCTCTCAGAGGCATTTGGATTCTCACCTCGGTGGTCTTGACTGTTCGGCTTATAGCTGTACATCCAGGTGTTCTTGAAAAAGGATGACTCAGTGGGCTACCGGGCCTTGGTGCAGACGGAGGATCATCTGCTACTTTTCCTGCAGCAGCTGGGTAAGTAGACCTCATTCAACCCATTTTATTCCCAAGCCTGTCTGTGAGCGCCAACCAGACAGCTTCTGGAGGGCTGTGGACAGGCTGCTGGGAAAGGTTCAGGTGGAGTGTGTCCTGAGTATTTTTCAGAGCCATGTGTCACCTGCTTTTGAATACTTCCTTAGCATTCTAGTGTGGGAGACAGAACCCTTCTCACGTAACCTATTGATTCCGGCCCCTTGCTCTGCCGCTTCTATTTTTGCACGAGAGCTGTGGTGATCCCTGAGTCACTAGAAGTCTCTTCAGAAGATCCGGGAGGCGGGCTTAGCTTCTGTAAATGGTCTCTGTAGCAGGGAAGGTGGTGCTGTGGAGCCGCGAGGAGTCCTTGGCAGAGGTGGTGTGCCTGGAGATGGTGGACCTCCCCCTGACCGGGGCGCAGGCTGAGCTGGAAGGAGAATTTGGCAAAAAGGCAGGTACGAACCTAAGAGGTGGGGACAGCAGAGTTGTTGGAGGGGCTGCTCTGGGAGTGGGTTGGTTGGATGGACCATAAGAGACTCTGAGTCATGGCGTCCCTGGCTTCCTGGGCTCAGCGGATTGCCGGTGTGTTCTGAACGAGCTCTGTGACCATGTGGTGTATATATCCATGCTTTCTGTGAAAGAGGGAACTGTGAATCCCTCTAGGGAAAGATCTCGAGGGAAAAACATCTTAGTATTGTAACAGCTACTATTGTCTGAGTACTGAAAATCTGTCAGGCACCGTGCCAGGCACCGAACACTCATTGTCATCCTCAAAGCAACAGCCGCGTCTGTCTAGAGAGACATGGCTGGGTTGATCTGGTTATTGTGGAAGTAAGCCAGTCCCCTCTGAAGCCAGCCACAGTCGCTTCCCCCAAAATGAACTTGATTTATTCTACTCTGATTCAGTCCTGCCCCCAGCTCTCTCCTGCCATGCGTTCATCTAGCTCTCCAACAGATAGTTATTGGGGGCGTCTACTCTGGGCCAGGCACCCTACTAGGCATTGTGAATTTTCTTAAGCCAAGGATTAATTTGACTCTACTATTTATTTCTGCTGCCTGGATCCAGCGATTCAAGGTAAAACCTGCTTCTTGCTGCCTTGTTGCTCATTGCCTGCCCACATGGCTAGCTTTTGGTTAATTATTTGTTCTTCCTGACTTGCATCAATGAGGTACTTGCCATGTGTGTGGACTGCCATGCTTGTGACTTGTCTTGTTTGCCTTTCACTTCTCTTCCTTGAGCTGAGGTTGGGGGGAAATAAGATAAGCAAAGGTGCTACTCCTTTTTAGGAGTGCCAGGCACCATACTAAATCCTATATATGCATCATGTGATGTAATCTTTGCAATAGCCTTATGGGTCACATGCCATTTTACAGATGAGGAACCAGAGGCAAAAGGTTAAGTACAGTTTCCAAGTCTGCATAGTAGTAAGTAGTAGAGCTGGGATTTTAATCCAGGCCTGACTCCAGAGACCTTGCTACCTGCGTCTCTCACCAAACCTGTGGCCTCCCATGGAGGAGATTTGAAGGGTGGTGGCCTCATTGATGGACTCAGGGACAGAGTGAGTGCCAGCCCTGGGAATTGCTTATAAGTAGGTCTGTTGGGTGCAGGTTAAGCAGTTGGCACAGTAGGAAATGGAAGTACCCATTCGTGATACACATACACTCGCACCCCTGAACCTCCACACCTGCACCTCTTCTGGCTTTGTCGTGGCACCCAGAAGCTTTCTTCTGGCCATCCTGGATGTGGGGCTGTGGTGGAGACATTCACAGCATGGCTGCATCCTGCATGACTGATCCCTGATTCTTAGCCTCCTATTCAACGATTCCAGGCAGGTGAGGTCATAAGAGCCAGGTAAGTAATTTTTGGAAGCTCCTGCATGGCTATACCTGAGTGTGAGACTGTGGGCCTCAAACACAGGACTGTCCCTTGGGCTTGTGGCCTGGAGTGTGGACTTTAACACTCCAGAGGAGAGGGAGAGATCCCTCATCAGGAAAAATGCACACCTCCTTGTTGGACCCTTGGTCTGATGCGGACTACGTTACCTTTTCCCTGACACCAGACGGCTTGCTGGGGATGTTCCTGAAACGCCTCTCGTCTCAGCTTATCCTGCTGCAGGCGTGGACTTCCCACCTCTGGAAAATGTTTTACGATGCTCGCAAGCCCCGAAGTCAGATTAAGAATGAGATCAACATCGACACCCTGGCCAGAGATGAGTTCAACCTCCAGAAGATGATGGTGATGGTAACAGCCTCAGGCAAGGTGAGCGGGCTTTCTACCCCAGGTCCTGAAGCTTTTGAAGTTCAGAGGGTGGGAAACAAAAAGCCTTCGGTAGGGGGTAGCACTGGTTCTAATTTTCAAAGATAGAATCAGTTCTTTGGTTTCTCCTTCTAGTTGTGTGCCAAGTATTTGTTTATCTTGCAGCTTTTTGGCATTGAGAGCAGCTCTGGCACCATCCTGTGGAAACAGTATCTACCCAGTGTCAAGCCAGACTCCTCCTTCAAACTGATGGTGCAGAGAACTACTGCTCACTTCCCCCATCCCCCGCAGTGCACCCTCCTGGTGAAGGACAAGGTGAGGCCGCCCACCTCTGACTGGAGCCAGCATGTCTAGTTCCGGTCAGGTTTGGAGCCAGAGACAATTTTACTTTTTTCCTTGAGCTTTTTTGCTATTTTGCAACTGAAATTTCTCCTAGGCCCTTGGAATTCTATTAAAGAGGAATATTCAGGGGTTAGAACTCTTTCTTCCAGTTTTATGCCTGGGTGGAGGAACTGTCCGGCACTGATGAGGAATTGACTGGAAAGGGGGTGCGACTTCACCGCACACGTAGGAAGCCAGCTCTCTTCCTTTCCAAACACGGGCTGCTGTTGGTAGCTGAGTGGCTGTCTTCTCTTCTGTGAGGAAGAGCAGGATGCTGCTGTTTGCATCCCTGCCTCCCAGCATTAGAATGGGCTTTTGTGGATTCATTCCAGAGTTAGAAAGGGGGCGTGGGAGGTGCTCTTCTGGAGTGGCTGCCCTGGGGTTGCTACATTGCTACTTGACCTTTTTATTTGTTCTTTAGCATGTCTAGTTCTTGGTCAGGTTTGGAGCCAGAGGCAGTTTGACTTTTTTCCTTTTGACATAAGGGGACCATTTGCCTAGGGGTCCACTCACCTTTAGTCAAGAATTTACTTTCCACACAGAGGGCAAAGACTAGGGAACCCCTCACAGTTGACGTCCCCGCTCCTTGGATTAACCCTTAGGATTTGCATTCTTTTCGTGTGGCTGGAGCCTGACAGTCTGCCCATTTTAGGAGACGGGAATGAGTTCTCTGTATGTCTTCAATCCCATATTTGGGAAGTGGAGTCAGGTGGCTCCGCCAGTGCTGAAGCGCCCCATCTTGCAGTCCTTGCTTCTTCCAGTCATGGATCAAGACTATGCCAAGGTTTTGCTGTTGATAGACGATGAGTACAAGGTAGCGCATCTGCGGAGGGGATGGAGGACATCCAAGTGGAGTTGGGAGGGGGGCGGGGTGGAGAAACTCAGTCGGCAGGCCAGTGCGTCTGCAGCCAGCACGTGTTCGGGCTCTGAGGCGTCTCTAGACGTTGCTGTTTCTGCACTTAGGAAAACTTAGGTGGTTTTTTTTTTTTCATTGCTGTATAACATTAGTAAAAAAAAAAAAAAAAAACTCAGGTTCTTAACTGAGTTCACTAGACTCTAATTCTTTTTAGATTTATTGTTTTATTTTTAAGACTCTCTTTGATAGGGAAAGACTAATGAGTCCGGGGAAACTGGGCTTAGAGATTTCTAGCCTTTTAACCCTTTCCTGGGCTGTCTGGGTCTTTTAAGGTCACAGCGTTCCCAGCCACTCGGAATGTCTTGCGACAGCTACACGAACTTGCCCCTTCCATCTTCTTCTATTTGGTGGATGCAGAGCAGGGACGACTGTGTGGATATCGGCTTCGAAAGGTAAGGAGGGGCCATCTTGACAGGACCCTTTGTAGAGGGGATGTGGGTGTCTCCTGGTCATTGGCTAAGAAGTGAATGAACTGTGCTACTCATTCTGTTATAAACTTAGATTAGCATAATCCTGATGTCTGATTCGAGGTCAGTCATTTGTTCGTATTTATTGGGCAGCTGCTGCATGGCAGGCATGGTTCCAGGTGCTGCAGACATATCGGTGCACAATAGACCACGTCTCTGCCCTCATGGAACCTTCTCATTTCACTTTCCTTTTCTACGGCAGAGAAGGGACATTTTTCTCCATTCTTGGGAGGGTGGGAGGTAGGAATAGGGTTGAGTAATGAGTTGAACTTTTATATAAAGATGATGTTATTGACTGACTCTTGATAGAATGTTGCTTTGAATTTTATTGCTAGAAATGGGGTCAGTTTGCTCTGATCCTGCCATCTTTTAGCCTAACTCTTGTAAACAGTGATAGACATTGGCTTTGAAGTCCAGCTCTGAAGCCTACAGGGGCTGGCCTTGGCCTTGTTAGCAGGACTGCGTGGAGTGGAGAAGTACTCTGGGGCGTGCACTCTCCAGAGAGGCCTCCCATCCTTTCCGTGAGGCCTTTTGAGAGACAGAGAGGTTAAGAGCTTGGACCTGGCTGCCTGGGTTTGAAGCTGAGATTTATCACTTATTAACTTGTTGACCTTAGGCATATTATATCTCTAGCTTTCTGTTTTCTTTACTGTAAAATAAGATCATATTAATAATAGCATGTATCTCATAAGGTTGTTGTGAGGATTCAGTGAGTTACTACCTGTAAATCACATAAAACAATGCCTGGCACATGGGCAGTGGCATCTAAGCTGGAGCTTTTGTTCTGAAAATGCAGTGCCCTTTCCAGGCATTTTGTAACAGCTAACCTTTAGCATACACAGCATTGGCAATAGTCTGCCCAGAAAACACATTCTTTACTCTGTGGGCGAAAAAAATTGTACTTCCAAGTTGATAAAAAGGGACCTTGAAAGAGATGGTTCTTTGTAGATAGAGGGGAGTGAGCTAGAGTGTAGGTGTCCCGAATCGTGGAGTCCTGGGGATGTCATCCAAGTGAACAGTGACCAAGGGAAGAAGACAAAGGAGGCAGAGCTTTCCGGGGGAAGTGAGTCAAGTGTGGGATACAGACTTTGACCTCCAAGTGCGTTTATCGCCTTTGCCCTTGTTTGGTGACCTTCCCCTCGGAGATGTTTCAATGAATTCTCATGTTTTCAAAGAAGGCCTGGGCAATGAAGGCTTATTTGTTATTAATGAACATTTTATTATTTAAAAAAATTTTGCATCATGAATATATTTTCATTGTAAGAGATTCCATTGATAAAGAGGTGTACAAGCAAAACGGGAACGGACCCTTGCAGCCCATTCCCAGCTGTCTTCCCCGCTGGGACGCCTGTCAGCAGTTGGCAGCACCTTTTCCTCCTCTCCTTACTGTGTGTTCATGAGACCATATTAGCAGCTGTATGGACACACGTGTGTGTCTCATGCATTCTTTTTCTTATGTGGAATTGACCTACATTTGTTGTTATGAAATTTGCTTTTTTCACCTACTGGCTTTTCTACCTCATTATTTAGTCAACCTATTTTTTATTACAGTAAATTATTGAGAAAAGTGCAAAATCATGAGGTTATGGCTCATGGTAATCACGTCAGGACTCAGGAAACACCAGCTCCCCAGAAGGCCCTCATGCCCCTTCCCAGTCACCAGCCCCCTATGAAATTCTACAGGACAGACATACAATTCCCATAGAATCACATAGCACCAGCTCTATGAAGTTCTATAGGACAGACATACAATTCCTATAGAATTACATAGCACCAGCTCTATGAAATTCTATAGGACAGACATACAATTCCTATAAATTACATAGCACCAGCTCTATGTAATTCTATAGGACAGACATACAATAACGTATTTAACCACGAATGTATATTTACTGGTTTCCCATAATCATAAAGAACCATACAGGAAATGTTTAGAGGTCCCTTCTAGCTTAACAATTTAGTGCTGTCCCCAGTACATAGAGATCTTAGATTTTAGTAATAGTAAATTTTCTTGGATATTTCCTACCCAGATAAACAATGGGATACTACTCAGTATTCTTCTCCTTTCTTACTGGTTTTAGTATCTTTCTTAACCAAAATCTAAAACTTCTTCATAAACTAGATCTTTTTTTTTTTTTTTTTTTTTTTTGTGGAGATAAGGTGTCACTCACTCTGTTGCCTGGGCTTGAGTGCAGTGGAGTCATCATAGCTCACTGAACCTTAAATTCCTGGGCTCAAGCGATCCTTCTGGCTCAGCCTCCCAAGTAACTGGGACTGCAGGCATGTGCCACCATGCCTGGCTAGTTTTTCTATGTTTTGTAGAGACAGGGTCTTGCTATGTTGCTTAGGCTGGTCTCAAACTTCTGGCCTCAAGTAGTCCTCCCATCTCAGCCTCCCAAACTGCTGGGATTACAGGCATGAGCCACTGCACCTGGCCCATAAACTACATCTTTACTGCCATTTTTCTAGGAGTTCTTATCTCTGTTCCTTCCAGCACAAAGCCCTCAAATAATGAACTGCAGGATGTGTCTGGCTGTAGCTGTTTCAGTTCTAAGTGTACTCTCCTGATTACAGGCTCTTTTGTCCCTATTCTAGGATCTCACCACAGAGCTGAGTTGGGAGCTGACCATTCCTCCAGAAGTTCAGCGGATTGTCAAGGTGAAGGGAAAACGCAGCAGCGAACACGTTCATTCCCAGGGCCGTGTGATGGGGGACCGCAGTGTGCTCTACAAGGTACAGCCAGCACTCTGGCATAAAGCAAGGGCTTTAGAATCAGGCAAACAAGGGCTTGAAGTCTGGCTGTAGGACTTGGTGGATATATGACCTTGGGCAAGTCATTTAATCCCTTTGAGCCTTAATTTATTGTCTGTGGAATGGGCATAATATTGTGTGTTGGAAAGGAGTCAGGGGTGACTCAGAGGCTTTAGGTCTTGGACACTGAAGGATGGGGTTGCTGTTGACTGGGGAGGACTGAGGGAGGAGCAGGCTTTAGGCTAGAACAGTTGAGTTTGGGTCATGTTAAGTTTCAGATGGGAGAGTCTGGGCGGGAAAAAAAAAAAAAAGTTTCAGATGGGACACCTAAGAAGAGATACTGAGATGGCAGTTTGTTGGTGAAGTTTAGAGTGCAGGGGAGAGCCTGGCTTGGATATAAATTTGGGCATTGCCAGTACCCATAAATAGTGTTAAAGCCATGAATTGGCTGAGATCACTATAAGGGAGAGTATAGATAGAAATGGCCAAGGCTGGGCACAGTGGTGCCCCTGTACTCCCAGGTACTTGCGAGGTGGAAGGATCACTGGAGCCCACGAGGTCAAGTCCAGCCTGGGCAATGTAGCGAGACCCCATCTCTAAAAATAAATAAATGAATAAATAAATAAATAAATAAATGTTAAAATTTTTAAAAATTTAAAAAAAAAATGCCGAAGGCTTGAGCACTGCGTAGTGTGTTTCATTGTGAAGAGACTCAGGAGATGGAGAACAACTCACAAGAGAGACTGAGAAGGAGCTGCCAGCAAGGAAGGAAAGCCAGGGAGTGGGTGTGCCAGGATCCAGATGAGAAAGTGTTTCAAGGAGGCCGTGATCACCTGTGTTATGCGGTACTAGTAGGCCAACTGAGATGAAGGCCAAGACTCAGCCATTGGATTTAGTGATGGGGAGGGTGCTGGTGACCTTGAGAACAGGTTTGGTGGAGAGAAAGGACATTGCTGGAGCAGTGTCCTTCGGTCAGTGAGTGGGCAGATGTGGGTTACCATTTGCTATCTGTGACTGGAGAAATTGCTCAGCTACTTTAGGACTTTCCTCTTGTGCAAAATGTGGACAATACTAGCGACCTTGCGTGGTTGTTTAAGGGATTAAATGAAGTGCAAGGCACCTGGCATGGCACCTAGTACCCAGCAGACAGAAACAAGGGCAGTGATGAGAAACTCTAAATGGAAGCTCTTCTAACCAGAACCTTAGTTCCTCTGCCATGCTGGAGAGCCGCAGGGTGGCCTCATGGCACAGGGCTAGCAGTGGAGTGGAGCAGTGATGTGTCGTCATGGTTCTGAAGGAGTTTTTCTCTGTTCCCAGAGTCTGAATCCCAACCTGCTGGCTGTAGTGACAGAGAGCACAGACGTACACCATGAGCGCACCTTTATTGGCATCTTCCTCATCGATGGTGTCACTGGGCGCATTATCCATTCCTCTGTGCAGAAGAAGGCCAAGGGCCCTGTCCACATCGTGCATTCAGAGAACTGGGTGGTGGTAAGTGGTCACTACCAGGGATACACGGTAGCTCAGTAGGTCTTCCTACATCTTAAATCCTTTCCAGAAATCCAGTTGCTGCTTTGTGTTTTCATGGGATCCCAAGCCCCCTGGATGGCAGCAAAGTGTGCTGGTTAGGGGGCTAGGCTCAGGAATCAGAGGTTTGATCCTACCTCTTCCGTTTCTTGACTGTACCACCCTGAACTAGTTATGCACCCTCACTGTGTTGTATCATTAGTGAAACAGGGATAACAAGAGTCACCTTCAGTCTAGCTAAGAACAGTGCTTGGTACCTAGTAAGGACTCAGAGGTTAGCTATTATTATGATTACATCTAAGAATCTTGAGAATTCCTTTGTCTTTTGGTGAACTTGGGATAACCTAGGTAAAACTACCTTGAAAGTTAGTAAACTTGGTAGCAAGGAAGAAAATTGGGGTGCTAGTGGTCCTTTTCCTTCCTGGATCTGCAGCTAACTGGACAAGGGCCTTCCAGGGTAATTTCCCTTTCGATTGGAACCAGCAGCTAAGCCCTGAGCTGCCTCCTCTCTCTGCAGTACCAATACTGGAATACGAAGGCTCGGCGCAACGAGTTTACTGCACTGGAGCTCTACGAGGGCACTGAGCAATACAACGCCACCGCCTTCAGCTCCCTGGACCGTCCCCAGCTGCCCCAGGTCCTCCAGCAGTCCTACATCTTCCCCTCCTCCATCAGTGCCATGGAAGCCACCATCACGGAGCGGGGCATCACCAGCCGACACCTGCTGAGTGAGTGCCTGGGGGTCTCTGGGGTGACTGGGTTCCCTTAGGCAGCCACACTGAAGGGGACACGTTGCTGGCAGAGCCCCATTTGACCCCCTCATAACGGAAGGGTGTGAGGAAGGCTGTATTTCAGTGGAAAAAGTTCCTTAGTTCAGCTTTGCCACCTATAAACACGACCACTTCTCTCTCAGTCTTCATTTCTGGTGAACCACTTCGTTTCTCTGATTGGCATTTGCACCTACCTCAGAAAGTCAGTCCCTAACAGCAACCTTAACATAGCTGGACTGTGTTGACAGGCTGCAGAAACCGGCAGGGCTTAGGATCTTATCCTTGTGTGGCCCAAGTGCAGGACGTGGTGATTATTTAACAGGCTTTTGTGCCACTTGATGTTACCAAAACGTTCGGAACTCTCAGCTCTGACAGGCACTCGGCATTACTATTTTATTCTCGAATGTGAAGAAGACAGCCCTCCTGGCAGTCTGCCAGCTTCTGACACCATTACTGAAACTGGCGCTCTAAAGGCCCTGGGCGTGTAGCCCTCCCCATGCAGCACTGCAGCGGTGCACACGGCCTGCGTTTGCTCAGTGGGAAGGAGACTTCCTGGCCTGGGAGTTGTTATTGCGGGGAAAGGAGAGAAGGATGAAGAGGTCCAAGTGTCCTTTCATACTCTTCTCTTTCATCATTTCCCATATCTTGATTCTAGAACTCTATTTTCTGATGTCTCAGGATGATGTGTGAAGAAAACAGTATCTTCAAAAGTGGGAACCTCATTCAGACCAATATGTATTATTGGATTACTGTTTTTGGCTGTTTTTAAGGGAGCTTCATTGACCTGTTTTTTTTGTTTGTTTTAACCTGTATTTTAAAAATCTGTGATAATGACATTTTTGTAACTGACCCTCATTGGGGATTGGATCTGTGTGAACATTTATTTCTTCCTGTGCAGTTGGGCTACCTTCCGGAGCAATTCTTTCCCTTCCCAAGGCCTTGCTGGATCCCCGCCGTCCCGAGATCCCAACAGAGCAAAGCAGGTGAGACCCTTGGGGATGGTGCCGAAGGCTCTGGCCTGATGGTACTTAACCTCATTGACTAAGTGTGGTCCTCAGTCTGCCACGTGCCTTTGTGCTGGGCTGGGAGCAAGCCTGACAAAGAAGTCAGCCTGCGTGAGCCGAGCTTACGTTCTGGTGGGAGATGGACAATAAATAAGATAAATGAGTAAAATATGTACTATGCTAGGTACTTGTAAGTGCTAATGAGGAAAAATAAAGACAGGGTGTGAAGGTCACGGGGCACGTGCGTGGGTGAAATTGGGATAGGGTGGCCTGGGAAAGCCCCCTGAAAAGGTGACTTTTGAGTGAAGGCCTGAAGGAGGTGAAGGAGCTGGCCGGGTGGCTGACTGAGGAAGAACTTTCCAGGCAGAGGGAACAGGCAGCAAACATGCCCTGAAATCATGCCTGGTGAGTTTGGGGAGGGCAGGAAGCCCACGCTGATGGAGCAGTGAGTGGTGGGAGATGCTAGGAATGAGGTCGCAGGGCTGACGGGCCGGATCCCATGGGCAAGCCAACAACTGGTTCACGGTTAGCATCAGTGTTTGTACTTCCAACCACCATCTCTGCAGATTTCCTCACCTCCGTCCTGAATTCACCTCGGGGTGTGGGGAGGTGTCTTTGGTATGTGAAGAATGGAGAGGAGGTTCGAGTTGGGAAAAACACGAATGATAATCAAGTTTTAGAGGAGAAATGGGGACTGAGAGGTGCTCTGGAGTGAAGAGCAGGAACTGGCCCAGTGGTTCAGTGTGTTGGTTTTAAAATGGCCCTGACTTTCCTCCTCTGGTGTGAAGTGCCGGTCACTTGTAATTTCTTTTCAGATTTAGAACAAGGTGTAGGAATGAAGATCTCTGTCTTACTCTCCAGACAGCTAGCTTTCTTGCAGGCCTTCCTAACATTCTGCTGCTAAATTTTTAACTACCTAATGCAAGCAGCTCTCCAAGGAGATTGGAAGCTAGATATGTAGCCTGGAAACCTCCCGGGACTCGGGAAGGGCAGCCAAGAGATCCCTTTACAGCAGGTTTCAGAGTGCCTGTCTCGGCTGTTTTGCAGAGAGGAGAACCTAATCCCGTATTCTCCAGATGTACAGATACACGCGGAGCGATTCATCAACTATAACCAGACAGTTTCTCGAATGCGAGGTATCTACACAGCTCCCTCAGGCCTGGAGTCCACTTGTCTGGTGAGTAGAGCTCACAGCCCAGTCTGTGCCACCTTCTCCACAGCCACCCGGTGTGACAGCTGCTTTTTGTTGCACCCTTGGGAAAACAGCTGAGGATTCCATTTCCTTTCTTACCTGAGTTTAAGGCTATGGTGGATCGTTGGTTGCTTCTTCCATAATTCTTGTTCTGTCTGCCTTCCAGGTTGTAGCCTACGGTTTGGACATTTACCAAACTCGAGTCTATCCATCCAAACAGTTTGATGTCCTGAAGGATGACTATGACTACGTGTTAATCAGCAGTGTCCTCTTTGGCCTGGTTTTTGCCACTATGATCACTAAGAGACTGGCACAGGTGAAACTCCTGAATCGTGCCTGGCGGTAAAGACCAAAGACTCTGCCAGAGAGCGGAGAGCCGAGGCGGAGTGTGGGATGGATGAGAAGCTACAGCTGCACTTTGGCAGATCGGTGGAGTATGTGTGTCGAGTGCTCATCTCAGTTAAGAGATGTGGGGAAGAAGGTGGACCTTCCCGTAGAACTTTTGGGACACACATGGTGCAGAATCCTACCATGGACCAAGACATAACTCACTCTCAGCTGAGAATCTCAAAGCATCTTGATTGACTTTCCCCTGAAGTCCGGAGGCTGCTGGGCTATTTCCTTCCTTTGCCCTTCCATGAATGTTCTGTTTCTTAATAAGGCCTCCAACAGATTTTTCTCTTTTGTGAGGCCTGTTTCAGTTGGTTTTACTTTGCCTTCTGTGTTTATCCAGAAATCTTTCTGACTTTTTCCCTGTCTCTTGCTTCAAAGTCAGAAGGGAACTCTCCTTGCCAACTCCACCTTATAGGTGCACTTGCTGATTTACATTAGGGAGAAATAGGGTCCGTCCTTAGCTGAGGTTTCTCTCCAAAGTAACTTAGGGTTGAGGAATCTGTACATGGTGTCAAAACTAATTTTAACTGAACCTGTCAATGCTCTCATTTATTAGGTTGGGCCACCCAATCTTCTTTCAGTTTATCAGAACCCAAGTCCATAAGAGCATCTTGGCTTGTTGGTCATTGCTTACACTTTTCACCTGGTATGTGTCAGAGCTGAGGCCTTGTAAAAACTACTGATTCTCTAAACCTTGGAGAGATTTCAGGGGAGGAGAGAAATCTCATTTCACCCACAGGCTGGTCTGGTCATAACCTAGTTAAGGAAAGATGTCCCTGTGTAAGAGCCCCATTATTTATTTTTAGTCTTAGATATAAATGAACATGTGGGTTGTTATATTTCTCTTCAAATGAGATTTCAATCTTAAGGATCTAACCTTTGAAGCATTAAAGAGAAGAGAACAAGGGCAGGCAGGGATAGTAAGTGGGCGTGTGGGCTGCTGTGTCTCTCCTACCAGCTAAAGAAATCTTAAAGACTTTCTCTTGGTCACGGATTTGGAGAATGATGGCGTTTTTCTTTACTGTGAAGAATGAGATGTACCGCGTAGACCATCTCTAGCCCTGTGGTGAGAGAGGTACGGCTCGAGTATCTGGAATAAAGAAAATGATGAATGACACTGATTGAAGTCCTTTTTTGTGTCTTAGGAAGATCACACTGAGGCTTCTTTCACATTAGAGGGGGAAAAAGCAGTGCAGAAATGGAGTAAGTATATTTTAGTAGGGACACGTGCCAATTTAATCATATACAAGTGGGTCTAGGTTATTTTAAAACAAATTTTTCATCTTTCTGTAGTCATATGCTGATGGTAGATCATGGCAGAGAGGGAAGAAAAACAGGAATCATTTTACTTTAGTAGTAAAATTGTCAATTTGATATTAATGAGTGAACATTTCAGCATCTGCGGAAATAAGAGGCATCTATTTCATCCTGACCCAAGTATATTTTGTTTAACGTGAGCTGAGAGAAGGGATTAGGTACAAGTTAAAAAAATTCTGCCTTAGGCCGGGCGCGGTGGCTCATGCCTGTAATCCTAGCACTTGGGAGGTCGAGGCGGGAGGATTGTTTGAGCTCAGGAGTTCGAGACCAGCCTGAGCAAGAGCGAGACCCCGTCTCTACTAAAAATAGAAAGAAATTATCTGGCCAACTAAAAATATATACAGAAAAATTAGCCGGGCACGGTGGCGCATGCCTGTAGTCCCAGCTACTTGGGAGGCTGAGGCAGTAGGATCGCTTAAGCCCAGGAGTTTGAGGTTGCTGTGAGCGAGGCTGATGCCACGGCACTCACTCTAGCCCGGGTAACAGAGTGAGACTCTGTCTCAAAAAAAAAAAATTCTGCCCCAGTTTTGAGAAAGCCTGGAATTTTGACTGGGGGGTGGGGGAGGAGGATGTCACCCTCCCTGGAAAATACACCCCCTCCCCATAGTCATGTGGGGGCTGAGCCCAGAGGCTGGCTGCCCCCCAGGTGGATGGGGGGTGGGGACACCTGCATGGGATATGCATACCGTGGGTGTGACAGTGGGGTTACCCCCCACTCCCCACCCCCGGCTCCTGCCCTCTTCTGGGAGGGTCTCTGGACCCCTCCGGCCCACTCCATGGTCAGCCTGTCACCCTTGGCAGTTTTTAGGGGCCAGAGGCCTCTCCTGGGGGGCTATGGCCCCCACCCGCAGGAAGCCACTCCTGCGGTGGGTGGGGCTACAGCTGCCCAGTGCTAAGGCCCTGGGGGCTTTTGGGGGCACCTGTGACAGCATTAGCCCAGCTCCCAGCCCGGAAGGGCCCTCAGCCCCCACCAGCCTCTGCTGCTTCAGGGGCTCGTCCCAACAGGCTGGGGTGACCTGAGGAGCTGGCCCAACACACACTGTTGGGCTGATGGGCGAGTGTGTGCCCCGGATGCAGGCATGGGGCCAGCGGGGCTATCTCGGGTGGGTACAGATGCCCAGTTGGGGCAGTGATGACCAGTGGGGGGATGCCCAGGGCCAAGGGTGGGGTGGATGGGCTGCAGTCAGGGAGGGCTTCCCGGAGGCGGTGTCCAAAGTGCCCTGTGAAGGCTGTGCTGAGGAAGGGCCCTACTAAGCTCCAGGGGCACAGGCACACGGGACAGCCCAAGATGTGGTCCTCCGGCTAGAACAACAAGAAAGGAGGCAATGGGCACCTCCCTGGGATCAGGTGGGGCGAATGTGGGGAGAAAGCGGGAGAGGCAGCGCGGGCCCCCTGGGCAGGGCCTGGGGGTTCTGGGTGCCCTGGAGAAACAGCTTCCCTTTGCCCTGGGCCAGGGCTGCCCTACAAGCCCAGGGCCACAGGGAAGCTGCAGCCCTCAGTCCTGGGCTAGTGGGGCCCCCCAGCTTGGCTCAGCACTGGAAGGGCCCAATTTCCAGTCTGTCTCCCCCCAGAGCCCTGATGGCAGCACTGGGTCCCAGCTCGCTCCATGCCACCTGGCCCGGGCCTCAGTGGCTGGGGGCCAGTCAGTGGGTGACAGGGCAGAGCCCCTCCTGGGACGGCACTGACTGTCAGATGTTCTGGGGGCTAGACTTGCTTGGTGGTGGGAGCACTGTCTGGCCACCTGTCCTGGCTGGACATCATGCTGTGGGGACACTGGAATGTGCTCCTGTCTCTACCTTGGCCAGCCCCACTGCCTGGGACCTCCCGGGACTTTGTGGATCTGACAAAAGCTGCAGCCAGCATTCTTTCCCCTCCCTCCCTGATAGAGACGAAGGCTGTCCCTCCTCGCTCTCCTGACAAGGGCCAGAGCAGAAGGATGGATGTGACTGGGGCAAAGGGGTCATAGGAGGTGGCTGTTTGAAGAAGAATTTACTGCAAACAGCAGTTCTGCCCACTGTCCTCTGCCGTAGGCGAACTGCATGTAGCAGGAAGCAATTCTTCACCTGCCAGTTTGGCCCAGAAACAAAGAACTGAACAGGGCAAGTGGGAGGGGGTCGGCTTTCCCTGTTTATAAAAACCCCCATGAAACCCTCTTCTGTGCGGACTTTCTTTTCGAACTCAGCCCACTTGCACCCGGGTAAATAAACCAGCCATGTTGCTCCCACATAGCTTGTGTATGAAATGTGTCCTTTGGGTCATTCACCCTTTCATCTGGAACTCAGAGCCTCACCTGTAAAATGGGGATGATAAAGTGCCTATGAGGTTGTTGGAAGGATTAGGCAAGATGATGTATGTAAAGTAAGCTCATTGGGACAAAGTAAGTGCTCAATGAAGCCTCGCTTTGAAAAAGGGAAAGAATGAATTAGCACCAATGAGAAAGGCATGATCTGCACAGTCAGACGCCACAGGAAGGTCAAAGACTGGACACCAACGTGCTCTCAGAGAGGCTCAATCAGCCCAATGCTTCTGGCAGACTGCGGCTTGCCACCTGTCATCTGGGCTCAGTGGAACTTACCCATCAGGCCTTGCATCTGACCTCACCACCTCTGGGGGTCCTCGCATGCCTAAGTGTGAGCTTCCCCTGTCCCCCTCACAAAACCATGCTGATTCTGATCCTGGAATTTTTTTTGCCTGTTTATCCTCCAGCCTGTAGTTCCTGGAGGGCAGGTGCTAGCTGGCACACACCTGCATCCCGGCAGTTGCTTAATCAATGAACAGACACGAAGTCTTTCCGGATCTAACTTGAGAGTGGTGGTAGAGGAAACCCCATCTGCGGATGAGAGAAGGAGGCTGAGTTTTGGGGGTGGTTTCCAGAGAAGAGGAGAGAGTACTGGCAGCTAAAAGGAGTGGCCAGTCTAAAGGCCAAGCGTTTTCCTGAGGGGGAGGGGACCTGTGGGTTTAAAGGCAGGGCTGGGGGAGGGGAGAAACCACTGAGCAGGAGAGATGGCTGGCGCTGGAGACGGGGAAAGGCACCTGAGGAGGCAGGAGGAGGGAGGCGTGGGGACGGGGAGGAGGGTTGGCCCTGGCCAGGCCAGGACAGCACTTCTTTGAAGACTGGAGAGCGGGAGGAGGCGAGGCATTGAGAAATGCCCTGGAGGTTCTCAGCAGAGCAGGTCCGCGGTTGCGATGGAGAGGAGCGCTGGGAGCAGCAGTGATTTACACGGTGGAGGGTGGGGCAGGGGGCGCAGACGTACTCACAGGGGATCGGAAAGGCCCGGGGTAACTTCGGTTAAGTCCGGGTTCAGTCCTGGAGAGGAATCCGAGGGGAAAGGCTGGTTGGACCGAGAGCCTGCTCTCAGAGGAAAGCGGTACTGCGGGGTGCCGGAGGAAGAGCAGCTGGGAAGTAGGAGTGCCCGGGCCTGGACTAACCTGGGAGTGGGGCAGACACACTCCCAGGATCAGGGAAGGGACGCTTGAGGAAGGGGGGCTCTGAGAGAGGGAGTGTCTGGAGGACTGGATGGGGGTCTCTGGAGGTGACTTCTGGGACAAGAAAGTCGGGGCGGGGCTGTGAAAAGATGCACTTTCCCCCCACTGTCCGTTCCTCGCCCACCGCCTGAGCCCTGGGGTCCGAAGCCCCCGGGTCGGGGGTTCAGTGGCGCGGGAGGGGCGGGGCCGGAGAGCGGCCTCTCGGGTCCATCAGGTAAACTAGAATTCTTTGAAGGAGGCCAAACGGGCGTACTGAAAGCTGCGCGCGCACCCAGCAAGAGCCAGCCCCGCCCTCCCCTGCCCGGAGTGGGCGGGGACAGCGACTGCGCACGTGCACTGCTTATATTGTGACGCCGCGGCATCTCCGGCCCCCCGCGGCTGCCTGGCCACGCCCCTCTCCTTTCGTCTTTCTCATTGACCAATGGGCTGGGAGCCTTTGGGCCACGCCCACACAGGTGTTTCCCTAGTATTGCCCTGGTAGCGCCGGTTCTGGCTCAGTTGCCCTTCTGCGCGGTAGCGAGCAGGAGCGAGTTCGCAGTGGTTGTGGGGATCTCACAATGCGATCCTGTAGATCCCATATTTACCCTCCCCTCCACGGGATGTCGGTAGACACCGGACAGCAAAAATTGGCCAGGGCCAGGAAAAAGGTAAAACGCGCCGGGTCGCGGCTCCCGACCCAGCCCGAGGCTCCCTCCCATGGCAGGACTATGGCCACAGTCTGTGCCACTCCTGAGACACGCAGGGCTATCCCCACAGCGCCCCTTGACTCCCCTCATCAAAGTCTTCTCAGACAGCCCCGCCCCTTCAGCAGCCCAGCCCCCGCCCTGGCCAGTTGCCCCAGGGTGACTTTGGGCTGGGGACTCTGGGGCTCCCCGCTCTGGACTCAGCCCTCGCCTCCTGCTGCCCCCAAACCCCTCTCCCTGGGCTCTGTGGGCTCCAGTCTCCAAGGACCTGGGTTCTGGCCCTGCGTTCCCCTCCCCCACCACGGAACAGAGAGTGGGGCATAGGGAGGGAGGAGTGGAATGTAGTTATGTCACAATCCCCCTGAGAACTGTCATTACTGCGGAGAGCCTGGCCTTTGCTCTTACCACCCAGTACCCCTCTAAGTGTTTTCACTCCCTTTCTGGTTTCTCTGTGGCACACATTTCCAACTGGAAGGGGACTAAGGACTACGGAATTTAGGACTGAGAGGTTTCCGGCTCCCTTACTCCCTTAACTTAGACGTTGGCAGTATGAAAAGCCTACACTTCACCAACAAGCTCAAAACGTTGACAATATCTCTGGGTGGCAATGGGAGCGCGGGTTTGGTTTGGTTTTCTCCCAGGTTTCCACTCTCCAGAGAGATTTTACAATTTTTTCCTGAGTTCTCTCCCTCACGTTCACTCCGTCGTCTCTGGCATGAGATCTACTTACCTTCTGTAGAACAGATCCTGGGAAACAACTTCACAGCCTTGCTCTTCCCCAAATCCCTTCTCAACCTGGGGTTCCCTGATGCCACAGGGTGTCTTTCTGAAGCATCAGTTTTGCCTGATTTTCTTGAGAGAGAAAAAACACTAATGTACTTAGGGATGGTGTTTGCACAAATTTAGTAAAATCATAATGGTCTTCTCTCTGAAATGCTGCTTGGCTTGTCCTAGATTCACTAGGGGTGTGCCTTCACCATCCTCTGCGTTAGGATACGTTGCAAAGTTGGGGAAGTCCTGGGGTGCAGCCCTAACAGATGTGTAAGAAAGGGCCCCGCTGTCTGATTCCAAACCACACAATGTACAGTTCCTGCGCTTGCTTTCTGCCTCTGCCTTTGGTTTTGCCCCCTGGCTGCTGCAGATTCATGGCAAAACCCCGGAGCTTGGAGTCAGAGACTGAATTTAAATTCCATTATTGCCTTTTTTAAAAAGCCATGTTATCAGTCCGTTTCAGTCATCAAGTGATCATTACAACTTGTATGGTTGTGGGCGGCATTAAATCAGATGGTGTACACAATGAGAGTCTTTTATAAAAACTGTAAAGTAAAAAATAAAGAAATAGCTGTAAGGTAGAATGTGACTATGGGCTCACGGTCCTCACAAGTATTACTGGTTTTCCTTCCCACAGTTGGTGGAGTATCAACTGAAGCGCAACCTCCCATCATCTTATATAAAGAACAAAAAGAAAAAAGTTAAAAATGGTGGCAGCTCTGAAACAACTGCTCCTGATGATGGTTGCTGCCAGCCTGAGGATGTGAGTCTTGGCTGGCCAGGCCCCCGGGGACAGGGGCTTAAGGGAAGGAAGTAAGGAGTACTGGTTAAGATTGTGGGAAAAGTGTCGCATATTGGGTGAGAATTCTGTGTTTGAATCCTCCCTCTCCCTCTCCTAGGGGTATGATTTAGGGCAAATTGATCTCTTTGGGCCTCTCTTTTCACCCCTGTAAAACAGGGGTAATGTTTTATTTACATTTATAGAAGTTTAAATGAGTTTTTTTTTTGTTGTTTTTATATTAATTCCTAGTTCAGGGCCTGGTGTAGACATTCAATAAATGGTCGTTGCTGTTTGACTTTCCGCAGCCTCCAGGGGAAGTGAGGCCAGTGAGAGCAGCCACTTGCCATCTCGCTCTCCCTGTCTCTGCAGCAGGGTGTGGTGCAGAGAGCCCCAGGCACGAGGATTAGGAGAAGATCTGAATTTTGAGACCATTTTTGCCACCACCTTGCTGGGTAATTCAGAAAAATCACTTTCTCCCCTGGGCCTCAGTTTCCTCCTCTATCAGTTAATGTTGTTGGATTCGATCAGTGTCTTTCAAACTTACTTTTTAGCTGTAGCCCCCTTTGTTCAAGTGAAACCTCACGCGGAAGGCTGGTTTTAAAATGGAGGTGAGGGTCTGGAGCCCTGCCAGATTTCCTCCGCATCCTGGGCCTGAAGAAAGGGCCCCGTGAGTGTACTAAGAGCTGCGACACTCAGAGACTTTTCCATCTATTTGTTTCTGCCTCTGGCAAAGCAGCAGGCAGCCCTTTGGAAGGATGGTGCAGGCCCCAGTATTGATCTCCCTCCTTCAGCATTTTGTTTCCCTGAGCCCACTTCTTCCGTGCCTGACTTTCTTGCCTGTCTCTAAGGCACTTCTTTGCCCCCTGCCCTTGTTTTTCCCTTTTCGTCTCCTGTAGATTCAGGATATTCTGAAGGTGCTGGTGTCCAACCTTAACTGTCCCAGTGGGGTAGCACTCCCCCAACCGGACAAGTGCAAGATGAGGCAATGCCGAGACCCCTCTCCGGCTTGCTCTCTCCCAGCTGTGCATGCCCCTGCGGCTTCCCTGCCTGGGGGACACTTTGCTTCTGGCTTACTCTGTGTTGCTGCCATTAATCCCTTGGCCTGTCTGTCTGCTTCTTCCCCTGCCTCACTGATTGGGCTTTTTCCCTTCCCCCTTATCATTTATCATCTTGTAAAAGTGAGACATACCTTGAAGGTTAAAGGTAATTTAGGAATCACTTTTGGAGCAGATGTGTGGGATTTGGGCTTTTAAATGGTACTATCAGACTAGGAGAGATTTTTAAAAAACTCAGCAAACCTTTAGGTCTGGCCCTCTGGGCATCTCCCCAAAAACCAGTAGACCACATACAAGTTTGTGATTTTTTGAGTTGATTCATTTTGGTTTGAGAGTAGGGAATATACAGTTGAAAGAAAGAGTTTGCATCATAGTTGTGAGAATTGACATTATTTTTTCAGAGGAACTAACTGTAAAGGATGTGAGGTTATGCAAACAGATGAGTGACCAGGACATTCTGCCCCTAATTGCTTTTAAAAATCCAATGGACACTTAGCCATATGCACTGGGCTCTTGGTAGCAAAGTTACTTTGCTAAACAGTGGAGAAAATAGATGAGGAGGTGGGACTGCATGCTGAGGGAGGCAAAGTCCTCGGAAAGAGCAAGGGAGAATGTAGGAACGTTCCACATTCTCAACTGTGGGAAGGTTGGTTCCAAATGGACTTGAGGCTGGAGGAGGTGACATTTGAGGCCAGTTTGAAGGTTAAATGTGGGTAAGATTCATCCGTAAGGAGAGTGGGGGAGGCAGAGGGAGCAGTGAGGTCATGGCCAGCATTGTGAGCTCATAGAACATCTCTCAGGGACACAGGGAGCTGGGTGGGGGCAGGGCATCGGGGTACACAGGGCTAGGAAATGACCTCAGAATGTGATGTTGGCTCTTCCTCCACACCTGACTTGCCTGGGGGCCTCTGCCAAGCCAGAGGAGCAGGGCTTGACACAGAGCCAGATCCTGTGGGAGGTGGGCACAGGAGACACTGGGACAGGGCACCAGTAGAGAGTCTTTCAGTCATCACAGCTGTTTCCCACGGTCAGTCAGGTCTGCCCCGGTGCTGTGACTCACCTTTTTGGCTCAGAGGAGACACTGAGTGGCATGGAGAGGGATGCACAGGCCTGGAGGAGTCCTGGGACCATGTATGTGGCTTTTGCTCTGCCAGTGGTCTCAGCAGTTAAGGGATCTGGGGCCTTAGTTTCCTCACGAGAAAATTATTAGTCTGTTGTGATGCTCTAAAATTCTGTGCCCAGCCCAGGTCCCTCTTCTCTGGAAATGAAGGCCCATATCCCGATCTTTCCTTCTTACTGTGTGTAAACTCTCTATATCAATCACTATTTCTCAAGTAACTTGTATTGCAGGAGTGCAGGCCTGAGGTTGCAGTATCCTCAGTAGAGCTGACAACATTTCCAGAAACAGGGAATAGTGGAGAGAGAAAAACATTTTTAATGGGATGGGACATTTTGAGCAGAGTAGGCATTTTTTTTAAACTCCATTCTTAGTTGCAAGACTTAAAATTATGAAATAACTTGGTTGCTCACAAAATAATCATGGTATATGTATTGAAAAGTCCTCAGAAAAATCCTTTTTTCCTGCTTCTGAGTGTTCCTGTGTCTAATCCTAGAGGTCAGTGGGAACCCAAGATGCCAAGAGGGACCCAGAGCCTGCCAGGGTCCCCTGAAGTCTCATGCCTGGCCTGCTGCTCAGTCCCTGCTCTTACCTGTTAGATTCAGCTGTGGACATTGTCAAGGCAATGCTAGGTTCCAGGGCCATGGTCACAGTCTACTTGCAGAGATGCAGAGACAACCTGGTTCATTCTCAGGTCCCCCAGCCTCTGCAGCACTTGCTCTAAGGAGGGAAGTAGCTTTGGGTTTTCAGAGGCCAAGGCCGAAGGGTCGGGAGAGCAGGCAGCCCTTTCCCTGGAGAGAGGTGCAGCCACTTCCTCCCCAGAGCTGGCTCCCATGACCAGGCCTTGGCTGTCCCGCAGTCTTCTCCTGTCAGGCTGCTCTTCCATTCTCTGCCCGTCTGGCCTGCTGGACACGAGAAGATTTCTAGAGCCAGGGGCTGGGGCTGAGAGTTAGGCCCAAGCCTGGAGGGAGGGTGGATGAGGCTGCAGTCAAGCAAGCGGGGCCAGCTGGGGGCGGGGGTGGGCTTTTCCATGGCTCAAGTCCTAAATGTGAGGACTATCCCCTAACTGCTATCCCAGGAAAGAGGTGTCATGACCTCCAGGTTGCCGAGAGTCATAGGGCAAACAACTGGGCACTGGTTTCTCAGGTGCTTTCTGGGTTGGGTAGGTGTTTCTGGAGCTACGAGGTGGGGTGAGGGTGGTGGCCATGAGACTATGGTTTATTCTCTTTTTACCTCCAGGGGGCAGGGAGAGGCTTCTAGTTGGGCAACTGTTTTTCCTAAAAAGGCCTGAATCAGAAATATAGCCCATGGTTGGGCAAGGTAAGGGGAAGGGAGGTCAGGAAGAGAATGAGAGAGAGAGAGAGAGAGAGAGAGAGAGAGAGGGAGGCAGGCAGACAGACAGCTCCATTGACCACAATGACCACTCCCCACACTTCTCTGCACAGTAGGCGCCCAGGTTAGGGTCACGCTGCGGCACCAAGTGGCCTTCTGGAAGAACAGTGCCTTTCTTCCTCCTGTCACACACACCTTCCTCTCGCTGCTGTGGCTGCTGCAGGTCAGAGCCTGGTGCTGTCTTTTGCTGAGCTCCAGGGACAACAAGGTCCTCGTGTGTCAATGGAGGAGGTCGTGCAGCCCCTGCTTTGTGCTTTGGCTGCTGGAAATGCTGCCAAGTGGTCCGAGGCCTGGGCAGGCTGTGTCCACACCCCCGAGGGGCTCCCAGCATGTGTCACTGTCACTGACTGCAGCAACACCTGTCTTGCCTGCTCTGCACCCTTGTGTCCATGGCACCAAGGTGTCTCTTCTCTCCTGCATGGCTCCCTAAGTCCTGCTTTGTTCTGTGACAGGGGCCCAAAGACTGCACTTCCCCTGTGCCACCATCTGCTGATGACACCGAGTCACCTGGCGGTGTCTCTTCCCGTGATGCTAGTCTCACTAGCATGGAATTACTTGAGGTTTGTGCCTCTTCCCCCTTTGCCCACTGCCTTCCTGTGTGCTTGTCCCTTCCCTAAGGACCAGACCCGCCATGGCTTCTCTTCTCCTTTCGCAGGGAACTTGGTTCTAGAGCCAAGTGCCCTTCCTGGGGACTGGGATGGGGGAAGCTAAGACCAGGCTTTGTCTGGAGGTTTGGGGAGATAAGACTGTCGGAATGAGCTTGGCCTACCCCACCCCTGGCTGAGTCTTACTGGAAATTGAATGACCACCTCATAATGTTTCTTCCTAAACAGGACTGTGATGCTGATGGTGGCTCTCATCTTGTGGACAAAATCAAGCGAGTGTCCCCTGTCGGGACAGCAGTCCCTAGGCGAGGGAGTCAGGGCAGGCTACTGCCCATGACCCTCTTTCCCATTGAGCCACCTGCACCCCTGACCCCTGTCTTCATCCCTAGGACTTTCTCATCGACTGAGAGCCTGCGACGACTTTCTCAGCATATCAATCCTCTTGTATCTGAGGTACCCCAGAAATTAGGGCCCAGAAGGGGGGCGAGGGGGAAGGAAGTATGATAGGAGGAAATGGAGGCAGGGGTTCGTGAGAGAGATGATCGTGGGACCAGACGACTTGCTGGGGAACGCTGGGCAAGTCGCCTCTTCTCTGGGCCTTCCCCCTTGAGCTGTGCAGGACAAGGAGCTGGACCACAGGCCAGGCACGTGTCTATCCTGCTGTGGGAACACAGGCGAGAGCTGCTCAGGAGGGAGGGACGGGGGGGGAGATAAGAATGCTGAGAAGTTGGCACAGAGGGATGACGGGAGGAGGGGTCCAAGTTAGGCAGAAAAGAAAATTTTGCCAGTTGATGGGGAAGAAGGGAAGTCAGAGGGCTTAGCCATGAGGGGACAGAGCGTCTCTGAGTGAACCCTCATCTCTTTTAGTCTACATCCTATGTCAATGGAGCGGGCCTTTCATCGTCCATCAACCTGAAGGAAATAGAGGTAAGTGGCCCTGAATTGTGGCCCAGTGACCCTGCAGGCCAGCCCCTGACCTCCTCCCACAGTGGGGGCTGGGTGCCCCTCTGCCAGCTGAGATAGCCCACAGACCCCCAACCATAATGATTGTTCTCTCTACCTCTCCCCCCAACCCTCCTCCAACTCCTCCTCTGTGCGTGTGCTTCAGCACCGGTACCACGAGCTGACAGTAGCCCTGGACTCCAGCTATGTAACCAACAAACAACTCAGTAGCAAAGTAGAGGAATTGGTAAGAGTCCAGTGGGCTTCCCTGATGCCACGCTGCCCATCCTGGGCTCCAATTTCCCCTTGAGGCTCTGAAGAAAGAGGCCAGGGGGCCCTGGTGCCAAGGGAGAGTGGGTGCTGGGGGGGGGCCTAGGCTTCAGCTGGAGGGACCCTGAGCACAGAGCATGCCGCATGGCTCTTTCTGTCGCTGCCCTCTTTGCCTACTCTCTCTTCTCCAGACAGCCCTGCTCATCCTCACCACACTTGCCCTGGGGTGGTTGGCTCTTGTGGAAGTGGGAGCTTGGCGGGTTGTCATCAGCCCTGTGTTCCCGCCCTGGCTCGTCCCTGATTTGCTCTGTCTTTGATTTTGGAGAAGCGACCTCTCCTCCCTGCGCTTGAGTTTCCTGAGGAAGGTCTCTTGTAGCTCTGAGCATCAGATTTCACGGCCAACTAGAATGTAAATGACAGGATGAAAGGATCTGTCTGTCCTTTGCGTTCCTATATCCCTGTTCTTAAGAGCTGTGCCTGGCCTGTAGTGTGTGCTCAGTAAATATTTGTTGAGTGAATGCACCCTTCTAAATCACAAGCTGGCAGAAGGGAAGTCTTTCTTTTCTCAAAGTCCATTTCTAGAGTTTTATGTTATTGTCCTTTAAGGAGAATCTAGATTCAGGCTTTCAGTTTTATAACTGTGAGCAAAAACCAGCAAAGACACAAATTCTCTATTCTTGGGAGCTTGAGGGGAGTTTTGTCAGTTCGTGTCCCCATAGGGTCGAGAACCTTGCCTTTAAAATCCATTCCTGGCCCCTGCCCACCCCTTCTTGGTCTGGGGAATAGAGTCGAGGGGACCACCTCAGTCACTTTCCTTTGACTTTCTCTACAGCAACAGCAGAATCAAGAACTTATGGAGCAGCTGGAAAAAGTAATGTGATTTCTTTGCTGATGACATGGCTGATGGGTTTGGGGAAGGACCCAGATGTAGAGACCCGAGGCTTATCTTGCCGACTCCCGACTCCTGGCCTGGAGAAGGCTCACCCCTAGGGTCCCACCCCCATTCCCCGCAGGGCTCCTGATAATCTGGTCTCATGGGTGGGTCTGCCCTGGGGCATTGGTGGCATTCTAAGGGCACATCCTTTGCTATTCCATCTCTGCCTCCCCCAAGTAAGAGATCTTTCTTCCTTCTTTCTATAGGAGAAAAGAGAATATTAGCAAAAGTCGATGAAGGAACAGGGAGCCCTACGGGAACAACTGCAGGTGAGTGGATGGGGTGGGATCCCCTCATGTCCTCTAGAGAACACTTCTTTCCCTCTCTTTCAGCACTTGTTTGGCTTTTCTCCCAAAGGTCCACATTCAGACCATAGGGATCCTAGTATCTGAGAAGTCTGATCTCTATTCGGCACT
>CM052444.1:96436683-96484429 GCA_028533085.1 Varecia variegata | reverse complement strand
TCTCTCTTTCTCTCTTCCTCCCTCCTATTTCCTCTCTCCCCCTCACTCTCTCCTTCTCCCTACCTACCCCCCAACATTTTATGAACCCTCATGTGCAGCTGGTGTGTGTAGACTCCTAGAATAAGAAGTGCACGACTCAGGTAAGGGAGGGGATTGTGTTTAAAGGGCACTGGTTGCTGTGGGCTGCGGTGTCATTTTTTAGGTGTGTGGACAGGGGAGGTGGGGAGGTGGCAGGTCTTGTCCAGCTGGCTCTTGCAAGGCCACTTTGAGAGGTCCCTTTAGAAGTGAGTCTTCCTATCTCCCCACCAGGCCCTGGACAGGGAAGACACTCCTAGAAGAAGCATGTGCAGAAGCCCGCGGGCCTGAAATGACTATCTGAAGGGTCAGGCAGGAGAGGAGGCTGGGAGGTAGTTCTTGGAGTAACCTGAGGCCTTGCCTCTGGAAATTTGGACTTGATCCTGTAGACAAAGGTGGACATATCATCTGCTTTGGGGGAAGCACCTTCCTGACTCAGCTTGGGATGTGCGAGAGGAAGCTGGGTGTGGCAGGAGATGCTGTCTTCAGCACAGCCTTTCTCAAAGTGCACCAAAAGGAGAGCTTCTTAAATCCAAAATCTTTGAGCCCCAGCCCAGATGAACTGACCCCAAAATTTGAATGTGTGCCCTCCAAGGGTGACTCCGGGGACACCCCTGCTGGGTCCTTGCCATCCGTAGGGATGAGGTCAAGCTTTATTTCAGCCTTGGACATCCCTTCCCTCGGTGCTGTTTCAACAGGAGGTGGGCCCATGCTTGGATTCTAGGTGACGGGCCCTATGCATGGTGGCCCTCAGAGGAAGGCCCTTCTAGTCAGGGTTTGGGTGTGTCTCAGAGTGTGCCGAGCTCCAAGCTGCACGTGGGCCCTGTGCAAGGTCAGGGGCCACCGACCAGTGCCTGGGACCCATAAACCAAGGTACCTTCCTCAAGACACCCCCACCCCACCCTCACACACACACTGGGATTTGCCCACCTCATTTCCTTCCTAAGCTGGGGAAGAGGGAGTGAGAGCCAGGCCTCGGGGTGGCTGAGATGCTAGACTCTCATCCTCAGAACAGTCTCTGCCATATATGACGTCAGGCACTGGGCTGGGAGATTTATGTGCATTTAGTCAGGACAGCTGCCCCAAGGAGTGAGTGTCATTAGCCCCATTTTATAGATAGGCGGAGACAAGTCAACTCGCTTGCCCAGCGTCACTCAACCTCATCTGTAAAATGGGGACAATATTCCCTACCTTGCCAGGGAGTTACGAGGATGCCAGGTACGAATGTGTGATCAACTGCAGTGGCGTGTTCAGAATCTGTGAGAGGAGGTTGGGGGTGCAGTCCAGTTGAGGGGTAGCTGGGAGCATAAGGACTTGATCTGAAATGTCTCTGGCACTGCAAAGGTACAGTTACTGGGACTGTATATTAATTTGGGGTGGCCTTCCAGGTGTGGCGACAGGGCATCAGGTGAATCCTTCCAACACCAGTTTTGCTCATGGTCATCAAGGTGGGTCAGCAAGACACAGGAAGAGGCTTTCAGCTACCCCATGCCAGGCCCTGGAGATAGTGCAGTGAGCTGGGTAGACAGTGACCTGGGGCGCCCTTGCCCCCAGCTCCAGGGCCTCTGCCCACGGCCGGTCACATTAGGACCAAGAGGCTGCAGCTTCCTGAGAAAAGGCGCTGACTCGCTTCCTTTCCCTCCCCATGCTCCCTGGCTGCTGCGACCTCAGCAGTTCCTTGGGTCCAGGCAGGGTATTGCTTTATGAGGAGCCCAGGCCTCCTGACCCAAGTGGGAACTAGGGTGGCTGGAGGGAGTCCCCGCCTGGGTGAGGAAACCCCCTCTGAGCACAATGGGAAAAGGGGAAGCCCACTGTCTGGCTCCAGGAGATGCAGGGCATCCATGCCAGGCCACGGGAGCCTTCTGCAGCACCCAGGGACAGAAGAGGGTGCAGGGTGATGGCCACCAGCAGAGGTTCGGGTCTCGGTTCTGGGTCTGACTCCTTCACTTCCTGGCTGGGCGCCCTGGCAAATCACTTCCTCTCTCTGCTGAGGTTCCTCATGGAGATATCAGCAGTCCCCACGTCACAAGTTGATGTGAAGATAAAATGCATTAGTGCATGCAAGGTGCATGGCTGCATGGCACGGAGCTGGCAGACAGCTCGGTAGTCGGGGCTGTGGTGACTATCAGTGACAGGGATGGCTCTAGCCAGGCCCCACTCTCTCCCTCCTCTAGTGTTGTCACACAGGCAGGGTACCCGGGCACCGGGAGGGGCCTTCCCTGCCTGCCCCTGCAGTTAGCCATATTCTGGCTTTGTGGGTGGTGACAGTCGGGAGGTGGCTGTGGACTCCTTGCCGGTAGGCATCCCCCACACTCTGAGCTCTTGGGAGAAGATGAGTTTGAGCAGCCCGAGCTTGAGTCGTAGCCGCCTGTGCACCCCAGGGTCCCCTCCTCCTCTTCTCCACTTGGCTCATCTGAGCGGCGTGCAGGGCAGCCCTCCTTTACATGAGGTAATAATGTCTTGAATGCCCCCGGCCTCAGCAGACCTTCCCAGAGTACTTCACAGTCATCACAGATAAATTGGAAACAACCTAAATGTCCAAGAATCGTAATGAAAGATGACATCGAGGGCTCAGTTTTATGCATTCTATGAACGCTGAACCCACAGGACAACCATGCTGGGGAGGCGGCACTGTTATCACCCCCATTTGACAGATGCGAGGGCTGAGGTACAGGCAGGCTGAGTCACGGGCCAGAAGACATAGCATTGGCGAGTTGGGATTTGAATGCACCTGTCTCCGGCTGCAGATCCAGCGCTCTGCCCGCACGTGTGTGGTTGGCATGTGTGTGTTTGGATCTGTGGACTTGGGGGCTGACGTGTCCTGGTGGGCGACGACTGTGTCTTTGCCCTTCTCTGGTTCCGGGGCTCGCTCAGTGCCGGGTGATAAGGCCAGGGTGAGCTTAGGTCAGGGTGAGCACGAATGGGACTTGTACCTTCCGAAGCTGAAGGCCTTCTCTCTTTCTCCCCGTAGGACGCTTGCCAGCCTCAGTGCACCAGCACCCTCCCTGCAGGGCTGGGGCCCTCCCTCCACAGCCATGGTCTGGAAGAAACTGAGCTATGGCAACTTCTCCAGCTGCCCCAATGGCTCCCGAGAGTGGATATGGGACGTGTTTGGTGAATGTGCCCAGGACAGCTGGGACGAGGCCAGTGTGGCCCTGGGCCTGGTCTCCATTCTCTGCTTCGCTGCATCTACCTTCCCGTGAGTAGGGTCTGGGTGGCAGGATCAGGGCGGGGCTGTGGGCTGGGGCCGTGGCTCTGGGTACTGCATGGAGGAGGGGGCTGCCTGCTGGCCAGGGGCCTCTGCAGACTCAAGGCCGGGCATGCTTCATCCTCTTCCATAGCTGACTTCCAGCCTGCTGGAAGGGGACTGCCCTGAGGTCCCCAGAGGCCAGACCTTGGGCTGGGAAATACTGATACAGAGGTAATGACATTTGGTACAGTTCATTGAGTGCCTACTATGTACCTGGCTCAGTTCTAAGTGCTTGACATATTTCTACCTCGTTTAATCCTCAACAACCCTGTGAAATAGATCCAGTTACTGAAACCCAGAGAGGTTAAGCAACTTGCTCTAGGTTGCACAGCAGGTAAGAGATGGGATGGGGCAAGGAAGTGGAAGGGCTGGGATGCAGCAAACATGGCCTCAAGGCTTCAACGTTCCAGGGGTGGAGACAATAGCAGTGAGTACAACATAGTGTGGCCGCTGCTGTGTTGGGGAAGGAGAGCACACTGCGCAGGGGTCCGGAGCACCCACACTCGGCCATGCCGCCTGCTGCTCCGTGCCTCAGCTTCCTCATTTGTAAAATGCGAGGGTTGTTCCCTAACTCAGAGGGTTGCTGCAAGGACGGCAGAGGGGAGAGAATGGAAAGCCCCTGGCTCAGGAACTTGCGAACCCAAAAGCTGTCAGCGGTGGTATTGCTGCTGTTCCATTACATGACACGCAAGAGGGACACCTGCCCTCCTGCAGTGGCAGGAGAGGGTTGCAGTTGGAAAGGACCTGGAGGTGTCAGCCTCTAAGCCAAGAGCTCAGGATGGGGTCACAATCGGAGAGGTGCAAGCCAGTGTGGACGAGAACGTCCCAGGCAGAGACAACAGCAGGTGTAGAGGGACGGGGGCAGCTGTGTTGGGATGGCTGGACAGAGCATGTTGGGGTCAGGGCAGGGGGAGGGGAGGTCAGAGGAGTCCTCCAGGGCCCTATAACCTAAGGGCTATTCTCCATTCTTACAGAATTTGCTCTTTATCCTGAGAGATAAAGATAAGCATTTTTTGTTGTTGTTTTTCGTTTGAGACAGGGTCTCCCTCTGTCACCTAGGCTGGAGTGCAGTCGTGTGATCATAGCTCACTGCAGCCTCAAACTCCTGGGCTCAAGCAGTCCTCCCACCTCAGCCTCCTGAGTAGCTATAGGCTCGTGCCACTATACCCAGCTAATTTTTAAACATTTTTTTGTAGAGGCAGGGTCTTGCTGCATTGCCCAGGCTGGTCTCGAACTCCTAGCCTCAAGCGATCCTCCTACCTCGGCCTCCCACTGCACCCAAAATAAGGGCTTAATCAGGGGCTTGACATTGTTTTAACAGCCCCTGATTAAGAGAATTCATATACTGTACAATAGACCCATGTCAATGTGCAAGTCATTGGTTTTAGTATATCCACAGAGTTGCATAACTATCACCACAATTAATTTTAGAGCATTTTCATCACCCCAGAGAGAAGCCTACACCCATTAGCAGTCAGTCATTCCTTGTTTCCCCCAAGCCTCTCTGTCCCTGGCAGCTTCCAATCTGCTTTCTGTCCTATTCTGGACACTTCAGGATTCATCGTACGTGGCCTTTTGTGACTGGCTTCTTTTTCTTAGCATAATGTCTTTAAGATTTGCTCATGTTGTAGCATGTGTCAGTACTTCAGTCCTTTTCATGGCTGAATTACATTCCATTCTGGGTACTAACCACATTTTGTTCATCCATTGGTAGACATTTGGGTTGTTTCTCATTTTGGGCTATTAGGATTAATGTTGTTATTACGCTCCTGCGCAAGCTTTTATGGGGAGATATGTTCTGACTTCTCTTGAGCATGTGCGTAAGGAGTAGAGTTGCTGGGTCATATGGTAAGTCTGGGTTTAACCTTTTGAGGAACTGCCAGACTGTTTCTCCAGGTGGCTGTGCCATTTCGCGTCCCATCAGGAGCATATGAAGGTTTCAGTTTCTCCAAATCCTCCTTAATACGTGTTATTTCCTGTCTTTTTTTCCTGTGGCCATCCTCGTGGGTGTGAAGTGGTATCTCATTGTGGTTTTGATTTGCTTTTCCTTGATAAGTAATGGAGTTGAGCAGCGTTTCATACGCTTGCTGTCATCTGTGTGTCTTCTTCGGAGAAAGGTCTGTTCAGATCCTTTGCCCACTTTTCAGTTGGATCATTTGTCTTCTTTATATATCCTAGATGCAACATCCTCATCTGATGTATGATTTACAGATATTTTCCCTGATTCCGTGGGTTGTTTTTTCACTTTCTTGATGGTGTCCTTTGAAGCACAAAAGCTTTTAATTTCGATGATGTCCAGTATATCTATTTTTTTCTTTTGTTGCTTGTGTTTTTGGTGTCATATCAAGAAACAAAGATTGACCCTATGTCTTATTAGTCTAAGAGTTTTATAGATGTGACTTCCATTTCGGTGTGTGGTCCATTTTGTATTGAATTTTGTGTGTGGTGTGAGGTAGGGGCCCATGCTCATTCCTTTGCGTGTAGATATCCATTTGTCCCAGCACCATGTGTTGGCAAGACTCTCCTTGTCCCGTTGAACCATCCAGGTACCCTGTTAGTGGCTTGACATTTGTCCTGAATTAGCTTGTTCCAGGTGCCATATTGGGTATGGTGTCAATGAGCCAAACAGATGCTGTCCTTGTCTTTGCAGAGCTTCCGTTCTGGCTCCCTTGAGAAGACAATCTGGGAGTGATGGGGAAGGACCGGGGGACACAGAGAGACTGGAGGCAGGGAGGCCACCTTGGGGGCTGTGGAAGCCGTCCAGCAAGCGGTGACGGAGGGGGGACTGGAGAGGACCCCGGGTGACTGATGGTGGCTGAGGGCGAGACTCCCTGTCCGGGGTAGGAGCTTCCCCAGAGCTCTCTGAGGAGCTGGCGGGGCTTCTCCTTCCTGCCTGGGCCTGGCTGATTGGCCAGTGAGGGGTCGGAGGCCTGCGAGAGCGCCCCGAGTGACGGTGGGAAGGGTGGCCGCCTTCCTGCCCCTCCCTGGGAATCAGCCTCTCCCGGGCGGGCTAGAATCACTTTCCTACAACTGACGGAGACAAGTCGAGTCACAGCCTTAGAGGAGCTTCACTGAGGGCTTGGGTCGAGCTGACTTAAGGCCTTCTTGCTGCCTGCCTGCACTGCTCACGGGCCCCGCCCCCAGAGTGCTGGAGACCAGGTGGGACGGGGGCGTCGGGTGTTACAGAGGAGGAAGGAGAAGGTGCCAGCGGAGCTCGTGTCAAGGAAGGCCACAAGGAGGAACTGATATTTTCATGTCCTGAGACATGACAAGATGAACAGGCGGTGTCTGGGCGTGCGGAGGGGGTGGTGGGCCATCTGCAGGGAGGAGCTGGAGGGAGGGAAAGTGATCCTGGGGGCAGTGGCCGAACCGGGGGCCTTGCCAGGGCGTGCTCTGGAGAATGCGGGTCCTTATTGAAGAGAGTTTTTGGCAAGATGGGGGTTTTAGAAAGATCCCTGAGGGGGAGGGTAGATTTGAGAGGAACAAGGCTTGGTTAGGAGAATGAGATGGGTTGGGGGGCCTTCGGGGAGGTGGAGGGAGAGGAACCAGCCAGCACCCACGCTTAGTTTCTGGCTGGAGTGGTGGGTGGGGGAGAGACGTTTCCTTTGTTTCTACCTACTTACCTATCTATCTACCCTACCTGCCTGCTTATTTTCATTCGTATACGCGGTGGTTAAAGAGGAGTTCGAGCAGTAAATGGCAGCATGTGTGTGAGCAAAAGCAAGGCTGGAGGCTGGGGCCGCGGTGTGAATCTGAGCCGTGTGACACAACTTCCTCAGTCCCCGAAGAGGACGGTCGTCATAACAGACCTGACCTTACTGGGGGCTACGAGGATGGAGCAAGTCAACGCACGCAGGGCTCAGAACTGTGCCCAGGCCTCGCTGCGACCGCCAGCACTGGGCTCACGCCACAGGTCCAAAGAGAGGGTCCCAGCACCAAGGGCCTCTGGGGGAGTAGCCAAGGGACCCGAGGCCCGCGACTTGTGTAATGGAGAGTTACAGACACCTCAGCCCTGCCTGCCTGTGCTGCCCTCCGAACACAGCGGGTCTGTGGTTCTGCCATCACGTCACCAGCTGTTCCTGGAGATCGGGCTCCCCCAACCCCCATCCACAGAAGAAAGGATCGGAGTCATGCGAAGTGGTTCTCAGGGCGTGACACAAAACTTCAGGACCCTTTGTAAACCCCGAGTCCCCACTAGAGCCCCCAGGGTGCAGGAAAATCCTCAAGGGGCAGAGACCGGCTGCTGAGGATCCTGGCTGCGGGAAGGATGGGCCCCCAGGCCACCTCCTGTCCAGCCACTGCCCCTGCCTCACTCTTCTGCGGTCGTCTCATCTGAGGGTGCTCCCTTGGTGGCCCTCTAAGGTGGCCTTCTCAGCCCTTGGCCCCTGAGCGTGCACCCCCTGCTCTTCCACAGCCAGTTCATCAAGGCCTGCAAGACGGGCAACATGGACCAGGCCCTGTCCCTGTGGTTCCTCCTGGGCTGGATCGGTGGAGACTCCTGTAACCTCATCGGGTCCTTCCTTGCTAACCAGCTGCCCCTGCAGGTGGGTCGGTGCCCGCGCAGGGTGGGGCTGTCGGGGACAGCCGTGGCAGAGGCTTTGGGAGCAGCCGGCTAGGGGAGAGGCCCAGGGTCTTTGGCCAGCCCAGTCTGCAGAGTCCTGACCTGCCATTGTATCCTGTGAGGGCCCCACACTATAGAGAGAGCTTCTGCCTGCCACGCTGTGTGACCACGGGCAAGTCACTGCCCTTCTCTGGGCCTCCCTTTCCCCATCTGCAATATGAGCACATCCAACCACAAGGTCACTGGGGTCTTTTGCCTTTGAGGTGCTAGGATGCCGACTAAACTTGCAGGGCGTGGGGCCCTCAAAGAAAGGAGTTTTTCCTTGGGAGGTCCAGGTGTCGTCATTCTGCAGCCAGGCAGAGCTGGGAACCACGGGCAGGAAGGCATTGTCTTTCTCAGTGGGACCAGAAAGTCAGCTGTTCCTGTATCAGGCCAAACCAGGGCCATCACTTGACTGTGGAGCCCCGTCCTAACCAGTAGCACTGGCCACCCATTCCTTGGCACCTGCCACGCTGGAAACTTTGCCAGGCCCTTTGCCCACCTGATCTGTAATTCTGCCAGGTAGGAACTGGGATCCCCTCCTTTCCAGATGAGGGAAAGAGGCTCAGAGAGGTGATGTGACTTGGCCGGGGGTCACCAGCTGAGATGTCGCAGAGTGCTGCCAGGCTGTAGTCCCGGATATCCTGGGGCTGCAGCCAATGGCCGGGCCCTGCGTCTCTTGCAGACCTACACAGCTGTGTATTACGTCTTGGCGGACCTGCTCATGCTGACGCTGTACTTTCACTACAAGTTCAAGAAGCGCCCCTCTCTGTGTGAGTACGGTGGCTCTCTGTGTCGGGCACTCTACTGGCAGCCGGGAGGGCCTGGAGCTCGGGAGGAAGCAGGCTGTTCATAGCTGGGTGATAAAGCAAACCTCGGAAGGGCATCCTCGGCCCTATCTAAAGGCCCCAGCCTTAATCAGCCAAGATAGATCGGCCTGAGGGCAGTGAGTACTTCCTGGGCCGGACCAGGGAGGTCACTCAAGTTCTCATTCTGCAAACAAGGCTTTGGCTCCTCCTCTGTGTCCAGCCCCGGCCTTGGAGCTGGGGAAACAAGGACAAGTCACACAGGTCATCTCTGCCCTCCAGGATTCAGAAGGGCTGATAGACAAGGTCAGGTCGAGGGCTGTGCTAGAAGCGGCAGAGGCTCTTGGGAGGGGAATCGGGTTTCATTGGCATTTCTGCTTTGGGTAGCCCCCTGCTCACCCCACCGCCCTCATTCTTTCACCTTTACAACCCTGGGAGAAGGGAACTGTTGTTGTACCTGTTCTACAGATGAGGAATGAAAGCTCAGAGAGGTTAGGTCATTTGTTCAAGGTCACACAGCCACTGAGGGGCAAGGCCCAGACGCAGGTCCCAGGCCTTCTGCTGTCACTCAGATACCTAACCTTGGCTTCCCTCCTGCCTCACGTCCAGTGTCTGCCCCCATCAATTCTGTGCTCCTGTTCCTCGTGGGGACCGTGTGCGCCACGCCTCTGCTGAGCAGTGCTGGCCCTGTGGCTGCCCCGAGGGAGGGCTTCCGGGGGCGGGTGCTCCTGTCTGTGGAGCCGGGCAGCAAGGTGAGGTTGGGTACTGGTGGTGGGGTGGGAGCGGGGGGCTGGCTCGTCCCCTGCATGGCCACGTGGGTGTTAAGCGGGGTCAGGGATCACCCTCCAGGAGGGATCTCTGCATCGCCCCCCCACGAGGCCCTGAGCACCCCCTTGCGCCCCAGCCCTTCACTCAGCAGGAGATTGTTGGCTTCGTCATTGGCTCTGTCTCCAGCGTGCTGTACCTGCTGTCCCGGCTGCCTCAGATCCGCACCAACGTGAGCCTCGCGTCGGCGGGTGGGGCCCTCTGGGTTAAGGAGTAGCGAGGCTTGGGAGTCTCGGCCCAGAAAGCCCAAGCACCTCCCTGTTGGGTTGGGCAAGTTAACCCGATTCTCCGAGCCTCGGTTTCTGCCTCTGGAAAATGGGCATGCTGCTGCCTGCCAGCCAGGGGCACGTGAGACCCTGTGTGTCTCAGGGGCGTGGGAGGTCAGGGGAGAGCTGGGGCTGAGAGGAGAGGAGAGGGTGGGGTGGAAGGGATGGGGGAGGCTTGCTGGGCAGGTGCAGGGCACCATCTCCCACTTCCCTGTCAGAGCGGAGAGGACGAGGGGTCCTGGGAGGGGCTGGTCTGTGTACTCGGGGTGCTCGGGGTACGTGCACCGCGGCGGTTCACGCGGACACGTGGATAGCAGGGCTGTCACCAGAGCGGTGAGAGCCCTGCTGGGGCCTCTGACCCCGCCCCTCGCCCCAGTTCCTGCGGAAGTCGACCCAGGGCATCTCCTACTCGCTGTTCGCGCTGGTTATGCTGGGGAACACGCTGTACGGGCTGAGCGTGCTGCTCAAAAACCCCGAGGTGGGCCAGAGCGAGGGCAGCTACCTGCTGCACCACCTGCCCTGGCTCGTGGGCAGCCTGGGCGTGCTGCTGCTCGACACCGTCGTATCCTTCCCGGTGCTGGGCGGGCCGGGGGTGGGGAGGCCTCTGCCTGCACGCAGCTCCAGCATCCCCCCTGCCCCCGCCACCCATCCGTCCTTGTCCCTCCCTCGGTCCCAGCCTGCACACCTGTGTGCTGGGCCCAGCCAGGGGCTGCTGGGGAGCAGGAACAGCATGGCCACTGTCTCAGAAGCTTACAGCCCAGTGGGGGGCAGGCAGGACACACTAATTACTTCACTGCAGCAGCGTCAGGCCCAGGAGCCCGGGGAGGGTGTATAACCAGGGCCTTCCTGGTTCAGAGGGTTAGCGAAGGCTTCACAAGCATCATTTAAGCTGTGGCCTGAAGGAGAAGTTAGTTAGGCAAAGACAAGGGAGGTGTGTTCCAGACACAGCTTGTGCAAAGGCCCTGAGGAATGGAAACACATCAGCCCTTCGAGGCCGTGGGAATGAAAGCTGGAATGTGGAGACACATGAGTTGGAATCAGAAAAATCTGGTTCAAATCCTAGCTCCTCTGCCGCTTCCTAGCTATGTGACACAGGGCAAACCATCAACCTCTCTGTGCTTCCGTACCTTTATTTGGCAGTCAGCTGCCGTGTCAGGAGGTTGGGGCGATTGTGTAACATAAGGGGAAACACTCCCGCATGCCCTGAGCATGACCTGACGCAGCACTCCGAGGGCTCAGTGAGTGTTTGCTGAGTGGCTGAATGGGACACTACCTGGGTCTCATTTGGGAGAAAGTGTATATGGCTCTTGTCTCACCACTTGCTGAGTCCCTGCTGGGCATGACGACAGATAAGAGTTCAAGCTCTGGTGCCCCCACATGGCTCGGCCACTGGTGAGGCCTCAGGGTGTCGTAGGGTGGGAGGGAGCCAAGGCCTGGGCTGGGGTCCGGGGAGGCCACCCGAGGCAGGAAGCCCCCAGCGCTGGACTTGGAAGGTGAATGGCGTTTGGCTGGGGCTTGAGAAGGGGGGAGGGCGTCCAGAGTGGAGGGGACAGCACGGGCAAAGGCTGGGAGGCAAGAGGGAGGCAGCTCCGTGTGGAGCCATAGGGCCCCCCGGGGACAGGTCCAGTCTCTGCTCAGCTTGGCCTTAACGGCCCTTCCAGATCTCCATCCAGTTCCTGCTGTACAGGAATCGCACCGCCGCCTCAGAGCTCGAGCCCCTCCTCCCCAGCTGACCGGTGCCAGGCAGAGCCCACGATGACAGGGACCTCCAGATCCACCCCCAGGAAGGGGCAGGCGTGGGCAGTGACAGTGCTGCTGCCCCTGGATTAGCCTGGGGAGGCCCAGAACTCCCGGCCCTGCTGCCTCCCCTGTCCCTGGAGCCTTCGCGGGCTGGCCTGCCCCCCTGGAACACACCCAGGGTCTACGGCAGCTGTCGCCAGAGCCTCAGGGGAGGGGCTGCAGCCAAGGCCTCGGGGCCTCAGAAGACAGCGTGGCCGCCCCTGCCGCCCACCTACCTCACTCTGCCTGCTCAGCCCCTGGGGGGCCACAGCTGCAGCCCAGTGGACCCAGGACTGTCCTGTTGACTCGAGACAACCTAGTAAACGGTACCTCCCAGCGAGGCCTCTTTCCGCTGCTCCTTCCCAGGGTGCTGGGGGGCCGCTGCTCTGGGGACAGCGGTGGGAGGGGACCCGAGGTGAGCTGAGCGGAGGGGACCGTGTCTGCCTGCAGCCCTGACCCAGTGCCCCCCCGGCCTTCTGGTTTCTTAAGCCTGCTTCGACATGACAGGCCCCACACCTGGTGGTGGGGACACGGCAGCACGAGTCCCTGGGGTCCTTGTCCCTTCGTGCTGAGGAAGAAGCAGAATGGTTAGGTCAGATCTGGGTTCTGCATCTTAGATCCTCGGTGCCTCGGTTACCTCATCAGTGAAGTGGGATGACAGTACCACCACTTCATGTGTCCTTTTAAGGATTAAATAAGATGGTGGCCCAGAGTGTGGCCCCGAAGTCTGGCATGAAGCAGGGCTCAGTAGGGTTAGCACTGAGGACTTTCAGTTGGAGAAGAGGGACAGCTGGGACTCAGGGAGAGCTCTCCGGAGGCGACAGGCCAGAAGGATGAGTGGGAGGTAATGAGGGGGGCAGTGGGGATGGGGTTTGCGGGCAGGAGGAAGAGGAGGCAGGTGCAGGCCTTGGGAGTGGGGGGTCGGGGGTGGGCGGGGCTGAGCCCTGAGCTCCACTTCCCGGCCCCAGCCTCAGTGTCTCTAGGCCCGTTCCAATTCCGCTCTCCTGTTGGTCATGACCCTGTGGGTGCCTGGGGGACAGGGGCCAGCTCCCCTCCTTGCTGGCCTGATCTCCCCCCCGCACAGCCCACCCTAGTCCAGAAAACCAGAACCTGGGATCGGGACCGGCTGGGAGAGAAGCTGCGCCTCAGCGAGCCTTTTAGAATCTTCCTGTCCCGGCCCCAGAGAGAAAGCAGCTCCGTGGCCCATTCTGGTGCCACAGGTACTTGGTGAGCACAGCCCTCGCTCGGCCCACACTGTGTTGGGCATCTGGGCAGTGGGCGAACCAGCACTGGGCCCTGCCCTCCAGGAGAGGAGACCAGACGGTGGAAAGGGCCGGGGAATGAGGAGAGACCAGCCCCGGGACAGTCAATCAGGGAAGGCTTCTTGGAGGAGTGGTCTCTGAGCTGGATCTCGAAGGTGGAGGGGAAGGCGATTCAGGAAGAGTGAAGGGCACGTGCAGAGGCCTGGAGGGGGAGGTCTGGGCTGCTCCCAAGGTGGGAGCTCCTTACGAAGAGCCTTGAAAGCCCGGCTAGTGCTGAAGACAAGGACAAGGTCCTGGGGCAGCTCGTCAGCAGGTGACTTGGTTGGTTGGAGGAAGAACCTCTGTTGCTGGAGAGGAGGAGGGAATTGGGGCCTGGGGAAACCGGGGAGGGGACCCCTCTGAGACTCAGGTGGGGCCAGCAGGGCCAGTCTCCCCCAGCCCGTCGTCCTGGCGGATGCCTGTGGAGCCCGGGGTGCCATCCGGGGCACAGCTGATGTTTGCTGTGCGCTTGCTGTGTGTGGGCTGGGCCAGGCCGCCTGCCTGCAGTGACCTATCTCATCCCATCCCCACAACCCCCTCTGAGATAGGGGGACTTAAGACAGCTATTTTATAGATGGGAAAACAGGCTTAGAGGAATTAAGTGACCTGCCCAAGGCTGCCCAGCTAGGAGTGGCAGCTGTTTGATGCACATTAGGTCTTCCAGCTGTGGGGGCATCCCACCTCCAGCCAAAGCTGGGGGCCTGGAGTCCCCTCCCTGCCTCCCTGGCAGGGGCGGGGTCCAGAACTTGTGTCTGGGTGCAGTGCAGCTTCACCCTTCGGAGCGGCCCAGACCCTGCTGGCCTCAGGCTCCGTTCTCATCCTCAGCGGCAACCTCTGCAAGTCTCTGGCCAGGCCCGGATGGCAGGGGAAGGGACCCCCAGGCCACAACAGCTGGCTCTGGCCCGCACCTGCTTCATGTGCCCTGTGCCAGCCAGATGTCTGGCTCCCCCGGGACTGGGACCTGGCTCAATGCCAGTTATCTGGGGCCTACTGGCACCCTTCCAGCCTGAAGATGGGGGGCTCAGTGTGGCAGCATGAACCCCACGTGCAGGCTTGAGTCAGAGCTGGGTGGGAGGAGTTGAGATAACACAGCCCGTTTCTCAGGAAGCCCTTCTTGGACAGGGTGACACAAGCCCTTCCTCTTGGGAAACACCCAGTCTGGTGGGGTGCTAGTGCTCGCTTTCAGGCATGAGCTACGGTTCCTTCCTTCTCGGGAGGCCCCAGTCCGATGGGGGAGACGTGGCCCCTGCCCCGAAGGAGGTCCCAAACCTCAGGGAGCATCTATTCCACAGCTCATCCAAACCTCCATTCCTTCCTTCTCTCCCTTGGAGCCTTCATTCCCCTGCCCCAAGCAGGATTCTTACCTGTTGGGCTGGAAGTACCTGATGGGTCCCCAGGCCCTTGTTGAAGGGGAGCTGGTGACACATCCAGAAGACAGGGATGGGGGTGTGTGGAGCATTCAAGCTTTGGGCTCGTACACACCAGGTGCTAAGCCTGCCCCAGCCACTGGTGAGCCCGGGGCCTCGGGCACACACCCTAAGCTCAGTTCCTCCATCCCAGGGGACCAGCGGTGCTGTCTGCCTCAGCGTGGCTGGGAGGCTTAGAGAGGAGTGTGGGCTCACTCCCAGCACTGGGAGCTGAGGCAGGGGATCCCCAACTCACCCCTCCACCCCTTCTCCTGTCTGACCTGGCTTTCATCCGAGCTGAATAGTGGCAGCTTGGAGGTGCCAGGTGACAGCCAGGTGCGGAGCCCTAACCACCCCAGATGAAAAGGCGTTGAATTGATCCTGCCTGTGGTGGGGGGTGGGACTGCCTTTCGCTGTGGACTCACTCAGTTACGCGGACAAGTACTGACTCAGTCCCCCAGCCCCGTGACGGCCCTGGGGACACAGTCACCCAGCAGTAGCACTGTGTCCAGCACGTGTAAGTGCTCAATAGCAATGATTGTTACGAAGAAGCTCTTCCCCACCCCCTCCAGACAGTATGGGCGGAGATTGTGTCCTGTTCACCATTGTAGCGCCAGTGCTCAGTAGGTGCTCAGTCCGTGTTTGGTGAGTGAGTAAGTGAAGGACTGTCTGAGACTCAAGGAGCACTCAGGCCGGTGGATGTAACCAACAGTCACAGAGCTACTGAATTGTACACTTTAAATGGGTGGACTGAATGGTATGTGAATTATGTCTCAATAAAGTCATTGGAAAAAATATCAAATTAGCTATTGTGTATTAAAATTTGGATGGGAAGTGGTGGGTAAGAATGTAATTACATTCTGCAACATTTCTATTCATATACTCTAGGCCAAAGTCATCTGAACATCAGCTGTGCGGGAGGAACCGTGGGATTATTTGGTGCTAGGGAGAAGTAAAGGGTTTCATTCACAAGACAGGTCAGAGATAAACCTAAATACATACGATGGGGTCTGTTCATTCTGCAGAGCACTGAGCACTTATTCCAAATTGGAGACGCTTCCCAAGGTGTCACTCTCACGCAGTGATACGAGAGTCTGTATCTAGGAAGTACTATTCTAAAAAACAAAATAAGAAAATTCAAATAAAACAATATTTCAGAAATTTGATTATGAGTTTATATAAAATGTTTATATTCTGACTTCATCTTTTAAAAAAGACACTTGAATAATCATAGGAGTGATACAAGCAGTAACCAAACTACAAAACACAAAAAATAGCACCAACTAGATTGTTCAAAGAACTATTTAAGCATCTCCTTCCTAAAGAGCTGCGAAGTGAATTGCAAAATATGTAACAAAGCTCTCATTCAAAATATTTGTAGCCAAGAGGACATGTTTTGACTGAAGTAACAACGTGACAATGTGAGTAAGTAATGTGGTTTTTCCGAGGGCAGGTCTTAGAAATTTTAGTTATATTGAGAAAAAAATATAAAGGGAGATATTTTATCTTATCTTTGACATATGATATTTCATATATGGTATTTATACTATTGTTTGCAATGAGGCATACTTTCTTACTAATTTTAAAGGACTGCTGTAGAGGCTTAAAAAATAAACAATATCCCATACGCTCAAGAAAATAACAACAAAAAAATAACAATCACAGAATAGGAGGAAGAAAAAACAGCTTCTCTAGAAATTCAGAGTGGAACAGGAAACCTGCTGGGCACAGAGCCAGGAGCTGGCCAGGTGCTGGTGGGGGGGGGCGGGGGGGTGGTGACTCCAGGCTGTGGGTGGAGCAGGTGAGGCTCAGGTCGCCCTACCCGCTGCCCTGCTAAGTCAGAGGCGTGGTGGCTGCCTGTTTGGCTGTGAGGGTTTCATGCCAGCCCCCCAGCTCCACTGCTGGCCTGGGGTAGGTGCTCAGCATGGGCACACTCTTTCTTCCAGTCTCTTTAGGGTTCACTGGTTACCAGGCGGGTACCCAGGTTAGTGACTCACTGAGCCAGCAACACAGGAAGCGCTTGGCAGGCTGTGAGCGGCTCTCGGAAGGGAAGGAGAAGGCAAGCCTTCGGGTGTCTGGAAGGACAGGGGCCAAGGCTGCTCCTGGGTCGGTGGGAACCGAACAGCCCCGACTTTTTAAGCATCAGTCTCTCAGTAGAGAATGGCTTCATCGGCTGAGAGCAGGTCTCACATCCGGGAGAGGGGAACGCCATGGGTGCACTGCACCGAGGCTGCTTGGAGGTGGGGTGGTATCAGAATGAGAAGAGTTGCCCTGCCTGGCAAAACCCACAATGCCTGCTCCACCCCGGCAGCAGCGGAGGGTGCCACCCTCGAGGAGGTGACTAGCTCAGGGCCTGCTACAAAACAGCTGCCCAGTAAGAAAATCTTGGAGACAAGAGTCTTGGAATCTGGGACCCAGAAGGACCTCAGCAAGGGCTCCAGGGGCTGATCTGTCGGGGCCACAAGTAGGGGGTGAAAAGGCCTTGGAGAGACAGGGCACCTGAGCCTCAGCCCTGGATACACGCTGTCACCAGTCCCAGGAGCGCTGGGCAGGTTTGTGCAAAGCTGAGACCAAAGGCAGGACCTGGTTCTGGGCCTTGACCAAGGCTGCCTCCTGCTCTGTTAACTGGCACCAGGGGGCACCTCCAGGAAGCATCTCGTGAACTCATGGAGTTGGGGGACATGGTCTGTTGCTGCCAAACCCCAGGAGTCTGTCACCTGCAGCCCACGGACCAGTGGGCTACTGAACCCCTCCACGCCCCCCACCCCGAATTCCCATGTGCCTCTTCCTCAGCCTCCTTTCCTTCGCAGAGGTGCTTGTGGGGTCCTGCCAGACCCCAGGCCTCTTCCACCGAGCCAGCCAAGGAGGGAGCAGGGAAAGGCATGGCCAGGAGGTGGCAGAGGGCCCCAAGGTGGCTCTGAGCCAGGGTACAAGCACCCTCTCTAGCCACTTGCTTCCCTGCTGCCTCCATCTCAGAAACCCATCAGGGCCCACGGTCCCCAATCTCACCAGCTCCACGTAGCATTAAAAAACTAGCGGTGAGGGCTCCCATGGAAGATTCCAGAAAACAGAGCATGATCAGGCCTGGCGTACATCACAGTCACGATCTCTGGGTTTCCAGCATTACTTTTGGTTGCGTGATTGTGCGTCCTACAAAAGGAAATCTTGGGAACCTGGTGGGTTTCCTGAAGGGAAAGCCCACGAAAGTGAGACTGCAGCTCAGGTGTCATCTCACGGCAGTCACGCGCGGCCTTCAGCAGGTCATCAATATTACATTTAAGTGGGTCCACCCAGTTCCAGCAGCTTTCGCTCCGGGTTAGTAGACAGACGTCTCCTGGTTCTGGATGTCTCTGTCTCGCTAGATTCCAGGGTAGTTGTTTTCCCTGCACCCTGTTCTCTAATGTGTCCAGTGAAAGTCATTTATTTTCAATTTGTCCAGTTTTTCTTGTTGTAAGGATGAAGTGACAACTGACAGATTCTTCTGAACTTTCCCCTGGGCCCGTCTGTGCATTTCCTTGTAAAATCCAGTTTTAGCAACCCCTTGCCCAGTCTGTTTAGCAAGAACCCCTGTCCATGATATCTGATCACCTCAGTATCTAATCAGGTCCCTCCTCCTCCGCCTCCTCCAGACGGTGTCTGTGCCCCTGGCCTGTCTTCGGCAAGAGTCCTGTTAGGTCAGTTTCGCCAGAATCCCCCTCACCCCTGATGTTTCCTCTCAGGAATTTTCCATCCACTGACCCCCACCCTGCACCTTGGCTGTAAATTCCTACCTGCCGGCGCTGCGAGCCCAACCTCTCCGGCCGACGGCAATCCCCTGCTGCGGCGGTCCCTGCACGCTCTGGAATAGTCCTCCTTACCGTGAACAAAACAGAAAATGTTTTCAGCACCTTCTGCGTGCCAGGCCCTCTCGCACAGCCCCACCTGACACGGGAGGACTGGCTCGTTGGGTCTGCCGTCCCCACAGCTGGCGGTGCCAGAGCACAGGCCCACGCTCTTTCCAGCGTCCCCGTGGTCTGCCCCCGGCATGAGGAAGCGTGAGGGCAGGGGTGTCCCTGTTCTAGCTCCCTTGGTACCTGCACTCCACAAAGACATGTCGCAGCAGACCCAGGATAGGGGACCTCAAGCCAGACGGGCTGGCCAGGGTGTGTGCCCAACTGACCTGCTGGCCCAGGGCAGGGCAGGTGACAGGACAGATGGGAGATACCAGCAGGGACTTTGGGACCTGCTTCAGATCCTCCCGGGGGCAGCGTGGAGGGGAGACAGCGTGTGAGGCCTTGGGTGACTTAACTGTTAGCCGCAGTTTCCTCGCATCTGCAAGGGGGGTTGGAGGGACAGCATGAGACGTGTGTGGCTGTAACCACACATAGTAGGTGTTTCCTGGGAAGATAAAGGAAACCGAGGGCAGAGCGCAGGGAGCACAGGGACCTCCCCTGTCATCACACAGCCGGTGTGACCTAGAATGGCTCCTGCTCTTCAGAGTGGTGGGGTTGGGGTCTGGGCCCTTCCCCTGCCCAGGTGGGCCAAGCCAACAGCGCGGCCGAGGCCGCTCACCCCCCACCCTGGAGCCAGCCCGAGGGCCAGGCCGCGAGGCAGCAAGAAAGAAAACCACAAGGCCAGTGCTAACTGCGTCCCAGTTTCTTTTTATTGATTTTTTTGGTTCTTTTTTTTTCCTTTTTTTTTTTTAAGTATGGAGCCTCAAGTATAAGATGTAGATTTTTTTTTAAGCTTTACAAAAAAACAAAATAAAACAAAAAACTCCTTTTGCATTCCATAAAAATCGACAGAAAAGCACCTGGCCAGAAGAGCAGTACGGTCGGCAGCCCCCCACCCCGGCCCCACGCGTGGTCTCCGCGGGACAGGGCAAGTCTGCGCAGGACAGCGCTGAGGGCCACCCCTCTCCCAGAGCTGTCCCCTGTCCCCCCACCCCCAACCCCAAGCAACTCCCAAACACACATGGAATCAGATTTCCAGTTTTTCTTCTTTCACACACCACAGTTATTTCATAAAATTTTTTTGTTTTACATTTTTTACACCAATGTAACAAAAAGGTGGGAGGGAAGGGGAGGCTGACAGTGTATTTTATGCCTATAAATGGCGGGGTGGGAGGTGGGGGGCCCGGGTGAACAAAACCACACGGTCTCTATGGAAATACCGAGAGTTTCGATAGCAAACGTGGCGGGAAGCAGGCCTCAGAGCCGGAGAGGGCGTTTATCGGGCTTTATTCTCGGGAGAGATGGCGCTGCGCAGTCGATGATGCGAGTTGTTACGTGACCTGTCGGGGAGGGAAGGGACAGGGACAGGGAGCAGAAAACGAGTTTCTAAGAAAGGAACCTAACGAGCGCAGGGCGTGTCCGGCGGGCGCGAAGCAGAGGTCTAACACTGCTGCTTTCTCTTCAAAGCCTCCACCAGGTCGTTCTTCAGGGCTTCTTGCTTCGATTTGTCCGCAAAAGTCTGCACAGACCTGCAAGGGCGGAAAGCGTCATCAGCGCCACGCGGTGCCCGGCTCTGACCTGCCGCAGGGATCCACCTCCCAGGGGAGTCTCAGGTCCCCAGGCTGGGCAACTGTCCGTCGCCTCAGAGAGGGGCGGAGGGAGCTCAGGGCCCTGAGACCTGCACCCTCCGCACCTCCCTGGGCACCTTGGGGGACGCACGCAGCCCCACTCCGACAGACGCCTGTTTCTGCCCTAGGCCCCCGGTGACCTGGCCATCGTCACGGGACCCTAAGTCCACCCTTCCATGTGCTTCCCCTTTGCCTCCCCCCTGCCCAGCAGAGGAGGCTCATTCCTCACGGCACAAGTGCAGGCTGCAGTGGCATCCCCCCAGAGAAGGTGTAAGAATCGCCCTCTCTGCACAGCCGAGCAGGCTGGGTTCTCGGCCAGGGCAGCACAGGAAGGCCAGGTGCTTTCAGGCTTCTGTGAGGCACTGTCAGCTGTTAACTTGGCCCAGAAAACCCCTGAGCCTACATTTCAAAAGGCACCATGGGAAAGAGTTGAGTGGCCCTGGGACCCCGGCTGTCAAATCCTGGATTTGTGTGGAAATGATCAAGGGTGACTGCATTTACCTGTGTGGTGACACTCTTCGAAAAAAGCTAGAAACTGCTAAGGTTTGTGGAGATCTTACAACTTACAAAGTCTTTGTCATACGTATTATTTCTCACCAGCATCCTGGGGAGTCTTTGGTATTAGTCCAATTTACAGACAAGGAAAACGAGGTTCAGAGAAACGCCCCTGGATGATCGTTTTGTCAAATTTACCCAATATATTGGTGAACCAAGACTTAGCAAACTATTTATAAACTTTTTAACAGTTTAGAAGCCGCAGCAAACAGGGTGAAGGGCTGCCTAAGAGGCGTGCTGTGGATGGGGCGCTCAGCCAGAGTCCCAGGCTCGATTCACACTGAATGTGAAGGAGGGTGGGAAGGATGGACCAGAGAATAAATCCCCCCAGTGGGAAAATGGGTGAAGTAAAACGCAGCAGGACCCGGGAGAAGCAAGAGCATCCCAAGTTGGACTCTGGCTGCTGAATCCTAGAAAAATCCTGGGAAGCGCCCTGGACATGCCAAGAGGGTAGCACAGACAAGATGTGAAGCGATCTGGAAACAACCGGAAAAACTCCCAAGAAGCACTGACGTCTGGGTGCTGCTGGGGAAATACGCATTTCTGAGTATTTGCCTGCACAGCCCCTGGCTCTGCGGTGGCCAGAGGCGGAGTCAGGACATCAGCCCCAGTGGCCCTCGAGCTCCAAGTCTCGGCCAGTCCCCCGCGGACTCCTAGCGCAGCTCACAATGGCGGCTAAGGCTGCCCGCGGGAGACACAGCGGGCAAAGCAGCAGCTCACAGGCTCCCCGGCCCGGGCAGGTGCCAGCTCTTCTGGGAAGGAGCCGAGTGCTCCAGGTCTGGGCTGTGACCAGCCAAACCCACCCTACAAAGCAGAAAGTTCCAGAGCCGGGATAAGGTTAGAGGCAGGGAGGTTAGAAGTGGAATGGCTGCAGGCCTAAGGAGCAGGGGGCTCATTTAAGGGACAGAGCTTGGGAGATCACTGCCAAGCAACTCAACACAGTGCCGGGAGGCGGCACTGGACTGGGTGTGGGAGGCAGGACCGGCCCTGGGCACACAGGCGCTGGCTGTCTGCCGGTTTCCATGCCAGGACGCCCCCCCCCCGCCGTGGGCGGCCAGGGAACTGCACGATCATGGTGCACCTTGAAAAGGGGGTTTTCTCAATGCCGTGAGGGGAACGTCTGATGGCCCCATGAGGCCGATGGACGAGTTGGGCCTCAAGTTGCCACACACAGACTGGACTAGCACACTGAAGTCCCCCAGCCCCAGAGAAACAGCTCCATCTGGTTACATAAGTGCCCCAACCCACCCCTGCCCCGGAAAGCCCACTATACTTCTTCTGGGGTGGGCTGTCCGTGTCCAGCCCCCAACCCTGAGCTCTGCAGCCCCACCCGGCGGGGTTTCCACAGGCCTTATTTTTACAAACAGCTTCCCTCCTGCTCTCCAGGGATGCTGACTGCTTTCCTACATCTGTATTTGTCACAGGCTCAAGCCATGGTTCTTGGCCATTATCAACAAGCAAGGCTATTTTCCTTTCCACCAGCGTGACTCCTTTAAAGAGCAGCTGCAGCTCGTTAGGGGCGGAGGCTACACTGGTCCAGGCAGCGTGGGCACTGGGCGCCGGGCAGCTCCAGCAGCAACTGGTCTGGGGGTGCACTGGCCGGCCTGGGACATCCAGCCCCCCTCTGTGTGCCATCTGCAGAGACAGCGCGAGAGCACCTCTTCCACGTCAGCCAGCCCCACCCCTCAAGAAGGGGTCTGATTTGGCTCCTGGGGTCCCTGGTAGAAGACGGGGGGCGGGGGGGGGACCCAGTGTGCAAAAGTGCTGCTGCTGGACGGACGATGTCAGCCCTGGGCCCGGGCTCTTCAGGAGCAAAAGCCAAACGCGGCCGCCTTCCCCACACCTAGCCTCTGCCCAGGGTGCAAAGCACACGCCACACGCGTGATAGGCATCTGTGTTACGTGGGGCGGAGGCTGCGTGTTAACGTGGCCACTTGACAGCTGTGGGCGGACACGGGGTTAGTGGTGGTTTAAATGGCCACGCGGCAACGGCTGGCCCGGCGGAGTCTCGCGGGTTGGTGAGTCCTGTTTAGTGGGGAGGGTCTCGTGCCTCTCAGGCGGGGTACCTGGATCGGCTTAATTATCAGGCTGGATGTAGATCTGGCGCTGGGTCAGCACTTGAGAGAGCTCCCTCTGCAACTGCTTAAACTTTTGGTTGTCAGGGATAGCGTCAATAGATCTAGAGAGTGTTCAGAAATGAGTGAAGCGGGAAGGGAGAGAACAAGAATACAGGACACGACAGTGGGGGGCGGTGATGGAGGAGGAGGAGACGCGAGGCTGGAGGGGGAGGGGCAGGCGGACACCGCGGCTGCTCAAGGGCCTCTGAGTGGCGTCTCCGTCGCAGAGGTACATGCCAGTGGTGTCGGCTCTCAGGGGCTCACCACCACCACCCCACACGCCCTTCCACTTCCCTCCCCGTTTCCGGCAGGCTGGGGGGTGGGGACTGTGTGTTTGGTGTGGATGGTGCAGTGGCCGGAGGTGGCAGGCCTGACACCCGGGACCACTGGGCTCCTACCTGGCCACAGGCCAGGAAGGGAAAATGAAACCCACCAGGGCCAGACCCAGCACCCAGGTGGGGCAGGAAATCAGGAAGGCAAGGTCCCAAGAGATGCCTCCCCTGTTTTAAAGCTGTAGAGCAGGCGGTGCACGTCACTCTCCAGGGCAAATCCGCTAGCCGGGCAGGCCCAGAGCTGCTCCCTGCCTCTCCTCTGGCCTGGAGGTGTGAGGTCGCACCCGGAGCAGGGATAGGAGAGCTGGCAGTGAGGGGCACAGCACGCCTGCCGGCCTCACACAGTGGCACTGGACTACAGAACACGTTACAGACTGTGTCCTCTCAGCTGACTCCTTCAGCCACCCTGCCTCCCAGACGGGACCAGGCCTCTCAGTACCGATGGACACACAGCTCAGCATGACAGGGCTTGAGGGAGATCCCGGCCTCCTGACTCCAAGGCCAGTGCTCGCTCACAGCTGCTCTCCTGCCCCAGCTGGGCTCCGGCCTCCCACTCTGTCCACCACGGACCTGGAGGGCTCAGAGCGCCCCTCTCAGCTGTTCCTCGGGCCAACGCTGCAGAACCGGGGGCGTGAGATGGGTGGGACGGCTCAGGACCCTGGCGAGGACGTCAGAGTGGCTGGGCCCTCTCCAACGGGCAGGGGGGGAAGGGCTCTCTCTGCATGTCACACAGCCTAGGCTCGCCAGAGGCTGCCAGGCTGCCCCCATCTGCAGTCTGCACACCTCCGGTGTCCCAGGGTGTGGTCTGGAGGCACCTTCAGGGCCAAAGGGGCCAGGCAGATTCTTTGGCGGGGCTGACGAGCTGGAGGACTGAGAGGAGGCAGACCCCAGGACGAGGGCACCCACGGCCGTTCAGGTGAATGAGCCCCAGAACACAAAAATGGTGGCAGGAACCCGCAGCTACGGAGAGTGCAAACTGCGCAAGTCGCTTTACCTTTCAAAGTCTGCACAACGATCCTAGAGGTGGGTAACTCGAGCCCTCTTTTATAAACGAGGAAACTGAGGCCCAAGGCCGCTGGCTATTAACTAGTAGGGCCAGCATTTAAACCCCTATCTTTCTGGCTCCAGAGCTTGTGCTTTTGCTACATTACCTCAGCCCATTGACAATGTCCTTTGTTTTTCCAAAGTAGATCTCATTCAGCGTACTTCTGATTTTATTTTCCATGTCCTGGAAGGGAAGTCAGCAATGATGAGCGATTAGGACTCCTGGGCACACCGGCCCCGCCCACCCTGCAGTCCCCGCTGTGGCCACTGGGGGGAGGCACACGCCTGCTCCAGGGCGCCACCTGCAACTAGTGCTCCCAGCGCTCGGCCCTCGGGGAGGCAGGAAGCCAGTACTCAGGTGTTGGCAGCCAACTCTGACCGTTGCTGGGAGCCGGTCTACACCACGTCACCGCTCCTCTGCCTCCCCACCAATTCCGTGAACAATTCCGTGAAACCCAAGAGCACCTCCCCTCCTTCCAGAACAGCGTGGTGACAGGGAGGACTGACATCGCTCCAGAGCCCCACCAGTGTTCCAGGGATCCGCTTCCTTTCCCTGCTCAGGTCTCTGTTCACACCCAGGCAATGGGGGAGACACGCCTTAGCGCTTCCCCGAGCCAGGGACGGAGGGGAGGTGCCTTTGGAGCCCGAGCCCTGCTCGCACCCAGATCGGAAGGCTCAGGAAATACGCAGCCAGGGCACAAAGCGCGAACTGCTCTGCTGCCTGCTATGGAGCTGGAAGGAAGCCGCACAGGACAAGGGCAGCGAGCCGGCACACGGGCTCTAGGGGCCAGTGGCATGTGCAGTGGGTTGATGCAGGCGCAATCCAGGGCCCAGAGAGCCCAGGGGGCCACTCACCTCTACCAGGCGCCCGATATTGGCTATGTGTGGGGAGCAGTCGCTCACGGTCTCGTCTTTCTCCATCTGCAAAAGACAAAAGCATTCCTCCAAGTCAGAGGAGGCCGGGGGCTCCCTGAGAAAGGCAGCTCTGCAGGCAGCCAGCCCACCTCCAGGGTTTGCAAAGAGCCTATTGTCCCCGCGGGCAGCTCTGTGGAGCCAGCTGCAGGTGTTACAAGGCCACTTTTCCCGCAGCGGAGCTGGAGCATAAAAAGACTTAAGTTTCAGGTTGGAAACAGAAAGAGTTTTGCCACTGCCCTCCCAAAGCAAGGAGGGCGAAGGGGACCACCCTGGCCCAGCCCTGGCACATCCAGGGCCAACCGGAGAAGATGCGTTCAGTGTCTTCACGCCACTATCGGCAGGGTCTGGCCGGCTGCCCCGATACCGCAGGCGAGTCCCCCCAACAGCCATGCTGCTGCACCCCGACACTCCTAATGGCAGCTCTGTGATGCCATCCGCTGTAGGCCTCGGAGGGAGGGACTGATACCCTTTGACAGAGGCTGTGAGGCCAGAGGGCTGAAGTGACTTGCCCAAGGTCACTCGGGTACCAATGGCAGACCTGGGTCAAACCCATTCTCACTCCAGAGCCTGGTCGTTCTACTCCAAGGGGGGAGTTGGAGCGAGAGCATCTGGATACGGACGAGAGGTGGGCCGGGGACACAGCAACTAGTCTCTTCTTCCTAACCCAGGAAGAGCCAGTTCTGGCCCAATAATCTCCACTGAGTGTTGGAAGGAAGGGAGGAGGGGAGGGAAGAAGGGACTGGCCACTGCTGACTCCAGCACTCGTTCATGAATTGTGGATTTCCCCTCAATGTTTTCCTATGCCTTAGTTCCCCGACAAGAATATAAATTCTTTAAAGAGAGATTTACCTGTTTTATAACTTAACTCACAGGGTGCCCGGCACCATGGTAAGCACATACGTGCTCCCTGTTACACTGAAAATAAGAATAAGGAGATACTATCATGGTACCATTGTTGTTGCTGAAATAAAATGTGGAAGCTGAAATAAGTAATCAGGAGGATGAAAAGAACAGTATCAGGAATCAAAATGAGTTCAAGCTAGTAAAAAAAAAAAAAAAAAGCAAAGAAAAAAGTGGGCTCCCATCTTTGGAAGCAGAAGCAGAAGCAGAGGGCAGAGGGCAGAGGGGCAGAGGGGCTCAGGGTGGGTACCAGCCTGCTCCCAGGGCAAAGGCCCCGCTGCCTCGCTCATCTCTACTCGTCCTCACCGGGGAGCATGACTTTCATGCTGGGAAAGGCAGAACAGATCCAGTTAAGAGGGACTGAAGGTACAAATGGGCAAGCAGACGGTCTTCTAGGTCATTCCACACAAATCCGACCTGTGGTGCAATGAATCTTCAGAAGGGGCAGCACACTTCAGGGGTGCAAGGATTCTGGAGGGCTGCAGCAGTACACCTGACTCTTGTCAAAGAAGGAAGAGTAGAGTCTAGCAGTTAAACACCAGTTTCAAAAGGGCAAGCAGCATTTTTGTTTTTAAAGGCTGGCTCTCACTCTGTTGCCCAGGCTGGAGTGCAGCGGTGCAATCACAGCACACAGCAGCCTCAAACTCCTGGGCACGAGCGAACTTCCTGCCTCAGCCTCCTGAGTAGCTGGGACTACAGGCGCATGCCACCATGCCCGGCTAATTTTTAAATTTGTGTTTTTTTTTTTTTTTTGCAGAGACAGGTTTCTGCTATGTTGGCTCAGGCTAGCCTCAAACTCCTGGCCTCAAGTGATTCTCCTGCCTCTGCCTCCCACAGTACTGGGATTACAGGAATGAGACACCATGCCTGGCCCCAGACAACAATTTTTGATGGGATTGTTAAAATCAACTGTTGGCACATTGTACCATCAGAGATCGAGAGGAGCCAGCCACAGGAATGCCCATTTCCTGTTGGGATGGGGATGCTGGGCCGGAAGAACAAGGCACGACTTCAGTAATATCACATCCTTCGGGCAGGTTCCCGTCCAACGTCCTGTGGCTGTGGCTGAGATGAGGGGCTGGACACAAGGTTCCCAGGGGGCCTCTGTGGCACCCCGTAAAAGTCTCCACCTGCCCTGGGTCAACCTGTTTGTGCAGGACTTACCCGGAGGCGCAGCCGGGAGGGTTACCAGCATCCTACTGGCAGCACCAAGGGTCAGGAAGGTCAGAGGGTCACTGCAGAACCTGGAAACCTGGGTCAGCTACAGAATGACAGTGGCAGCCACCTCGTTCCATTTCATTTTCCTAAGAACCCTACTTTAAACCCAAGGCAACAGAAGCTTAACGATGCAAGTAACCTATCCGCCCAGATCACACAGCACGGTTAGATTCTGACGGCTTCGCTGTTAGAAGCTACTTCAGTTGCCAATTTACCTGGGAAAACGCAAGCCAGATACTTAGGCTCAAACATTAATCTCACCGAGTACAAAACGGAGAACTTCTGATTTGCAAAGAGTCCCTGTGAAGAGACTCGTGGTTTTTAGATGATTTCAAGCTGATGAGAATGTGACGAGGCTGCTGGGATGCAACTTTCAGGCATATAAATGAAACTATCACTGTGCCCAGACCGGGGATGGCGTCCCTTACCCATCACGCAACCAAGACACTGCGGCTGCGGGTCCCATTACTTGCCTAGGAAGGCAATGGTCGCCCTCTGGTCTGTCCCAGGGAAGCAAAATCTGTAGGGCTGGACTCAGTTTAGGGCACTGGTTTTTCCTTTCCTTTCTTTCTTTCTTTTTTTTTTTTTTTAAGAGACAGGGCTTCCCTGTGTTGCCCAGGCTAGACTGGAACTCCTGTGATCCTCCTGCCTTAGGCTCCCAGGCGGCTGGGACTACAGGCGCGCGCCATCCTGCCTGACTAGGGCAACGGGTTTTAAGAGAGCCATGGACGAGTTAGAGTTCATCCACTTAAAAGGTCTGAACACCCTGACCCCGAGAAACAGGAAAGAACTGGCGATATTCAGGCCTGGGTGTGTGTGGGGGCCCGAGACACCCGCAGGGCTCTGCAGGCCTGCATCCCACGGCGGGAGCAGACTCAATCTATGTCACTGCCAAAGGCAGAGGTGGAACGCAGGAGTGAGAGCACATCACGGGTGACAGAGTTGTCCCTAACAGGCATCTGCTCGTCCAGCAATGACCTCCAGGGCACTGGGTGTCTGGAGAGAAAGGGGGTGGCCATTTGGCAAAGATGTTACAAGCGGGGGACCCATTTGAGAGCAACAGTCTGGAACCGATGGCTCCGAGAGGCCCTTCCAAAGTTAACGAGACTAAATCTGTGGAACAAAGACGTCTGGTTCTGGCAAGACTGCTGTGCTGAGGACTAGTGGAAAAGGCGGAGAGAAATGCTGGAATGACCAACACGGGCTCTCAACTGTCCTGGCACACTCTGGGCAGTGATCCTGGGGAGCCTCGATCCACAGAGACTCCAAAGTGTTCCCCATAAAACAGGAGCAGTGAGAGTGCTCATGAACTTGAAAGTGATAGCTGTTTCCCTCCATTTCAGGTCTAATAAATACTCCACCCTCAGCAGAACTGGAGTGTTTGCTGGAACATCATCTTCCCTTAGCAAAACTCTGTTGCTGGGACAACTGGTTGGTGTGTGTGTTGGGGAGTTGGGGAGCACGCTCAGGGGGAGGGGTGCTCCATACACTCGTTTTGAAAAGGAGCGCTTGGATGTCAACACGCTGGGACTGTGTGTTCTCTCTCCCCACACAGAAACGGTTACTGTGCCCAGCTCAGGGCTGCACAGAGAGCTGCTCTGCTGGGCAGGGAGACGCGGGGGGTCTGATCCGAATAACATCCTTCCAGCCAACTGCAGCCTCTCTCCCACCCCAGCCCACGTGGAGGGCAGATTCCTGGCCACCCCAGAGGAGGGATGAGGGGCCCCCTCTTAGATGAGCACCAAGAGCCCAAAGTGAGGCTAGGACTGTTGGCAAAGGGCTCTGGGCCACCAGTGTGTGTCACATCAGCAGCTGAACCTCTTGGTTCCCATCTCTGTGTTTCAGAACCAAGAGCCACTTTCCAACAAACAGAAAGGCTGACGCCACTGGACACCCCAAGGTAGAAGAGGTGGGTGGGGGGAGAAGGCTGCATGTTCCCAGCTGCGCAGCCCCTTCCCCAGCAGACTGACTCTTCAGGAGAACAAGAGGGGCTCCCTCGCTCATGGCAGGGAATTTGAGCCCGTCTCAATGGCCCTGTAGGGGCTGGGAGTGGGGGCAGAGAGCCCAGCACACGGGCGTGTTTCCACAGTCCCCACCCCCTCCCCCAGGCCGACTCCCCTCCACCGCTGGTCGGGGTCAGCTCACTGGCAATGCCGACCCACCAAAAATAGCACCATTTTTGCAATGCATATATTATTACATCCTTATAAAAGTGGCTGCCAGAAGGAAAACATTCTGATGTGCTGTGGCCGCACAGATGTTCCACAAGGTGGTTCCAACCAAGCCTGGAGCCCAGCCCAAGAGCGCCCCGCAGGCACCTCTGGTCTCCGTGGCCTGGGGACGACACGGGCGAGTGTCTGGAAACCAGCAGGCCATTCTCTTCACACGGGTGTACCCCACCTCCCACTGGCGTCTTCCAGCGGGCACAGCAGCAGGGTGGGCCTGCAGGCAGCCAGCCCTGCTCAGCGGCTCTGTGGCAGCCTCGTCCTCAGACCCCAGGAGCCCAGGAGGAAAGGGCCCAGCTTGTCTGGGCCTCGACCTCACACTGAATAAGCGAATGTACAGAAGATGCCTAGAACCGTGCCTGGTGGAGTGGGAGCTCTCACGTTGTCAAAACAGAGCTCCAAGGCCGGGCACAGGGCCTCACGCCTGTAATCTTAGCACTGTGGGAGGCAGAGTCGGGAAGATGGCTTGAGACCAGGAGTTCAAGACCAGCCTGAGCAAGAGCAAGACCCTGTCTCTACCAAAAATAGAAAAATCAGCCAGGCATGTTGCACACGCCTGTAGTCCAGCTACTTGGGAGGCTGAGGCAGGAGGATCGCTTGAACACACGGCGTTTGAGTTTGCAGTGAGCTATGATGACACCACTGCACTCTACCCAGGGCGACAGAGTGAAAGTCTGTTTCAAAAACAAACAAAAACAGAGCTCCACTCCCAGGGCTCTTAGGGTCTCTGGCGTCCTCCTGGTCACCAAGCTATGCTGGGAGTCGGAGGCCAGGGGCTTCACATGCTGCCAGCCAGCAGACAGTGGTCAGCCAGCCTCGCAGGGAAGGCTACGTCTGTCCAGTTTAGGAAAATCTTAACTGAATCTAAAATTGTATATATTCTACAAGTCTCTGCTTGCAAGATATGTGGTAGCAGCAGTAAGAGCTGTTATTTATTGAGCCATGTGTCAAAACGGTTTCTTATTTCCCCTCCACAATGACCTTTCAAAATAAGCACCATCAATTCTGTGGTGAAAACACTGAGTTTCAAAGAAGTGAAGTGGCTTGTCCAGGTCACACAGCTGGAAAGTGACTGGGCTGGGGTTTGAACTAAGGTCTGCATGATTCTAAAACCTGTTTCTTTCCCTGAGACCTCTCAAGCTAGCTCTGTTTTCATCTCTGTTCTTTACCAGGAGAGTGGAGGACAAACCACGAGGCAGGGCTCGGAAGGCCCGAGCGGGTTCCATCCCAGCCCCAGCCACCTCCCACCAAGGATCCTGGGCCCCTTCCTCTCCTGTGCCTGCTCCTCCCAGTGAGGGATGGTGGCACGGAGCCAGTCTCCCCCGTTTTCCTTCCCAGCTGGGGCATCTGACAGAAACCCAACTGTCTTAAAAGCCTCACTGCTCAGGGGTCTCCACTCTCAGGCCCGGCAGCCTTGCGGCACACCAGGAGCACTTGTGGCTGCAGAGTGCTCCAGGACCTCCTGGGTGTGGCCCGGCCCATCCCCCCCCCAACCCCCCCACCTCGTTCCCTGCAGCTGGAAAGGGGCCATGGGCTCTGTCCCCAGATAAAACGCACTGCCTGGCCTCACTGCCACGCGCGGGTCCGAGGGGAGCTTCGGGCCCTGGGAGCTGGGCGAGCGCCTCTGCTGGAGTTTTACCGCCTGGAGATTACCTGGGCGCCTGCTGCTGAGTGGGGAGAGGGGCTCAGCCTGCGAACGATCCGCCTGATCCCCCCACTCAACAAAGCGTTTCACCTTCGCTTCTAAATATTTAGAATCTGGAAAAAAATATCAAACGAACATCTGCGGGGCCCTTCCCCGGATGGAAAACCTTGGATCTCCTTCCAGAGATTTACGGTCCTGCCTCTTTCCCACATCTCTGCTGTCACACAGGAGTGACCTCTCTGTACAACTTCCTTTTCAACACGCTGGTACTTGCCTTGTAACCTCCTGCACTTGCTCCACCACCCGCCCACCGGGGCCCACATGGCGGTCCGCCAAAGGGCAGCTCCCGTCCGCCTTCCCTTGCGGGTGTCCCAGCCCTGGCAGGAAGGTGCGACCCACCGTAATGAGCTCCCCCGAAGGCCGCGGCTCACCTTCCCCGACAGCCCCACAGCTGCAGGATTTGCCGCAACACCCTACCTACCTACCTCCTTTTCCAGTTGATGTCCCGAGAGACATCTTTTGGGGGGCAATGGGGGGAACAAACGGCCAACATGAAGCCTTGGGGGGAGCATGGCCTGGTGCGCAGCAGCCAGAGCCCACCGGGGTGTGTCCACACCAGGCATCCTGACCTGCTACATGTGCCAACCAGAGCCGCGCTCCGCCTCCTCAGCTGATAAAGGAGGGGCGCGGGCAAGCCTGGCATGTCCGCGGGAAGGGACCTCGGAGGAGAGCCACCAGCAAGCTGAAGCCATCAGCCCTTCTCCAGATGGGGTGCACCTGAGCCAGGCACGGGGAAGGGCACCCAGGCAGGGCTGCTGCCGAGGCAGGGTGGGTCACCGGACACCAGGGGCACCAGGAGACTCACCTGGCCTTGCCTAGGAGCGCCGACTGCTGGCTGGACGGCTCTCGGGGTCAGAGCCTGGCACTGTGGGTCTGGGGAGACGGCTCCAAAGGCAAAGTGGCCTTCCTTCCCGACACACGTGGGGTGAGTGTGTGAGTGTGAGTGACTGCCGTGAAACTAGGTTTCCAGTGGAAAAACCTAGGGCTGGGTCACTGCAAATGTAATGGACACTCAAGAGAAAGGGCCCCTCATTTGTCCCCCATCTCATGTCCCGGTCAGCCAAGCCCTGACCACTCCACTCTGAAGGCCTCCAGCCTGTCGTTCCTCCTCTACCCCTCCTGCCTCTGCCCTTCTTTCTCTTGGCTCTTGTCACCTGCCCTGAGAGGACACCAGCTTCTTCACTGACCTCCTTGCCACAGGCATGTCTAACCCTCCCAGACCTACCCAGTCTGGGCCCCTGTCACCTCTCTCCTGGATGACCCTAACAGCCTCCTCTTGCCCACCCGTCCCCCAAGCCAGCTGTCAGAGCCACCTTCTAAAAGCACAGTTCCAATCAGATCATCCGGATCCCTGAAAACCCTAAAACCCTCCTCACTGCCTCCAGGAGCAAAGGCATCCCCTGTGGTCAACCCGCTTCCCGCAGGAGGTCACCCTGAAAGCCAAACGCTCACCCGCAGGAGGGGCCCAAAGGGTGGTGCCACTCAGCACGCCCCCAGGGAGGCCAACCGGCGTGGGACTGCAGCGCTGGCCCTGCCTGCTTCAGAGCCCACTGGGCCACTGCAGCTACCCTTGAGCCGGCTGCGAGAGGAGGAGGAGGAGGAGGAGGAGGAGAAGGAAGGGGAGGAGGAGGGGTTGCTGACAGATGTCACCAGGTGCCCACTGGGCTATGTCCTGTCTATGCTGAGCTGACTGCTCAATGCATTTCCATTTTACTATTTAGCAGTCACCAAATGTCAGGCACAGGGGACAGATTAAGACCAAAACAGTGTGTTGTGGTAGAAAGTAGTATGTTTTTCCTCATCAGACAATTCAGCGTTCAAATCTCGGTCCTGCTTCTTACTGGTGAAGTCATACGAGCAAATTATTTCACAATTAGAACCTCAGTTTCCTCACCTGTTCAATGGGAATAACTCGACCTTGTTTACAATCTACTCAAAGGGGTCAGCCCGCATGCTCACTCTGCCTCTGGTTTGCTCAACTTTCCTGGAACCCTTTGTCTCCCATCCAAGGCAACCACAGACGTTTATCCAGGCTCATTGGGACACACAGCCAAACCCTGCAACCCTTATTTCCCCTGTTGCTCAGAAGCTGCGCATCATTAACTTAGATTTGTCTCTCTCACTGCTCCCCCTCCCCACCCACCACCCCGTACAGTTACTTACACTGGAAACGAGCTCTAGCTTCAATGCACCTCGAGTGAATTATGTGATCGCCCGTTAGAAAGATGACAGAGTGTGAATTTCCTATTAAAGCCCCAAGAGCAAAAGGCAATGCAAACAAGGCCCACAGCCCCAGCCAAGGTGTGCTGGGGACAGCCACTCATCAGGCTGAGTTTGGCTTGGCAGGAGGCACAGCTCACGGCAAGCCGGAACCAGACTCTGGCCGTGGCTGACAGCTCTGATTTAAACTATTAGGAAGACGGAGGATTAAATATTTGTCCAGGTCACTGTACACCGGCTGGAATTATAAACAGCTTGGAGCGGTAAGTGATGCAGGAAGCAGTCTCCAGATCCAGATTTAGGATTTTCCAGCCACTACCCAGGTGGCAGGGTGGGGGAGGCAGGCTGTGTGGGGTAGTTGCCTAGGGGGTCACCTCCCCCTCCTCTGCTAGGGGCCCCCAGAAAACAAGAGCCCACCTCCATGTGAAAGGCTGGGCCCTGTCCTGGGAGCATGAATGCTTAATTCTGGGATGGGGTGGAGACAGTCCTGCCCCACAGTCAAGGGGACCCCCAAGATCCCTTCTGGCCTCAAGCCCCTCTGACACCGAGAGTCAATAGAGGTTTGGCAGGTGGAAGGTCTCAGGCTCCAATACACACCCCCGGCACGGCAGCTGACATTCGCCTTGCACCCGTTTTCCAAGTGCATGTAGATGCTGTTGCAGAATAAGTCACTTGGGAGATGCACTAAATTAATTCTATCTGCCATATATTTTTTTTCTATCGACAGCTATTAAGACTATAATTATCTTATTGAAAAAAAATTTTTGATGTTAAAAGGAATCCTCATACTCAAAGGTTAGGCACTCCTAGAACGGGGGATGGGAAGGACACTGGCACAGAAGGCGGCCCCCTCCTGAGGACACCCTGAGCTGCACCAATCCTGCCAGCACCGACTTCTCTGACGGAGTGGTGCGGTCCCGCCTGTGTCTGGCCTGTGCTCTCTCCTTCCCTGCACACCAAGCATCTGCTGCCCTGCCTGCCCTGGCACAAGGTTAGGGCCTTGTCTTGGAATGGGGGTCTACATGGTATTGAACATGTCAAGGGTCTTAAACATGGACCCTTAAACAAGGGTCTTAAACCTGCCTGGATCTCAGCAGAAGTTAAGGCAAGTCTGCTCCGGGGCCAGGCAGTGCCTTCCAGCCCAAGCTCCAAGTTCGCTTTAAAAACAGTCTGGGAGGACACCTTGGAGACAGGTTGCTAGTAGTACCCAAGCAAAAGATGGGAGAGAGAAAGGTACACTGTAGCACTTCTCAATTTTTAACATGCATATACATTACCTGGAGACTTTTGTTAAAATGGACATCCTGATTCCATAGGTCTGGGTGGGGCCCAAGATTTCTGTCTCTAACAAGCTCTTTGGTGATGCTGATGCTGATGCTGGTCCCCACACCAGGCTGAGAACAGCAAGGTGCAGACCCCTGAGCTTGGACGAGTGTCCCCTGGAGAGCCGGCCTGACTGATGGCACCGTCGTGCATGACGTGGCCAATGGAGCCAAGCACCGCTCCTCATAGCATGACAAGAGCATGCAGTACAGGGACATGGGGGCCCCTGAGGAGTGAGAAGCAGTAGCCATGGCCAGCCCCTGTCCTCACTTGGCAGGAGGCCAGTGGAGCAAGTTTTGGGCAGCCTTGCACAGCCCAGACAGCTTTTATTTGAAGACGTGCAGCCCTACTGCGATGGCAGATTTCCAGCTGGGCAAACACGCTCACGTAAGTGGGTAACTGCTCACTCATCTGCAGAAGGTCAGCGCTGAGGCTGGCACCTGTGGGCACTGGCCACTCGCTACGAACGGGTCACTCTACCTGTCTGGTAAGGCTGCCCCCGAGGTTCATGGTGCCAGAGCCGGATTTGTTGGTCTGCAGCCACAGCATCACCGTGGAGGTCAACTTGTAATGGGCGGTGCGACCACTGGATTTCTCCTGCGGGGAGAGACAGAGATCAGAATCTTGGGCACAACCTGAGCTGGGCAGAGCCTGAAGCGGTCCCCTGAATTCAGAGTCGGGCGTGGGCAACCTTGCACAGCCCAGACAGCTTTTATTTGAACATGTGAAGCCCTACTTCGATGCCGGATTTCCAGCTGGGCAAACACACTCACCCTAAGTGGGCAACTGTTCATTCATGGGCAGAGGGTCAGCACTGACATTCCCCAACATGCCCCTCCCTAGGTCATTACCACGAATTACCCTTCTTACAAAATTCCAACTTGTTTTTAAAGGGACAGTATCTGTAATCACGTGTATGAAGTTCTTTTGGGAATTTTATCATTAGTGACTACCGCAGTCCTGACTTATCTTCGTCCAAACGGCTTCAGGGCATTACAGGAATCAGCAGGTGTTTACACATCACGGCACTCTCCCCTGCACCTGCTAGAGAGTGTGGCCGCACTGTTCCGTGAGCCATCTATACACAGTGGCCCCGGCCACCAGCTGCTGGGAAGGCTGTACCTGCACTTCCACCACGTGGATGGAATCCCAGCAGCCCTTGATCTTCTTGGATCCGTCTCCAGCCTTCTTTATGAGGATCACTCCAGCAAAGCCATGATCCAGATCCCAGAGGTAGACAGATGAGACGCCGCCTTCAAAATACCTGCAGGAAACAGGCACACGTGCCCATTAGATGGTGAGTTACAGATCATTAACCCAGGTCTCAGGCTGTCATTTGGCAAAGATTCACCTAAATGTCTGTCTAGGATTAAAGGCCCTCCCTGCAACGGTCCCAGGGCTGATCCTTGGACGTGTTCTGATTGTGCTGTGGTTGGGGGAGGGGGTGCAGCATCCTTTGGGGCTGACAGAAAGGACCCGGGCTTGGGAGTCATAAAGATGCACCTGAGTTTGAGCTCTGCCGCCTACTCTAGCTTTGTGGTCTTCGGTAAGCTTACTGCACTTCACTGGGCGTCCCAGTCCTCCCAGATAAAGGGTGTAGCACAGGATGTGACATCAGTGGACAATCCACTTTTTTCTTTCTTTTCTTTTCTCTTCTCCCCTGCGCCCCCCCCCCCTTTTTTTAAGAGACAGGAGTACAGTGGCCTGATCATAGGTCACTATAGGTCACTGCAACCTTGAACTCCTGGGCTCAAGTGATCTTCCTGCCTCAGCCTCCCAAGGAGCTAGGACTACAGGTACATGCCACCATGCCTGGCTAATCTTTTTTATTTTTGTAGAGATGAGGTCTCACTATGTTGCTCAGGCTGGTCTCAAACTCCTGGCCTCAAGCGATCCCTGACCTTGGCCTCCCGAAGTGCTAGGACCACAGGCGTGAGCCACCTCGCCTGGCTGGTATTTCTATCTGGGGGGTAGCTATTTTACAGGGGAAGTGAGGGAAAAATACAACTACAAACTCCTCCCTGCCCTGATCCTTCCAGAGCCTGGGCAGATCAGGGGTCCTGCTGGTCTTTCAGAGCAACTTACTACAAGACCCTCGCTGGAAATGAAGACTCAGATCTGAGTCAATACGGAAACATTTCTTACCAAGGCCAAATGGAAGAGGGAAGAAAAGGCTGGAGGAGGCCAGGGAACCAGGCTGGGATCCCAAATCCAAGCTACCCGAGCCGACTGTCACGACTGAGGCTGCTGTGCAGTCAGCTGACGTGGTGCTTCCAGTGCTGCTGGGAGCCAACCTGAACTCCGAGAACTCTCACCTCTCGTGGCTGGCACATTCCTTATCACAAAGTCTGTGGCCTTAGGGCCACATGTGGCCTTCTGGACTTTTGAGCGCGGTCTTCTGACTGAATCCAAATTTTACAGAACAAATCCTTTTAATGAAGGGATTTGTTCTGTGAAGTTTGGATTTGGTCGAGGGGCTGCACTTGGGGACCTGGAGGACCACATGTGGCTTTGAGGCTGTGGGTTCCCCACCCCTGGTAGGGTCTCTCTGACCACAATTAATCCCTGAATCAAGGGTACAGCAGGCACGTTCTAGAAGTGTGGGGTCCTCAGACCCGGACAGCCAGGAAAGCAGGCCCCATGGTGCATGCGGTGGGCACACCCAGTGCCAGCTCCGGCACCTCCCATGCGAGCTATGCTCACGCTCATCCATCCGACAACTGTTTACTAAAGGCTACCAGGGACTGGCCCTGTGAACGCAGTAAGAACATCTACTTTACAAACAGATTGTCGAGAACAATATAGGAAAACAGTGACCCTAACAAATGATTATTGTTTTAATTGTTAAAATTAAATACTCAAAATTAACATGTACCTATGGATTATGGCTCAATAAAGTTATTATGTAACAGAAAAATACACAGGGTAAATGTTAATATTTAGAGGATGTGGGAGAATATATGTAAGAATTCTTTGTACTCCTTTTTTTGCAATTTTACTGTGTCTGAAACTATTTCAAATTAATGTTTTTTTTTTTTTTAAGAAAAGTCAGTATGTGAAATACAGCCGAGTCTAAGAGACAGTCATGGAAGCAAGGAGCCTCGCAGGGGAATGAGAATCTCCTGCTGCTAGCAAGACTCGGGGTGCCCGGCTGTTCTGTCTTCTTGCCCTAAACCACCGTGGCCCTGCTACCCTCGTCCCCTCCCCACCAGGGTCCCCTTGGGCAGGCGGGGGCCAGCCCCCTGCCGCAGGGCCATATCCTGCCCCATTTCTCTGTCCCGCTCACACTGCCCGCTGTGATTAAGCTGTCAAACGAAACTCACAACGGCGTCCCCCACTGGCAAGTGGGCTGCAGGAGGACAGGTCGGGGCAGGCCTGCCTGGCTAGCGCAGGGGCCACTCAGGGAGCACCTGTGGGCTGAAGTGTCAGGTGCCAGACGTGAGCTAAACGCTGGTCAACAGCGGAGAATGGGGAGGGGTGTGGCTCTGGAGAGGCACAGCACAGCGCGGTACTGAGAGGGAAAGGACGAGAGGATAAACAGACACCGGGTGGGGCCCAGAGCTTGGTGCCATCCGTGACCTCCGGGAGTCGGCCAACACTGCACTCAGGGACCCCACTCTGGGACATAAGTTCTCTTGCTCCAGTCTCTCTCCAAACTCCTCCGCAGGGCAGGGCAAGGTAAGGAGGTTAGTGTTCAGTTTAGGTCCCAAGGCCCTACCTCCCTCCACAGGGCCAACCTACAGGAGCTGGGTACAGACCAGCCCACTCTGGAAAGCTCCCGGGACACGTGGAGATGTACTGGTCACCTTGCTGGACCTGAGGTTCTCCAGTGCACAGATGACTCGCACCATGGGCTCCATGAGCCCTTCTGGCTCATTCTCCTGGATTCTAGAGAGCTCCTCAGTCTGCAAGTTAACTTAGAAGGCACATCAACACCGGGAGGAGCACCCACAACGGGCCTGCTAATTATCCCTCTGTTGACGACAGATGGCTTCGTTCTAACACACAGGTTTCCCTTTCAGTGGGCTTGTAGGGACAGCAGCCCCACATCAAAAGGGGGGGGAACCCCCAACTTTAAAACTGTGGCTTTTCTTGTGTTGATAGAAGGGATGGGCTGATAATTCCTGCTTTCCTTTGGCCATCCTGGAAGGATGTTATTCTTGTCCAAGGCCTGCTCTTCTGTGTGCAGAAGCCTGGGGAGCGGCAGGGTCAGGCTGCCCTGAAAGGTAACCAGGAGGAATCCTGGTGGCCTGACAGCCCTTGTCAACACCATCCAGCGACCAGTTCAAAAGCACCAGGTGGCCTAAGGTTGATCCCCCTCAGTCCCATCCCTTAGCATCCTGTTTCTTCCAGAAAAAGAAAACAACGAACGGCACTAAAGTTTTATAAGGTGGAACTGGCTGTTTCCACGCCAGCGTCCCACCCTGTGGCCCAGCTCCCACTCTGGGCAGCTTCTCCCTGGCCGGCCACATCGACCAGGTCTAAAGTTTCAAATGCCGGAGACAAAGGAGGTAAAAATGCAAACTCAATTGTGACCTCCTTGTGGGTTTTTATTTTACCCAAAATTTAAAAACTTATTGCAAGAACATTATTAAAGAAAGGAAATTTAAAAATTAGCCCACAATGCCATAAATCAACTTATCCCATAAATCTGCTTTTTCCAAATTCCCTGTCTTTGTCCAGATGCACAGGTTTTATATGACCATATGCACAGCAATGGTACCATGCTGAGTTCAGCTTTTTTCACTCGGCACAGAATCGTTAGCACTTTCCATGGAGCCACATGATGTCCACCATCATCTCAGACAGCCAGGATGGTATTCCATTGGGTAGCATCCTAAAGTACAACTGATTGGACTTTTAATAAAGGAACAATGGCAGCATGGCTGGAGGCGATGCTGTTGGTTTCCCGCTTTGAATCTGCTCCCTCTCTGAATCGGGGTGCTCCCAGCGGAGGCAAGGCAGACGTGCTGAGACCTGCCCTCTGCAGGGATGGCCCAAACACCACAGCGTTCAAGAATGGACTTGCATTCCAGTCACCAAAAGGGATCTCCAGGGACTTGAGCGGCCACAAGTCTCAACCTGATCTTCCCAGACAAAGGGAGCAGAGGACTGAGTGATTAGAAAGGCTCTTCCAGGATCCGGAGCGCCAGCCTCGCCGGCAAGTGTCATCAGGACGGCTCCGTGCACGACCGGGTAGGAGGTGACCGCGGGGCGCACAGACGGTCCCCCTACTACATGGTTTATGGCTTTGTGCTGCGCGTGAAGCATTAATTAAAGAGGGACCTCAACAAGTTTTTGAAAATTTATTTTTACCTACTGTACTTTGATCATAATGACATGAAACAAGGAAAAAAATAATTTTTATGTGGTTCGCATTTATGAGTTTTTACATAAAGGCTTTTGTGGGTATTTTAAGAATGTGCTAAAATGTTGTCTGAAACCACATAAAGCTATCTGAGGAGTCGCCCGCCAGAACTAACAGCACACACATGGAAGCACTTTAACTGGCCTTTGTATATTTAATGAGTCAAATAGTATTAATATTGTTTAAATGCTAACATGCTATTTCAATAAGGTGGCTCTGCTGTGGCCAGCACCCTTCTCCCAGGCCTTGCAGGTCCAGGTGAGCCGGGGACCAAACTCGGGCTGTGGGCAAGCACTGGGAGCAGGCTGCAGGGGAACTGCCCTGCCCTGCCCTGCCCTGCCTGGCTTCTGCCCACGCTTGATAACTGCAAAACCCCAGCTCTCCAGGTCGTCTTGCAGGATGACCACCACAGCTCAGCGACCCGGGCTCAAGAGGGAAAGCCCAGAGAGTTCCCACGGAAGTCTCTGGGCAAGTGGGCACCACGGAGAACCTTCTTTTAAAGGCACAGGCCTGAAGAGAAGAGCGAGGGCTTTTCTCTGGCCGCCTACCTAAATGGCAAGTCAGGCAGCAGGGGCTGAAGCCCAGGCAGTCAGGAGGGTGAATGACACGCCCAAATCAGGGCTCCCGTTAGCAGGACAACACAGAGACAATCTCGGGAAGACCGTGGAGAAGTCACCTTGGACAAGTGTCGAACTGTGAAGTGTGTGTTGGGGGAGCGGGTGGGTACCTCGGAAGATCAAGAGTGGGTGAAATGACAGATCAGCCCAGGAATGACGGGCAGCAAAACACTGGTATCACCTCTTTGCTGGTGTTCCCCAAAGAGCTACCTCCTCCAACCGAGTGCCATCGGTTCCACTACAGTCTTGGTGGCTTTCAAGATGCCCAGAAAAGATTAACTTGTTTTTTTTTTCCTAAGACCACTCAAGCGCAGTAGTGAGAAGGGAGAAAGAGTACAACAAGGAGTTCAATCTGTAATTGAACCATGAACAACCAAGTGAGATAACTCGTCACTGCCTTCTGACCGGCCAAGATTAACGTTTTTTAAGGCAAATGAACAGCAGAGAATTCAGACAACCAGGACTAAGGAGATGGGACCACTTGGGGTTAGAATCCCAAGTCCTGCCCTTTGAAAAACAGTATGTTGATTACAACGCAGATACAGGTTTCATACACTCCAAAGGATTGGCAAAAACCAGGGGGCACCGCTGAGCAGGACCTCAGACAGCACGGCCTGGCCGTCCGTCAGCATAGCCAATGACACTTAAACATCCGGCTGAGTTTATTCTATGTCATTGGCTACATCCCTAAACTTGGATCAGCTAAAAGCCTAATGTGTCAGTAATTCTTTTCTTCTCAGAGCTCTGGGTCGTCTCTCCCTGAAAAATCATTCTTCCAGTTGAATAATGTCATAGTCACGTACATAGATTCTATGTCCATAACTCTTCAACCACAGGACTTCTGGGGGGGAAGGAGAAAAAAGAGAAAACATAATACTTCACGCTCAAAATGACCTACTTCACAAAAGCAAGAAGAAAAGAAAATATTTCGGCTCCAAAAGCTTTATGGGGTGTTTGAGGCTGAGGTGTGCACGGAGACCCAGGATGGAAACTCGTTCCGGGAATCTGAGCTGCAGCTATGAACCGCCAATTCCCAGGCCTGGCCAGCACCGGGCTGCGAGCAGCAGGGACGGGGCTGGAAGGGGCTCTGAGGTTGGCCTTTACTCCTTCCTTTCAAGTCGCCTCCTGGGAGCGTGGCAGGATTCGTGGTTGGAATACAAAGGCTCCCAACAGGTAATGAGTCACATGCCACAACCTGCCACAAAAGAACCAGGGCCAGGACAGACCTGCTGGGAGCAGGGCTTCCCAGCACTGGCCAAGAAACACTCTCTGTGGCTGTTGGGTTCACTCTCGGCCATTACCGGGTGGGCTCCTCCACCGGGCTGGGCTCAGCCCCAGGAGGCTCGAGCACACTTGGACCGCTGGCCCCAAGGTGAGCCCCGCTGATGCCGGGATGGGGTTTCCCCCTGTAGTCGGCTTGCAAAGACAAGGGGAAGGCCAGGAGTATCTATTTGGCACCAACACAGCAGCAAGGCTGTTCTCTCATTTGTAATATCAAAGGGCTGGATCAGAGGCCAGACCGGAGGGGCTCTCCCAGCTCTGACACTCCCGGGTTTGGTGGCTGCACCAGGGCCTGTGTGACGCAGACTGAGCGCTGCAGGGCAGGTTCCTCACATCTTAAGTCTCTGTCAAAGCTCTGCTCACACACCTCTGGTGACAGAGAACTCACTACATTCCCAAGGCAAACATTTCCGTTTTAAACAATTCAAATTGTCCTCTCTGGACTTGAGTGAAAACTTCTACCTATTGCCTTCTGGAGCCACACAAAGCAAGAACTGAATGCCCTTTCCCCATCTAGTGCTTTTAAACAGCTAAAATTAGCTCACACGTACCCCAAGATTATTCTTTTCTGGCCTCTCATCCTATACCTGATCTATCCTGGTCCTACACACACTCCAGGTTGCCAGTGTTCTTAAGGATACAAGAACAGAAAACAATGCCCTAAGTGTGAATCAACGCACGGAGACTAGCACATCTCTTGGCATAGAAGCCACTTCTCCCACAAGGACCCAAGACGAAATTAGCTTTCCTGGTGATCACACCTCACTCGTACTGATACACACGGAGCTCGCAGTCATCTCGAATGGATATTTTTTTCTTCTGTGCTGCCATGAAATCGTCTCTCACATCCTATGCTTGAGAACTTGGTATACCGGCCCGGAGAGTATCACCGTCCGCTCAAGTCTGTTAAGTATAATTCTCGGAGACACGGGTTTAACATTTCGACTTATCTTCTGGGATTCTGAAAGTGCTGTCATCTGCATCCTATCCAAGCCGCCCTCCCCTGGAGGTCTCCATGCGTGGGATATAAGCGAAAGCGTGAGGCAACGCAAGTGAGTACATAACCGAGTTCCAGACTGTGTGGACCGGCTCTCTGTGCTAGAGAATTCCAAGACTTTCTAGAAAGAGCAGTGGCAGCCAGAGTGAAGGCTCCTGTGCAGAAACGGTGCACTAGGAAGCGGGGCTACGGTCTGGGCGCTTCTCTCACGCTGGGGGACAGTAGCAAGCCGAGAATGCCCACAGCCTCTCCTGGAGCTTGAGGGACCTGTTGGGGCTTATGAGGGAGAGACAGGAGGGAATACATGAGCTGGGGTTGGCTGAAATGCTATTAATGGCCAAAGAGTTCAGGGTAAAAATATTAAAATGTTGGTGCAACAACTGAAACAAGTAGAATTCCTCTATTATCTGGTGCTAAGTTCGGAACACTGGCCCTCAAAAGGTCCCAAGTTGTGAAATTCCGTAAGATTCTTCTTTTCCTATCTGGTGTTTTTCTTTATGAGACAGAGTCTCACTCTGTTGCCCGGGCTAGAGTGCGTGCCGTGGCGTCAGCCTAGCTCACAGCAACCTCAAACTCCCGGGCTTAAGCAATCCTACTGCCTCAGCCTCCCGAGTAGCTGGGACTACAGGCATGCGCCACCGTGCCCGGCTAATTTTTTCTATGTATTTTTAGTTGGACCACTAGTTTCTTTCTATTTTTAGTAGAGATGGGGTCTTGCTCTTGCTCAGGCTGGTCTCGAACTCCTGAGCTCAAACGATCCACCCGCCTTGGCCTCCCAGAGTGCTAGGATTACAGGCGTGAGCCACCGCGCCCAGCCCCTATCCTGTGTTTTTCTGTCATGTATACGGTCTGTTCTGCTTCTGAGATCGCACCAAGTAGTCACAGCGAGACCCATGAGAAATAAATGGTCATGAGGGACACTTCGCTGTAACTGGGGCTTGGTCACTCGGGTGTTGATTCAAACAGAAACAACGGATTTTATGGCAAAGAGAGAGAACAAAACCCACAGGCAGAGCCATTCCACCAGCGCTGAGGTTCTGGCCCAAAGACAATACCTTCTTGTTTCCTCTCAGCCTGAAAAGGAAACAAAAATCCACAGCTATCAGCAGTAGTTTGTTTTTCTGATCATCCTTAACATCCTTACAACATAAAAAGGGCACCCGGTACTCACAGGTGGGAACAATTCAACTCCACTCCAGGAAAAAAAGAAAACTCTCCAAGTTGCTCAGAGAGGCATCTAAAACCTGGCCCCCTTCCTTGCAGTGTAGACCGACACTCCTTTCTTGTGTGTTGGCTCCAAAGTGGCCACCTTCGAGAAGCTGAGTGTATCCCCTGTCCAGCAGAAGGGTGTGGGTGCTGCCCAACAGGCACAATTGTGCAGAGTCCAGACCGCTGCAGACAGCATACGAGAAAACGTGGGAAACATGGGTTCCCTTCCTTACGCTAAGTGTCCCAGCCCCCATTCAGGGTGCCTCCGGAAAACAAGCTCGTGCAAACGTGAGGAAGACCACGGAACAACAGACCAGAAGTCCTTGCCGCTCTGCCTGCTGGCAGAGTAAGCACTCGATGACCCAGTGGCTGCTGGTTTTCCAGAGAAGACAACCTAGCCGGGCCCTGAACGGCCAGGAAGCACCACTCAGAAACACAGGCGCTGCCTGCTGCGAGAGCCCCCCGCCCACAGCCCCGGGGGCTGGCCTTGGCTCCGCACAAAATGCAGAAAGATCAACACTCGGCTTTGGGCGGGCCACGTCCAGATCTGATGCTGAAACCCGACCGCCCTTGTTTGTGTGTTGAGACCAGCTGTTTTCACCACAGTGTGAGGAACGTGGCCCAGAGTCTGCCTGTGGACACAGGACAGGTATTCGGCGGAAATTCCTTCCCGTACACACAGGTGCAACCATCCCCTGAGCAAACATACCAATCGGCTTAGGCATGTGCGACTTTAATGCCAGTTGCACTTAGAAGTGCACATCTGGACCGCGCCTGCCGCACTTTACAGCCTCTCTTTACGAGGTTTTTATTTTTTCACTTAAAGAAATAATGAAGGCTCTCTGGAAACAATGGTGCTGCTGGCGTGGCTGACAAGCTGGCTCTGGAATCTGACCGAACCGTCCACACTCGGCACCGCCATGACCATCTTTTGTACTCTGGACTACTGGTGACACTACTGCTAGCCCCACGTGGCCACCTTATGAGAATGCCAACAGTCAAGACGTTCTAGGGCTTCAAAGCCGTGATCACTCTCATTCAAAGCTGCTATTTTTAAGAACCCATTCTGTGTCGGGACATTGCATACATTATTTTACAGTTAAGAAAACTGTAACCCAAAGAGATCAGGAATGTGCCCAGGTCAGAGGGCTGAGAAGTGGGGAGCTGGGAGTGGACGTCAGGTCTGGTTGGCCCAGAGCCAGTGTTCTGTCCCCATGCTAGGCTGCCTAGCCATCCGGAGACATCCCAGCTGTGGTGGGAGGTACCTCCTGGAGCACACGCCGCTCACGCTGGAGAGAAGTCAGGGAAGGAAAGGAGCCCCCTGGACGGCCCGCAATCGGGCACACCACTGAGCACCCTGCACTGGAAGTTCTGGAAAGGAGAATTCTCTGCCTCAGCACTGCAGGCTGAGCCTCTGCACGACCGCTTGTCCCCAGTACTCTACACAAAGCAGCTCTCCACCGCAGGAGCCTGGGCCGCAGCTCAGACCAGGGAGCGCAGGGCCTCTGGCAGGACAAGGAGCCTGCCACCCAAGTGTGACTGTGTGCCACAATGGTTACAGGAACCCAAGAACTCTGGAGGCATCAGAGTCGCTGATGCTGACTCAGGGGATGTTTATGAGTGAACTTGTTTTCTGCACACTCCTGGTTTCCATTTAACTTTCTTTTAGCACATGAAAACCAGACAGCACATACCAAGGCCTGGAGCTTTCGGATGCCAGAGGAAGGGTACCTGCAGTGAATGCTCCAGTCACTGGCCCCAGGGTGGGGGCAACCTGCAAGCCTGTCTAGACCCACTCTTCAGGGGCTCTAGAACCATAGCAGATACCCCCATTTAGGACGAGTGGTCATGAAAAAGCTGAAACTCACCCTGCAAGGGCAGGGAGCAGGCTCAGCTCTGTTCCCCCCAACGCTGAGAGGGCTCCCCGAGACCTGTCTCCCTACCCAGTGACAACACCACAACTGAGGTGAGCTTGGGTCTCCCCATCAACTGCTTCCAGCACTTTCACGTGAGCCCGAGGCTGTGGCAAGCCAGAGTCCCACAGCAGGCAGGCAGGTTCTCAGAGGCCCTCTGCACACACGGCTGAAGACACAAATATGTGTTAAAACTCGAATGCTAATTACGCTGATGGCAAGCTGAAAGCCAGAGATGATGTCCCTGCCTTACCCTGCTGCTCCTGGAGCGCAAGGTGTGCAGTAGGTGGTGCCCATCACAGGATCCTTCCGGAGACCTTCGTCTGGGAAAAGGCCCTACCTCTGGGCAAGGAAAAAGAACACAGACCTATCTGAAGGGGCAGTAAAAGTGGATGTGCCCAAACGGTTCCTCCAGCTGCAGAACTTTCCTCTGTCCCCCGCTCCCACCCACCGCCCAGGCCTGGTGGTTTCTGGCGGTGGAAGGCACCACGGAGCCCTGAATCGCCGCAGATCTCACCCAGCCAGGCCAAGGGAAGGGGCCCACCAATGCCAGCTGACCGATCGGGGTCTTTCCACTCCTGGCCTCTCCAACCTGGCCCCCAGACGATCTCTTAGGAGCGTCATACCCCTGGGACCCCTCAGGCTTGTCCCCATGTGCCCAGGGTGCCACCCAAAGGTGTGCACCTCTACTCACTGCCATGTCCTGCTCTGGCCTTCACTCACTGACCACAACCACCCTGGGACCACCTCAGGACCTGGCCCCTGTGACTCCTACTGCCCAGAGCATGGTCCTCCCCGTCAGGTTACACGGCTGTGCCTGGGCTCCCCCAGCCCACCCGAGGGTTGGGGATTCGCTAGGAGGACTCACGGGACTCAGCACAGCTGTGCTCACGGACGAGATTTGTTACAGCCAAGGACACACAGCAAAGTCAGTCCAGGGAAAGGCACATGTGCTGAAGCCCAGAGAAACCAGGCACAAGCTCTCAATGCCCCACTCAGTAGAGTCACACAGGATGTGCTTAACTCCCCCAGTGATGAGCGAGGACATGTGTGAAGTGCTGTCTACCAAGGAAGCCCATTAGAGACTCGGTGCCCAGGGTTTTGTTGGTAAGCATCCTGTACCCGGCACACAGTAGAAGTTCAGACCCTCAGAAGTTGGTGCAAGCCACACTGCTTGCACACAGTTTGTGCACCCTGAGCCACTCTCATCAGGGAATGATGCCAGCCACGGGCCAACCCTGCAAGCACCCTCTGAAGGGCAGCAGTCTCAGGGCAGCTTTGCTAACTCCCTCCTGCAGAAGGGCAGACCTGCTATAACCCACCCACGGTCCCTTCCTTAGCAGCCCTCTGCTCTTCCCTACCTCAGCACCTGGCTTTTGCTCCTGCTCAGCATTTGCCAAATTGTGCACTCACTTGCTCCTGTGTGCACTTCCTCAGCCCCGTTAAAACGGGAGCCCCGTGAGGGAGGGGCTGCGTCCGACTCGTTCACCCCGACCCTAGTGCGTGGCAGCACCCCTGGCAGGCTCTCGGTAAGCACGTGGTGAAGGATCCCGAGGACTCTGCAGGCACCACAGATGGGAATGACCAGCATCTTCGTTCGCCTCACTGCACCCTGATGAGGTGCACCAGGCAGGAATCATTAACTCCACTTTCAAGACAGAGATTTACCCTCCAGGTCTCACTGTGGGTGGTAGCAGAGCCACATCCAGAACCCACAGCCCCCTCGCATGGTGGTGGCATCACGCAGCCTGCTTCCTTACCAAGTCTGTCACCAAACAGCTGATATCCACAGTCACGAACGCACAGAATACAGGACAGTGTAACTGCTGCACGAGTAAAGTGACCCTGTCACCCCAGCAGCTTGAGGGTCACTGAGCAGACACGAGGAGTCAGTGCCGCGGGGGCCTGGGGACAGCACCTCACTGAGTGCCCCTCAGTCC
>CM052444.1:96419851-96436183 GCA_028533085.1 Varecia variegata | reverse complement strand
TGCTCATGGTCTGCTGCTCATTTTCCTGCAGGGGAAGTGTGGTGAGGGCGGGGGTCAATTCTGTCCGTCCCAAAAGCCCTTGCCATGGCCTAGGTGCTCACTGTGTCCCGTGGGAGGCTCTCAAGTGTCTGTCAGATAAATGAATAAACACTGCACTCGGGTAAGATGGCCTTATGTCCCAGGCCCACCGCTTACTGGGTGCATGAACTTGGGTAAGTTACTTCACCTTTCTGATCTGTCAACCCATCTGTAAAAAGGTCAGCACTGAGCTTGTGGTACGGTAAAAAACTGAGGGGCTTCTGAGATGGACAGATTTGACTTTGATGCCTGGCTCTGCCCCTGGCCTTCTGAGCCTTAATTGCTCCATCTGAAAAATGGGGACTAAAATAGCTATTATGTGTGTGAGGATTCGAGACGCTGTGTGGGCAATGTCTGGCACCGTGTCTTACACACAGTAGGTGCTGTACCAGTGGGACCTGCTGCTAGGAAGATTCACGATATGCGGAGTAACACACAGCTAAGTATGCACAGAGCAGCACCCTGCGACTGAGTCATCTCATAACCCACCCAGTCATCAAGTGGTGCCCTGCGTCCTGCTACGGGCGGTTCAGAATCTTAGTTAGGTGAGCCAGGCAATAGATTCGAGGGAGACTGCTTGGCCTGGTCACACTGTCATTTAGGATTTACCTATTAACGTCACAAGAGCTGAAGGGCACAGGGAGAAAGTAACTCACAGGTCTCGGTACTGGTCAAAGGCATTGTTGGCTTCTACCTCCAGCTTTCTCAGCCGAGCAGATGGCATGGCCCCATCTTCCAAAGGAGGGTCATACTTGTTACTCCATGGTGACCTGGAGGGAAGGAAGGAGAAGGACATCACGTGAATCTTGGCCTATGAGCAGTGAGCCCAAGCCCCAGCTGTCTGACATTTCAGAGGCAGAGCTGCTACCTACAGCAAAGATTCTTCCAGGCCCTGGCAACAGACAGGGCTTTCTGGGGGTCTGCAGAGCAAGGGCTCAGATGCAGGTAGACTGGGGTATGCACCTGTGCTCCACCTCGCGGCAGCTGTTTACTCTTTGCAAGCCTCTTAACCCTCACCTTCCTCTTTATTTGCCACCCACAGAGCTGTTACGAGGAACAAAGGAGAAAAGTACGTCAAGTGCCTAGGCCAGAGCCTGACAGACTGTCAGTGCTGCACAAATGTTAGCTCTTTCTTAACCCATTGTCCTTTGTGTTCTCCACCTTAGTGGTCAACAGATGCCTGTCTCTCCTTCCTGACTTGACAGAGGCTCTCGATAAACTTTCATTCCAAAGACCTTCTCACACAGTAAGTATTCAGAGAGCTGTCAGTTTCAGAAGCAGGCGAGAAACACGGCCCCACAGGGAAATGCTGATTACATTAGAAAACTCGAGTGATCCTGTTCTCCACGTGGACAGAGGATAGCTTTTCCAACATCCGAGGGCTATGCACACACAGAAAGACTGCAGAGTAATGAGAACCAGCCTTTTCGCAGCCTGAACACTTGCTGCATTTCTTAAGATGTACTTTGCCACATCAGGAAAGCATTTAATCACACAGAGAAGTGGAAAGGGGGTTATAGGGAAAGATCTACTCATTAATTCCTGCAGGTGGGGTCAGAGGCTGGGTGTTCAGAGAAAGAAAGAGAATTTAAAAGGTGAGAGAGGAATGAAAAGAAGACGACAACATGGAATTCAGGAAAAGTCCTTTGCACTCTTGGGTCTAAATACCTTGATGTTTCCCCTGTCAGAGGCCCACACTGCCTTCCTCATTTCCCCTGCTGACAACAAACCTTCAAGCCACTGTGATGCGGGCCTGATGTTAAGGAAAAAAGGCATGATCATTGTCTCCTGAACCCCAGTTTTAAGGAATTCTGTGCAAAGACAAGCTCTGCCAGGCACCTATGCCAGTGAATCACGTCAAGATGAAACCAGAATAAGCCGGACGACCTCTTCCACGAGCCGTCCCCAGACATCCTGGCTGGTCCACAAAGGCTAAGCAGGGGAAGATTCGCTGTGCTTGGCGTCCCGACAGGGTCTCCAGGCAGCAGTTACTGCGGACCCCCTGCCCTCAAGCAGAAGGAGCCTTTGGAAACCCCTCTTTCCAAGCCGACCATTGCCCTGCTCACTGCAGCTTTGGCAGAGACTGCGCGAGTGGGCTGGAACACTCGCTGCTACCCCACAGCCAGCTCCTGTGGTCACACTGGACCAAGAACACACTGCGGGAAAGGAACTTTGAACAAGCCGGGACCCTGGCTTGGAAGACAGGTGTGACGCCAACACCGGGCACCCTTGTATTCTCCCCAGAGCCTCTCGCCTCCCCGGCGTGGGCTGCCGTGTTAGTTTCTGCCACCTGTCTTGCTCGGCCCTCTAACACAGTGCTGCCCGACAGAACTTTCTGCGATGGTGGAAATGTTCTGATGTGCACTGTCCACAACGGTAGTCACTAGCCACACCACGTACTTGAAATGTGGCGGTACGACTGAGGGAGGGACTCAATTTTTAATTTTATTTAATCTGAATTAATTTAGATAGCCTATTCTAGAACCTCAGCTCCAAAGGGCAAGCGCCTTTTCTGTCTTGTTCTCTACAGCTGCTCAGCACCTAGAACACGGCCTGGCACTCAACTACATGCTCGTTTAGTAAAAAAAAAAAAAAAAAAAAAAAATCGTTGCTGTTAAAGGAATAAATGGTTGCATGCTGCGCCCCTTTCCTCCCCCCACAAGCAGAAGTAACCTTCCTCCCTGGCCTCATTCACCTGTTGCCTGTAACATTCTCACCCTTCCCCTGCCCTAGACGGCGACAGGCCTGTGACAGCAGAGAGCCCCCGCCGCCTGCTCTGACGCCCGAGCACCCAGCACCAAGTGGGAGCTCAGGGAATGCTGTGGATGGGCTGAAGCCTCAGCACGGGCAGGAATCCTGCCAGTGCCTCCAAACCAAGAGGCGGAGCAACTTTTTGAGGACACCTAAACATTAAAAAAAAAAGTCAACAAAGCCCTCTTACCAGATCTCAGAGACAAAGATCCAGTTGAAAGGTGCCCTGGCCACTATTCATTTGTAAACGAGGCTTAGTTCCTTCAGGAGCTGCCATGCCACAGGGAGTGGACAAGAATCTGGGAGTGTGAACTTGAACTCCCTCCTTCCCCTACTCTTCCCCTGTGAGAGGCTCCTCAGCACGTAGCTACGCAGGACTTGTTTCCACAGTTAAACGGCCACCGCCTTCCTGTGGGCCTGCAAGACCCACCCGAATGGCTTTCATTTACTGGCAATCTGATTAGACACAAGAGCCCATCTCGCCTGCGGACCGGGGGCCTGCGATTTTCAAGAAGCCCGTAACTCACATTTCCCCCGCTCATAGCCGACAGCATTTCAGGCCGTTAGTCCTGGAGCCGGGGTAATTGTAGCTGGGGGAAAATCATAACATTACCCAGAATATTCTTAGGGGAAGGGGCGCTCAGAACACATTTAAGAGCTTAAATGGAGGCCATTTGAAAAAAGACAGATGGACAGGAACGCTTAGATTTCAAAAGTCAGCCCTTTCATTTCCCTCCGAGAAGGCTTTTTGTTTCAGCTAACAGGTTTCAAACAGTGCTGCTGGCAGTGGTCACACCATAAGGATCTTATTTAAGCAAACGATCAAACACGGCTAAGATGGAAACGTGTGGAGAGAATCAGAAGACCTTGAAGTTTCCTACGGAGAAGGGAGAAGGAAAGATGAGCGTGCTGGCTCGGCACCCCAGGCTCCTCTCCAAAGGCCTGGGACCCCCCAGAGCAGGGCCACCTGGAGGGCCTGCAGGTACCAAGTCCCCAGGGTAGCCTGGCCTGGGCACGGACATGGATACAACCCCGTCCTTCCACGGGCTCCTGTAGAGCTGCTGCCTTACACAGCAAGCCGGAGTTTTCAGGTGGTGAAAAGAAATATAATAACGACATTGATTAGGCAAGACTCAGCTCAAGGACCACATCTTCCAGGAAGCATTCTCAGAACCCCATGCCTGCCCAGGCGCTTCTCCATGGCGACAAGTTCCCTACCACCTTCACTGGACATCTCTCTCCAATGGCGGGTCCACCCACTTCCTAGGAGGCTCCCAAGGACGACATCTGGATGCCACACCTATGACCAACACTGTGCCAGGTGCAGAACGAGCCCTCAGGGTAGGACTTGACCAACCCCAGAGTGGTAATGCCACCTCTCTGCTGGGCATCTGCAGTCACGTCTGCGGCCCAGACCTCCCTCCTGGCGCTCCAGACCACACATCCACGGCCTCCCTGACATTTGTACTTTCACCTAACGGGCATCTCAAGCTTAATGTCCCTAAGCCGGCTCTTCCCAGGGTCCTCCTCACCTTAATCAACAGTGGCCCAGGCCCAAAGCCCGAGATCACACTTCACACTCTTCCTCCTCCTCCTCTTCCACTCCACCCACCTGCAAATGCTGCCAGCTCCACCTTTAAAATTTATCTCAAATTTGACCTATTCAACTCTAGTCTCTGGCCTAGATTAGGCCAAAATATATCCTCTACCTAATTTCCATTTGAAGCTAGGAAAAGCACATGATTATAAAAACGTTGTTGTCTAGTCTATTAGAAAGTCAGTATTAATGAAACCTTTTTAACATATGACAAGTTCTGTGCTATTCAGAATTTCACTCATGTTATTTCTTTTAATCCCCCCAGTAACCCCATGCTAAATGGTAATACCCTCAATCTGGCCTGCAAGACCCTGCCTGGTCTGCCCCTGCCACTCCTCGGGCCTCACCTCTGCCCCCCATCCCTTCTCAGATGCTGGGACTCCGGCAATCTGCTGGCTGGGTCCTGTCAATCACCACCCAGGGCCTTGGCACCTGGCAGCTCTCCCCCAGACCTGCGCACGACTGAACTCCATCCTTCAGTTACCACTTACGGGAGAGCCTTCCCTGCCTACCTGCCCTGTCTCTCCCTCCCCTTGCCCTCTTTATTTTCTTTAGTAACACTTTCACAATCCATTTTAGTTACGCATTTCCTTACTGTCTGGCTTCCCCATTAGGATACGGGCTCTGCAGAAGACAGACCTAGATTAACGCCTGGTATGTAGTCCCTGCTTAAAGAAAGATGCTACGGAGCATTCTGTTGAGTGAATGAATACTACTATTTCCATTTTATAGATGAGAAAACTAAAGACCAGAGATGATAAGAGATTTGTCAAAGTCCCATTAATATAGGGAGCTGTGCTGGTTTGAAGCCCATGATGGCCAACTCCAGATAATTTTTCCTGCTTTGACTTCACAGATACTCCACCCCTCTTAAAAGAGAGCATTAGGCTGAAGCTTCAAGACCCAGCCCAGGTTCTATGGTCTATAAACAAACCTAAAGCAGACTGTGTTCCTCTACCTCTGCTACCCTCTCCAAGGTAGTGACAATAGCAATCCATCACCGAAATACTGGACGGGTTTGGGAATTCCCACTCTTTTTAATAGGAATAGCTTCTACATACCTTTAAAAACCTAGCTCAGACCTCACCCCCTTTAGGAAGTCCTCCTGGAGTCAACCATGGCCTCTTATGTGCTGAGCCCATACCGTGAAAAGGCTTTGCACTGGCTGCACGAATCACATCATACAGTGATCAGTTACACAATGCGTCTCCTGTTCTAGACCACGTGATCAGTCACCAGGGGCAGGGACCAGTGTCAACTTAGTTATTCACAGCCCTTCGCACAGCGATGGAATGAGAAAGGAGAACTGCGTATTTCACAGAGCTACGTTCCTATGTCCCTTAGCCACAGAGGCCCTGCCTGACCTCAGGAGCCTCATAATATGCACACCTGTACCTTGCCCTTTGCAAGACATGATACAATCACAACAGTTGTTTTTGGTAGCAACAACCCTCTCCATGCGGGCAAGGGGTCTTCTGTATCCTGCCACACTGCCAATGCTTGTTGGAGGCACACCCCAAACTCCTGCTGGAATAACAGGTGAAAGGAGGAGAGGAACGGGGAGGGAAAGAGAGGAAAGGAGCGGAGGGCAGAGGATGACGGAAAGGGGAATGGGCTGGGCTGCCAGCCCGTCCGCGTCCAGTGGTCCTCGCGATCTCACAGCAGGCAGGAATGCCTGCCACATTTCTGGGGCACGACTCACCTATAGGAGTCCCCATCTCTGTTGTAGTCACACAAAAGGTAGTCCTTTCCCACCACCTTGTCTCTGGCAATTTTCAGTGGCTGGTCAACAGAAGACAGGAGATCTTCACACAGACCGGGAACCTGGCGGAGAGAAAGGACAAGGTGGAAACCATCGTTAAAATACCATGTCGGACTCAGGCTGGCTAATGATTTTGTAGCCACATTATGGTCAGTACATTTAACATCTGGCCCTTGGTACCCTGCCAAAATTATGGGCCTGTTCTTTTCTTTTCCACATGTGTCTGACACCAACTGTATCCCTCTATAAAGAAACCTGTTCTTGAATTACAGTGGAGCGTGATTTCCAATACAGTCTTCCTTCCAAAAACTGTGTGCAGCTTTAATTACCTGGTCGCCAGGGTGGTCTAGTAGATTTAAGTGTGTATATGCTTGGTATTGGTCTCTGGTGGGCACAGTACAGGCCCAAGTCCTGAGAAGTAGGTAAACATTTCAAATACACAGGAATCTGAAGAACTCCGAGAAGAATAACTCATCCGTGCCGGAGAACTCCCACGGGCTCCCATGCTGGGTGGAGTTTCCAGTAGTTTCCAGGCCCACGGCCAAATGTTACCAGGATGGCTTATAGAGTCACCCCTATTTGTAGCAAAGGTGGCTTCACAGCGCTTTGCACAGCACAGAGCGCTGGGCTGGCTCATCTCTGGCTGACCCGCCTAGGGGCCGCCTCCCCGGGAAGGATGGCCCTGCAGTCGGGGGCAGCAGGACTGAGTCTCAGGGCGAATGCTGTGGGTTCTGACACGCGGCCTTGCTAGTAATCGGGCCACTGGCTTCCTCCTCCCAACTCAAACATCAATTTCCACCAAAGTCTTCCAGAAACGGATGGCAGCACTCTCAGCAATGGATTCCTGCAGGCTTGAGTCACTTCCATGCCATATTTTCAATGTGCTGACTTATTCGCTTCGTGGGCCTGGGGTTATGGGGGCCCCACCATATCGTTTACCAGGCAGGTGGCTGCCAACTGCACCAATAACCCTTCCCGATGGAAAAGTTAAATTGCACGGCAAAGACAACAGCAGAGCAGCGCGGGAGAGGGGCTGGCGGCTACAGCGGTCCCTGTGTTTCTCCATAAGGCCCTTACCACCACCTGGAAGATGGGGGCAGGGAGCCCCACCACCACAGAGACCACCCAGCCTCCACGGGCTCCCCAGGGTGCCTCTGCTGACCCCGATGCTTTAGAACTCGGCTTGTAAAGCACTGTCTGGCACGACCGAAGGATGGCAACCCCGTTTTGTAGCCCACATAAATTCTGGCCCCAGTGAGATGATCTGTTTCTTGCACGTGGAGCAATGTCCGAAGAGAGATACACACACCACTAACCCTGTGTACAACGTGCTTGTTTTCAGAATTCCTTGTCCACACAACAGCCACCTGTGTACCCACCCTCCCCAAACAGATAACAAAATGGGGGCTGCTTCCAAAGTTAGATTTGATGATAACACCAAGACCCCTACCATTTCCAAGCGCCTGCCCCGTATCATGCAGTGTGCTAGGCCCCCTACACAAAAGCATGTTGTTTACGTGAAAGCTCGTGCTCATCCTGTGAAACACGTATGTACTATCTCCATTTTACAGTCATTAAGCTGCCCAAGGGCCACACAAGAAGCGAACGGTGGAGACAGAAATCAAACCCGGGACTAGATGACTCCACTCTGACTGTACCTTTGGTTTACTGTGCAGCTGAAGGGAAGGATAGCGCATGCCAAAGGCTCACTCTGGTGGCAAACGGGCCCCTCCTGGCCCTGCTCAGCTATGGACACAGAGCCCTTCACCTGCAAGGAATGCTGGCTGAGAAAGGAAGGTCTAACAGCTCCTGCGCAAGGCAGCCGGGATCTGGAAGTGGCCTTGCTGTGCTGTCGCAGGCCCAGTGGAGCCACCCTGGGCCCCCGTGTGCCGCCTATCTCTGTGCATCTCCGTTTACACCGCTGGGCTGCTGCCGTGGCTAACCTGTTGGGCCCCAACTTTTGCCTGAAACCTCATTCTGTCTGGTCAGGCCCTGACACTATCGGCCCAATTTATCATGGACTGTGGCAGGGACTAAGCACATCAAGCTCTGACATTAGACTTTCTGACTCCACTGCTTACAAGTAGGCTCATGGCCTCGGGCAAGTCATTTTACTTCTCTACTAAGACTTGCTTTCCTTACCTATAAATGAACCCAACCCACTCGGGCACCCAGCCCCATGTGATTTGAGGACCACACGAGGTAATGCACTCAGCATTCGGGACGGTGCCCAGCAAGGAGAAATGCGTACATGCTAGTACCTGACATACTCATAGTCTCACTCTCTTCTAGACCCAATACCACGTGTTGTCTGTTACTCTCAGACTCAGATGGAGCCGCAGGCCTACATCACACCTGAATCCACTATGCTGCTTCAAGCACTGGATACAAACGGGCCCTTGGGAATCCAGCTCTTAACCCCAGTACTGCCTGGAGCCAGCTGCGTCCCCTCCCTGCCAGCCACGCAGCTTGCAGCTAAGTCCCCCCAGCATAGGAAAGCTTACAAGATAATGGGATCTGGCTTAAAAGAGACTTAACTTCGCTCCTATCCAAGAGGCTAACCTATACATGGATCAGAAGTATTTCAATAATTTCTTCCTAGCACTTACACTAACTGAAATTATTTTTTCATTTATCCGTTGTCTTTCTCGGAGGAATGTAAATTTTACCAGAGCAAGAGCTTCAGTCTTATTCACTGCCATACACCCAGCCCCTATGGCAGTGCTTGACACACGGCAAATGCCTAATGTATCTGGGAGGAAGGAAGGAAAGGAAGGAGGGAGAGAGGAAGAGATGAGTTTTACAACACGGAACCTCCCACACTCTAATCAACCTTATTTTAAAATTAATAAATTGGTGTGCAGTAAGAATCCTTACCAAAAGAGTTTATTGTCAGGATCTAAAATTGGATGGGAGTCAATGACCACTATTCTCAAATATGAACCATGATATGGTAGCAAAGCACTAAACAAAGAGAACTGGAGCTTTAATTAAACCAGTGGCATTTTGTTAATATATGACCGTAAGGAGCCACAGCAATGGTGGGAAGATTGAGAACTAAGAGACCTGGGTCCCAGCCTCTGCTCTGCTGGGAACTCGCTATCTGTCAAACACCGTAGGTGAGCTACTTGGAGACACACCACCCTTGAAGATCTGTGCCTGGACTTTTCAACGTCCACAGCCAGGTATTAACCAACCTCAGAAAAACATACATTTAAACTGGAACTCGAAAAACTGTGGCAGCACACAGAAGAAAACAGGGAACTCAGGAATGGCATGTGATTTGCCCTACCATGAAAAGCATCTAGGATTTGATATGGCCACCAACTGGTTCTCCACCCAAGCAGGTATAGTTTTTGCCTTTCACAAAAACTCTCAAGTTGGGCCATAGTTTTGTATTGTATTTCCGTGAGTCCTGTTTCTTTTGATCAAAGATATACTGCTCTGGAATAATAATGTTATTGTCGTCATGGGGAATGAGACGTGTGGAATACAGGGTGAGCCCACGGACCTGCACCAGAGCAGCGGCCCAAAAGTGCATCAGTCATGATCTGGCACCACCTAGCGAGCCCGTCTCGTACCCACATGCCACCTCTCCACCCCTCTCTCGGCCTGGATACCCTCAACCACACCGTCCTGCCCACCACTGCCTGAGCATGCAGGTTTGCACACGTCTTCCTCCACTTAAAAATGTTCCCCATTCATGGTTGCTGGATAAAATACAGCATGGCCAGTTAAAGCTGAATTGCAGATACGCAGTGAACAGTATCTGAGTACAGCTATGCCCCACCTATTTTTTTATTTGCTAACTCTGGAAATCCATCCCCACTGCTCTCTTAAATCCTACCCATCCTTCAGGGCCCTGCCCAAACTCCAACTTCTTTATCAAGATGTACACTTCTTCAGAATTCTTGTAGTAACACTGGTGTCAGTCGAATCCTAAATGCTTTTGGGATGGCTGTTCTGATACTGCCATTAGCTCCTTCCCTGCCACTCAGCATATTCCACCGTGCATTGGCACCGCGCCTACAGAGACCAAGACGGGCCCTCGGCCCGGCACAGCACCACACCCCCTGCCGTGGGGGCTCCATCTGTGCTTCTTGATGCCATGGAAGTGGACACTAATCCTGTGGTCTGAGGCCACACTACAGAAGCAGAAGCGAGCTGGCTTCCCTTTGTAATCTAACTAAGCCCTACACTCACCCGAACCCCTGCCCCCACCCCAGTCGTGTCAAGTGCTTAGAACCGTGGAAGAAATCACATTAAGTCTCATGGTTCGTGAGTCTGCACAGCAATGTACATGAAAGGACAGGTACAAACAAAGCCGAGTTCACTTCAGGCTGCGTGTGGCACTGGCTCTGCCGTCCCCGAAGCCAAGGAGGGCTTCTGGTGAGGAGCAGCTGTGCCGGCACGCGGCAGCCGGGTGGTTTCTGTCCAAACCACCCGTCTGAACTGCCTAACGGCCTTGTAAGGAATGTTCAGATAACACCAAAGGTGTCAGACCAATCCAGGCTGTTGGGGGGATTTAAACTTAATTCCCAGTGACTTGGAATAACAAACACCGCCCTGGCCAGGACGGTGTCCGCCGTCTCTCTGGTGAGGTCCAGGGAGCAGGAGCCACACGTCCTTCACCACTGAGACCCTCACCTGGCTTGCTGGTGTCCCGGGGGCCACCAGAAAGACAGGGGGAAAGGAGATGAAGTGAGCTAGGGCAGGGAGAAGGTAAAGGAGAGGCTGGGATGCCACTGGCAACTGCCTCAGGTGACACCTGAACAATGCTGAGGCTGAGACGAGGGCACGTGAGCACTAACACCCGGCACTGCGCCATCAGCTCCGCCGCACACCTCAGACCCTCAAAACTGCTCTCCACGCAGACCAGCACTCCCACCCTTAAAGAAGGGGCAGGTTAGAGAAATAACCTGACCGAAGTCACACAGCTACTGGCCAATGTGTAAGGACGGACGTGTAGCTACAGTACAGTTAGGTTCAAAGAGAAATGACATTCTTGCTTTTGCCCAAATCGAACACTTTCCTACTATCTAACTCAGCAGCTGATCACATGAAAAGAGATACAAATCAGAAGTTTCCGGCCACAAGTGAGGTTTGTGTTTGTGCTGCCATATGGTTCTACTTTGCCTCTTCCTCTTCTCCATTAGTTATTAATGTTGAAAAAAATTGTTCAACCAGAAAAAGAAACTTGAGATGAACCCTTTAAAAAAGCACAAAGGCCAGACCTGCTCAGCTCCATGGACAGTCTAATCCACGGCGCCCTTGTCTTTAAGAAGTGCACCCTTGTACCTTGGTTTAAAAAAAAATGGCCAAATGAACACATTCCATCTTTTGATCTGCCTGTTGGCTGAGAGCCCGCCACCAGAGAGATAAGAATCGAAAACAGACTCTGTTCACTCGGTTGCACCCTCAGATGAGTAATGCTGGGGCAATCATGGCTGGGGCGTCCTGGCCTGCCCCACCCGCCCCCATCAGCGCAGCCCACTCCCCGGGAGCAAAGCAGCGCATGCTGCAGCTCCCCGCCGCCGGCAGAGGGCTCTGTTTACAACTTGTTCCTTTTATTTTTTCTAAAGCCCCAAACTTGCCTTTTTTTAAAAAAATAAAAGTGTTTCTAGCAACACACACGCTAGTGTCAGAAACATAACATACAGTGTGGCATTCTGGAAAACACCAGCCTCAAAATCAAACACAGGTTCAATTCCTGGGTCTGCCACTTCCGGGCTGAGTGTGACCTTCCTAAATCTCAGGAACTGGAGGTTACAACACCTGCCTCAAAGAGAAATTCAAGAGAGACTGAAGCCTGCTCCAGGCCGTGTTAGGTGCCAAGGACTGGAAAAGATGGACACATGTGGCCGTGCTCTGGCAGCATGCTCCAGCCACGGAGATGGCCCCGAGAGCGGCAAGGGTAGGACACGAACCTGCAGGAGACTGCAGGGGAGACTGTGGGGGAAACTCAGTGGCCTAGGGGGTGGCATGGACTGAAATATGATCGAAAACCAACGAACCAGCCCATGAGACTGCAGGGGAGGAAAGAAGGGACATTCCAAGTGGAGGGAAGTGCCAGCACAAGGCTCTGCTGCAGGCCACCACAAAGACAAGTGTGAGGACAGAGGAGGGCACTGGGAGCGGCACCGGGCAAGGCAGCACCGTGTGGGAGGTTCCAAGTGTGAGGGGGAGCCCTGGCACGTTGCTTTTCTTAAAAGTTTTTAAAAGTTTATTTATAAGAGGTAGTATGTTCACATGGGTCAAAATTCAAAAAGGTCCAAGAGCATATGCTGGGAAAAGCCTCCCACCTCGTCCCTGGCCTCCCAGTGAGGGCTTGCAAGCTCCTGTTCCCCCTGCTAGAAAGGACCTCCAGGACCGGAACCCTTCAGCGGGGCTCCCTTCACAGTCAGTCTAGGTGGACATGTCGCCTCCCCAGCCTGTGAGAGACCCAGGGACACCCCCCACCCCATGCCATCGCTCAGGGTAGAGGAAACACAAGCCCTCTCCCGAATTCCCGAGGGCAGCTTTGTTACTAGGACCTCAGTTTGTCATTAGAAACGCTTTGGGCCATGGAAGCAGTTTTCATGAGAACTGATCCTGGAGTTTTGACCCATTTTACCTCGTGCCTTTGAGTGTGGCTGCCCCCCCCACCCCCCTCCAACGAGAAAGCACCTTTAAGTTGGCAGCCTCACCCTGGCCTGCAGGTCACACTTAGACAGTCAAGCTTGTTTCAAATGGGAAGCGGCCGGTGCTCCAAGAGACTCAGGCAAGTGGCACCTGAGTAACCAGAGGGTGATCCCAGGGGCCCCACTGACCTCCAGGAGTCTCTGCTCACCATCAAAACATGTCACCACAGGATAACTGCCACATAAGCTAGTGGTATCGAGCACCCACTCAGTAGAAGGACCGATGGCACCTCGCTACCTGTGGATCAGGAAACCCAAGTGGCAGGGAAGCTACTGGCCCAGCTGTCACAGCTGACAGTGGGGGAGAGGAACTAGAATCTCAATTCAAACTCTGACCCAGCTCCCGCAAGGCGCAGGACACAGCGGGCCAACAAGGCAAGCTGCTCCCACGCCAATCAGGCTCAGAGGATGGGGAGGAAAAGAGAATCCAATCGGGGGGAACTACGGGACAGCCAGGACCAAAGCCTCCGCCAGGTGCCCGGCCAGAGCAGACCCAAGGTGCCCGGGTCACCTGGGAAGGGGCTGCAGGGCTGGGCTCTGCTGTCGCTCTGCCATGGCGTGCTGTGGATCCACAGTGTGGTCCTTCCAAAGCAGACCTTGGGGGCTCCTAGACTGAGGGCAGCGGCTTCGTGCCCACCACCCAGCAGAGCCTGGAGAGAAACGGGCCCCCACCCTCAGGGCTCCACCCCCAATGCCACACACACGGGTCTGGCCCTCCCTCAGCTCTTCCGGACCCACTCTCTTCCCACAAGTACAGACTGTATTGTATTCTTCACTTGAAGACTGGCAAGTTGTAAGATGCACTATTAATCAGAACAATGTTAAATACACGTGTTGAGCTTAAGAAACAACTTCCCACCTTCAGAAACATTAAAATGTGAGCAAGCCGGGCAGCACAGGCGTGAGACACCGGTATGTGTGGCACACCTGGCAGCAGTGCAGACGGTCCCCGACTTGACGGTTTTTCAACTTTACGATGGTGCGAAAGTGATACGCTTCCAGTAGAGACCATACTTCGAGTTCTCAATTCTGATCTTCTGCCGAGCTAGTGATCTGCCTGCCACAGCTCCCAGCCAGTCATGCAACATGAGCGTGAACAACTGATAACAACTGATATTCTACAGGGGGCTGTGTTGCCAGAAGATTCTGCCCAACTGTAGGCCAGTGTGAGCGTTCTGAGCACGTTTAAGGCCAGCTAGGTTAAGCTGTGATGTTGGCAGGTTAGGGTTATTGAGTGCATTTTCGACTTGTGACATTTCAACCCCCGATGGGTTTGCCAGGACGTGGCCCCGACGTCAGTTGAGGAGCATCTTTTCTCACCAATGTAGGCGAGGGTTGGGGTCACTTAGGGTCTAATGCAACTGCAGCTGGCCAACATTAGGAAATCATTTTTGACCAACAAACGTTTCATTCTACTTAGAAATGAGTCTTCCACACGCCATTAACAATAAAAGACTTTCTCGAGAAACAGTAAGCCTCCTCCCTCCCTTTCTTTTCTTAAGCAGGTGGCCCAACATCCCTGAGATAAATAATAAACAAAGGCAAATGTCCTGGGCTGGGTTTCAGCCATTCATACTCAAGGCCTGGGTGAGAGGCCAGAGCAGTTTCCTGCAGGAAGGGGCAGAAAGGGGCAGAACAAAGAGAAGACACAGTGAAAGAGAAATTAAAATCACTACATTTGAGTCCACCGCAGGCACATACAAGGCCCCCGTTGTCCACATGTAATCCTAGGCTTCCCTGAAGGGGATGAACCAGGCACTGGGACCCTAATTAAATCAACTATTTCCTGGCCAGGAGTACAATTCATCACCTATGTGCAGAGAGAAGTCAGAGTCTCTCCTAGCTGCCTGGCTCCTTTTAATTACGGACTGGTCCCCAAGGGATAGAGCACAACACATGAGCACCTTCAAGTCACCAAAACATAAGTCATCTTGGACTTAATGCTAAGAACTGTGCAGCCACTGGGCTGGTACTAGAAGTCACCACCTCTGGAGGCAAGCGATGGCTATCAGCCTCAGGAACAGCAGGGAGGCCCAGCCCACTCAGCCTGACCCTCACCCGGCCCTCCAGCCAACGCCCTGGGCAGTCTGTCTAGAGCACCATTGCCCTCTCCACCCAGAGTGTCCTTCCTCCTCCAACTTCCACCTAATCAAGCTGGAATTTACCGTTCAAGGTCTGACTCAGCTACGTCTGTCTTGTCTACAACACCTTCCCAAAGCCTCCCCGGCAGAGGCCACTGCCCCAGGCTACACGCCTACAGCCCTGTACAGGATGAGGTCTGGAACCTCACAGATTGGTGTCTCTCCTCAGGGCAGGGATGAGATGTCGGGACTGCCCCGTGCCTAGTGCCATGCTGGCAGGACTTCCCAAGCATTGGTGGGATGGTGTGGAACTGTGGAAAACTAAGGCCATTTGGGTCAAGTTCTGATCTTTTGAAGCCCAAGTCTGTCTTGGTGGGAAGCAAATTCCCAGAGTTCTTCAGCGCCTCTCCTGGAGATGGGACTGTGGGACTATGGTGGGTGGGAGAGAGACTGCCCTATGAACTGGGACTGCATGTCAATGTTGTGACCACCAGCCCATAGAGCTGGATGGAGAGACTCGAGCTCTTGCATCTGAGGGGCGCAGACCGCCACCCTGCTACAGGGCTCCTTGCCAACCACGGATGGCTCCGGCCCTCAAGCTTTGTGCAGGCTCCCCCTAAAGCCAGGCCTGTAGCCTTCCCAGTACAAGGCAGGCAAGCACTGACCTTAGCTGCAGTCCTCTTCCTGGGTGTCCCTCAGTCCAACTTTCTCAGTCTATTATTTTTTCCCCCCAGAGATAGGGTCTCGCTATATCGCCCAGGCTGGAGTGCAGTGATGTCATCATAGCTCACTGCAACCTCAAACTCCTGGGCTCAAGTGATCCTCCTGCCTCAGCCTCCCAAGTAGCTGGGACTACAGGTGTGCACCACCACGTCTGGCTAACTTTTCTATTTTTTATAGAGACAAGGTCTCGCTATGTTGCCCAGGCTGGCCTTGAACTCCTGGCCTCAAGTGATCCTCCCACCTTGGCCTCCCAAAGTGCTAGGATTACAATCATGAGGCACTGCACCCAGCCTCAGCCTACATTTTTTATTAAATATTACTGTATCTGGCCGGGCGCGGTGGCTCACGCCTGTAATCCTAGCACTCTGGGAGGCCGAGGTGGGTGGATCGCTCAAGGTCAGGAGTTCGAGACCAGCCTGAGCAAGAGCGAGAGACCCCGTCTCTACTAAAAAAATAGAAACAAATTATCTGGCCAACTAAAATATATATAGAAAAAATTAGCCGGGCATGGTGGCGCATGCCTGTAGTCCCAGCTACTCGGGAGGCTGAGGCAGTAGGATCGCTTGAGCCCAGGAGTTTGAGGTTGCTGTGAGCTAGGCTGACGCCACGGCACTCACTCTAGCCCGGGCAACAGAGTGAGACTCTGTCTCAAAAAAAAAA
>CM052444.1:96402592-96419351 GCA_028533085.1 Varecia variegata | reverse complement strand
ATCCTGACAACAGTGTGGAGTCACGATGGGACGTAATCAGAAGGGCATCTTGGAAAGGTGACTGCAGGGCGCGCTGGGGCAGGCGGGGGACTGCAAGTGGGAGACCTGTCTAGAGGATGTTACAAAACTCCAGTAATTAGGGTGGGCTATTAGCAACAAATGTTCATTGAACTGCTCTAAAATGAGCATTTGGACAGGCTACATGGGGTGGGCAGCACTCTTTTAAATAGTGACCACCCGGGGCAGAGGGAACCATGTCTCCACGGGCCTCCAGGAGACTGAGATGCACCCCAGGCCCCTGTGGCCTGCCTCTCTCCTGTGCTCCAGCCACAGTTCTTCCATGTCACATGCCCTGCTTAACGCCTGCAGTGTCAAGACTCAAGAGGTGAAGTACTAGAAGTAATGGCATTAAAGCCCACTTGTCAGTGCGAGACCCGAGCACGCCTCACTGCCCACTCCTGGCTGGGAGAAGGCATGACCTCACAGAGCCTGATCAAGAAGTGTTCACCCTCCAACCCGGCCATTCGAAATGGCAGGCCGCTTCTGAAAGGGGCGTGCACATGCCTTCCTAAAAGGACAGCTCCACGGTGGCGGGAAAGGCCATGAGTTGAGTCCCCTCCTGTCACTGGATTTCTCCTCCGTTCACTTCCTGTTGTCACCAAAGCCTGTAAGGAAAGTCTGCCACCACCTTCCTTCTCTCCAGCACCACAGTCACCACTGATTCACACCAGTGTTTTCCCCACAAACTTCCTTTAATACTCACAACAGCGGTCTGAGAAAGAGGTAAATCCTTAATTCTCACCATTGCACAGATGAGGAAACAGGCCTAGAGCCTGGGCAGCTTACTCAGGGTCACCTAGATACTCAGGGTGCACCCAGATCCACTAACTCATGACCTTAAAGGCCCATGACAATTTACTGCCTGTCCATGTTCTCACTGCTACCTGCTGGGACCACCAGCCCTCAAGAACGCAGGGCTGAGGTCTCCGGAGTCACAACTTAGAAAGTCTGATGTGGAGTCCTCCACCCTCAGAGTTCAGGGATAGTGGGTTTACTGGTTTATTAACTAATACTTAAGGTCAGCTTGTAAACCAGGCACTGTGTTAGGGCACTGTACAGATGAGCATTATTACATTGCACAGGTGTACGGAAGCCGGGCAGCCCTTCAGTGCTAATACTACAAAGTTACAGCACACAATTCATAGAAGTGCTTTAGGCCGACGCCTGCTGAGTGACACACGGAGATGTGGTAGCAGAGCTTGGAAGTAGGAAGGTCAATGAGACAGGGATAAAACTGTGGGTGAAGACATATTAAACCACTTTAAAATGCCTGATGCATATTATCTCCCCTGCTCCCAACTTACATGGTCAGAAAGAGGGAAAAAATCCACTTGGATAAAAGATAATCATTTCCAGCCTGGGGCAAATCTCCTAAAGGGTTTTGTTCTGAACTAGGAGTGTTATTTTAGCTTCCAGTCAATAGTAATTAGGAGTCCCAGTACATTCCAAAAAGAAGGGAGAGGGAGATTAACGATAATTAAATCTCCTCTGTATTTGGCTCCAGTCACTCCTTGGAGTGACTGCTGTCAGACGCTCACTCCAAAGCCTCCATCTGACGAAACTCCTACCGGCAGCATCTGTAACATCAATTCTGTGCTCGCTTGAAGGTTTCAATTACAGGAGAGGTAATGGGCCCAGGAGGACCTGGAAGCCTGGAGCTTCCCAAGTGCAGCTCATACCTCATCTCCTGCACACAAGGCATCTAGGATCTGGCCGGCAATCGCTTGCAAAGAGACTGATTTCGGGGGGTGGAGGAGCACAGGGCTGGACAGCCCCTGCAAAGGCACAACCACCTGCCCCATGGCAAGGCCCCTCACAGGCAGGCTCTGTGTGCATTGTGACTGACAGGGTCTCTAATGAACCTTAATTGTGAGCTCAACAGGCCCAGGAAGGCAGCCACGGATGTGGCAAAGGGCAACCACAACCCGTCTGATTAGTGAATAAAAAGTGTCCAGCCCAATGAGGGCCAGTGACCCAAAAGAGGAGGAGGGCAGAACCATTCTTCACCCTGCACCCCTTCCAAAGCTCTGAAACTCCTTTATGTAAGCAATGCAAAGCCCCTGGTGCACTGAAACCACCCCCCGCCCCCGCCCCACCATGGCACTGCTCCTGGCGGTGGCAGCTGGGATGCCAGGGTCACGTGTTTTTTTTTTTGTTTTTTACCATGAACGCTTCCACTTCCATCAGCATTTCATCTTTAACGATGGGAGGCCAAAACAGGATGCCCTTCCAACATGGGAAGGGGAAAGCTACCCTCTACGAAGACCGAGTAACTTCTTGCTGGCACTAATAATTATGACGATATCTGCATTCAGAGTCAGCCGTCCGCGGTGACCTGCAGTGACAAGGAGAAAGCTATTCCTGGAGCAGCTGTGGGCACAGACAGCGTGGCGGGAGAAGATGGGCTACAGAGTCAGATGGGCATGGAGTGGATCCCGACTCCGCTACTTACTAACTAGCTGTGAGACTCTGACCAACCCATGAACGTATCTCAGTTTCCTCATCTGTAAAATGGGGATAGAAGACTAACCTTGTGTTGTGCAGTTTAAAAAGCTGAGTATGCAAAGGGTCTAGAACAGTACCTGACACAGTTATCTACTGAAAACCAGGAGGCCAGCAGGGGGTTTTGTGCAAGTTTGATGTGACCTCAGAACCCCACAGAGATAGCCACTACAAGCCAGGTCCTATGCTGTAAGCTTTACAACCATGAGCTGCAATTCTTGCGGTTAGTGTCATCGCGCCCATCTCACAGATGAGGAAGCCAACCAAGGCTTAGCGGTCACACAGCTGAGATGTGGTGAAGGTGACAGCTATGCTGGGTCGGACCTTTGGTTTTAAGGTGCTCAACCGCCAACTCCAATGCTCCTAAGTAACTTTTCAGGCACCCAATCTCAGACTAACAGCCTAGAAAGACCCAGCCAAGAATTTCGTAGAACCTTAATTCCCAAGTTTACAAAAACAAGCTTCTTTGGCCTGGCAAATAAAGGAGTGGTGGTGGGCATTAAATAACCATCTGTTTCCAAGGAAACGTACAAAACAAAACAGCACTCTGCTTCTAGCCTGGGTTCACTCCTGGGTAGCAGCACCTCACAGGCATTGTCTGCACCAGGGTCTTGAACAGGCAGCAGCGGGTAAGGTGCTAAAACAGTGGCCCCACCAGGAGAGACAGACTCAGGAGAGGCCCAGAGAGGAAAGAAAAGCCAGAAAGAGAGGACTATCACTGGGTGATTGTGGAAGACCCTCGGGTGTGGACTTGGGGGCTCTCAAGCTGGGGAGAGGGGTGCTGGGTTACACTGGCAGTGTGTGGGGGAGACTAGAACTGTAGGTTCCAAGAGAAGAGCAGTCTTGACAAGGAGGAAGGGTGGACTGCAGGGAGGTAAAGGCACAAGAAGGCAGAAGATCCAGACGTCGCACTGGCTGGCACCACCGACAGCCGAGGAGGCGTCAGCTGGCTTGTCCCTGCACGCTGAGATCAATGTTGGCCTCCTCCCTACCTCCTCGGACTGTCTGGCCACTTACTCGGTCTAGCTTCCCCCCATGGCTTCCAAAGAGCTTCCCAGTGATAACTGGGGGCACTTCTGCGTTCAGGGAACTGAGATGGGGAGAGAAGTGCCTGCCAGGCCATCGGGAAAAGGAGGGAGAAAGACCCAAGTGGTCCAGAAGCCCAGCCCACCAGGGCAGAGGATGAAGCTGGTGTGAGCAATGAAAACCAGTCAGCCACCGCCTGGACTCTGACCCTCTGACCTCCCCGACTGGCTTCCCATTGGGGAACCTCACCTTGACTGTTTTCATGACCATCTAAAAGGCCTCAATGGAGGGCCTTCTAATCTCCTCCCTCAGTTAAATATGCTGACTGCAAATTAATAAGCTTGCAATAACCCTTGCAAGCATGCCCTGGGTTATAAAATGCCCCACTATGGAAGCCAAGGCTGGGACTGTGTTCACCTGTGAAAACACAGCCTGGAGGGCTGCTTGGAGTGTCGGGGCACAGCTTCCAGGCTGGTGGACCGCGGGGTGAGCCAACAGGTCCTGGGAAGCCATGCAGGTGGTAAAACCATCAGCTGGCATCTATTAAGCGCCTGCCTGCCATGCACGTGTTAGCACCATACGTGCATCCCGGAATCCTCACAACTGTCCCATGAATTCCGTTTTAGTGCCCCCATCTCGCAGATGGGAGGGAACGCTATGGAGGTGAAGTGCCCCACCCAAGTTCTCGAAGTTGGAGGGTGACCCGGCCAGGATTCAAGTCCCAGGCAGCCTTCTCTTCCCACTCACGTGAGCCGCCCAGGTGGGGAGACAGGGCCGGCAGCCTCTGCCTGCTCTGTTCTCTCCACATATTTACCAGACAGGGCAAGTTACGCGGTCACAGACCTGAGAGAAACTGATGCCTCTTTTGCCAGCAAAAAGGGATCCTGAAAGCAGTGACATCAACAGAAGGGTATCCATGGTGATGTTCTTTTAGTTCTAGGCAACAGAACTCAGGTTCGGAGAGATCACCAGGCCCAGACTTCACGGAGAAGGGGCCTGAGACCCAGAGTTCTGCCATCCTCACGGCAAGTCAGTGGCAGACCCAAAGTTAAAACCCAGGCTCCCTGACTTCCAACAACATCTGCCAAGACACCACCTTCACGTACACAGTGCTCTCTTCCCACCTGCCTTTCCCCTCCTATTGAAGAAGCCAAAAGTTTTCTGAAGCAGTTCTCTACTTGGAAAAAAAAAAAACATTCAAGGAAAGCTATGTTTCCTTCTACCCCACTATGAAAATAAAAAACTTGGCTAATATCACACAGGCCCATTATCAAAAAAGGTCTAGAATCCAGGTCATCTAATGTGTATGTTATGAACCTCTCCAGGAAACCAGTTTTCCCAGTGTATTCCATGAAAGTGGAATGGAGAGAATTGCTGAGTTAAAGGAAAATAGGTTCTTTCTTTTTTAACTGCAGGACTTCTCAGAACCTTTAACATGCCAATATGGGTGGTGAAGCTCCTAGTGGGTAACTGCATGCACTAGATTTTTCCAGTCACTCGCTGCCCTGACCCCTCAAGACCCTCAATGCCAAGGTGAGGGGATCCACTTCATTAGAGTCAGGAAATGTGCAGGTCACAGTTCATCCACGGAGCAGAAGGGTTGTCCATGAAGGAGACTTTTCTGACCATCCTACCTTGGTTTATTTTGCACTCCTGACTCCCAGTGAGGACAAAGGTTTTTGTGTATTAGACATTTGTGTTTCTTCCTCTGTGAATTGCCTGTGTAGCCAGCTCTTTGTTCTAACAAACTATTCCTACTTTTCTTATTGATGGAGGCAATGTCATGCGGTGGTTTAGAGCCCCCGAGGCAGACTGCTCGGGTTCAAAGCTTGGCTCTATGGGGTGGCCCTGGACAAGCTGCTAAAGCCCCTACTTCTTCATCATTCCAACGGGGACAGCAGTAACCACCTCCGGGGGTGTTCCAGATTTACAGAGAGAACTTCTTTACTGAAAGGTACAAATGTTTTTCAGAGTGTGTTCTTTGCCTTTTATTTAGTGTAAACTTTTAAGTTAAATTGCATGTAGTCAAAGCTATCATTTTGACATTAGCTTATGCACCTTATAAATGCCTCCCCATCTCAAGATCAAATACTTTTCTCTCTGGGTCTTTCATGTTCGTTTAATTTAGTTAACTCTTTAGTCCATGAGAAATATGACTCCATGCTGTGCAATACAGATTCAGTTTGTTTTCCTTCAAAATTATTGGCCATTTCAATACATTTATTGAACAATCAATTACCTTCTCACGATTACAAATGTCACTTGTAATTATTCTAAGTTCTTACACTACCAGGTCTGTAATGGAGCTTTGTGGCTCCATGGCTCTCTGCCACCTAGTCCAGAGTGCTGCAGTTGTCTTCACACACGGCATGCTTGCCTCTTAAGCAGCTTACTCCTAGCAGGTGTGTCGTTTTGCTATTACAAATGGGATCTTGTCCCCTTCCTCCCCTGGTATCTTATGTATTCGAACTGATTTATGCTGGGGTATAGACTGATTTTGGTACATTTAATTTAAAGGCAGTCAGCTTACTGCATCATCCTATCAGTTCTTGCAGTGCATTGTTTTTTCTAAAATCTTTAATTTGTTTTAACTGAAAGAATAATGACATACTACTCATATTTGGGCAGAATACTTTTTCAAGAGCACCTTTCCCGCAGACATGTACAATGCAAAGTGTATGTGGGGAACGGGGAGTGGCTGGAGTAGGAGGCTTAACCTCCGCACGGCTGTTCCAACTGAGCCCACAGCTCCCCGCAGCCAGGTCTGCCGACTGCAGCAGTGGTCAGTCCCTCCGCCTGCCGGGCGCGGACCCAGCCCCGGATGCACAGGGCGCTCCACACCAGCAGAGGCAGGAAGAGAAGTTTAAAAAGCCTTTTTCCCCTGAGGTACTTACGAGTTCTGTGGTGACTATTCTTCCCCTGCCCTCATCACAAATTTTCTTTATATATTCACTTTAAAGGATGATTTAACTTTAGCAGGACATGTAAGAAGTGACACATTGTAATATTTTCATTTTTAAGACAGCAATTCGGGGGAAAATGCTGATTGGGATCAACAGCTGGGTTTGACTCCTCCTGCCACTTCCCACATCAGTTATCAGCTGTGGGACTCTAGGAAGTCACTGCCGTTCTCCATTCCTCAGTTTCCCCATCTACGAAAGGGGGTCCCGCCACTCACTTAACAGAGTGGCTATGAAGATAAACAAGGTTATGGATGGATAAAGTGCATTAATAACAAGGCTAGTATATTAGTACTTCTGATAGCTGACAGAGCGCCATTAAAATTATTTATTTTTCCATATAATTAACTGAAAAATATTTTATGGGCAGTGAAATAAGGGAGAGTCAAATTCTAAATCTGAGACGAAACAAAAATAATTTTTATTTTGAAATTTGTAATCTCTGAAAAATCACAAAAGCATATTAACTGGTTGTCTTAAAGGTGACAGGAAATAGCCAACATTCCAAACACCTGGCCTTGGGGTGCACACAGTGGCTCATGCCTATGATCCCAGCACTTCGGGAGGCTGAGGTGGGAGCATTGACGGAGGCCAGGAGTTTGAGACCAGTCTGGGCAACATAAGGCCCCTGTCTCTACAAAAAATAGAAAAATTACCTGGGCGTGGTGGCATGCACCTGTAGTCCCACCTACTCAGGAGGCTGAGAAAGGAGGATCGCTTGAGCCCAAGAGTTTGAGGCTGCAGTGAGCTTGATGATGCTACTGCATTCCACCCTAGGCCACAGAGCAGGACCCTATCTCTAAAAAAAATTGAAAACAAAACAAAACAAAAAAACAACCTGGCTTTGGAGAATTTGAAGGCCCTAGCCATAAGGTGAAATTTATTGTTATTATTCCAGGACTGCTCAGGACTGGTGCATGTATCATTAGTCTCCTGGAAACAGTCTTTGCTCCCCAAGGAACACACACACAAAAGAAAGCCAATGGCCCTTGTACTCTTGTCTTTCGTTCACTCAGTTTCAAATTTTAATTGTCTGGACAGCCTTTGCAAGAGGCAATTCATCTCATTCTTAACTGGACCAAATGGGGGACCATTATTCTGCATGTAACAGAACCTATCAGAATTTCAAATCACTTCCGGCCACATCTGTGGGGGAGCAGGTCAGGTGAGGGAACCCCAGGATGCCCTACTTCCTCTCTGTAAGCAAGTGCCGTTTCCTCCCAGTTGAGAAGGGCTGACTCGCTGCCACCTGGACCCAATTGGAGTCTGCACCATTAGGTGACAGGGTCCTCATGTGGACAACAGGCTGGGGCGAAGGGCCACCATCCTCTGGAGAGGCAGGCCTGGGTGGGAAACAGAGGGCCAGGTCGGCACCTCAAGCGCAGAGTCTGCTTCCTTGCTCTCCCCTGCTTCAGCCACGACAGCTGCAGTCCATTCACAGAGCAAAGGCGCATGAAAAGGCTCGCCACAAATTTCCAAGGAATGGAGTTCATTAAAATACTGCTGGAGGCTTTTGGCTGGAATGCTTTTTCCCCTTGTAAAATGGGAACTGCAGCACAGTGTCGCCTGTAGGAAAGCTCGGAATAAGCTCAGAAACATCAGTAACGACAGAGACTGTGCAGGGGTTGTTGCGTATTACCAATACTCCATCCATTCCCCTGCTCCTGCTCCAGAGACAACATCCGGCCCAGCAGAGAAAACTTCCCGGCAGACCCGAGGATGGGCGGGAGAGTGGAGGCCAAGTTCTCCCACCCCCGATGCAAACTCACAGGGAATTTCCCTAGGCACCGTAGAACGGGCTCCAGAGTAAGCCAAGACTCTGTGTGGTGCCGGCCCCCATGCATCCATGGTGACCAGCTCAGAGTTGAGCCCTGGAGCTCACCTCCTGGGTGCTGGGGCCCAGGCAGCAGGGAGACTGGGAGGCCCAGTCTTGAAGCCCAGCTGAGCCTCCAACCAAAGTCCCAGAGCACCAGCGTGCCAGGGTGGCACGGCACAGCCCCAGGAAGACAAGACCCACCTTCCAGAGCATCATCTGGACTCAAGGCTTTGGTGGAGAAACCACTGTTTTTATATTAAAATGTCTAGCACGTGAACATATTACAGACTGGAATAAACTTTTTAAAATTTCTTTTTATTTTTTAGAGATGAGCTCTTGCTATGTTGCCCAGGCTGGGCTTAAGTGATTCTCCCACCTCTGCCTCTCAAGTAGCTCAGACTACAGGTGTGCAATACCACACCCAGCTGGAATACAATTTTTTAAAAAGGTAAAACATAAAATTCTCTCCTTAAGGCAGGCAACTCTGGATTTGCCCCCTAAAACTTCAAAGATACGTATTCGCACTTCCCTATTGTCAGGATTACTTTGAGGAAAGAATCTGAGAAGCACCAAGGCACATGTCACTAAGAGACCAGTTAAAAGGCGGTCAGCAATGAGTCAGAGGAATGGGCAAAAACTTACTGGTAGCTGGGTATCACCATTAAAGAGCCTAGAAAGCCTTTATGCATAAGTAAAAATAAATAAGCACACCTGCTATTTATCCTGTTCAAGAGACAGAATGCAAAGCTGACCATGGCCAAATCCTCCCTCCAGAAACGCCCTCCTGAGTGTCAGCTCCATAGAGCAAGGCCTTTCACCTTGTCCACTATTGCAACCCTAGCACCTAAAACAGTATCTGGCATGTAGACATTAAATAAATACTTGCAGAAAGAATAATTTAGTTCTGTGGCTACCACTCATCCTCAGAGCTTATTAACTGGCGAAGGGCCAACGGCCTGAGAGAATCCAACTGAGGTCATTCTTTTCAGGGATCCAGTTGTAGAACCCCTGCATTTTTACCTGCGGAAGGGGAGCCAAGGACAAAAGGCTGCACTTCTGCCCACAGCTGAACACAGTGCCTGACTCTCAGCGGTGCCCAGGAGATGTCAGCTAAATCCACTGCACTTGCCCCTACTTAGGCTGAGACCCCTTTAGAAAGGGGAAGACATTTTAAATGTCGTCTTTGAAATAAAGGAGGAAAAAATGCTGGTCTGAGACTGATAAAGGGGCAACTAGGGAAGAAGAAACACAAGCCTGTTTACTCTGCAATACAGATAGGGCAGATCCTGTCTGGCCTGGCTGCAGGGTGGGGGGAGCGTCTCGGGTCCCAGGCCCAGCAGGCCTTCATCACCTGGGGACAAAGATGAGCTCTGCTTCATTCCACACAGCTGACAATGGGGATTTAATCTCCAGATTTCACTGCCTTACCTCTTAAAGATTGAAAACTGGGTAACACTGCTTAGCAGACATCAGATATTCTGCTAATCAACAATATTTATGAACTATTAAACACAGTATTAGCTTTAATTTCACCAATCAATTACAAATGTGTGTATGAGCTGGCTCCCTGGGCTGCTTCAGGGAGAGCTGATTCTTGGAAACGTGAGTGATAGGTCTCCAGTCGCTTGTTCACTGAGGACGGAATGCATACCCGTACCCCACACACTCCAGCCTCCCGATCTGTGAAATCACTCCCTGCGGACACCATGCTGCCTTGATTGAAAACAGTGGGGGCGTGGGTGCAATTTCAAAGTACAGGTGCTGCTGAGGCTCGTAGCACAAAACCCTGCACCCAGCTGGCCCCTTCTATTTCTAGAAGGCCATTCTGGCTGCTGAAAGAGAAGAATATGCTGAAACTAAAACTGATCAAGTTATCAACTCCCTGGTATGGCATCGGGATGTCCCATCCACCTCCACCCCACAGGCCTGCCGGGACGGCTTGGCCGGTCTCCCAGCCCAGATGTCTTCCCCTTGCTGGAGTAAAGTCTGGGGGCACCCAAGAGCTGAGCCCTTGGGTGACTACAGGAAAGAAGTGAAGAAATTTTTTTTTTTTGCAGTGACCAATGTTTGCAAGCAGAGGCTTTCTTGCCTAGTTAAACAGATTTACGGCTATTTTTGGTTTGCTCTTAAAAAGGCAAAGGACGGATGGCCTGCTGGGTGCCAACATGCAGAAACAAACTCCTTCCTCAGCTCAGAGCTCAAAATACACCCCGGCCGTGAAGTTTCTGCTCCTGCTGCCAGTGTGCAGAGTAAAGCCATAGAAGGTCAAAGTGTAGGAAGCCAAGGGAGCATCTTCGCATCATATGATTCCTGGAGCACATGAATGTGTGGGTATTTTTGAAACAGCTTAACAATGAATTTCGGCTGGCTTCACTCTCGCACAATGGGATTAATATGTAATAAAATGATGTTTTGGCCATCTGCGAAGGAAGGTCATTTCCCACCAATCAGAGCATGCATCATAATCCCAAGACAGCAAAAGCTCTGTTGCTGGAAAGAAAGAAGAAAGTTGCTCTGGCATGATAAATTGGGCTGCTCTGGCCTGGCTGCCAAGCGCACACCACATTTCTCTTTAATACTACTCTGTAATCAGACCACTGGTGAACTGGCTAAATTCCCCTGCAGTTCCCTGGCTCTGACATCTAAGTGAGGCCATTCCCTTCATGGGGAATGCTGGCAAGTTCTAACATTCTTGTCAGTCTTAAAACTGGAGACTTTTCTTGAAAACAACCACCTCCCCTGCATTACTTTGGGCAGGTGAGCAGGGGAGGGACGACGGACTACAATTCCCACCGCGCGGTGCATGAGCTGCTTTGAAAACCTCTGACTGATCCCAGATTACGTGAAACAAAGGCCCGGATCCTTGGCTTTTAGACAGACCCATAACAGTGTGAATTTTCTGAAATTACAGCTTTGGGAAGAAACTAAAATCACATGTAAACTTCAGCGCTACAATAGTACACTCGGCGCAGAGCAACACTTACAGAAATAAAAGCATTTTGCAAATTCAGTTAAAAAGGAAAAAGAAAAACTGTCATCCGCAAGGAAAACAGGAGACAAATGGCAGTGATGAAAGGAAAACATTCAAAGGAGGAACTTCTAGGATCAGTCAAAGAATCTAATACAAAGTCAGCCCGACCGCTCCTTGTACACATACCACAAAGAGCAAGGAGCTTGCAGCTAGACCATTTATCAAGAAGTGGCTTTAGAAGCATGTCAATTTACTTTTAATGAGGCATGCTTTCCCAGATCCCAATTCATTGAGAAGTCATGCTCCATTTCCATTTAGACATTCATCATACTTCAATTAAAAAATTAATGAGAACACCAATTCCCCAACCCGGTCTGGATGGTGGGAATCTACTACGGCCTCTTGTTCAGCCTCTGGAGGTAGACGGGGAGCCCAAGGCTGGCCTCCACACACCCCGGGGAGGGGAAGTAGGCGCCTCTCAAGCCACCCCAGGAAGCAACGGAGGACAGTGAACTGCTAATCCTAAATGGCCTGCTCTGAGAAGGGCATTTTTTCCATGTCTCCAGTTTTTGTTTCTAAATTACGTGAGTTCAAAATTATTCTCCATAATATGCCTGTGTATGAATGTTTTAGATTACTAATGGTTGAGTAATTTAACACTTTCTCTCCCAACAGGTAAAACTGACACACCGTGAATGAAGATGGTTTTAATCTGTAAAATCCTACAACGAGAAAGACACAATTTAATCTGTTGCTCTGAGTGTGGCTGACCCAAAGGAACCCAGTAGCAGAGGCATCCACACAGGAGAAACCAGGATTTCTGCAGTCGCCGAGCCACACCCCCAGCCTGGCACTAAAATACTAACTAAAATAGCTCAGTCCGGGGCACGCAGTAGGTGTTCAACAAACGTGAGCTGTCTGCTCCTAACCTTGGCCTGCCTCTGCCCCTCTCTCTAACACACTCTACAGAAGACAAAGTTAAAAATGGAAAGGTAGCGCGCTCTGACAGTAATCTATGGAATGCCACAACTAATCCCCACAAGTCCGTGACGGATACAGCGTGGCACTGCAGCCTGCGTCCGGGCACCAACCCGCAGTGAGCGCTCGGGCCAGTCTCTCACCCAGGGTCTGGCTGCGGTGAGAGGCGGCCCCCTGATACCGCCTTCATCCACCACCCATGCTGCCGTCCCCCGCTGGGCCCAAGGAAAACTGGCCCGTGCAGCGGGGGAGCCAGGTGACCAGGTTTTCACAAAAGCAGCTACAGCCATCCCTGAAATAAAGAGTGACGAGGAGTCACGGAGAAAGCACGCAGCTGCGGCGACACACTTCAGTTGCCATAAGAACAAAACAGCCTGTTAAACACCCAGAAGGGTCCACTGAGGAAAATTCGCTCATCATTTCCTACTTCTATGTTTGGTTTATTTCTAAAATACAGTAATAACTAAATTGGCAAACTGAATTTAAACTCAGCCAAGCATACTTTCATGCTGAGTTTAAAAGAAAAACAAACCCCTGCAGCTGACCAAATTAGGGATCTGAGCACACCTTCAACTTCTGCCCGGCTCTTCCACGGAGGATCAATCACAGATGTCTGACCAAGAAAAATGCAAAGACATCATGTATGGAGCTTCCCAGACGGCATGTGTAGTTCTGCCTGGTGAACTCAGTAGAACTAGGACTGTTGAGAGTTTAATAAATAAGGCCACACTCACTAACGGCTCAGCACGATGCGCTGCATACAAAGTTCAGTAGTAAGTGGGTTGATGGTGCTGGTTATTATTAATACCACACCAAGTTCAAGTCCGCCTCCTGACTTTCAGGGACACCTCCTACCCATCCAACTTTCTATGCCATTAATCTCAACAAAGACTCTACTCTAACCCACCCAGCCCGCCTGCCTCCAGCTCGCATGTCACACTGTGGGCCCAGATTCCACGCAAAACAGGACCCAACCAATCTGATGCTTAGACTAATGTTTAAAAATCAGAATATTTCACATAAAAACCTAAATATATGGCTCCTCCAGAAAAACCTAAAAACAAGCAACAGAGGATCACACTCCTAGCAGAACAACAGCTCCTGCTGAGACGGGCCCCGCCAAGCCCACACTTCAGTGATTTGCTTCACCCCACTGGCTGTTAGTTTGGGATCCCTGACCTTGTGCATACAGTGGGTTCAGTCACATCACAGTTCAACCTCCTCTTCCCTTCCATCACAAGTACCTTTCTGAGCAGAGCCAGTGACCTCAGGAAACCTCCTCCTCTTGCTTCCTAAATTACTACGGATGAAATACAGCAAGTTCACAACTCCTTCCCTAGGCTCCACACAGTCTCACACACCTGCTGCTCAGCTGGGAGTGTGTGTCCTTATCAATACACAAACAGCTGCACTGTGGGCCTTCCAGACCACTGTGGAAAGTTTTGACTGTGGACAACACAAGTCTCCTGGAGTATAATTTTTCCCCAGTAAAACTGTTCTGAATTCATACAATGGAATTAATCATACAGCATAAGAACGAGTTTTCAAACCACTATTTTAAAAGATACCTCATTGATAAGCCACGCTTGGCAACTGATAACCACATCCAAGGAAACATGGGACACAACGGATAAAACAGATTTGGATTCTGGTTCCAGACCCAGCACTGGAACTCACTGGCCAAATGATGGGGGTGATTCAGTTGGCTTCTTGGGACCAGATTTTATATTTCTTTTCAATATTGCCCATGGCTTTATAGAGGCTTCTGAATATTTTGAGTACTTTCAAATAACATTATAGTGCTAGTTAATGTGAGGCATCATTTTGAGACCATTCTGAGTATATAAAGACTTTTTAAATGAATCAAATATTTAAAAATGAGATGTCATGGGCTCTATAATAGCCAACTCTTGTTTCTTATACTTTTTCAAACTAGAAATGAAGCCACGGAAGCATCTTATAGGGTAGACATTTGTATGACACTGGCTGGAGACAGTCACATAATAGCAGAGAAACTGACAGCGCCTGGTCTAAGTGCACTGCCGAATGCCTGCTGGGTGGGTATGGCCTCTTCCTCACCATGCCCACATGCAAGCTTCTAGAAACTGAAGTCAAGGCAGCTGGGGAGGAGGGCAGACTGTCATCAACTTTACAGCTCCTATCTTGGGCTTTATCAACGCAGATGGTTCTGAACGACAGACCACCATATGAAACTCATCTTCCCTCTGTCTGGAGGAATCTTGCAGCCCAGTGGCACTGTCTGGCTAGGGAGAGAAAAGGTTTCCTGCGTTGTGAATTCTGCATGGAGAAGCTACACAAAAGCAACTGATTATGAGCCACAGCCTCAAATGGAACCAGGTGAAGAAGGCACGCACCAGGTCGATCAGGTCGCTGAGGTTTTTCTCGATCTGCTGTGGAGGCAGGCGCCTCATGAGGTCCAAGGCACAGTCCAGCTGCTGATCACTCTGTGGAGGGAGAAATAACAGTGCGTAAGTCATTTCTGCCAACAGGAATACCAAAAACTTCTTTTAAAAATCATGCTAGCCCAGGGTATTCTAAAATCCAAAGAGCCCTGCAATGGGCCCTCTGGCAGGCCTCTGGGAGCCCGTGGCCTGGAGGGGGACTGCTGTGCAGACTGGCTGCTCCCCCGTCGACAGCAGTCTCTCTCTCTCTCAAGTGGGGGCATCCAAAAGACCCTGAAAGAAGTGGGAAGCAGACTGGGGAGTTCAGAAAGCTCCACTTTCCTGCTCCTGCAGATTATTAACTCCCAGCTGGTCCTATCGTGAGCATGCTCAAGTAGATTAGGTTTACCCTTTGTTGTAACTTGGGTATAAACATCAGGTAACATCACCCGGCCAGGTTCCTTGATCAGCTCCAAGCCAGGCAAAGAACGAGTGGCAAGATACAGAGGTTAAAAAGGCTTCACTCATCCAGTGGAAGCTCCGTAGGTGGCCCCAGGCTCTGTGCAAACCAGCCTGAGACCCACAATACAGTCCAGAGCTCACTCTAGCTGGCAGAGTGGACTACAAGAGCAATAAACTGTGTCACTGCCGCCACAGGGGAGTGGAAGCACAAACACTACTCTCATTAACAAGCACCTTTTTAGAGCTACGCATCCTGCGCCTCACAATACTCCCCTCATTTAGTATTTATGCTGCAAATATTTACTGAGTACCACCATGTGCCAGTCACCACAAATACATAAAAAAACAATGCAGGGAGGGAAGGAGGAATTGAGTGGAAGCAAGACTGGTAAACTGCAAAGTCAATTCAGTGCACGGCGGTGATAATGCAGAAGGCTGAGCTCAGGAGGGGCAGGAAGTAAGGAGAGAAAGGTAGGCCAAGTAAGACAGTGAAGACCTCTGTGTGCAGCTCTAGAAGTGCAGGAGACCACAAGGAAGGCAGATGGAGTCCCCAACACTACCAAATCAGAGGCACTCTCTGATTTATATGTGGAATCTCTCCTCAGACCAATTTCAGGATTTTTGAAAGGCCTGAATCAACATACTAAAGAGTCTCATAAAATATACGACGTGATCCTCAAAATGTCACATTCGGCCATAATGAAATACAACCTGTGAACATCACCATCTACACTCCAGGTCTACTAACCACAAGCAGGTCACGGGGCAAGGACCCACTTTACAGTCACCAAAGACATACGCATAGTTAAGAGTAGTCAGTTTCATTCCCAGATACTGACAGGGCATATACAGCAGGCTGTTTACAAAATAAAAAAAAAAAAGCTTGTCCCTTGCTCAAAAGAGTTATCAGTGACAATTCATTCTGGGACACACAACAAACTGGCTACCCTGCAAACAAGAAAAAAAGAAAAAAAAAACCCCAAAAACACCTCACCAGAAACCCTATCGCTTGTTTTGCTTAATGAAAGATTCCAGCAACCAAGAATTCCCTACTTGTGCCATGCAGCTCTGTGCCAACATGTGTCAGCCAAGGCCACGTTGACATAGGTTTGGCCTGCTGGCATGGGAAGGAATTTTAACACCACGCCCAGTGTAGAGCACACAACACAGATAAGGTGATTTGACTCTAGAGAGACACACTCAATTCCCAGTTCTGCCATTCATTAACTTGTAACCTTGGGCCAAGTTTCTTAACCTCGACAAGCCTCTATGTATCCATAAAATGGGAACAACTCTACCTTGTAGAGTTGTTACAATAATTTGGTAATGCAATGTGAAATGTTTAACACATAGCAGTATGTTCAATGATTGGGGTGTTATGTGTGTGAATGGAAATATACATACAGGTTTTAAACACATACACTCTCCCACCCCCACCAGGAGATATCTGGCAATGTATGGAGACATTTGTGGTTGTCACAAGTGAGGGAGAGGAAGCTACTGGCATCTGATGGGGATGTCGCTATACGTCCCACAATGCAAAGGGAAGCCTTCCCACGACAAAGAATTACCTGGCCTAAAA
>CM052444.1:96366259-96402092 GCA_028533085.1 Varecia variegata | reverse complement strand
AAGGTAGTATATGAACTGAGGTAGGACATGTTTCACTTTCTGCTGGATTTTCCACATTACTTAAAGAAAAAGCACAAAACTGTTTAAATCACTCTGCAACAAGTCAAACAACTGTTATTATAGACTAGAACAATTTTTCAAAATAAGTCAAAACACTACAGTCTAAAATATCTGCTGAAGAGTTCAGACACCTGATAGTGCTGTCAAACCATCTGCACACAGTAAGACCCGGCGTACGAAACTAAACGGGCAAAGTCTGGCTTGGAAACCACCATCCAATGAGAAATGTTCTGTCCCTGTGTGGGGCGTGAAGAGCAGGACGTGCCCCAACAGCGGTCAGCTCTGCGTTTAGTACAACAAACACACCACTCACAATGACCAATGTCAAAGGGACCCAATAAGTAGTACAGAGAACTCCAGAAGATTTCTCAAAACAGGGTTGCAGGAGCTGGGTTACCTTGGATGAGCGTGTCCTAGGCAAACCTGGAGGGGCCTTTCCAGGCAGCAGGTGCGGCAGGATAGAGAGGTGGGAGGGGTGCCCTGAAGAGGCAGGGGAGACCAGGGGATGTGGCGTGGGGAGATGACTGGGGCCATGTCACAAGGGGCCTATGCTACTAGGGTCAGATCATGCCCAAGCTGCTCAACGGGCAGCTAACCTGGCTCAGAACCTCACTTCTCCCAGTAGTTTTGCTTTTGTCTATAGGTAAGACTTCTGTGCCAGGTTCTCTGGCCTTTACAACTTACCAAAATCTATTTTTCCATGAGGGCTTAGGAGCCCCTCAAGATTTATCCATAGAGGAATGACAAGACATTGTTGTGTCTTAGAAGGCGAAGTGGATCATATTTTTCAAAAATGGCCGTAACAAGCTCCCCTACACCACATGCTCCTTGTGCAGCATGACTTTGACACTCCCCCCACTAAGGGGGAGCCTGTGTCCCCTCCCCTTGGAACGGGGGGAGCTTTAGTGACCATTTTTATCAACAGAGTGGAGCAGAACTGACGCTCTATGACTTGTGAGGCCAAGCCATAAGAGAAGACACAGCTTCTCCACTACCTGCAGAACACACACACCTGGAGCCCATTCAGCTTCCCTGAGGCCACCCCGAGAGGAACAGCTACAGGAACAGACCCTGGACTCCATAGAGAAGGATGCCTGGACAGCCCCCAGGTGCTCCAGGTCCCCACTGTCCCAGCTTCAGCTGTCTGATTGCAGTAGCATGAGACCCAAGCCAAAACTACCCACAGAAACCACCGGAGACAATGAAATGATTGTTGTTCTCTTAAACCGCTAGGTTTTGGGGTGATTTTGTTAGATGGCAATATTGAGTGACACAGAAGGATTCTTCTGGTGACTGTGGGGAGACCGTCGGAGCAGAGGGGCCTCTGCAGCAACCAGGGCTCTGGCTGGATGGCGGGAGAGTAGGGGGAGAGTCGGAGGCAGGACAGACGGACAAGGCTACTTACTGGAGATGGGAGGAAGCCCAAGAAATCTGAAATGACTACGTTTTCCAGCGAGGGCCACCTGCTAGAAGATGGTGCCACAGCCTCATTAGAGCATGTACAGTTGTGTGTGTCCTTTTAAAATCCAGTGTTTATAAGTTCAAGGACAAGCAGTAACTCAAAACCGCTAATACTTCCAAGCAAAAGTCCTGCTTGGCCAGCTCGAGGGGGCTGGTTAAGGCAGATCTGTACTTAATAGCATCTGTCTATACGTAAACAATCAACCAAAGCTTCAAGGCCTTTAAAGTTTGTGCTTCAGTTCATCAAGACCTTCGCTCGTTTACATTCCCAAGAGGCTTAGCAAATACTTACTTCACAGACAGCACAAAGGTAAACTTCGCTGGCGCCCAGGCTGACTTACCACAAATTTATGGAGTCTAATTTAACCACGGTTTGTCTTGTATAATCTGTGACCCGACGAGCAACTTTGTTTAAATGTTGAATCTGTTTTCTGCCATGTGGCTGAGAACAGTTTGTGCTGGGGGCGATTTAGGAGCAGATTCATAGGCCAGCCCAGCCAACAACTCGTCTTTAGGTCAGTCCAGAAAACTGCACATTTTGGATTAATAAAAAGAAAAGTGCTTCTTCCATTGACTGACCGCGTTCTGGGAGAGTCACAAGGATGACAGCCGGGCGTGGGGGGCGATGCCTCACCAAATACAAACACATTCATTCCCTCTGGATGACTTCGTTCCCAAGGGAAAATCCAATGCCCTCTACCAAGGGAATGGATCAAAGCCACAGAGAATGTCCACTTGGGGGACTGAGCCCCCTTCAACCTTTTGGGATCTACTGTACACCATCACAGCTGGGTCAGTGCGGCCTTTTAAATTAAGGCTACATAAATAAATACACCACCACACAATACACAATTACCATTTTAGTCCTAGCTTCAACCCAAGACCCTAGCAGATGATCGTAAGACCCTCGCAGACAGCAGAGCAACACGAAGGAGGAACACTGGGTCCATGAACACCCAACAGTCTGAACAAGTTGACCTATTGTTATCCAAGAAATAAACTATCTTATTTGGGGGGAAATTTTAACCATTTTAAAGTGAACAATTCAGTGGCTGTGTCAACATCACCTTGATCACCATGAAAACATAATAGCTTTACAAGTCTCTCCTTTAAAAAAAAATTCTGTCAGGCTCACAGAAATGAGATCTGCACAGATATTTCAAGTTCCTCTAAGTCCTGCCCCTTCGTTTTATGTTGAATAATGAGGTTCAGAGAAAGTTCTGAACCCCCACCTTCCTATTGAGAGGTCTGACCCTGTCCCATGCCCTCTTCCCACCTGAGTCATTCACCAAGTGACCGTGTGACAGGTAGGCACAGCTGAACAGTGAGACACGGTGCCTGCCCTCCTGCAGAAGACAGCCAGGACAAAACAGCAGGGAAGAATGACTACACCATCCGAATTCTACACTCAGAAAGACCAACATCCCAGTTACCCCACTATCACCAAGGATCTGGGAGCTCCTCCCGGTGACTTCTCAAGATAACCAAAGTACCAACTTTTTTTAATCCTAAAAGACAGCAATCTCTCTAAAATGTATTACATGGTCCACATTTTTACACAATGCAAATGAACAGAGGACAATGCAGTGAACACAGTTAAACCCTCTCTCACTGGCCGAAGGACGCTGTATGAGCAGCCATTCCTGGAACGTAGCCCTGTGTCTGCTTTTTAAATTTTTCTGTCTTATCTGTCAGGCTGTCAGCTACACTTTCTCAACTAAAATGTTGCTTCTAATCTGCTATGGGCTGAGAAACCGGAAAACTAAAAACCCGTTCCCATTTAAAACAAAAACAACAACAATCAAAAAAACTTTGAGAGAAGGAATAAATCATAGGTTCACGCTTAGGGCCCAGAGTCACAGTCCCACAAATAGTTTGCAGTACGGAGATTTGTGTGCGTGTATGCACACATTTTTTTCATCCTTTTCTCGAAGAAATCTAAGACTCTAAAAACACAGACATGATATAATAATAATTCCTACTTTCCCATATAACCTGCAGGATGGAACTAAGCAAGTCACCACTTAATCCTCTGGAGCCTCAGTTTTCTTTAAGACAGGGGCCTCAGGATACTCGCCACCTTGCAGGGCCCCAGAGCACCAGGCGCCGCCCCCACCGCATCCTCCACAAATGGCAGGGACTCTCCCCGAGTGTAAAGCACATGGCTTATCTGCCAGGACTTTTACATAACGTTTTCTGAGTGCTCCAGGGCCCTTTCCTCCCAGATTTTTCCCTCACTTGACACAGGTTTTCCATTCAGGTTGCCAGGAGTCTCTAGGTAGGCGGGGTGTTATTTCAGTTTCCAAGTCATTAAGCTCCAACAAAGGAGAGCAGACTTCCACAACACTCACCCCACATATTCCCTGCCCTGTGCACGACGGAGCTCATGGGACCCATGGCTTCCCTAAGCCAAAATGAGAGGAAGAGCACTGACGGTAAGAGCTGACTAAATTCCTCGATCATCATCTACAAAAGATCTTCTTCCCTTTGCTTTTCTGCACTCTAGTCACCCTTTGCTCAGCTTGCTTTCTGAAGCCCTCTCAATCCATGTCTCCAGCCCAGGGCAGCACCAAGAAAACATCTCCACCACTGAACCTTCTATTTACTGGTGTTCCCAAAACCGACTGAGGCCATCGAAACCACACAAACGTGACAGTGCTAGCAGAGTCCCCAGACTACCTCGGCACCCTACCCAGCGATGAGAATATCCACATGCCTCTCCCTGGTATATTTATTCCGGAGGGAAACTTAGCAACCTACATAAGGGCTCTGTGTCAAACTCTACAACGACCATCAGCTGATTTTTCCCTTACACATCCCTCCAGGAAGTAAAATATCCGAAATGAGTCACTCTCAAGAGTTGGAGTTATACTTCTGCTGTCGTTTTTCTTGGATAACTGATTCACTGTTTACACCCCCAAATCTCTAACTGCAGAACACAGAACAGTTCCTCTGCAGAGATCAAAGTTTACCTGGTGAACCTGGCAGAATGGCAAAAATTCTCAAAAAGGAGTTAGCAACCCAGAAGAGCAGTGGCTGCACAAGCACATTTTAATTGGCAAAGCAGAGTCACCGCTCAGCAGGGTTTGTTTTGGTGATTCTTCTACCTCCCTTACAAGGCAGGGGCCCCTGCCTCCTGCACCTCCACCTCTACCCACTCCAAGCACACAGCTGGCTGCCCCCTCCCCACCCCACCTCCACACCCCGCCAGCACCTCAGAGAGCTTGCTGACCCCTGCTCTGTGCCTTGAAACTAAGTTCCACACCAGCACGCCACCTAAAGGCAACTGCAGCCTGCTTTTAATGGCAAACACAAACCAAAAGGGAGGATTTGTTGCAGGGAAACACCCCGGGTCAGATGACAGTTGATAAATCCACGGCTCCTCTGGACGGCTCTGCTGGATCTCTCCTGCACTGCTCCTGGCTCTGCTAAGGAGCCTGCTGGGGAAACCAGAGCATTTTCTCTTGCATGTGCCTCCTTCCACCTCTGCAGACTTCAAAACACAGAGTCACAGAAAGGGGACCTTAGAAACCATCTAAAATGAGGGAAATTGAGGCTTGTACTTATCCACAACTAATGAAATTTATCACATAACTAAACAGCAGATGAACCAGGACCAAAAAACAAAACTATTATAGACGTTACAGCTCTCCATCTGCTTATACAGGCTGAGCACTCCTGTTCTAACAGTCCAAAATCCAAATTGTTCCAAATCCGAAACTTTTTGAGCACCAACATGATGCTGAAAAGAAATGCTCGTCGGATTATTTTAGGTTTCAAATTTTTGGACTAGGGATGCTCAACCAGTATGTATTCTTCAAATATTCAAAAAAAAAAAAAATCCAAAGCACTTTTGACCCCAAGCATTTCATATAAGCAACCTGTAGTTTAATCATAAGTCAAAATTAAGAATGGAGCTGGAGTGCAGGAACATTAAAAATAATAAAAAATAAAGTTAAAAAAGAATGGGCCAGGCGCAGTGGCTCACGCCTATAATCCTAGCACTTGGGAGGCCGAGGCGGGTGGATCGTTCGAGCTCAGGAGTTCAAGACCAGCCTGAGCAAGAGCGAGACCCTGTCTCTACTAAAAATAGAAATTAACTGGACAACTAAAAATATATAGAAGAAGTTAGCCGGGCATGGTGGCGCATGCCTGTAGTCCCAGCTACTTGGGAGGCTGAGGCAGGAGGATTGCTTGCTTGAGTCCAGGAGTTTGAGGTTGCTGTGAGCTAGGCTGATGCCATGGCACTCTAGCCAGGGCAACACAGTGAGATTCTGTCTCAAAAAAAAAAAAAGAATGGAACTAGAGCGTACCTCCCAAAATACTATTCTGAATAAATTTCTACATCATTAGAATTAACAATGGCAGTATTAATATTTATATGTTGTCCAGGTAATTTTATTTTTCAGATGAATTAGTCTTTATTGATTAAGAATATCAAGTATCCAAAACGCAAACCAATTTCAAAAAAAAAAGGGGGGGGGAAGGAAACTAACGCCTGCTAAGGGTGGCCTACCAAGGACCAGGCACTGCATCCTGCGGGTTTTAGGAGGGCCCCCAACAGCTGCAGGAGGTGGCTACTATCACCCCAGTTTTAAAGATAAATAAACTGAGCTCAAAAAGGTTATGTGACTTGCCCCAGACCCAGAGCACTGAATGACAGACAAGGATGTTAACACAGGTCTGCCTCCCACACCCAAACACCCTATAGAGAATGTTAAGCAACTTGAACTAAAATAAAATTATTTTCTAGTGTCTTTAGGGAACAATTTGCAAGCTCACACAATTAGGTAGGGGCAGTGAGTCTCTTTTCCTGGACTGGGTGAATTATGGGCAATTCCATCTACTACCGAATTCTGAAATCTGTCACCTTGGATTACAGACTCTCCTCTCACAAACACTATCACTGACAGGTAGATTTGTCAAAATCACTAAAGCCTTTTCCAGACAGTTTCTGGTGGATGGTTTCCTGGGCCCCTTCAGGAGATCTGCAAGGCACCATCACCTAGTGTCTGATCATTAATGTTTCACAGATGTCTACAGCTGCTACCTCCACATGATCCTGGCTGGTTTCATGTAACGAGTGACTAATTCCCCCACTTTGTCAACTGGCAGTTAGGCACATAATTATATGCAATCCTGAGACGTCTTCAACGGATGCCATACATGTTGTCCATTTCCACCTTGACGGCACAAGAAATTCAAGAAGCCTTTCACAAAAGTAGAAGATGATTAAAGCAGAAAGCCCCTGTATTCCAAGTAACGGCTTAGAAAAAAAAAATTTTGGAAAAATGTCACCCACGTGTTCATTGATGAAGGCTAAGAAAAGTAAACTCCCTTTTTCAGAGCAGAGCAGCCAATTGACATAAACCATCTCCCAAACAGATTTACAAGATCTGGAGGAAATCTGTAATGTTCGGACATGGGTTTACTCTAGTAAAACATCGTGAGTGGCTTCCAAAGGTGTGGGGAAGACCTTAGGTTCAACCTGCAAACAGCACAAATGGACAGGTCTTAATGGGAAACAGCAAGATTTAAAGGATTTGGGGAAAAAATGAAAGCTCCATCAATCCAAATATTTTATCTAGAAGGGGGCAATGCTGCTTTTTGACTTATGTCCAAAGGGAGGCTTGAGGAAAAGAACACAATGCTTATGTATCCAGCAAACAAAGCAATTGGGCCATTTCTTTGTTGGGTTCCTGGGCTCCTATTTCAGATGCCTGTGTGTGAATAAATATGGAAGACTCCACCCAATCTCTGCTGGCCTCTGTGTGCTTGCTCTATCCAGCTCAAGGGCAACTCTTCATCGTGGTGCCACACTACACTGTCAGCCACAGGCACAGCACAACAGAGTATGACAAGATCTTTCGACAACTGGCCCTCCAGCTCCCCCAAATGTATCGCCAAGGCTTTAGTAGACTTTGGCGATGGAAATGTACAATGCAACATTTTACCAACTTATGATAGTTTGCAAATTTAACCCAAGACCTGTCACAATGTTCCCCTCTTCCACTCCAGGTCTGGACCCACCGGGCAGGAAGATACCCAAAAATGACATTCTTTGAGGCTTCAATTTTAAACACCAAAACCAGACCTCCTTTCAGGTCTGCAGCTGGTAGAAAAGACCTTGGAGGTAAGACAGACAAGAATTCAAGGCCGGGCACGGTGGCTCACGCCTGTAATCCTAGCATTCTGGGAGGCCAAGGCGGGTGGATCGCTCAAGGTCAGGAGTTCGAGACCAGCCTGAGCAAGAGCGAGACCCCATCTGTACTAAAAATAGAAATTATCTGGCCAACTAAAAATATATATAGAAAAAATTAGCCGGGCATGGTGGCACATGCCTGTAGTCCCAGCTACTCGGGAGGCTGAGGCAGAAGGATCGCTTGAGCCCAGGAGTTTGAGGTTGCTGTGAGCTAGGCTGACGCCACGGCACTCACTCTAGCCCGGGCAACAGATCGAGATTCTGTCTCAAAAACAAAACAAAACAAAACAAAACAAAACAAAACAAAAAGAATTCAAAGCCTGCACCTGCCATTTCCCACCAAGGGAGGTCTGGACAAGTCCTTCACCTCCCGGAGCCTCAAGTCCTTCATCTGTTAAATGGGAATAATAATAATACCTATCTTGCAGGACTGTTTCAAGGACAATATTAGAAAGTATATGCAAAGAAACGAGCACAGTTCCTAAAACATAGTAAGTGTTCAATAAAAAACAGGTATCATCACTGCCTTCTTATACAGAACTTAGTTCCAGAAGACACAAGATGCTGATGTTCCCATATGGAATTAACACACACACACCCCTCCACTTATGCAGTGAGCATTACCTGAAGGCATGCAGTGGAACAGAAAATCAAATCAGTCAAGGCCATTCTTTTCTGGTTCTTTTAGGCTTAACCAAAGTGATCTTTATGAGTGGAAACATTATTCCTCCAACAACAGACAAGTTTCCTCAGAACTAGTGAACATCTTGCCAACAAGAAATATTTTTGCAAACTCAAAACCTTCTTTCCTTCCATCCCCAGTCAAATGCTGAGTGCTGTGTCTCAAGAAAGCTGGCTGAGTAGGGAGTTTAGCATCCCTCCATGAGCAAAAAGAACTAAAGGGAACCAACAAGTTCCAGTTCCAAAATACCTTTCTGACAACTGGGAACTACGTCCAACACAGGACAGTATTACTGATTATCACCATCTCTCACACCAGCATCTCAAGCAAACTCTGCCAAGCACAGCACAACAGTACAACTACTACTCATCACGTTCACCCAGCAGGCACTCCACGGCAGGCTCTGAGTTAGGGCTTAAAATACATTAATAAAAGTAATAGCTCAAACTTATTAAGTCATTGTTCTAAGTGCCATATATATATATATATATATATATATATATCATTTAATCTTAAAAACAATCCTAGGTGGTAAGTGCCAGTATTAGTCTCAGATGTGGAAAGTGAGGCACAGAGAGTGGTGAGGTTACACACATTTAATTGGTGGTAGAGCTGGGATTCCAAAGCGGGTGAATCCAATCCCAAAGCCTAAATGCCTAATCACTACACTATACAGCCTGGCAGCCATGACACCTGCTGCCACCACACTCCCTTCTTGTGCTGAGAACCACTGTCACCTCTTTGTTTTAAAGTCTCCAGAAGAAGAGGAGCTGACTATTTAACATGCACTTTTGCACAGTGGAGCTGCAAGTGAGGGAAGCAGTATAGCACTGTACTCTAATTAAGGACACAGGTATGAGAGAGAGATTGTCTGCATTCAATCCTGACTCCACCGGGTCCCTAGCTGTGTGACCTTGGACAAGTTACTAAACTCTTCTGAGCCTCAGGTTTCCACATCCATAACACGAAGATAATAATACAGTAGCCCCCTTATCTGCAGTTTTATTTTCTGCAATTTCAGTTACCTACAGTCAACCGAGGTCCGAAAATATTAAATGAAAAATTCCAGAAATAAACAATTCAGAAGTTTTTAACCGTGTGCCATTCTACATGATGAAGTCTCACACTATCCCTCTTCCTCCTGCCTCGGATGTGAATCCTCCCCTTCTCCAGCATATCCACGCCGTACACACTCCCCACCCGTGAGTCACTTAGTAGCTGTCTTGGTTCTCAGATTGACAAGTCATGGTATAGCAGTGCTTGTGTTCAAGTCACCCTTATCTGACTCCACAGTGGCCCCAAAGCACAAGAGTAGTGATGGTGGCAATTCAGAGATGCCAAATTAAAACCATCAAGTGCTTCTTCTAAGTGAAATGGTAAAATTTCTCAACTTAATAAGGAAAGAAAAAAATCACATACTGAGTTTGCTAAGATCTACAGTAAGAAAAAGAAATTCACGCTAGTTTTGCTGTCGCACCTCAAACTGCAAAAATACATGTAAGGTTTGGTATTATCCGTGGTTTCAGGTGTCCAGTGGGTATCCTGGAACAGATCCCCTGCAGATAAGGGGGGGCAACTATATACCCACTTTATACTGTTACCTTAAGGATTGTGCGGGAGTAATCCTTATACAGCCCCTAGCACATAGGCGGGACACATTCACCACTCCATAATTTTTACATGGTAAGTCAACAAAGAGGAAGGGGAAAAAAAGGTAAAAAGATATAAGCTAACATTTCAAAACAAAGGCCTCTCTGGCCTTCTGCCAGCCTCTAGAAGACAGCGCTGGACTCTGAGCACCCACAGCAAGGCTGCCACTGCAAACCCCAGGAAGACTTCAGGACCTGCAGAGCCTGGATGGTTCAACTGATCCAAGGAGGGCTGGATCAGGGTCAGCGATTTGGGCTGAGTATGTTTCAGCATACACTACAAAGTAGAAACCCAGGGATTCCTTATGAATCCAAATGCTTGGGTTTTCAAAATGGTGTTTTCCCATTCCATGACAGATAAAAATATTTCTCATCCAGACATATACATCCACTTTCATTAACAGCAAACAGTCGGCAGGGCACGGTGGCTCACACCTGTAATCCTAGCACTCTGGGAGGCTGAGGTGGGAGGATTGCTGGAGCTCAGGAGTTCGAGACCAGCCTGGGCAACATAGCTAGACCTTGTCTCTACTAAAAACAGAAAAACTAGCCAGGCATGCTGGCACGCGCCTGTAGTCCCAGCCACTGGGTGGCTGAGGCAGGAGGATCGCTTGAGCCCAGGAGCCCAGTGGCTATGACGACGCCACTGCACTCTAGCCAGGGTGACAGAGGGAGACTCTGTCTTAAAAAAAAAAAAAAAAAAAGAAAAAGCAAACAGTCTTGTAACAAGGGACCTCAAGTTAGTAAGGCCTTCTATGAATATAAAAAATGTCTCAGGTCCCCACTGCTTGCATCTGAGAGGAGAGGCAGACATTTGAGGAAAAGGTACTGACCAGCTCAAGGCGTGGGATGTTATCACCTAATCATCTCCAGTATGTTCCTCACCTACAGACGAAACTATACTCAAAGCCACACACAGTACACTGAGCCCCAGGAGACACCCCTTCCCAAGTAAGTGTTTGAGGGGGCTGCTTGCTAGCTAATTTCCAATGAGGGAAATAAATGGTAACATCAATTGTTTCCTGTCTCCCCGGCATGCAGGTATTAACACAGAATGCAAAGCCCACCAGCCTAGAAAGCATATGCACCTCCTGCACAGCCTTCAAAGAGTTGGTATGAAATCAGGACTCTGCAACTGGAAAAGCAATCAGGAAAGAACACGATGGGCAGTGCGACTCACTCCAGGTACCGTCACAGCAAGACACCCTCCTAGTATTCCAAAGCTAGGAATGCATCCCCCAATGCTCCCCGCCAGCCCAGGGAAACCGAGTACACTGTTTACCAGGGACCTCAGCAGAGTGAGCCTCAGAACTCACCAGTGGGAGAGCTTCATGACACAAAGAGAAAACATCTTTGCCGTGGTTTGCCAATTTTTTTATACTTAGCTCATAAGTTCCGTGACCAAAGCTAATGGGAAGCACGGCAGGAGAGCTCAGAAAAGCAGAGGGGGGTGTTTTGCTAGGCTCTTTCCTCTAACATGAAGGTAGAAATCAATTCACTTTCCCCCGCTAACCCTCGAGTCCCCAGAGAACGATCGTGTTTGGATGGCCTACAGATGCTCAGCTTTCCGGCAGTGCCCCAGACGGGGAATCCATCCATCCAAGTATTGTTCTTACCTCCCACCACCTCCTACGTCAGGGGAGGGGACTGGGCACATGGTTCCGAGGTCACGCTCCTCACTTAAAGGATCGTGGGAATGCTTACGGAAACACTTGTTAGGGCTCTGCCAGCTGGAATCGCTGCTTAAGAGGAGGGTGGAAAACTAGGGAGTGCTGGATCAGACACAGGAGGCAGGGGAGAGCAGGGAGGCAGATGTTGTATGTTATCATCGAAACAAACAGAAACGATCCAACTTCACGCTTTAAATATGTGCAGCTTGGCGTGCTGCAGCGATACCTCCATAAAGCTGGGGGAAAGGGGGAAAAAACAGGAAGCAGGGCCACTCTTCTACCACTTAAAAGAGGACTGCTTGCCCAACAGCTTCGGGCAAGTGAGAAAATCTGATTAGGAAAGCAACTTAATGAACCCCAGAGCACATGGAGTGGAGAGGACGTCTTCCAGAGTGACTTGGTGCCGAGGAACACAGCAAGGTACTCTGAAAATTCATCACAGCCGCTTCCCACCACTCTGAGGAAGCCAAAGCCCAGAGAGGCCATGGGGACCGTCCCAGCTCATGCGTGGGACCAGACTGCAAACCCAGATCTGCTCCACCTCGTGCATTTTCCCACGCTGCTTCCCACTGAGACTCAGTACAGGACGAGAACGGTGCGCAAACACAGGGAGGGGGCAGGGGCGGTGAGGGCACAGGTGCTGTACAGGTCTCAGGTGGCCTTGGGGATCACTGGCCAGAGTTGCTCCCTCTCTTTCTTTTGGTTCCCCTAGCGTCCTCTGACTGAGGAAAAGTGGCTTAGCTCATTCTCATAGGAGGATTAAATCCAGAGCGAGGGGAAGGGGTAGGAATCTGTTTCCAATCAATGATGGAAACCAGATTCACTCATCAGTCGGGATTCATTCTTGCATGTTGTAAAAATCACGGCATTCCACCCAAGACCACAAGAGTTCAGGGAGCTATGGGGCATGGTGGTACATCTGGGTGAGCAACGCCTGTGACAAGGAAGTCTCCTGGCCTTGGGCTGTCCCGACTGAGAGACAGGAAGCAACACGTCTCTTGGAAGGTGTCCCAAAATCTCCCACATCAGAAAGGTGAGATAAAGTGCAAGACAGCCCCACTCTCGTAAATGTTGCATGTTTACAGGAATAAAAGTCTTAAAACCATCTTAGACAACTACAACCTCCTTCCTGCAGTACACACCTATACACATTTGTATTCATATGTGAAAAGATGGTATCAACTAGTCTTTTGTTCTTAAAGAATCACAGAATCTCAGAGTTTTAGTGACCTTGGAGTCCCACTTCCCCCTTACAAAATCCCAAAAGCACGGGGTCTTTTGGCCTCAGCTTGGTCATCAACTAGGGTAGAAAACTCACCATGTCCCAGGGCAGCCTGTGTCAGTAGCTTCTCTTTACACCTACAACTTCTACCTACAGACAGTCCTCCGTCCTCCAGAGTCACCCCAAGGTGCGTGACATCCCTCAGACACCTGAAGCCAGCCATCTCCACCCCACTCCATGCAGCTTCCCTCCCAGCTGACACTCCAGGCTCTGAGGTGTCCAGCATATGACACAACTCTGCAACTCACCCCTGGGCTGTTCCCCGGAGTTAATTCCACTGGTTCACTGCGTGCTACCATGTACCACTCACTTTAGAAACCACATCTTATTCCCATTAGATTCAGCCCTTGGAGCTTTTTGTTTGTTTGTGCTTTTTTTTTTTTTTTTTTTTTTGAGGGAACCAAGACCCTAAGACCCAGGCAAGAGGCGAGAAGGACAAGACCAATTTTTCCCACAGCTGACTTAAAATACACATATTACGCTAAGTCCAAAGACCTGCTCAGAAGGCACTTCAAGGTACAATCGTTCAGGAAACACGTTAATGAAAGATAGCTTTGTAATGAATATGTTAGAAATAGATGCCGGAGGGGATGAAGTAAAAACAATTCGCTCTCTTATGCAGATTAAGCAGTTCTCCTGCAATCCAACCCTCACGGCTCAGTCCAAACTTCCCTCACAGGGGAAAGGTAAGCTCCAGTCCAGCCTACGGCTAGTTGTTCTGAATGGCAACCACCACATCCAGAGCAAGGAGCTGCCACGTTGCCAGGCATGTAGTTTGTGCTCCTATGGTCAGTATGTGCTGTAAATGTTCGCAGACATCCAAGCTGAGGTCTCCCGGGCAGTGTGACTCAGAATTAGTGTCTGGATAAGCATTAGTGCATCCAACTCTACCAATTTATTCTAATTCATCCTTAAGACAAACTATGACATTAAAAATCATGTTTTCAAAAATAGTTAATGAAAGTGGAAAATATACATAATGATAAGCAGGGTGGAAAACTAAGAAAGTGAACCCCCCTTAGTTCACCCTGCATTTCCTGCTGTGCAGCTCATGTCTCAGGTAGCGTCTGGGGTCTGTCCTCTTCCTGCAGTCACAGGGTGGGGACACGTGGCACACTGGTGGCCTGAGCACACCAGGAGTCCATTTGCTTGGGAACTTTTCTTGTAAGTAAAGTGAGTATGGGGTGTACTTGGGAACGCACACTGCATTTTATTCCTTGCCCAGCCCAGCGTGGGGAAAGAAGAATTTTAAAGGGTTTCAAAAGCAGGAAGGGAAGGCCCTGTTGGCCTTATGGGGTCGGATACAGCACATTCATTAAGCACCTACCACAAATAGAGCAGGCCACCAGCTGGTGGGTGTCATTCATCCCCTTTGAACAACATACACCCAAGGAGGCTCCAATACATTCAGAATTGTAGAATTAAAGAAAGCACCACGTCACACCCTCCCCAGGTGACACTGGGTGAGGGGTGGCTCAATGATGGCCCCCAGAGCAGAAGGGAGCAAAGAGAAAACAGCAGCACCAAGCTACTTAAAAGCACAGAAGAGGTATCCACAGGGGCCCTTCAAAATCAACACAGTGGGCCGGGTATGGTGGCTTGTCCCTGTAGTCCCAGCTACTTGGCAGGCTGAGGAAGGAGGATCACTTGAGGCCAGGAGTTGGAGACCAGCACGGGTGAGGTAGCAAGAACCCATCTCAAAAACAAACAAACAAAAAAAATCATGGTTTATGGGTAGCTCCAGATTGTGGAATTCTTGGGAGCTTTATTATCTTTAAACCTTGTTTGTGATTTCCAGTTATAATGGACCTGTATTATTTCTGTAATCAAACAAAAAGGCTAAAGAATTTTTTGTTTTTAAGAGATAGGGTCTCGCTCTGTTGTCCAGGCTGGAGTACACTGGCCCAATCATAGCTCACTGCAGCCTCAAACTCCAGGGCTCAAGGGATCCTCCCGCTTCAGCCTCCCAAGTAGCTGGGAAAATGGGTGCATGCCACCACACCCAGCTAATTTTTTTTTTTTTACTTTTTGTAGAGACAGGGTCTCATTATAGTGCCTAGGCTGGCCTTAAACTCCTGGCCTCAAGTGACACCCTTGCTTCAGCCTTCCAAAGTGTTTGGGTCACAGACATGAGCCACCACACCCAGCCCCTGAAGAAATTTTAAACTGACAATTTTCTTTATCTTTTTTTTTTTTTTTTTTGAGACAGAGTCTTGCTTTGTTGCCCAGGCTAGAGTGAGTGCCGTGGCGTCAGCCTAGCTCACAGCAACCTCAAACTCCTGGGCTTAAGCGATCCTTCTGCCTCAGCCTCCCGGGTAGCTGGGACTACAGGCATACGCCACCATGCCCGGCTAATTTTTTCTATATATTTTTAGTTGGCCAGATAATTTCTTTCTATTTTTAGTAGAGACGGGGGTCTCGCTCTTGCTCAGGCTGGTCTCGAACTCCTGACCTCAAGCGATCCACCCGCCTCAGCCTCCCAGAGTGCTAGGATTACAGGCGTGAGCCACCGCGTCCTGCCTAAACTGACAATTTTCAAACAACAAAAGCCAGCACTCACTACCTTAGTACAGCGTTAGCATTCGGTTCTCAGAATGAAGAGGCCCAGACTGCTCATGACAACTAAACCTGACGTCTGATTCAAACTAACTGGGGGAGGGTGGGGTGAGCTGGTATGGATCAAACAAGATTGGCCACGGGGGATAACTGCTTAAGGTGGGTGACAGATAAATGGGGGCTCAATTATATTATATGCTTGAAATTTGCCATAATAAAAATTTTAATATTTAAATCAGGCAACACCCCTTTTGTGCTAAGCCCCAGCTGCCACCTAGGCCAGGCTCCTGCGGCTTCAAGACGTGTATGAGTCAAATGTTTACTAGACATTAGGCAACTTTCTCCCGCTTGAGCTCGGTCCAAGAAAGCCCTCCTAGGAAGGGGGGCAAAAGAAAACCCTAAATGCAGCTTTGCAGCAGCCCAGCTGCTTTGAAGGACTGAAAAAACACAGGGTCCTCAAAAATCATCAGAAAGCCCTTCACCTTGGAAAGCTTTCCTTCCCCGGTTTCCTGTAAAGATGCCGCAGGCACTCTAGAATCTCCAACTCTGGTTTGTTTTTAGGAAAGTTTCATTGCTCCTGGCTCTAGCTTGGCTGCCTGCTACACCTTATAAAAATACAGCTCCTTTGTGTAGTGGAAACTACTTTACACCAACTACACTAAAAGAGGTCTTAGTTATTTGCATTCATTCTATCAGCATCTCTAGAAGGTGAAAACATGTAGATGTCTAGCAATGGTTTCATTTCATATCTTTTTTTCCCTAAAAAAAACTTAATTACACCCTTCTCTACAATAAGCATTTCTTACTTTTATAAAAGGATTTTTAGAAATCCTTTTTTTTTTTTTTTTTGGACACAGAGTCTTGCTGGGTTGCCCAGGCTACAGTGCAGTGGCATCCTCATAGCTCACTGCTACCTCAAACTCCCAGGCTCAAGTGATCCTCCTGCCTCAGTCTCCCAAGCAGCTGGGACTACAGGTGCACGCCACCATGCCTGGCTAATTTTTCTATTTTTTGTAGAGATGGTATCTCGTTCTTCATTCCTTATTTTAAAATAATATGATACTGTATGAAAGAACCACATTAATATTGCCTGACTTAGAGCTCAGCTTTAAGGAGATAGTAGGCTGCTTAGGTAAGTTTCTCTGGTCCACAGCTGCCTTGAAAAAACAACAGGAGCCAAAGCTCAAATAATTCTTTTGATGTGACACTGAGTGGCTCCAGTGTGCCAGGCACTGTGCCAGGTACTATACAAATGAGGAAACCGAGGTGCAGCGAGGCCAAGCGCTGGGCAAGGTTGCCCAGCAGATGCACGGAGGCAGCAGACTGAGGGGGCTTTGCAATGAAAGCGACGGGCTCTCTCCCCAGAAACGCACACACATAGGAAAGTTTGGATGAAATATGTGGTGGGTTCATTACCCCTCCGATGCCCCAAACATCCCAGGTTGACAACCTCTGTTCAGATTTTTATCACTGAAGAACTCTGGCAGGAAAGGCTCCCACGGGAAGGGGGGGTCAGGTGTGTAACCAGCCTCAACCCCTCTTTCGGCTAAAGTCTGCATGTCCTGCTGGGCTTGTCCTCGGGTCGGTTCACACCCGCCCCCCAGCACCCAGGTGTCATGGACACCCAGCTGCTGCCTCCTACCCTGTGGCAGCTCTGGTTTGAATCTGATCTAAAACTTCTTGGGTCCCTCTTAAAACAACTAAAACATTTCCTTACCCATACAAACAAACAAACCTTTACTGAAAACTAATGATGAACACAGAGGGATTATTTACAGAAAACACAGCATGCCTAAACCCAGTCTAGATCATAAACGTAACTACACCCTGGCTCCCGAGGGCACTGCCATCTTCCCAGACCCTGGTCTGGCTGCTCCCACTCCCTGCCACTCTACGCCTCAGACCTCAGACTGACCCAAAGGAGCCAATCCTGGGGCCAAAGTAAGTGATTCCAAGGAGTGGGTGAAATTCCAGAGAAGATAATCTAGAAAGCAACTTTCCAAAACAGTTCCAAACTGGGAGGGAAAATATTTTTCTTTAAAGTACAAACCTTTGACCCATGAATTCTGCAAAGGTCTTAAAGAAAGCTTTGACACAAGATACTCATTTCAGCATTTTTTATAATAGCAAAAAGCAAAAACAACCTTAATGTCCAACATAAGTAGAACATGGTACAACCATATTTTATGGTTTAAGTAAAATATGGTACAATCAGCACTGTACAATCATTGACAGGAAGCTGGCAAAGGTGTTTTAGATAAGTGGGAATAAGACTTATGTTACATTAATAGAAAAAAGCAGGATGCAAATTTAAAGTATGAAAGCTATATTTTAAAAATATGCTCAGGAGACTAAAACACACACACACACACACACACACACGCACGCACGCACAAAAACTAAGCATGGTTTTATCCATGAGGGAGAATTTTGAGTGACGGCTTTTTTTTTTTTACTTTTTTGCATTTTCCACAAGTAAAACATGCATCTTTCCCACTTTCCCCTTTTCTTCTGATCACAAATGTAATACAGGCTCTGTAAAAAATTCAAGCTTTATAGAAAATGAAACATCCCCCTACAATGCCGCTACCCAGAGACTCCCCAAAGGTAACTTCCAATAATAATTTGGTTCCCATTCTTGCAGATGTTTTCCAATAGGCATTGCTTTTAGAATCAAATAATTTCTTTAAAAAGATAACCTGCATGATTCTACATACGTGAAATGGCCAAAGTCAGTGGCTGCCCAGGACAGGGTAGGAGCGAGGAATAACCGCAATTGGACACAAGAGTTCTTTCTGGAGTGATGGAATGGTTCTAAAATTGCATTATGGTTAGGGATGCACAACTCTGTAAACTTACTAAAATGTACAAAACTGTACTGTACACCTAAAGCTGGGGGATTTTATGATACGGAAATAGTACCTCAACAAAGCAGCTGAAAAAGCAACAAAACCCAATCCCCGGGGTGAGAGGCAGAGGGAGTGCTGGGCTGGGATGGAGGCAGCTCCAGGCTTTATGCTGCTGTCATGAGCACCCGGCAAGACCACGTGGGAGGAACACAGGAAGCTGGTAGCCTCTTGCAATCACCTGGACAAACAGCCCTCCCAGAGAGGCTCACCAGATAACCGGAGGGAGTCAGGTCAGAGAGGTCAGTTCCCATCTGCACAGGGCACAGGAAAGGCACACCAGCCCTGAAGGGCATTCCTGAGGCTCAGGCTGCACCGCCAGGCTCACTTCAAAGACAAGTGGTGAAGACAGCGCTGGCTGAGGCGCCTGAACACTTTGCAAAGTTCAGGATGTGCTGTGTGCAAGAAAATTGAGAACACTTTGCTCTCTTTCAACAGAAACTTTGAAGGCCACTCCTGAAAAGATGATAGTCCCTGGAAATACTCAATTATGGTGAAAAGAAATGGGCAAAAGTTAAAATGAATAATGTGACAGTGAGCCATTTGGGGACAGAAGGTGCGCAGAAGATTATGAACTTATGTAAAAGGCACAGTGATTACACATTAGAAGAGCAATCTGGAAGCCCAAAATGGTGTAAATGGGTACAATTCCTTTAGGAAGTATTTGGCAAATATGGATCAAAAGCATTTTAAATGTTCATACCCTTCTAGGAATCTACCCTAAAGAAGTCACTCAAGCAGATGAACAAAGATTCGTCCATTGCTATATTGAAAAAGAACTGGAAATAATCTCCCCAACAACAGGGAAGTGATCGGTCTGTAACCATTACAATGTCTGCACAGAGTAATAAAAACATGGTAGGATATCTGTTTTATGTTTAATTAACAAAACTGGACATGAAAATTTCATATCAACTGAGCAAAAAATGCCCAAATTCTGGAAAGAAATAATATATGAAAATGTTCATAATGTTTTTCTGGACAGGCTCAGGCCTATAATCCTAGCACTCTGGGAGGCTGAGGTAGGAGGATTGCTGGAGGGCAGGAGTTTGAGACCAGCCTGAGCAAAAGTGAGACATACCCCCCACTCTGCCACACCCAGGTATCTACTAAAAATAGAAAAATTAGCCATGAGTCGTGGCACACACCTGTAGTCCCAGCTACTTGGGAGGCTGAGGCAAGAGGATTGCTTGAGCCCAGGAGTATGAGGTTGCAGTGAGCTACGAAGATGCCACTGCACTCTACCCAGGGCAACAGGGTAAGACTCGTGTCTCAAAAAAAACATTTTTCTTTGGGTAGAGAGATTGAGTGATTTTTTTTTCCCTTTTATATATATTTTCTGAACTCCAAAATTCTTGTTATAGTATTTCTCAATCTCTAAAAATCTATGATTTATCTGCCAATTGGATTTTGTCAACTTTACCCTCTAGGGTTTGCACTGTGTAGAAACTACGCTTCACCTTATTTTCCAGACAAAAAATTCTAACACAGAATGTTTTCTGAAATTGCAGCCCCACTGCCCAAAGAGTGACAACTGCCACACTCGAGACTGCAGCGGGCCCCCAGGAAGCACGCTGCCTAATCCAGCTTTCACTGAAAACCACCTCGACTTCTATCATCCTTCAAAGGATACAGATTTTGTAGTTGTTGTTGCTTTGTTTTAAAGTGGGAAAGAAAAATACTGATGAATTCAAAACTTGGCCTAGACACAGACACTGGGCAACACCAGCCCTACTTATCTTTAAGGGAATCCAGAGTCACCTAGAAGGAAGCTGGAACCACAACATCTTTTGTGTGTGTGTGTGCCTTCTTAGGAGCATTTGGTGGATGCAAGCCATCCAAATGGTTAGTTGCACAGACATGCCTGAGGGACACCAGCCCAAGGTCAGGCCCAGAACAGTGCAGCCGTGCCTGGCTGCCAGTGCAGCAGGGTACACAGCCCCAGCAGCCGGTGGGGTGGCCTCCCCAGAATGCAAGGCCACAATGATGTGCCAGTGCTACCTACGCTACCTGTAACTAATGGCAGTGAAAGCATACTTTCAGGTTTAAGAACTAAAGCAGGTTCAATGTTGCTCTCTAATTATGACACCTTCACTCACCTGAATTCTAATAAGCTCCCTTCAATGTGGGGGAAAGGAGGAGGGAGCTGTGAAACGTCTCTGCAGGGGGTGGGAGGTGGGGCGCAGGAGTGCCATTCCAGGTGAGCATCTGATTAATATTTTTCTACTTTTGTTACCCCAAGTTGAAGAGTGTTTAGAGGTGGAAAATAATACATAACTTCCCTCTTCGGTAACTGCCTTAATCCACAAAGCCCAGAGGTAAAAACTCTCAAGCCGCTTCCTCTCTGAACCACAAATCAAACCTCATTACGGTTGTGACAACCTGGACCAAAGAAAGATGCAGGGCTTCACCATCGCCTACCTATGATAAACGCTGTTGGATTTTTTCCCAGTTCAACTGCAGATGACTGATATTAGAAGTTGCCTGGTGACCAGACCAACTTTACTCCCTAGTTTGGAACAAGCTGTCACTCAGCCAACACATCTCCTAGGGGGAGACTGTTTTCACTGTCAATCACCTAGTCTTGCTCACATCCCAGAGACCTCTCCTACACGTGTGCCCCGTGGTTTCCATCAACTCTGCTGTTTACTTTCCCTACCATCTCCCTTCCCCATGACAGTTAACATTTCCACCCTGAGGGCCACTTGGCCATCTATGCTCCTCCTCTCCTGACAGGACAGATCTGACATGACTGTCACCTTTCTAGGTTCTGGATCACATCTTCTGGGCTGGGTGGGACAACCATCTATCCTGGAGCCACCTGGGCACTGGGTTAAAAGCAATCGTTTGCAGGCTCAAGGGTGAGAGGAAGTGGAAAGAGGATGTGACACTGGGAGGCTGCCCTCTCCTGACTTCTCCCACCGACTTCCATCTGCCCCCAACAGCTGGCCAGGTGGTTTTCATTTTTGGATGAAACTCCTGACCTTGGAGTCTCTGCATCTGAAAGGCTGATAATGCACAAAGTACACGGGTGCATCACTGAACAGGCCTGAAAGGTCACACTTTGCAAAGCTGGAACCAGGGGCACAAGAACACGGTGGGGTCTCGATGCTGGGGAATTCTGACGACAGCCAGAAGCAGCAGCGCCCTGGCCTGATAAGACGTGAGTCACAGTCTGGAAGGAGATGAGGAACACAGAGAGATCCTGAACGTCCTGTCCTGCCTTCTGCCTCAAACTGACGAGGCCAGTGAATCAGACGTCCGTCACCTCTACTCCGCCCACTAGCACACTCAAGACCATGAAAAACAAGCAGGTTTCAAGGTGACCGTGGCATATCCACACAATGGAATAGTATGAAACAGCTAAAATCAGGTTCATAAAGAATATGTAATACTATATGGAAATAGTGATTATAACACAGGCTGAGTACCCCTTATCCAAAATGCTTGGGACAGGAAGTGTTTCCAATTGGCCTTTTTTTCAGATTTTGAAATATATGCATCATACTTACCGGTTGAACATCCCGAATCTGAAAATCTGAAATGCTCCAATGAGCACGTCCTCTGGGCGTCATGTCAGTGCTCAAAAAGTTTCAGGTTTGTGGGCATCTGGATTTCGGATTTTTGGATTAGGGATACTATACTTGAAATAGTTACTATGACATAGGGTTTCCTGTGTACCTGACACTGTTCTAGGCACTTTACATGTGTTGACCCATTCAATCCTCATAACATGCCTGTAAGATAACTTGTCATTAATTCTATTTTACAGATAAGGGGACTGAGATGCAGAGAGGTTAAGGAACATACCAGAGATCACATATCTAGTAAATGGCAGAGTTGGAATATGAACCCAGGCAGCCTGGCGCCAGAGACCATGTTTTCAACTGCTCTGTGATGATGAACTGTCACCCACATTATTATATATAAAATGGTACATATAAATATCCACCAAAAAATTAAATAATAAAAGGCCAGAAAGATATATCCCAAAATACATGTTTTAAACAAGGTAGTGGGATAAAGGTAATATTTACTTTCTTTTTTATACATTGCTATTTCTCTAAATTTACTACAATTTACAACATCAGAAAGAGACCACAATGATTACAATTTTTAAGTCCTCAAAGAACAAATAGATATTCAGTGAGCTGGCACTTGGGATTGCCAGTAATCAGTCCCAGGCTGTTCTAATGAAACTTCCACAGGAGTCACTTAACCTCCCACCCCACCAAACACACCCGTTTCTTAACCTGTCAAACAGGAATACCATCACTTAACCTCAGAGACCTGTTCAGATTAAATGAGAGCATATTGGTATAGCTCCTGGCACAGAATCTCGCATCAAACAATTACGTCCTTTCCAGGGGGCCCAAAACATTACTCGTAATAACAACAGCTAACACTTTTTGATGCCCACCTTACTAGGCACTTAAATATACTGAGTTAGCTCTTTCTAACTCCCTGGTCGGCAAAAGGAAGAATAAAGTTCAGGAACTGCCCAGAGTCACGGAACCTGTGAGAGGCTGAACTGAGATTCAAAACAGGTTTGCTCAACTCCAGGGCTGTCACTCCTTCCACCCGCCTGCTTTCCCTTTCGGCTCAAGCTCCAGGGGAGGACGGCAGAGTACTGCCACCCTGGGGCTCCTCACCACCACCTTCCTCCTTCCAGGCTGCTCCTTTTCTTTCCAACCATTCCAGGGCTCCCTAGGGCCTTGGGAGAAGAGGACGTGCCTCACACTGAAATGACCACAATGCAGGTCTCAGTATCTTTTGTTCAAAACCTGACCCAGCTGGTTCAATTATCCCCCAACTGTCCTTAACTTAGTCCAAATTCATAGACAGACTGACACTGTCAGTCCTGGAAGCAGTCTATTTTTTGGCATTAAATTCAGGAGATCGTTGCGGTAGCCATTTCGGTTTTGGGGGATTTTGGGGGGGCTTTTTTAGTTTTATTATGGTAAGAACACTTAACATGAGATCTACCCTCTTACCAAATTTGTAAGTGCACAATATATAATGGTTGCCTATAGGTACAATGTCGTATGGCAGGGCAGTAGAGCTTATCATCTTGCTTAACTGAACCTTTACATTTGATTCTAGGAGGTGAAAGTGATAACGGCTGTCTGTAAATATTCATTCTGCCAGGGGACTCTAGTCCCACTTCTCCCAGTGGGACAGAAAGTTCAACCCCAGGAAGCTCGGACAGGTAAAGGTGATGGCGTCACTGAGGACTGCAGTCTGGGCCGCTGGAGAACAGTGTCCATCTGTAAAACTGGACACCGGCACACTTCCAAACAGACGCTCCGCCAAGAGGTCAACACGAAGCCTGCCCAACGCAGCACCACGCGCTGATGATGCTTCCTGACTCCCCAGCAGAGCTGGGCCCTGCTTTAAGGAACTACGCAGAGGAGTATTCTAGTCTCTCTGCTGGCCTGCCAAACAGGCTTCCTGCCAGGGTCAATCACACATAGCAGAAGAACTGTTTACTTTTAAATTTTTTCTTTAAAGTTCATTATGTGGTCCCCTAAGGTGTGGCTCTGATATACAGAAAGTCATATTTGCTTACTATATGCTTCAGGAATGTTTCCAGTCTACGAGCAAAGGCCACCGTGATTGGATCCATCTGAAAGCGGGCGGAGGACGAGCACTTAGAGATTATCAAGGTTCACGCGGACATTTCACAACCAAGAAAACTGAATCCAGAAAAAGAGAAGCTGGCACAAGAATCCTGGGAAGCAAAAACCCTTCAAAACTATCCTTTTACACTTTTGCACTGTCAGTGATATTTAGGCTCGTATTGGAAAATCCTGTACTTCTGAAGGATAAAGCAGCAAGAGGGGAAAAGTATCTAAAATACAGACACAGACACCACGTCTGTTTTGGAAAAGGGCAGTCAAGAGTCCTTAAAAGGTTATAAAAAACCCCAGTGACAACACTACCAATGTTTGTCTTTGGAATAATGGAAAGAGATGTTTATTATTTGTAAGAATTATCTTTGCTATTACATGACTCATTCCTGCATGCAAGGACCACTCTCATCTGGTGCCAAGGAAAGACCGCTGAATTATAAAGTTTGCAAAAGTCATCACTGACTGATACTCCCGACACCGCAGGGCACGCTGATATGCACCAAATCAACCGTGGGGAGGGATTGTTATTGTGCCTCTCATCATTACCAGCTGTGGCTATTTTACATTAAGGCCTTAGGAACACTTTAATCCAAGAACTCATCAACCTCAGCAGTTGAGTTGCTTAGAAATGCCCAGAGTCCACGGACATTCCCAAGGAGAACCCATCGTCGGTCTGGGGACTGGAATCACAGGACAGAAAGTGGAGTGGTGGAGACAGGACAGAAACAGGAGAGGAACATGCAAGACAATGGGGAAGAGGAAAGGAAATCGCTAACACACATGGCATTCCAGAACTGCCTGTAAGAGTGGAAATGAACAATCCTGTAATTGGCAAAATCTGAGCGCTTTATTCCTCCTCCCAACTAGTCTGTGGTGGAGGAAGGACAGGAAAAGATGGTAACAGATAAAATCATCCATGTGAGTTGCGCCTAGGAGCCCACGGAGTGCTCCCACCTTAGTGATCTGACCCTCAAACGAAGCTGTAAGGGAGATGCCACCATCCCCGCGCTGCAGGAGGAGAGAGCAGAGGCTCCGGAGGCCACATCCCCCAGTGACATACGGCTGCTCAGTGAACAAGGCTGGGACTGGAGGGTGAACACACTTTGCACTGGACAGCTTGGAAATACTAGCAAATAAGTGTCCCTAAATTATCTAATTATTACAGCCTCCACTTCTCTGATGACTCGGAAATACCTCCCACTCAACATATCCAAAATCAAACTCAAGGTTTTCCCCACCAAAACCTACTGCAAATGGTAGCCAACATTTACTGAGCATTTACTATGTGGCAGTAATAATGGTATGAAACAATCTGACTCACTTATTACTGTAATTATTATTTTATCAACCTTATTTCTCTCCATCCCAACACCAACCTTCCCACCCTGACCACAGTTGCCTCCAGACTGACCCGTCAGAGCAAGCTTTCTGAGACTCAGCCCTGATCACCCCTCCCGGCCTGCACCCTTCAAAGACCACCCCCCCCCCACGGGAGGGTCCCGCCCACCTCTCCATCCCTGGCCCTCACCCCACCCAGCTCCTTCCTGCCAGGGCTCTGCACACGCTGTCCCTTCTGCCTGGGCTGCCACTCCCTCAGCTCAAGCCCCCATCAGGGCTCTGGTGCAGCATCTCCCTTTGGGCACCCTCAGGCCACCGTGACACTCTACTTGGTGTCCGTCACCCCCACTAGGCCGTAGGTTCCAGAGGAGTAAGAGATGAAGTCATTCTTGGTCACCTCTGTGTCGCCAGGTCTGGCTCAGTGTTAGACTCACAGCCAGTGAGTAAACATTCCCAGAACCATTCAACAACTCTCACATCTGCCTGCACACCAAGGAGCGGAGAGCCGGCTGTGCTCCCAGTCCTGGGGTGGTCTTCCACCACCGTCTGAACGCATCGTGGGTCAGCGGGTCCAAACCTCGAGACCTGATGGCGACCACACAACCTCCGGCAAACGCCAGGTGTGACCTCACTGGAATCCATATGACTCCAGCACAAACCCCCCTTGTGTCCTCTGCTCTCATCTCCGCCACCCCACCCTCCCGCTCCCTGGACCCTCGCCCCCTGCGTCCCCCCTGCTTCGCAGTTGGAATAATCTCTTTTAACATAAATGAAACCACAGTATTCCCCTGCTAAACACCTTACGGCTTCCTGTCACTATTAGAATTACAACCTGACGCACGGGCCTTGCGTCACCCGGGCCCAGCAGCCCCCTCACAGCGCCGTCTTTCCCGGCCTTAGCCTGGGACCCGCGGCACCGTCGGCACCTTCCTCAGCTCTCCCCGGGCTCTCGTCTCACCTGCAAGGCCTGCCCCTCCTCCCAGGTCCTCCCACGCCACCCTGCTTGGCTTCTGCACGGCACGTCTCCTGATCCAAAATGATCGCGTTTGTTTCTCTATGACCCATCTTGCCCCACGGAAGCAGGGACTTCGTCTCGTCCACTGTACCAGCGAACACTGGCTGACTCAATGCCCTCCTGCGTGAACAGCAAACAACTACCGAGCCCTGGCTGGGGGCCAGGCAGAGGAGGATGCACGTCAGGTGCACTAAACTCACCCCCAGACGACAACCCTATCGCCATTCTACAGATCGGCCGTTTCCAACCCCCAGGCCACAGACTGGCACAGGTCTGGTCCCTGGCCTGTTAGGGACTGGGCCGTACAGAGGTGGGCAAGCGAGCGAAGCTTCATCTGTATTTACGGCCACTCCCCATCCGTCCCCCACCCCGTCTGTGGAAAAACTGTCTTCCATGAAACCGGTCCCTGGTGCCAAAAAGGTTGGGGACCACTGCCACAGATAAAGAAAGCTGGGGACAAAGAGGCTGAGGACAGAGGCCACCCAGGATTCAGACCCAGGCCCCAGACTCCGTGTTGTTACCACCAGCCTAGGTGTGCTGCCTCCTGGAGCTCCAGTGCACACTCGCCTCCCAGGTGGGCAGGGGCTCCTGGAGGGCAGGCACCTGTCCCCAGGCCCGGGTGTTCCGACAGGAGGCCCTGGGAGAAAGCCCAGGAATGAATCTAAAACTCCAGGCAGGCCTTGGGAGGAAAGCCCGGGAAAGGCAGGCGAGAGTGGCAGCGAGAAGCTCCCTCCACTGCATTTACGATTCACACTCACACCGGTGAGGATGAAACGGCCCCTCAGGTGGGATGAGGAACGAAACAGCAGCCACGTAAGATGTATACCCCAAAGTCTGACCCTGTAAGGTCCCGTTTCACTTCATTAATATCGGCATCCTGATTTTTAAAACTCTTTTTCAGAGAAAGTCAAGCAAATGACATTTGGAGGGCTCTCGACTGCTTTTATTTTAGAAAGCTATATACGATTACCAAGGACCACTATTAACTGAGTGCTTACCACGTGCTACACATTAATGCACATTCCTCACCCAGTCCTTACAACAACTCTGGGAGGCACATATGATTGTGCCAGCTGACACCTGTGGAAACTGAGGCTCACTGACTCGCAGGGTTTGCCCAAGGCCACAAAGCTGGCAAGCAGGAAATCCAGGCCGTCCGGCTGCAAGCTTGCATTCTGCACCATAATGCCAAAAGCTTCAATAGTTCATTTCAGAGCGCACTGTCACAATTCTCTCCTAACTACCTAAAAGTACTCCTTCAAGTAGTAGAGCTTACAGACTATGAGGCAAAGGCGGAACCATTCTTGGGTGACGCATCTGAGAAAATTACGGTACCGCTAATCTAAGTGATGTTTAAAATGCTCCACCGCAGCACTCAAGCTGCTCTGTTGGGAAACTGCAGACATCGGCAGGAACCATGAAGGAAAGAGAAACTCTTGGAAAAGGAAGGCGGAAGGGCTGAGTGGGTGAGCTAACACTCAACTCACAGGACTCATCCTACAAAGCAGCAGCCAAACTGCAGACCCAGCAGCCAGGAAGCAGAGGGCCCAGAGGGGCTGACACTTGGAACCTCGCAGACCAAGTCACGGACAGAGCAGGGCAAGCTCTGAGACCCACCCCGGGGCAGGCGGAGGCAGTTCATGCCTCCTGTCCGGTGAGCAGGCAAGGGGACCTGGGCTAAGAGGAAACAAAGGGGTCCATCCAAGAACCATGAGAGGCCCAGCTTTTATCCCAGTGTGGGTTAGTAAGATTGGAATACGGTAACAAAACGTACTCAACCCCAGCAACTGATAACACCAGGGCACCTGGGATCCCCAAGGGGTCCCTGGCATCAAAGACCATGGTGATACTGTTTCATTTTTATTTCTTAACTTGAAAAATAAGATTAAACTTTGTTCTCTAAGAGAGCGCGCTGTGAGAGGACGGCTGGCTGCACAGCCACTCGATGGGTCAGACACCAGGCTGCCCCTGCCAGTCCCCACGGCCTCGTTAAGGCTGGGATCATTACTCTTCGACACACACCGGCGGTTTACGACAGCAGGACACCCACGGCAAGTGCTCTCCCGTCACTCACAGCCCTGCCACATCTTGGGTCTCTATGCCTTATTATCTACGAGCCACCGTGGGCCTTTGGATTTGCAATCCTGTCCGATAAAAGTCGCTAAAGAGCTACAAAGAAGAGAATAGCCCCTAGGCACAAATGTGCCACTCATCTTAAATCCTTCCAAAAGGGCTGGCAGACTCAGAGGTCCTGGACATCGTCACACCCAGCACCACAGAGGCTACCAGACTCTTTCTTTCCAAGCCATGAAGACGTCATAATCTCAGAGAAAATTATTTACATGGGAAAAACAAAAACCAATTTCCTGCATTTTATAATATATTTTATATGCCAGGCTCATAATTTTAAGAGCAACCAGTAACTGCTATAGTAAGTGGAACAAGTTGAAGAGAGAAGAAAGAGCTTTGAGAAGTAAACACAAGAAATTTTAAAATAATTTTTGAATACTAACAATGCCTCTTATAGGAGAGTCACGTGCAAATCCAAGGCAGGATCAGGTATTCTGTAAGAAACTAGTTAAAAAAAAACACACACACACACAAGATAATCTCGTTTCACACAGAGGCTAGCATACAGGAACATCCTTCCAATATTACAAGCCTCAAGATCCCAGTCTTGGGTTCCCTTATACATAGGTGTTCTTAGTTTGTAAATAAATTGGCTTACATGGAACACAGAACTGTGTCTACCCCTGCACAACTGCCCTGTACAGAAACGAGCTCACGGCAAGGCGTGCTCCGGCACACATGCCCAGCAGGTCTGTAAGGATCGCACCACCCAACCACACGGTCCTCAGACAGACGCTGCACTGAGGCTGCCCATGTGGTCTACCTGGCAGACAGGAACTGAGCAGCCCATCACGAGAACTGCTCAGGTCACAGGAACCTAAAACCCAACATAAAACCACTAACGTCATAGAGGGAGAAGGAAAGATGAGGCTTAAATCTCAAACACGACTTCAGCCAGGGGTGCTGCTGCACGGGTCATCTTTGCTCCTCTAGGTCACAAGATGCTAACAGCGCTAATAAGGGTCATTGTACTCACTTGAACAGGGCGTTCTTGAGGATTTTCATCCAGGAAATGGAATAATGACCGGCATTCCAGACTATTACTTAGAGATTAACTCTGTGTGTGTGCTGGGTGGTGGCCTAAAGGGTTACGTTTAACCCAAAAAAGGCAGGAAGTTCCAGCAAAAAGATGGTCATTCTACCCAAGCCTTTTTGGAACTAAAGCACAGCAGGAAAATCAAGCAAACCAAAGGGGAATTAGAGACAGTCACAAAGGGAGGGACCTTGGGATTAATGGACTCTCTAATTTTTAAATTTCCTGAGGTTTCCGGCTAATTAGGCCCCTTAGCCATACTGTAATGTGATCAAATTTCAACTGAGTTCACACAACAGCTGAAGGTGGAAGATGGCACAGACATCGCCAGTGGGCCCCAGGGACTGCAGACAAGCCCACAGCACTTGCTTCCGGCCTTGATCCGCACTAATTAGGCACCTCTAATTCCCCAAACAATGGCACGGAAGCCGGCTCAGAGGACACTGTGTAATCCACCGGGCACACTTGGGGGCTCTTTTCTTACAAGACTACATACTGATAATTCTCTAACTTGGTACAAGCACATGTATGCACGTGGCACAAAGGTGGGGAGGAATGGCCTTGAGTGCAACTAGCAATCACATGTGGACAAAAATATTCAACCTTGCCAACCAGGGATATACAAATGAAAAATGAGGTATTATTAATATTTACTGCTTATTAAATTAGAAATTAAGGGAGAAAAACACGCAATGTTGACAAGGAAGCAATAAACTGACACTCATATTGCTGGTGCCATTATGAATTGGCCTGACACTTTTGGAAAGCAACTTAGCAGTATTTGTCAAGAGCTGTGAAAGTGTTCATACTTTAACACAATATGTTACTCCTGGGAATCCATCGTAGGGAAGAATCCAAATACAGAACAAACTGCATAAAGAACCAGTCACTGTAACATTGTTAACACTGCAAAAAAAGTGGAAGCCACCTGAAGGTGACATCAGGGAAGTTACTGCTCTATCTGTTCTTCTCTAAGGAGCACTGAGCAGCCATTAAGGAACGATGGTTTTTTCTTCTCAGTTGTTTCACATCTTCATAGAAGGATTTCTCTTACTTTTTTGGATTATTTCTAAGGGCTGGCTTTCAGACCTCTCAGCTTGTGTGCCACAGGAGCATGTAGATGCTTCTTTAAAGAGTGGTGATGGTATAGAACAAGGACAATTGCTGTGAACCACCTGAAGTTATTAAAACTTTAATTATAAAAATATTAGGTTGAGCCATATGAAATTGCCACTTTTGTAAGCCAAAAATGGTTGCCCATTGGCAATTTCATGTGGTTCATTTTAATAAAACTTCATGATGGAAAATTTAGATCACAGAAGGAAAATATCACTTGTAACAGTTTCACCACATTTAAGCCTGACTGTGAAAAACACAGGCAGGCTCCCCCACTTACTACTAGGTGCAGACAGCACCTCTGTGCTGTAAATTCCAAGGGCAGAAACCCTTCCCCAGGGCAGGAAAGCCGGTATGCAAAGTCACACACTGGAGCCTGCTTGTAGGAGGGTGCAGCGGCAGGAAAGTTCTGTCCCTGCTGACTGTCCCTCTCTTCCGCCTGCCCTTCCATCTTCAACCAGGTCCCGCTTTTCCAGGCCGTATCTTCAAGGATGCTGGATTGCCTTTTCTGGCCTCAGGACAAGATTAATTTTATTCACCAAAGGACACTGATTCCCAACACCCAGAAAAGAAGAGAAAGACAGGAAGGCTCTCTCTGAAAGGAACAGAGTGAGCAGCCCCCTGTATGGAGGCACCATGTTGAAATAATACAAGCACATACAAAGAAACACCTGCAGACATGTGTACCAAACTCTTAGCAATGTCTCTGGGGGTAGAGCTAAGAAGGGTTTCACTTGCCAAGCTACACACTTCAATGTTGTTTAGAAAGAATAAGTATTATTCTTGCAGTCAGAAAAACTATAAGGAGAATCAAGCATTTTTAAAGAGAGAAAAAAATGGGAGACCTGATTTATTTTTTGAACTTCCTACCACTCCTTGCTCAGCCCCCCCAGTCCCTGCTTCATAGTTCCCAAGTGATAGAATTTCTTCATCCAAAAAAGGGAAAAGGGGTTGGGAGAAAAAAATACCACTGCCGGGACGGGGTGGCCCACCTGCCCTTCCACTTTGCTGACGAAAAGTTCCCCCCTTATCCATAGTTCCACTTTCTGTGATTTCAGTTACTTGCAGTAAAGAGCAGTTCAAAAATATTAAATGAAAAATTCTAGAAATAAACAATTCGTAGGTTTGAAATTACACACAGTTCTGAGTAGTGTGATGAAATCTCCCCCTGTATCCCGCCTGGGACTTAAATCATCCCTGTGTCCAGTGAATCCACGCTGTACACGCCCGTTAGTCACTTAGTAGCCACCTTGGTTCTCAGATGCCAGTCATGGTATCACAGGGCTTGCATTCAAGTCACCCTTATTTGATTTAACAATGCCCCAAAGCACCAGAACAGTGACGCTGGCAATTCAGACATGCCAAAGAGAAGCCGTCACGTGCTTCCTTTAAGTGAATAAGGAAAGTCAATAAGGAAAGAAAAAAAGTATGCTGAGTTTACTAAGATCTACAGTATGAACAAATCTTCTATCTGCGAAATTGTGAAGATGGAAGAAGAAATTCATGATAGTTTTGCTGTCACACCTCAAACTGCAATTTACCAGCCATGGTGATGATAATGCTTAGTTAAGATGGAAAAGGCATCACATTTGTGGGTGGAAGACATGAACAGAGACGTGTTCTGATCGACATTTCAGATATCCACTGGGGTGCTGGAACATATCCCCCACGGAGAAGGGAGGACTATTGGACTGCTTCTTCAGAACAGCCACTATGGCCATTTGCAGGCAGCCAAGGACTCTAGCTAGCTAAGACCCACTAACTGACACACGACGTCTACTGTGTGCTGGATTTGTCAAGAATATTATTTGACTCGCATTGTTAGCCTTTAGGAACTAGCCCAGTCATCTCTGGAGAAGGGCACCAGGAGCTGTGTTAGCCAAATCTCTCATTTACTCTTCAAAGCAACCCCAGGAGGTAGGTTACAGGGCTCTCTGTCCCTGTTTCAAGAATGGGAAAGGAAAGCTCATGTCAATCAGATGGAAGCTTCAAGAAGGTACAGCTTTCTCTTATTCACCCCTGGGGCCCCAGCATGGCATGTGACTCATGGGAGAGTTTCCGAAAGTATTATTGGTGGGGGTGACAATAAATCCTCCCAGGCTCAGAGAGGTGAAGGGACGTGCACAGGGCCACCCAGCCAGCAAGCAGGTGCTGGAGTCCACTTTCAGGCTGTAAACTGGCAAGCCTTACCATGGGTCCCTACCGCTCTGCGGCACACAGGGGAACAGGCAAACATGGTGGACCAAGCTCTGCCTCCTCCTCTCTCCACCAGCCCACAGCCACTCCCCAGAGCTCCCCGCAGAGGCCGAGCTTCAGCCAGCCAGAGCCGGGCATGGGCATCTACGGGGCACTCCAGTCGGAGCGTGTTTCATGGAAGCAGGCCTCTCATGGACATGCATGGGAGCGTGAGCTGAGCTGGCCTCCACATCCTCCCCACGCACCACCTGCTCACCTCACCCTAAATCCTAAACCAGCAGGGCCACTGCCCTCTGACTCGACCTCTAGGGTAAAGCCTAGTTTTTTAAAAACCCAACTGAATTTTTACTTAAAATAAGAGTCTTAAATGTTTAAGGAAATGGAATCTATCTTTTAAATAGCCATTGCATAAGTATAAAAACTTAACTGGGGCACACCTGAGCAAGAATTCGAACGCTACAGTTAACCAGCAACATAATTACAGGCAAATTACTTAACCTCACTGAGCCTCAATTTTCTCATCTATAAAACTGGGATAGTACCACCTAGCTCACTGGGATGAATGAAAATTAAATCATTACATTTAAATGAGATAATGTATTCACTCAATGTCTTGAATACTATTCCTGGAACACACGGCGTTCAATAAAGAAGTGCTATTACTACTGATTCCATTAAAGACACAATCATAAAAATGACTGCACAAGAAGGGACTTATTTTAAAAACCCCAAGATGGGCACTGTGGCACGTGCCTGTGGTCCCAGCTACTCGGGAGGCTGAGGCAGGAGGATAACTAAGGCCAGGAGTTCAAGGCTGTAGTGTGCCACGATCGCACCTGTTGCTCAGCCTGGAGTGCAGTGGCTATTCACATGTTTCAAATTTTTAAAAAAACCCATCGAGTCCAATATGCTCAATACAGACAGGGAAACTGAGGCCCAGGGAGGGTAAGTATGTTAGATAACTTCTGATTATCCAACACAGCACGTCCCATGGTGTTTAATAAACAGTAGGCACCCAGTAAGTGCACTGAATAATGCCACATATGAAACAACATATTCACCTATTCACCTAATCTGCTTAAAAATAATTAAAAACTGGCCCAGTTTAATGGTATTCTCCATGGCTCCTACCTAGAATAATTTTTTAAATTAAAGGGAAGTCCTCAATGGGAGTCAAAATTCATTTGGACCTGTGCTGCTCAATAAGGTAGCCACTAGCCACATGTGATTTATTTAAATTTAGGCCAATTAAAATTAAATAAAACTAAATATTTAGTTCCTTAATCACACTAGCCACATTTCAAGTGCTCAAGAGCCAAATGTGGCCAATGGCTACGGGACAGCACCGATATAGAACATTTCCATCATCACGGAAAGTTCCAGGGGACGGAACAGCTGCAGAAGAGAATACACCATTAAACAATGTGTAATTTCTGTTCTTAAACAGATTTGGTTTCTTAAATCCTATTATCTATTAATAGCACTACAAGAAGAGAAGGAAAAGATCAGCCTTCTTTTTTATGCAAATTTGCATATTCTTGTCAAGTCCAATCTCCCTCAAAAAGTTTAAAACAGTTTATTATTGGGTGGCTGCTAGGGTCTAGGGGGCAATGTCTGGGGTCTGAGGGCAGATCAAAGTACATAGGACTTTAATAAAATAAGTTCTGTGCAAACACCTAACCTGCACTGCCATTCTCCACACCGGCAAACTAAGCATTCCTTGGCACATGTCAGTGACCCATCGCCAAGCCTCACTTACATAAAAGTACCATAAAAGACTGTGTCTGCTACCTCTGCAAAGTACCTGTGGCTTTGTAAGAGGATGTGATTTCTCAGAAGTCAGAAAACAAGCTAATTTCTTTTACAATTGAATTCTGATGCCAAAATACTCCATGAGCCCACCTAAGCCCAGCACAGCCTCATACTCCCCCCGTTAATGGTCGGGAGAGCGAAAGGCCCTGTTGGACAGGAGGATCCAGGGAGCTGACCCTGCTGCCAGGATAGTGCCTGCCATGCCCACCTCCACCACTTTCCCGGAAGCCCAGCAGGCTGGCACCCCCTCCAGGAGCCAGGAAGGCCACTTGGCATCCTTAGCTCCTAGGACACTAGGACACATGACAAGGTAAAGACACCGTACATGACTTCTCATCTGGAGGTGAGGCCCTTCCAAAGCACACAGGGTACAGAAGCATGTGTATAATATTCCACCCTCTATGTAAAAAAGGGAGGAAATGGAATATATCTCTATTTGTTTATTATGCCTAAAGAAATGAGGAAAGAGGCTGGGCACGGTGGCTCACACCTATAATCCCAGTATTTGGGGAGGTTGAGATGGGAGAATTGCCTGAGGACAGGAGTTCGAGACCAGCCTGGCAACATAGTGAGACCCGTCCCATCCCCCTCCCCAGTCCCCCACCCCGATCTCTATGAAAAATTTTAAAAATTAGCCAGGTGTGGTTGTGCACACCTGTAGTCCCAGCCACTCAGGAGGCTGAGGCAGGAGGACTGCTTGAACCCAGGAATTTGAGGTTACAGTGAGCTATGATTGGGCCACTGCAGCCTGGGCAACAGAGCAAAACCCTGTCTTTAAAAAAAGAAAGGAAAGGAAGTAAGGAAAAAAACCCACACATGTCTACACAAAAACTTATCCATGAAGATTTACAGTGGAATTATTCACAACACCCGAAAACTAGAAGCAACTCAACTGTTCACCAATTGGTGAGTGGTATAACCAATGCTATAGAATACAGCAATAAAAAGGAAAAAATATGAATACATGCAACATAAATAAGGCAAAAAAAAATCATGCTAAATGAAAGAAGCCAAGCACAGAAGGCAACAAAAGGCTGCATACTGTACAAATCCATCTATGACATTCTGGCAAAACCACGGTGATGGAGCAGA
>CM052444.1:96328276-96365759 GCA_028533085.1 Varecia variegata | reverse complement strand
AAAAAAAATCATGCTAAATGAAAGAAGCCAAGCACAGAAGGCAACAAAAGGCTGCATACTGTACAAATCCATCTATGACATTCTGGCAAAACCACGGTGATGGAGCAGATCAGTGGTTGTCCAGGATGGGGGTGGGGAAAAGGGGGACAAAGGCAAAGGGGTATAAGGGAACATTTTAGGGTGAGGAAAGTGTTCTTCAATTGGATCACGGTGGTGGCTACATGATTACCAAAATTTATTAAACTGGTGAATTTATTACATATAAATAATACCTTGATAAAACAAAAAATGAAGGGAAAGGAGACTCTAGAAATATTAACAGTGGTTACCCAGGGTTTGGCGGGGGGAGCGGTGGAAGAGACTGGGCATATACGAGAGGGGCAAGGGCAGGAGAGAGATTTTCTGTTACGCAGTGTTTGATGTCTGCTGTTATCTGAATGTTGGTGTCTCCCTCAAAATTCATGCGGAAACTTAATCATCAGTGTGATAGTTAATGGGTGGAGCTTTTGGGAGGGCCCCACCCTCACGAATGAGATCACTGCCCTTAGAAAGAGGCACAAGGCCCCAGCCCCTTCCACCACGTGAGGCACCGTATCCAAAGCAGAGCGCAAGCCTTACCCAGACACAATCTGCCAGGGCCTTGATTTTGGTCCCAACCTCCAGGACTGTGAGCAATACATTTCTGTCGTTTATAAATTACCCAGTCTAAGGTATTTTGTTACAGTAGCCCAAACAGACTAAAACAATGTACACATTTTTATTTCTGAAAAATGTGACTGAATTGCCTATTCCAAAATTGAGCTACAATTCTTTCAAAGTCAACTGCAGGGGGGCTCTGTGCAGTGGCACAGCTGGGGCAGCGTGGTCCACTGCCGGGTACCTGTGGTGGGATACGGGCACGAAACGCTTAAGGGGCTGGGGGGACAAAAAGTCTCTGATCCAACCAGAGCTGAACGCAGAAAACCATCATCTATCTCCTCTCCTCCCAGAAGCCAGCACTCCCTGTCCCAGGCCTCTGGGTACCATGTTAGAAAGACAACAGCTACCGTTTATTCAGTACTTTCTAAGCCCCAGGTGCTACCACTCATTTGACAGGTATTGTCTCATTAATAGTGATCCAAGCACCATGTATGGAGCCCTAACTACATGCTAGGTACAATAACAGGCATTTTACCTGCTTTATCTCATTTAATTAGCCTCACATAGAGCCTACGATGAGGAACCAGTTCCAGAGAGTTAAGTGAAGCCCAAACTACACAACTAAAAGTGGAGGAGCAAGGAATTAAACCCCGCCAGTCTGGCTCCAGACGCCCAGAGTCACACCCATGTCCAAGGACAACCCTGTTACTGGGACACAGAGGCAACACCAACGACTACACCCACACAGGCTGAGGCGGGGTGGCGTCCAGGATCAGACTCTGAGGAAGATCAGCGCTCCTGGCCTGGTGCACCAGCACAACAGCTCATTCCCACGTTAGGGAGGAGGGCTGGAGGGATTCGGGGTGCTGCCTGGCTCCAAACCCCATTACACCCTCCATGCTGCTGTCTTGGCTGATAAGCAGTGAAAGCTGGAATCCAAATAAAAATAAGAAGCACATGGGAAGACAAAATGTTCCTGAGGTGCAAAACTTTTAAATCTCTTATTTTTTGAGCAAATGAATTACATGTCCAGGTCAGAGTCCTGAGCTCCCTCACCACCCAGGTGCTGTGAGAGGGGCTGAGTAACCAGACACTGAACAGTGTCCTCTAACTCTTGAGCCTGGAGGGACACTGGTTCTACGTGGTCCGATATACAAGAGAAGAAAATGAGGTGCAGAGACAAGAGGGGAATAGTTCAGTATCACACAGCACGTCAGGTGCCAATGGACAGGGCCTGAAGTCGACCTCCAGACTCCTGGTACAGTGCTCTTTCTGCCCCTCTAGCATTTCCCAGGGCGTGCTGTGCAAACCACCAGGGTTTGAGAGAGGTTTTAGAGGGAATATGGATGAATGCAGTTTAATGAATACTATTTTTAATATGCATAGAAAAAATATAACTAGCATATCTAGTTATATTTTATATATATTTTATATATTTAAAAAATATAACTGCAAAAGGTGCTTTTGCAGATGTTTCTGCTTAGGAAGAGACTAAAGTAGATTGTGGTGCCAGGCTCAAGCCAATTTAGAAAAAAACATTAAATGAATACTAAAGGTAGCATACAGCAAACACCGTGCTGGTAGACGGCCATTCCCGGCTCACTCCTACAGCAAACTAAAGAAAGAATAAAAGGAAAGATAAAACAGAAAGAGAAGGGAGAATGGAGGGAAGAAGAGGAAACAAAAAGGGCGGAGTCCCACCTTGGTCCCCTCCAGTGACTTAGCTCTTACACAGGGGAGTGAGGGCCCCTGAGCGTAGGACACAGATGTACCTGTCCCTTCTCCCCCCCAAGCTTATCTAGCCTAAGCCTCCTCACCCCAAACACACTAAGGTCCACATCGCATCAGCCAAGTCAGGGGCACAAGGGTCCTGGGTCCTACGTAGCCCCACCTTCTTCCCCTCCCCAAGACTACTGTCAGGATGGCCTCCCTCTAGTCCTGACATCTGAGCCAGGTATAAATGTTTAATCCATTTCCTTACCTCAGTGATTCAGATGTTGCAATTAGATTCTCCTTTCCATTTTGTTGTATGCTTCCTTTAAACTCCCAGTGCAGAGAGGCCAGTAATGCCCCTCAACGCCTCCCAATTCACAAAAGTCCAAATGATCAGGGTTGTTTTGGTCTGAAGCACAATTCAAGTTCACGTAACACTTCATTTAGTTTCCACGCATCTGTTTCCACACCAACACCAAATGCTGGGAACTGGATAAATGCTTGAAAACATCGCAGGGCAGGAAGGCTGCACCCACTCCACCCCTGCAGAGCCTCACTAAGGATGCAGCCCTCATCTAAAATCACCAGGGACTCCAAGGCCCCCATGACCACGCTGGAGCCAGACCTGCTCCTAGGGACAGGGGCACGCACCTGCTGCAAGATAGGAAGAAAGAGACTCGCAAAACACTCAAGTCCTCTGAGAAGGATTAACTCATTTGCTAGAAAAGTGTCCATCAAATACTGACACAAATTACAACCCCTCAAGTCCCCCCCCCACCAAAAGCCAATCAAAATTTGAGGAAAAATCCTATTAAATCTTATTTCTAAAGCACCATCATTGTAACTACCTCTACCTTATGAGACAGGCACACGTGCCACATACCAGGCTGTATGGCCGCTTCAAGTGTCATGTGCAGATTCTGTGCTTGCAAATTCGTCTGCTTGATAAAATTTATTTATCACTCCAAAATCAACACGACATGTGCAGAGTGGCAAAAACTTAAGCCGCCCAACGCACACATTCCCCACTGAGGTTGAACAAGGCAACACTCTGCCTTCTTGTGTCAGCTCTCATTCTCTAAACAAGCACCCTTTTCACAGCCGATTTAATGCCACGTTTTTCATATTTTGTGCTTTTTGTTGAGTTCCCTGTCTAAAATGGCTCCAAGCATAGTGCTGAAGTGCCGTCCAGTGTTCCTGAGCTCAGCACAGGACGGCTGAGGATGTGCCTTATGGAGAAAGGACACGTGTTAGGAAGGCTTTGTTCAGCTGTGAGTTATAGTGCTATTGGCTGTAAGTTCAAGAACAAATAAAACAAGGTTATGTATCGATCAGATGACAAAATCGTTGTGACCAGAGGCCCACAGGAAAGTTAGCCCGTGTTACCCCTACGGGCAGTGGTTCAGTAGTTGCCACCTGTGTTGGCGGTGACTTTACAGAACGTAACTACTGCAACTAACAAGAATCGACCGCATATACACACGGGCAGGGAAAGAGAGTTTGTACCCTCATAACACAATCTCCAGGAGCAAAGTCATAACGTGCAATAAGCAAATAAGAGTAGGACAAAAAAATAAATAAAGTTCTGTACAAAGACCCTCACTGCAGTGCAATGTATAAGGAAAAATTAAAGACTCTTACTTATCTGACAGTAGAGAATGGGCAAATCATAGTATTAACCAGATGAAATGTTAAAGTCATTTAAAATGTGCATGAAGAGTTTCTAACAAAAAAGTTCTCGTTTCAACACTAAGTGACAAAAGCAGGATATAAAAATGGCACAGACAGCATGAACTCCACTACATGAAAAAACCTAAAAACTACACACGGACGAAGACACTGAAACAACATACCTACAGGTTAATCTTACCTGCTGGCAGGTAAGATTATGGGTGATTTTTTTTCTTCCTTCTCTTCTGTATTTTCAAACTTTTCCATAGTTAACATATTGTTTTATACCAGAAGAGAAAACACAATGAACTTTTTTCCAAATCATACAAAGGGTAATGCAGCCAGTAAAATGTGACATAGGAAGACCATGTCACAGTATGGAAAAGTGTTCTGTTAAGTAAAGCACAGTGGTCAGTCTGTGCTGTGCTCACAGTTCTGTTAAACACTCACCTTAAAAGGTTACAAAGGGCTCTCCCCTGGTGGGTAGAGGGGCCCCCGCACTGGTCACACTCAACACAGCACCACCCATCTCCTCCAGGCCCTTTGCTAGCTCAGGGTCCCCAGGACCTGGCACGGAGCCTGGCACAGAGAATGATGCTCAGGGAATGATGACAAATGGCAGTTGGGGGTGAGGCAGTGAAACAAGTAACACTCCAGCAAAGAAAGTCAACTGCTAAACCGTGTGGGTAAGTGCTGCGCTGCAGGCCAGGTCCCGGAGAAGGCGCTGAACCAGACCGGGGTAAATCACAGCCTCCTTCAGGACACAGGACTCCCTTCCTGACAGGGGCCCTGCCTCCCTGCCCAGCAGCTTCAAGCTCTCCCGCCCTCACGCTTTTGGCTCCAGTGAGTTTAAGTTATTGTTGGTCACCCTGCACATGCCACACCCTCCTGGGCCTCTGAGTCTGGCACATGCTGTCTCTATGCCTGCCACGTCTCTGTCCCCAACCCCTCATCCTCCTGGCAGATGAGTCCTCCCACCTAGGCCCCACCAAAACACCTGCCCTCCCCGCCGGGACCACTGCCTTGTTTCTCCTCAGCCTCCTCCCACGCGCTGCTCAGCTCGGACACAGCCCCTCACAGCAATTCTTCCATTCTGCAGGTTTGTTTGCCCAACTGTCCCCCCGTGAATGGTCTCCTTGCAGTGATGGAAAGCATCTTTTCATGCCCACCCCAAGCTGGGCACACAGCACTGTTCAGTGTCTGCATGAACGGATGGACGGGCAGACAGATGCACAGGGCAGCAGCAGCCAGGGGAAGCTTGACGGCGAGGCAGGGTGGGGCCAGGCCCCGAAAGGCAAAGGCGGCAGGAGGGACACAGGCAGGAGGGAGGGAGGGAGGAAGGCAGGGAAGGGGAGGCTGCCAGCTGTGGCCAGAGCCAGAAATGAGCCAGAGGATTTTAGGTGGCCCACAGATGAGCAGCTTTTATATCCATAGTCACATACGTTTATTTCAAAGTCCACGTTCTATTTATGACAATTGATATTGACTTTCCATTTATGGTAAGAACAAAGTTTCCTTCCTAAGTGAAGGAAACTTCACTTTTAAGTTGAAAAACGAGGCAACTTCAAGGAAAATTAATAAGTAACAGTTCTGGCACAGAGATGAATATGGCTAAAACCATGAAGGCTAACCTCAGCAAAGCACATTTAGCAGGAAGGGAGCCCTCTCAACTTGGCCAGAACAGGGAGCCAGACTGAGGAAGTGAAGCTTGCTAGGCAGGGAGAATGAGTCAGCTCCCAGGGACCTGGGGGCAGGCAGGAGGCAGAGGCGACCAAGAGAGCACTTGTCAGAGCAAAGTGCCTGGGAGGAAGGAGTAAGCCCACACTCTCACTGCTGAGGACTTACCTCACAGAAGTGACTCAAGGGAAGGATGTCCACTGCAACAGAGCACAGCAAAGGGCTTACAAACTATTCGCTGATAGAGCCACCTGGGAGGCAGGTATTTTTAACGTGAGTGTTTAACAGAACTGCGAGCACAGCACAGACTGACCACTGTGCTTTACTTAACAGAACACCTTTCCATACTGTGACATGGTCTTCCTATGTCACATTTTACTGGCTGCATTACACTCCATTATGCTGACCCACCATCATTTTCACCCACTGTTGGACAACCACATTCTTCTCCAGTGCCTTGTCACTGCAATTCCTGTCTCCTACGTACGTACATAACAACAAAACAGGAGCTATAGATCAAAGGGACCTGGGCTTGAATCGGACCTGTCTCTAGATTCCTAGATTCTTTTCTTTAACCCAGGCCACTGGCATTCTTTTTTTTTTTTTTTTTTTGACACAGTGTCTTACCCTGTACCCAGGCTAGAGTGCAATGGCATCATCATAGCTCACTGCAACCTCAAACTCCCAGGCTTCAGTGATCCTCCTGCCTCAGCCTCCCGAGTAGCTAGGACTACAGGCATGTACCACCACGTCTGGCTATTTTTTATACTTTTTGTAGAAACGGGATCTTGCTATGTTGCTCAGGCTGGTCTTGAACTCCTGATCTCCAGCAATCCTCCTGCCTTGGCCTCTAAAAGTGCTAGGATTACAGGCATGACTCTTTTTTTTTTAAGAGACAGGGTCTTACTATGTTGCTCAGGATGGTCTCAAACTCCTCGTCTTAAGCAATGCTCCTGCCCCGACCTCCCGAAATGCTAGGATTACAGGTGTAATCACACCCAGCTGCCACTGGCATTCTGACTGGTCACCTCAACTGCCACGAAGCTCTCTCACAATGTCATGTTGGGAAATGTGGTTTTTCCATGCATCACTGGAGAAGCAAGTGCAAAGATGAGCGTTCAAATGGGCCTAAGTTTATGTGGCAAAAAAGACTACTCAAGAGATTAGAATCCAGATTCTAGAAAGTTAGACACAGGCCCCTAATCGCAGTTGCTCTAGGGTTTACCAAGCGTCCTCGGGCAAGTCACAAGCCCCATGTGAGCAGTAAAACTCCATGACATGACAGAGGTTAAGGGCAAAGGCTTTAAAGTCACAGTAGCTGGGTTCAAGTCCTTACTCTGCCACATATTAGCAATTTACATAAAGCCTCTACATTTACATAATTTCTAATTTACATAAAGTCCTAAATTTACAGGATCCCATGCTTGGGAGGATTCTGGGAACCAGATAGGATAACACATGTAAAGTGCTAAGTAAAGTGCACAGTAACAGATGCTACTGCCTTCCTTGCCTTATTAACTCCGAGGGCCTATGGAATGCTTCTGATGGTTTGGAACCTGGTTGTACTACATCCTCCTTATCCTCAGGGAATATGTTCCAAGACCCCAGCGGATGCCTAAAACTGCAGATAGTATTAAACCCTACATATACTATGTTTTTTCCTATGCATACATGCCTATAAGAAAGTTTAATTTATAAATTAGGCACAGGGCCAGGCATGGCGGCTCACACCTGTAATCCTAGCACTCTAGGAGGCTGAGGCAGGAGGATCACTTGAGGTCAGGAGTTTAAGACCAGCCTGAACAAGTGCAAGACCCTATCTCTACAAAACATAGAAAAAAATTAGCCAGGCATGGTGACACATGCCTGTAGTCTCAGCTACTCAGGAGGCTGAGAAAGGAGGATCACTTGAGCCTAGAGTTTGAGGCTGCAGTGAGCTATGATGACACAATGCACTCTAGCCTGGGCAGCAGAACAAGACCTGGTCACCAAAAAAAAAAAAAAAGATTTGTATAAATTAGGTACAGCAAGAGATTAAAAATGACTGATAATAAAATAGAACAATGATGACAATATACTGTAACAAAGTTATATGAATGTGGTCTGCCAATCTCTCTCAAAATACTGTAATATTTTTGGACCACAGCTGACCTTGGGTAACTGAAACCACAGAAAGCAAAACCTGGGGTAAGGAGGGGGCTGCTATCCTTGTTCCAGTACATGACCTATCACCTGAGGTTTGGGAATCGCTTTTTTCCCCATTTTTTTTTCCTTTCATTAGAAATTTTGACATGTTGGAACTCCACTCAGAACGTTACCAGTGAACCCAATGCCTCGAACTGACGCTGGGGCAGGAGCCAGGCCACGCAGAGCACCTGAAGCTCATCACACAAGGTGCAGACTCAGCAGCTGTTCACATGCCCGTTTCTGCCAATCGGTCACATGGTAGGAGAGCCCTTCCTTGGGGGCCATGGCAACCAGTTCTTGTCTGTCATTTCAAGAAATGCGTCCTCAACAACCAAAATGCATCAAAGAGATACTGTGGAACCAAAATAAAAGCAGAATCCTGGAGGAAATTCCCAGGATCCGTCTGTGTGCTCTCCACCTGGAACTCAGAAACTACGGCCATCAGCAGAGAAAGAACCAGAGAGAGCCAGTTTTATGGTAGGCAAAAGGACAAGGGAATTCTAGCCAGCAGTTGGACAAATGCCTCTGGAGAGAGTTATTTAAAGGAAGGAATGATGAAATCAAGGTGGTTAAGGAAATGTGAAGTCCGGCCCTATTTCCCAGGAATACCACCTAGCACAAAATAAGATGGAAAGTAACAGAGGCCGCCATGAACTGAGGACATGGATCCACCCATCCTGTGGGAGGTGCCGCCATCTATAACCTAGCACTCTCAGCTCTCAGGGGTTAGAGATCTCTTTCAGTACCTCTGGGTGGCTTAAACACTTGGGGCATGAACTAATAAACTGTTGGCTATGCAGGGAGGCGGCAGCTGGTGGTCTCTCTGCCTATCTCTGGATCCAGGCTGCAGGTGTGACACAGCCAGGCATGGAGCGAGCTGGGCCTGAGTTTGGATGCCGGCTTGGTCAATGACAGCTTTATCCCCATACCACACTCCATTATTTCAGAGTCTGTCTGGATGTGCACCGAGGAAGGAGGAGAAAGGGAAGGGAGGGGAAAGGCTATACAGTACTCCGGGCCTCAAGGGTGATTCCAGACCCTGACTATGTGTTAGAAGTCACTGTGTGGGAAATGAGGCCCCCTTTTAAATGAAGAACTGCAACTACGGCACACTCATTCTTTCCACACTTTAAGCTGGGCTCCAAGTCATCAAAGCAAAACCAGGGGCAGCCCACCTAATACTCCGTTTTCAGCTATAGAAGTTTAAAAAACACTTAAGAACATTTGGTAGAATCATCAACATAAAGCACTTTCCTCTGTACATAAAAATGGCAACCCTGGACCAGCCTCCATGGTGTCTGTGAAGAATGCATTTTGGAATCAGAAAAGCCACCTTTGCCCCCTCCCCGCTATGTGACCTTATACAAGATACCTTTTAACCTCTGAGGCCTCGATTTCCACATGTGCAAAATGGGGGCGTGGCAAAGCCACGGTAATGCTTACATGCGATGGTGCCTGTGACATTCAGCACAAAGGCTGACCCAATGCAAGTCCCCTTGCATGTGTGGTAAACCCCATAAGCAAAAGTGCAGAGGCCTGCACAACTTCAAGGAGTGGCCCAAGAGCAAGCATCCTGGAACCTGAAAGTCAAGGCCTCTCCTTAGTGGGATCATTAACACCTACATTTTAGATTCACAGTATTCCTTAGAATAGAGATTTTCAGATCCAATTCAATGGTGACAATCTGCATGACAAATGATGGAATTCCTATAATGGCAAGCCTGCATCAAGTGTCCATGTGTGAAGCCTGAGCTATAGCACTTTATGTACATTATTCTTATTAATCCTCTCCACTCTGAAGAGGAGGATAGTATACCCATTTTGCTGATCTGGAAGTAGAAGCGCAGAGAGGTGAAGTGACCAGCGTCAAGCATGCATAGGTCACAAGCTGCCAGGGTGGCTGCAGATCCAGGAGGCTATACTACACCAGGCTGCCTTCCAGCAAGCACTACTTTTCTTCCTCTTTTCCTTTATCTTGCTGCCTTCTTATACCCCTAAACCCCAACACTCCACATGCTTTTGAATCCAACACATGCCCTTAAAATGAAATATCAAACCCCTGAGGCAGTTGAGTCTTGTATGCTGTGGCAGTTTACAAATGCAACATAGGTTAGCAGAAGCTGAGAGTGCCGATGAAAACCTGCCACCTTCACAAGAGAAGAAAATGGATCAGAAAATAAGCACAGTGTCTGTTTGGGGAGAGGGGCTGACAAGGAACAGGGATGAGCACCGAGCCTTGGTTCCCTCAAAGACACTGGGTACCAATGTAACTGGCACACCAGGGCTGGCCACTCACACTCAGAGAAAGAGAAAAATGAAGCCATTTTCGAGAAGAGTGACTTGTATTATCACCTGCAACAAAAGCACCATTTCAAACAACTTGTCCACAGAGAGACAGGTGCATGCTCCGCAAGGCCCAGAGCTACTGAGGGTTTGCAGCGAGCTACGGAAAAAGCCACGCCTCCGCTGTGAGATCAAGCACCAACACCAAGGCCAAATTCCTTCCAACACTAAGCAACGGGATTTCCACATGTGCAGTCCCTTTCGGCTCTCATAACACACTAAGAGTCCATGTCGCTGATAAGAACAGTGCCATTGTTATTGATAATAGTTAACATTCGCCTAGCTTTACCTGTATTAACTCACTTAATCCTCATAAAATCCATCACAAGTAGCCACTTTTATTCTCGCCATTTCATAGACAAGGAGATGGAAGCACAAAAATGAAGGAAACTGCCTGAGCCTGCAGGGCTCGGACTTGAACCTAGGCCTTCTGGCTCTGGCACTTGCCCTTCACTGCCCCTGCACTCAGGAATCAAGACCGCCTGGGACCATTCAGAAACTCCAAAAACCCTACTCGTGTCACTTCAGGCCAAGTGCTCAGCGCCCACCACACCCCGACCCTGCCAAGGCCAGGACCTCCAGGCAGTCCCTCGTGCCAGGAGTGCCCTGCCCTGATCCCTGGGGCAGACCCCACTCGGCTCTTAACTGACACTGAAGGCTGGTCTGGCTTCAGGAGAGGCCAGGTTTGGCTGAGAGCTCAGGTCCAGGGGGAGGTCTGGACACTGCCAGAGGGGCACGCTGGAATCGCTCCGCCCTAGTGTTTAGGCTGCATCAGGCTGAACCACATGAAATGCTGATATTCAACCATTTTTGGCCTAGGAGCACGGCAAGTTCATACGGTTCAACATAATGGGGACAGGGGCACTTACCTTTATTAAGGACCTACTAGACAGTCACTCACTCAGCACACACCTACAGAGCATGGGCTCGTGTCAGCAACAGTGTAACACTCACAGCAGTCACAACTCTGAGAGAGGATTTATCATTCATCTTCCCTCCCAAGGGTAAGAAACTTATCAGGCAGAATGAGGGTAACCAACTCAACCTGCCGGAGGTCACATAACTATTAAAACAGGCCGATTTTGTCCCTCCCCTCAGCATCCCGGCATCTTACACTGTGGGTGGTGCCTAGGGCTGGGATGTGGCCTCACAGAAAAATCCAAAGGATCCCTGCAAGGCTTTGTCAACCAACGGTCCCCAACGAGGGGCGGTGTGATGACTGATGTGTTGCTGGGCTCCTGTCACAGGCAGGAACCAGGGATGCTGACAGTCCTGCACAAAGAACTGTCTGCCCAGAATGCCAGGCCGCACCCCTGCCAAGGGCAGGCTGAGACATGTCCAACACTTTTACGTGTAGCAGGTATCTTTCTAAAAACTGACTGTAGTTCACAAAGTTCTAGCTGCTCGCATTTGAACAACCTGAACCAAAAAAACCTTCTAACTTTTAAACTAAACCCAGACTTCTTAGGCCTCGGTTTCCTCATCTAGAAAATAAGCATCCCAGAGACCCAGGGCCTGAGAGGCAGGACAGGGGAATCTAATTGGCACGAGCTTCTACATGGGACAGACCTGGATCTGCGTGGTAACTGCCACTAACTAGCTGGGGGCCCTTTGGCAAGTTACTACACCTTTCTGAGCTTTGGTTTTCTTATCTGCAAAATGAGGAAACAGACCTCCAAGAGCTGGGGTTGAGGGAATTAGAGATAATGACCGGGAGACGCTGGCAGAAGGAAGGGCTACTGTTGGGACTTATGGAAGACTCCAGGCAAGACACCTAACACCTACAGGATGAAGACTCATCGCAGGGCATCCTCCGATTCCCGTTACCGCGAGCGCGCTCCTCAAGACCAAGCCAGGGCCGGGCGCGGTGGCTCACGCCTATAATCCTAGCAGCCTGGGAGGCCGAGGCGGGAGGATTGTTTGAGCTCAGGAGTTTGAGACCAGCCTACACAAGAGTGAGACCCCAGCTCTACTAAAAATAGTAAAAATTAGTTCAGTGTGGTGGTGCATGCCTGTAGTCCAGCTACTGAGGCAGCTGAGGCAGGATGATCGCTTGAGCCCAGGAGTTTGAGGTCGTGCCACGGCACTCTAGCCAGAATGACAGAATGAGACTCTGAACCCAAAAAAAAAAAAAAACGACCAAGTCAGATCTCAAATCTCAGGACAACCAGGGGTCTGCACCACCCTGTGCCAGAAAGAGATTTAAGGACAGGAACTGTCTGGAAGATACACACTGAGGAAGCAACCACAGCTCCCGTCAGAAATTCTCAACATAGCAACTGAACAGCATGCCTGGTCACTGCTCTGTTGGGGTTTGAGTTCCTCAGTGACAGGTCCACAGCCAGCCCAGGGACCACACAGACCTGGAGGTCACCAGGCAAGCTGTGCTCAGCAGAGAAACAAAGGACTAGTAAAAACAAAGCTGGAGATGGGACAGGGAAACTTCAGTGGCCACAGTGTCCTTAGATCAGACTTTCCTAATCTTAGACTTTTCACACCAGAAGAGTGTGTTAGGTAAGAGCTCCTCCTCCCAGTTCCTGAGCACAACCCTGCAATGCAGGAAGCCTGCACATGAGAAACCACAGACAGCCCATCAGGGCCGAAGCCGAAGGTCACTTTAGCTCAGGGGTTTGAGACCAGCCTGGGCAAGAGTGAGACCCCCATCTCAACTAAAAATAGAAAAATTAGCCGGGTGTTGTGGCGAGCATTTGCAATCCCAGCTACTCAGGAGGCCGAGGTGGGAGTATCACTTGAACCTAGGAGTTGGAGGTTGCAGTGAGCTATGAGGACCCCACTATACTCTACCGGGGGCAACCGAGCAAGCCTCTGTATCAAAAATAATAATAATAATCCTAATTCGGAAGGGTCCTGCTCAGTTCAGCAGTAGAAGAGGAAGCTTCACAGAGCAGTTTCAGCAGTGGGTGGAGTAGTTCAGGGCCTGAGCCAGTGGTAACAAATGCCTGCCATCTGCAATGTGGTAAGTACCGTGAGACCAGCAAACACTGGGCTTGTGTTTTACCAAAATGAACCCCTAAAACTGCTAGCTTTGGGCAAGGGACTCTAGAAGGGGCTAGTACTTGCCTTCCAAGCTGGTTGGGAGGTTAAATGGAACACCACCGATCAGTCGTCCATGTTAATCAAATAATCACAATAATAATAGCCAACACTCCTATTGCACTTACATTGTGCCAGACACTTTCCACACATAAACACACTCAATCCTCACAATAACCTCTATGCAGCAGGTGAATGGTAACCAACGGGGTTGTTGCTTTGGAAGACAGGACTACAGGACTGCAAATTTATCACGAGAAAGTTGTAGATGAAAGCTCCTTTCACAGGTCTCCAGAGATGTCAGAAAAACATGGGAAGGTAGCATGAAGCAGCATGGAGAAGAGAAGGCAAGTGGCCTCCCTAAGCCCACCTGCGTCCTGTGCTGTGGACTTCCATCATGCTGGTTCTGTGCTCACCCCCAATTCTGTCAGACTCTTCGATGCACTTGCTTCCACCTGGCTCCTCTATTTAACTAAGACTCAGGCTCGCCCTGCCCTAACAGGTCTGCTTGACTGCTTAGTAAGTATCCATCAAATAAATAAGCTGATAGGAAGAAAATCGCTAGAGGCAGTACAACCCACCACCGGAACAGCCACTGGGCCTCGGTTTCCTCACCTGTATAACAAGGGTGACATGAGAACCTGCCTCAGAGGACTGCTTAGAGTATTAAGAAGTAGTCAACAAAATCTAGCTCCTGTCACTCTTATAGTCACCACGCAGAGCCTCCCACCCTGCCACCTCCCTGGGAAGACTGGGTGTCTTAGGTACCTCTATGCCCAGAGCCTCATGATGTGCACATCGTGCCACTGGCAGACACAGAATGACTAGCTAGATGGATCGCTGGGCTAACCAGACTGAAACCCCTCTTCAGTTGTTAATAGCATTTCAAGGCTTTGCAGACACCACTATCTAGGATATAAACTGACCAGGAATAGCTGTGTGTCAATGATAAACTGTCCGATCAGAATGCCTGCACAGGGAGCTCTGGGGCAGAGCCCCTCACCCCCAGGGGTGGCAAATCACTCCATCTCACTCTGCCTTTGTCTTTATCTTCCTCCACCATCCCTCCCTTCCCACACCACAGCGGCAGTGGCCAGGACCCTCACACCCTTGCAGGCTGATGCTGGTGAATCTCTCCCTCCCTCCTGTCCTTTCTTCACACCATGGCCAGATGACTCTTCCTAAAATACCACTCCTCTGCCAGCCTCCTCAAATTTCTACCTGCCCTGTCAAAAATTTCACTGGCTCCACACTGTCCCAGGTCAAAGACAAACTCCTTAGCTTAGCAACTCAGGCACTGCACAACTCACTCCTGAGAATGAGGCACCCCTACCCGCTCCTGTCTACCCCATGGTCCCCAAACTCACAAGGCTGACCACACCCCTGACCCTGGCTTTCATGCCAGGCCCCTGCCTGTAATGGCCTCTCCTTGACCATATCCCAGCCTATCCTCTCTGCCTGAGCACAGTCTTCCTGGGCTCCATGCCCAGCCCCCAAGCTGACTACAGACTGGAGTGGTCTGCAGGGCTTCATGGAAGAGGTGAACCAAGCTGCAGGGATGGGCAGACCATAGCACATACGTGGCCCTTGTTAAGTCTTTTCTAAGTACTACTTCCTTCCTGCTGTACTTAGCTTTTTGGACATACCTTGCCTCCCCTCCTGGATTAGAGGACATGGATTATGGCTTCTATTTGTGTCCCTTACTCTGTAGTATGCAGAGTAGGACAAATAATAACCATAGCTACCACGTACTGTGTTCCAGGCACTAGATGAAGTACATTACAAATTTCATTTTTCTCCCCAGTATCCCCATAAAATGTTATGGACCAAGAAAATGGAGACCAAGGGCTATCAGAATCCTCACTTAAGGTCACATACGAAGTGGCAGACAGGATTCAAATCCAGATATATCCAAATGCAGAGCCCATGTTCCGTCGAGCAGGCAGCAAAACAAAAGGCAGCCACCTCTCAGCTCTCCTACCTTCATACAGTGTTTATAAAGCACGTACTAAGTGCCAGGCAGCCAGCGCAAGGTGCAGGGTGCTTAGCAAGAACTAAACAGACAAGGCCCCTGCTAGTAGGGAGTTCACACCCACTGTCCCCAGTCCTGTCCCTCTTCTTCCAGGCTTGGAAGAGGGCAAGGACCCCTGACTCTTAGGGGGCTCCACCAGCAAGACAAGGCATCTGAAACTGAGATACAGCTCTGGCAGCATGTGGTGCCCAGCTCACGGGGACACAAGGAGCCTGTCTTCAGTGGAGAAAAGAGCCTCGGGCTCTATTTACAGAAGTTCTCCATTCAAGGCACAGCCCAGAGCCCAGCAAACTTCAAAGTGCCATCAGCAGGGGGTAAGCAGCAGACAAAAGGGGCTTGCTCTGGAGCCAGAAAACCCAATTCCCCAGTTAGTAGCCATAACCCTTTGCACCTCATCTGAAAACCAGTGATAATAACAGTATTTAATATTTATATAATTATGTGCCAGATGCTGTTCGAAGTACATGACATGTATTATCTTACTTAAGCCTCTTAACAACCTGATGAGGAGGTACTGTTATCCTAAGGCAGTCTGGCTCCTAAATAACTCCTTATACTATGCTGCCTCCAGCCTCAGGCTGAACCTTCTTCATCAGAAGAGAATGATTCAGTAGGCTAAAGCTGCTAGCACAGTGTGTGGCACGTGACTAGTGGCCCAACCATGTTAGGTCTCCACTTCCTTCCACTGAAACATGAATCTGTGAAAGCCTCAGTCTGGAAATGGCATGGCTCTAGCCTGTCCCAATATGAGGGACCTTACAATTGCATCCTTTGGAATTCCACACCCCACCCTCGCTGGTGGGATCTGCTGCAAGGGAAAATGGGACAAGATCCTATACTTAGGGGCCCTACTACTTACTGCTTCTGAGAGCCAGAGTGTCCAGCACGAGTCAGGTGGGCTCAGATTTGAATCCCAAGCCTGCCACTCACGACGGTCACTTAACCTCTCAAGCTTCAGGTTCCTTGTAAGTAAAGTGTGGGCTGAGCTGTAACTGAAGTCGCGTTTCTGCGTCACAGCGGATGCTCAGTCAATGGTAGCTACCCTGGACTTCCACGGCACCACAAGGTTGCATTCCTGGGCAGGAGGGAGCTTCAGGTGTGCAGGGCAACCCACTTCCAGACAGAGCAGGCACACCCCGAAAGGCCTGGGAGTGGAGCCTGGCACAAGCCCCAACTTTCTCTTCAGTTTCCTGCCATAGCTCATGCAAAAGTGCTTGCAGTTACATTCAACAAGGCTTTTCCCCCTGAAGCTTTAGTTAACAGTGACATGTCCACACCCCAGCAATGGAAGCTGTGAGGCCGCAGATCCTTGTCTTGCATCCTCAGCACGTAAGCAGCACAAAGTAGGCACTTAATACACATATACTGAGTTATCATTATCCTGTAGCTTTAGGTACTCCCGAATCCACCTGCCACTAAGCATTTCCCAGCCTAGAAAGGAGGCTTCTGAATAGCTGAGGTACCCACCCCACCACCATTTCCCTGTGTGGTCAGTCATCTGTCCTCCTCCCTCCCTCATGGAATGTAAAAGTATAGTACATTCCAGTTAAAAACAGGAATATCTGCTTTCAAAGGCATGGTTTATCATTTCCTTAATCTCAAGCTATTAATTGTTGACTACTTTTTATAAGCATTCCATCAAAAAGAGGTCAGTTGGGTTTAAATAAACAGGACTGTATAGACAAGTGGGGTCTGAGCTGAACTATGTATCTTACTCACACCAGGAGATGCCAAGAGACAGTAGTGACAACTACATTGCTTCACCTTGTAACAATATGACGGCTGTTCCTATCAGCAAAACCATCTGCTAGCTGGAGCAACAACTCCTAAGGGGGCTTCCCAGTACCCTTCCCTGCTTCAAGCCCCACCATCCACCACCAGAACCCTAACTCTAAATTAGAATGATTCCTAAATTAGTAGCTAGAGCTATGTAAGGAACAGTGCTTTGGAGCTATAAACTTACTGCTTACAGAAAGAGGTAAGATTAAGGCTGAGTGCAGTGGCTCACGCCTGTAATCCTAGCACTCTGGGAGGCCGAGGCGGGCAGATCGTTTGAGCTCAGGAGTTCGAGACCAGCCTGAGCAAGAGTGAGAACCCGTCTCTACTAAAAAAATAGATAGAAATTAGCTGGACAACTAAAAATATATAGAAAAAATTAGCCAGGCATGGTAGCGCACGCCTGTAGTCCCAACTAGTCGGGAGGCTGAGGTAGGATTGCTTGAGCCCAGGAGTTGGAGGTTGCTGTGATCTAGGCCGATCCAGGTGACAGAGTGAGACTCTGTCTTAAAAAAAAAAGAAAGAGGTAAGATTATTACCTGCTAAGGGAATGCAAATAAATTCCATTTGCCTATGCATCTTTACTGCGAAGGAGAAACTGATGCCAATAAAAAACATGGAATTCATTCCAAAGTCAAATGCATTTTAGATTCTCAAGCTGCTATTTCCCTCAAGGGGTACCTGAGATCTAGCTGTTTTCTCTACCATCAAACCTACTGAAAATAAAAACCATGGTGGTCTTAATTTAGTTACCTACAATGCAACCCCACACTACCACTTCTGTCCTATCCCAACTGTCTCCCCTGGCTTACCAGAGTATTCAAGTCGGGGATAAATTTGACAATAAGCAGTTAAAAATTACTTACAATCCTTGGGGATACTAAGAACAAGTTATGGAGAGAACAACTATGAAATCCAAGCAGCTAAGTTCAGGGAAATAGTCACATCCCAAAGAGGGCATTCCATGCCATATCCTTCAGTGCCAGATGCCGTTCTAGGCCCCAGGGATACAGCCATGGAAAACACAAGACAAAAATCCTTGACTTGAAAGAGCTTACATTCTGGCACACACTAAATACGCCTGCACCATCATACTACTATTTCACAATTAAAAAGTGAAAGGCCTATGCAAAGGCTCTAGCACACAATCCACAGACAACAAATGCTGCTTCTCCCTTGCCATGTTTGAGTACTCCAATATTATATTTTTAGACAGAGCATCATTATACCTTCCAACACATAAATAGATTGGTACAATGGGAAGAACACAGTTTAGAGACCGCCAGATGTGCCTCTACTGACCAACAGTGGTTATTCCACAGACCGAGCAACACCTTGAGTAAGTTACTCCACCTCCTTTGAGCCTCAGCTTCTTCACCTGTAAAATGGGGACAGCAATTACCTCAGAGGGCTCTGCCTGAATTGTACAGGTGAAACACGCAGCACCGTGTTTGGCAGATAATAGGCCCTCTTCCTTACCCCTTCTAGTCTTTTCAGATTGTCCAAATGAGAGCCAAGTAGAGGACTCTAGAGAAGCCTCAGGTGTCACATGCTCCTCCTGCGTCATTCTGGGCACTTTCTCATGGCAGGTGGAGAAGTGCCCCTCCCTGTCTGATATGTTGCTTAGAGCAGCCCCACCTGGCCACTCCACCCATCCTGCCCTGCTTTGGCCCTGAGTGCACACTTACAGAACTTCAGCCCATTTCCAAAGTCCTCACCCAAAACTGTCCAGGAGAAATCCTCCTCCACCCAGGCCTGGGCCCAGGCCCACCCCACACCCCTCGCCATACAGTGAAAATCCAAAGGCCTTCAAAATGACATTGCCCACACTTTTAATCAACATACAAGGAAACATTTAAAAAAAAAAAAACTCTCTCAAACAGTCACCCAAGTTCGGTAGCAACATCCCTTGATTAAACAGGAACCAGGATCCTCAAAACCCTTTGGGGCCCAAAGTCCACATGCAAACGTCTGCCTGCACTGGACGGGAGGAGTCCTACACAGGGTGCTGATGCAGCAGGTGGATGGTCTTAGCTCTGACAGTCCATTCTTCAAACTTTCCTTGACCCTGTGAGGCATAAGTCCTCTGGCCCTTCCAACCTAGGTGCTGGGCCTGCCCTGTAAAAGGTTCCAAGATGGACAGAGGACAGGCTTATGTGTGGGGGCCTACGTGAAACCCCAGGCTCCCCAAAACTCCTTGATAACACCTGCCTTCATTACCAAAACAAACACCACGAGTGGAGCCAGCTCTCTCCCTGGGATCTCACCTGTTCCGAGGCACCTCCATAATCAGCTGTTCCAACCCTTACAAGCTGACAGTTCAGGGGGAAAGGGAGGCTGCGCCTGCTAGGGTGCATCGTGTCCAGGCCGTAAGTTGGGCTCAGGGCCTGCTGGCCCCCTCAGGGCAACCGCCTCACAAGAGCGATTGTGCGTTCATCCCTGTCCTGTCCGCTCCTCCACCTCACCCCTCTGCTCACACTCGGGCCCTGGCGCCGCGGGCACCGGCCGCCCCGTACGACGCTCGGCACCCAGCGCACCCGCGGCACCCAGGCGGCGGCCTCGGGAAGGGCCCGCAGCGCACCGCGCAGCCTTCCGGGCACACAGATGCCCGCCCTCCGTCGCTCAGTCGCTCCCAGGCGGCCTCCCCAAAAGGGGCAACCCTCGGCCTGAGAAGGCACAGAACCGGGACCACCCCCACCCCTGCTGGAGAGCTCCCCTCGCTTCCCAGAGGACGCAAAGAAGGCGCGCCCTAGGTATAGGGGAGGGGACACCTGGGTCGTGCACAGGGCAGGGAGCAAGACCCTGGTGAAACTGTTAGGCCGGAGACGGAGAGGGGCTGACGCGGGCTATGCTAAGAGTGCTGAGAAGTTTGGGAAAGGGGACCAAGGCGCGGGGGGAGGAGTAAGCTCCAGGCGGGGACCATGGGTGGAGGAGGGGAGGCCCAGACTTAAGACCGTGGGGGCAAGAGACTCAGGTTGAGGCCATGGAGAAGCGGGGAAACAGATCTAGGCCGCTGGAGCAGGGGTTGACGGGGGTCCAGGCTGAGGCCACGGGGAAGGGAAGTAGGGAAGACTGCGACCCAGCTTGGACCATGGAGTGGGTGCCTAGCCTGGGCCATACCGGGGAGAAACGACGGCCTAGCCAGGACCATAGGGACAGGGGAAGCAAGCGGACCTAGCCTGGGCCACAGGAAGGAGGAAGGGGGCCACGCCTGAGTCACCGGAGGGGGGGTCCCTGGCTTGGAGCACCGGAGAAGGAGGGTCTAGCCTTGGCTCTGGGAAAGACTATCCTGGACACAGAGGTGGAGAGTAGGGCTCCAGGTGGAGCCAAGGGTGGGGGCGGGGAGGGGGAGGCAGAGTCACTGCCCACCCAAGCCGCCCGCGCCGACGACCCCCTTCTGAGCCGGGAAGGATGGTGTCTACCTAGGGTCCGGGACCCCGCCCCTCCCCCACCCCCAAGAACCCACACTTCCCGGGCCGGGGGTCGGCGGGGAGAGGGGGACGCGAGCTCCGGCGGAGCCCCCGGGCTGGGGAGGAGGACGTGGAGCCTTTACCATGGTGGTGGCGGCGGCGGCGGTCCCGGTCCCGGCGTCTGTGGCTCTCCCCCCCGCAGCAGGGCCCGGCGCTTCCACTTCCCCGGGTGCCCAGGAGTGAACATCCGGGTCAGCGCCCCCCTCCCCCCGCGCCGGGCCGCCGCCACCATCCTTCCCCGCCCCGGCCCGGCCCGGGCCCGCCCCCCACGCCGCCAGCTCCCGGCCAATGAGCGCGCGCGGCCGCGGCGATCGCCAAGTATGGAGCGCGGCGCGGGGGGCGGGGCGCCGACGGGGGAGAGGGGCGGGGCCTGCACGGCGGGGCGGGGCGCGACGTCTGGGGAGCGGGCCGGGGTCGCAGGGGCTTCCGCCCGCGCGGATGTAGCGATACAGCCCCTGTTGGTGCGGAAGCTAGTGCCTGGCTCCCCACCCCGTGGGTGCAGAAGCGGGTGGCGGCAAAGGGACCGGGCCCCAAGGACCCCAGGGTAGGGATGCGGAAGGCACTCGGGCTGGGAGGGGACCGTCCGTCCGCGCCCCACCCCTTGCACGCGCTCACTCCTGCGGTGGACCCGGAACTGGTGCTGACCGGGCCAGCCCGACCCGGAGAGCGGGCGCGGGGAGCCAGCCTGGGTCCCGCGCTGCCGCTGCTGCGGGTGCGTCCTGGAGCACAGCGCTGCACCTGAGCCCAGTCTCTAGAATTGAAGAGCATCGAGCCACACCACTTACTAGCACCTACTGTATACCAGGCCATGTTTAGGCACCAAAAGATAACAGATGAATAAGACAGAAAGATCCCTGCCCTTGTACCTAGTATCTGTAACAGACTAGATGTGAAGATGACACGGGTGAAGAGATTAGAAAATTGAACTCATAAATAAATGCAGTTAAGAGTACTTTCAGATGTGCTGCTGAGAACCAGTTCATTTGCCCAATGGGGCTACCACCACAAAGTGACTCAGAAATTCTTTTTTTCTGTTTCTTCATTAAATAAATATTTGTTGATCTTAGTCTAGAAGACAGACAGGAGACCTGGAAAGCTAGTAATGTCTTCCCTCCCTGCCTTGATTGCTTCCTTTGGTGAAATTAGATCATCTCTGAGGGTGTGGCAAATGGCACAAATGACAGGAGCCAGGCCTGTCCTCAGGAAGCACATAGTCAAGAAAAAGCTTACTCAGGTAGCCACTGGCAAAAAAAATATATGGATAAGTCCCACAAGAATGGTATAGACCGGTATTACAAGAATTCATGTTGCACACTTGGTGAATATTTATTGAGCACCTACTATGTGGCAAGCAGTGTGCTAGGCTCTGGGGATACAACAGTGAACAAAACAGCCCATGTAGTCCTAGAGCTTGAATGTTGGCAGGGAGACAGCTACCAAATAGAGTGTCAGGTAGTGGTTAGAGATGTGGAGAAAAAGCTGAGTAAGTAGGCAGTCTAGCAAAGTGGCAGTGTTTTGGAGAGTGGTCAGGGAAGGCCTAGCTTAGAAAGTAATATTTGGGCTGGGCATGGTGGCTCACGCCTGTAATCCTAGCACTCTGGGAGGCCGAGGCGAGAGGATCGCTTGAGCTCAGGAGTTCAAGACCAACTTCAGCAAGAGTGAGACCCCTTCTCTACTAAAAATAGAAAGAAATTAGCCGGACAACTAAAAAAAAAAAATAGGAAAAGTTAGCTGGGCTACTCAAGAGGCTGAGGCAGGAGGATTACTTGAGCCCAGGAGTTTGAGCTGATGCCACGGCACTCTAGCCCTGGCAACAGAGTGAGACTCTGTCTAAAGAGAGAAAGAAAAGGAAGAAAGGGAGGAAAGGAAGAAATATTTGATCAGACAACTGAAGGGAAGGAGGGAGCCAGCCATGGGATAGCAGATGCACAAGGAACAGCAATGGCCAAGACCCCCAAGGTGACTTTTCATGGTGTGTTCAAGGTGGCCTGTGTGGCTGGCCTAGATTGGGCGGGAGCTGAAGGGCAGGGCAGTGACAAGATCGGATCCAGGCTTTAGACGGACCATGAGGCTGCTGTGTTCTGAATGGACTGTAGGGGGACTAGGGCTTTAGAAAGCTATTTTTGTATTCAAGGCATTTTTATTTACTTTAAAAAGCACTGATAGGATGCTTTCTAGATGATGGACACTGTTAAGCACTTTATAAATAATTCATTTAATCCTCATAACAGAGGCCCAGAAAGGTAAGGAACTTGCCCAGGGGTCACACAACAGAGAGATGAAGGTGACTTAGAACACGGTAATAGTGTTGGAGATGGCAAAAAATTATTGTAATCTAGATGTTTGTTGATGCATTGCTCATAGGCATGGGAAGAAAGGAGTCAACAATCATGTTAAGATTTTTTTTTTTTGTATTTAAAAACTTTATTTTTTAAGAGCAGTTTTAGGTTCATAGCAAAATTGAGAGATAGGTACAGAGATAACCATATATATACCCCCTCACCCTACCCCACCCCATGCATACATAGCCTCTACCATTGTCAACCCCCCCCCACTAGAGTGGTACATTTGTCACAATTGATTAACCTACATTGACACATGATAGTCACTCAATAGTGTACATTAGGGTTCACTCTTTGTGTTGTACCATCTGTGGGTTTGGACAAATGGATAATGATATGTACCCACCATTATATTACCATTCAGAGTATTGTCACTGCTCTAAAAATCCTCTGTGCTCCACCTCTTCATCCCCCTACCACTGATCTTTTTGCCGTCTCCATAGTTTTGCCCGTTGCTAAGATTTTTGGCTTGATTAACACTGGAAGTAGTCTATTGATCTGGGGGAGATTGTAGGAAGAGCAGTGGGCTTTTCTGGAGGAGGGAGTGTGGATAAGAGTCAGTTTGGGGCAAGTTATGTTTGAGATGCCTATTGAAGATTGAAATGGAGATGTTAAGTAAGTCATTGGTTATGAGGTCTAGAGTTGGGGGAAAAAGTCAGAGCTAGTGATAAACTTACGAGAACCATCAGCTAGTCCAGTGGTCCCCAACCTTTTTGGCACCAGGGACCAGTTTCACGGAAGACAATTTTTCCATGGACTAGGTGGGGGGATGGTTTCAGGATGATTCAAGCGCATTACATTTATTGTGCAGTCAAACCTCTCTGCTAATGATAATCTGTATTTGCAGCCAGTCCCCAGCGCTAGCATCATTGCCTCAGCTACCCCTCAGATACCAGGCGTTAGATTCTCATAAGAAGCCGCACCCTAGATCCCTTGTATGCGCAGTTTACAGTAGGGTTTGCACTCCTATGAGAATCCAGCGCTGCAGCTGCTCTAACGGGAGGCAGAGCTCAGGCAGTGAACCCAGCGATGAGGAGTGGCTGTACATACAGAGGAAGTTTCCCTCATTCACCTGCCACTCACCTCCTGCTGTGCACCTCGTTCCTAACAGAGGGTTGGGACTCCAGAGCTAGTCGGTGGCATTTAAAGGTATTTGAAAGTGCACACCTTGGTGAGCTCACCTAGCGGGTCAATGGAGAGAGAAGAGGTCATGAAGAGGAACCAGCAAGGAGACTGAGAAGGGGTGGCCCCGGAGGCAAGAAGAGGACCAAGAGAAGGTGGCATCCCTCGCAGGAGCCTAGTGAGAAGAGCAGGAAGGAAAGTTAATTTGTTGGACAGGTCACTCCAGAGATTGGCTGCCCATTGGTTAGATCCCACCCATAAAGCCATCAACTATTGCTATGAGCGTGGGGGCATGTGGCATTAAACATGGCCTCCTACGACGGGCCATGGGTGGACAGGCAGGCGCCATGAATATTTTTAGTACTGTTTCTCCTTCCTTCCTCTTTTAAAAAACCCTGACTCGCTAGAAGTTCACACTGCCATACTTTCCCCCTGCCACACCTCCTTTTCGCTCTCATGAACTGACCTCCATCTCCCCTCCTACAACTTTGTTTATGACTTCAGCACCCATGAGCATGATCCATGAGAAATCTTATTGACTTCTCACTTACTGATTTCTTCCCTGCCAATGAGTTTCCTTCTCCCCACTCCCCAGGTGCCCACTCCCCTGGTCTCACCCTGGCCTGCTCTCACCATTAATTGGACTATCTCAGAAATTACAATCATAATGATCTCAAATCTGGCTTAACTTCCTTACTATAGTATCACCACACGAACATTTCTTCAACCTCAGAGACCTGCAAACCTTTGACCCTGCCAGATTTTCCATGCTCCTGTCCCTACCTTGCCCAACTCAGTAATGATTGTTGTACTTCCTGACAAACACCCATAACCCCTTTGTCCCCTCACCCCACCTCCATTTTTTGCATCAGAACATGAACAGTGCTAGAAAATTAAAAGTGACTGCTGTCCCTTTAAGTTGATGTCCACAACTTTAAAATCAGCCATCAATCCCGGCTAGTAATCCTACTATATTTCCCTGCTATAGTCCACTCTCCACATTCTAAAATGACAATTTTTCAACCTTCTTTCTCCCTAAACTCCCTGTGTCCCCTTCTCAACCTTTGCTCAAAGCAGATGGCCTTGCCTCACATTTCACAGAGATAATAGAATCAACCTGTCATCTGCCAATGTCTCTGTACCTTCCCCACAATTTCTGCCCTCCCTGCTTTTATGATGAATGAAGGGTTTGTCTTCCTATCAGAGCCACCCCCTCCATTGCACTCTGAATCCTTCCTTTCTTAGTTACCAATTTCTCCCTTGATACTGGATCATTTCCATCTGCTTCAAAAAATATGCCCTCATGTCTCATACCATAAAAGTTTTAACAACAACCAAAAACTCCTCAATCCCACATCTCCCTCTAGTCACCTCTCCCATTTTTTCTGCTTCCATTCACATCAAAACCTTGCCAGTTCTCTGCAGTTGCAGATTCCACATCTACTCTGATTTCTCCTCAACTCAGTCTAGGTCAGCCTTCTGTCCCCACCTGCCCAGGAAGCGACATTACTCTTCTCAAGCTGACCTGGGCACTCCAGGTTGCAGAAGCCAATGGTCACTTCGGGACCTCATCTTACTACTGACCTCTCAGTGTCTGTTACACTTGGTCACTGTCCTCCTTAAGGCACCTTTCTTGGCTGACATCACCCTTTCCTAGGGCTCAGATTTCCTCTGAGTTTCCTTGGATGGCACGTCTTCCTTTTAGGAAGGCTTAGTTCTGCGACCTCTTTTTTTTTTTTTTTTTTTTTTCTGTATCTAAACTCTCTTTTGGTCACTGTGGATCTTCAGCACTTAGAACATAATAGGTGCTCAATGAAGGTATGTGAACTAAGATAATAGTATCAACATGATAGCATTATTATGTGAATAAACAGACCAAGAATGAATAATAAAGTAATGGCTGCTTTTTAATGAGTGCTTACTATGTGCTAAGCACTTTTCATGTATTATGTCATAGATTCCTCCCAACAACCCTTTGAGTTAGGGACTTTTATTTTTACCATTTTACAGAAGAGGAAGTTGAGGGTTAGAAGAAATGACTTGCCTGAGATCACACAGATAATAAGTGGATGAATTCATCTTCACTTTGGTCTTGCTGACTCAAAGTCTGTTTTCAGAATTGCCAAATTGAGATCATACGTAGGAAAGTGCTTTGTAAACTGCAAAAGGCAATGCTACTCCATCCCAGCACATAGCATAACAATTTACATATAGAAGGTGCCCATAAGTGGTTCCTGAATTGAGGCAGGGTAGGACCTCAATTCAGGCCCAAACCATGTAATACCATCACCCAAGCAAGGAAGCAGCAACCTTGAGATCCTTGAGAAACAGCCTTCCACTGCATGCTGAATTGTGATGCATTACCCAGAAGTTGCCCAACTTGGTTTCCATCTTTCCTTCTTCAGTGAATTCCCCACAGCTGGAACTGTTGGCTTAATAAATGCACAATTATCCCAGGGGGCTAGGAATTGCTCAGCTCCTAAATTACCTCCAATTTAACAGGCCTGGGCCTTCTTCCTGAGTTGGGCATCTTTTCAAGTTACTAAAGTGGTTTTAGACCTTTTCTTGTGTCTTTGTGTCCATGAGAACCCTGGAATAAGCCAGATTTTAATCCCTCCCTACACTGAATTCTACAGACAACCACATTCTCTGAACATTCTAACTCCATATACTGAAGTTTCAGTGGGATTCATTCAAGAGTCTTTGTAGCCAAGAGTTCCAGGAGGGAAGGAACGCCACATGGTAATTCCATCTGTCCCCTCATTCTGCTGGTTTAGAGGTCACTGCTGGGGTACCTCCCAGGTATGAATATCCTCTCTTTCCTACAACTTAACCCTTCCTCATTTTCAGACATTTGGTTTGGGTGGAGTTGAGCCCAGCCCCTGCTGCGGAGGAGAGGATGCTGATTGGCTGAAGCCAAAGTGTAACCTTGGCCACACTAATTGGTTTGTGGATGGGCCCTTGACCTAATTTGGGCTACAGGGCTTTGTGAAGAACACTAATCAAAATAAACTCTGCCCAAAGGGGGGCCATCAATCAAGTAAGTTTGGGAAATGCTGTAAACAATATTCCCTCTTGGGGATTTTATTTTCTCAGGAACCTTACACTTCAATTATCCTGCCTCTCCCCAGATTGTTCAACTACTCCCTCTCAACAAGATGATTACTCTGGTTTTAAACACGCCTAAGTGGCTCACGTTTTTTTTTTTTAAGAAAAAACTTACATCAATGTCACATCTCCTCTAGCTTACCCCCATCTCCTGCCTTTCCCAGCTTCAGAATTGTCTGTGTTTTCTCCCTGCACTTCCTAACCTCTCATTCCCTCCCATCACTCCTCTTAAGGTCATCTGTAATGTCCATGTCAAAGGTCACATGCACATTTTCCAAACCTCACCTCCTGTGACTCCCCAGTAGCATTTGACACTGTTGGCCACTTCCTTCCTCCTCGAAGCATTCTCTCCCGTTGGCTACCATGACATCATGTGACTGTCCTGGCCTTAATCCTACCTCTGTGACTGAGCCTTCTCTGGGTTTCTGCAGATGACTCCTTGTCCCCTACAGAATCACTAAAAGACGTTTCTTGAGGTTCAGTAGCAGGTTCTCTCCTCCTCTTATTAATACTTTATCCTTTCCCCTTAGACAATCTCATCCTTGCTCATGGCTGCAGTTACCAGTGACCTCAGTCATGAGCCCCCCCTGGACCTGGCAGAGCTGGGACCTGACAGTGAGGGAGGGGAACTGTTTCCCTGATCAGGGTTCTGTTACCAAAAGGAGAAAGTGATGCTGAAGAGTAGAGGGAAAAAAGAGAGAAACATCTCTTGTGCGGACATTCTGGATAAGCTCATGCAAATGAATGAAACAGGCTCCTCTGGGGTCTTAGAAATGTCTAGTCACTGGACCCTTAAGGAGGACCTAGAGCAGGCAAAAAAAAAAATGCTGATTTCCTTTGAAGACAGAAAATTGTGCGGTTTGTAGGGGAGGCAGCCTCGGCTAGACAGCTTAGGTCAACTTTTTCTAACTCTCAGCATCTTGAAAGAACATGTAGCAAGAAGCGGGGAGGTGGACAGACCAGTCGCAATTCACTTCTTTTTAATACATCCCCAAAGTCTTCAGTGCCAAGAGGATACTTTACTCTGAGGTTAGACGCAATCATCTTGGGGGTTTTTGTTTTTGCTTTTCTAATAGGTACCTGGGAGAACTCACAGCTGCGTTCTGCTGGACCAGAAGTATTTGTATCTTGACCATCTGTGGGGTCATGGTCAGAGTTATAGAAAGGCCTCTCATGTGCACGCCAGCTGTTGGAGTTTTTATATGCATGTTTGGGAGAATTCATCTTTAGTGTATTAAGCTGGCCAGCCATTTACCCAGCAGGGTTGGGCTGCACTCTATAATGTGTCCAAGGTTGACTCTTCCCTCAGACTCAGGGTAATCACCACCTTCTCTAGGTAATATTCTCTGCCAATCCCCTCAAAAGCCACTCTGTGTTGCCATGGAAACCCTATGCTTTGTATACCTTATCAGGTCACCTTTTCACTTGTGATTTGTCCCTACTGCTCTGTGGACTCCTTGAGGTTGGGACTCTGACATATCACTAACAATTAGCATAGAATTAGCATACAGTACAATAGGAATGAAGCCTGTCAAATAGTGAGCCAGAGAAAGTCTCAGCACAGACATCCAGGATGCAAACCTCAGTCATTCCCAACTTCTCCCCAGCTCTCATCTCTCATTCCAATCAGGCATTGCAATGTTCCAGATGAAACTAAACCAGATGCAGAACTGACGTAGGAGCCTATAAAGTGGGAGGACTCACAACACAGTCTAGTGAAAGGCTGGAGTGAAAGATCAGAGCCATGAACAATTGGAAAATGAAATTTTTTAAATTTGATGTATAATAACATCAAAAATATAAAAGGCTTAGGGATACATTTAATGAAAGTCCTGCGTACTCTGTCCTGTGCGAGTCCTGTGTACTCTGAAAACTAGAAAATATTGCCAAGAGAAATTAAAGATCTAAGTAAATAGGTGGATGTACCCTATTTATGGATTGGAATATTCAATACTCTTAAGATGTTCATTCTCCCAAAAATGGACTATCAATTCAATGCAATCAAAATCAAAACCCCAGCAAGTTTTCTTGTGCAAATTGACAAGCTGATTCTAAAATGTATATGGAAAGTCAAAGGTCCCAGAATATTTTAAACAATCTTGAAAAAGAGGGGGAAAGTTACAGGTCCTACATTATCTGATTCCAAGACTTACTATAAAGTTGCAGAAATCAAAACTGTGTGGCATTGGCATAAAGATAGACACATAGATCAATGGAACAGAATAGTCCAAAAATAATCCCACATATAAACAGTCAAATAATTTTTGACAAAAATGCCAACATAATTTGATGGGGGAAAGAACATTGTTTAACAAACAGCACTGGAACAACTGGAAATCCATTTAGAAAAATAATGAAGACTTGGTCCTTCCCTCACACGGTACATAAATGTTAATTTCAAATGGATCATAGACCTAAACATAAAGAGCTAAAACTATAAAGCTTCTAAAAGAAAACAAGAGAAAATCTTCACAACGTGGAGTTGGCAAAGATTTCTTAGGATACGAAAAGTACTAACTAAAAGAGAGAAAAATGTATAAGTTGGATTTCATTAAAATTAAAAAATAATGTACTCTTCCAATGATACCATTTTGGAAAACAATTTCAAAGCCATGTAAAGCATTATTTAAACACACATAGGACTTTAAATATTTTTTAAATATTTTAGAGAAAATTGCATTCTCTCTGCTACATAAGTTTCAAGGCTACTAAATAAATAAACAGCTTAATTTTTCATTCAAGTGAACAAATGGAGTATATAGCATAAGCAGACCTTTGTTGAGGATCTTAACTCCCAAGACCAGACTGAACCTGGTAACCTATTTGTCTAAGGCAGTCAATGTCAATGTAGTCAGAAAGACTCCAGGTTGTGGCCAGAAAGAAAAATAGAGGTCAGAGACAAAGAAGTGATGCTAAGTATCTGGTCCAGCCATGTGAAGTAAGACCGTCAGTGGGGAAAATGAATGACCTAGTCTGAAGCTTAGAAGATCGGGAACAACATGCAAAGGGTGAAAGTAGAGATCATGGCGGGTCAAGGTGATGCAGCAGGGAGGCCCAGAGCAATGTTGATGGTGAATAGGCCCATTTCATAGCTGCTGCCTCTCGGTGGCTTAAAACTGCCAGACAGGATCCAATATACATGATCTAAGATACTGTAAAATCTGGCCCAGCTTAAAAATCTGTATCTGTCAGCCGGCGTGGTGACTCACGCCTGTAATCCCAGCACTCTGAGAGGCTGAGGCGGGAGGATTGCTTGAGGTCAGGAGTTCGAGACCAGCCTGAGCAAGCGTGAGACCCCCCCCGTCTCTACTAAAAATAGAAAGAAATTAGCTGGACAACTGAAAATAGAAAAAAATTAGCCGGGTGTGGTGGTGTGCACTTGTAATCCCAGCTACTCGGGAGGCTGAGGCAGGAGGATCGCTTGAGCCCAGGAGTTTGAGGTTGCTGTGAGCTAGGCTGATGCCACGGCACTCTAGCCCGGGCAACAGAGCGAGGCTCTGTCTCAAAAAATAAAAAATAAATCTGTATCTGTCAAGAAAACCCTGACTGCCAAAGATCTCTCTGTCACACACCATTGCCTGGACAACTGCCTCTGCAGTTCTGTTGGGCTTTAATCTTGAGGACCTTTCTTCATTCTCTGCCGCACATTACCTGTGATTGATATAGATATGGTAGCACTGACAAGCTACATGGTCCCCTTTTCGATTTCCTCTTCCTGGGTACAACCATAGTCTATAATTCCCAGCCTCCCTTGAGTTAGGGTGTAGTCATGTGACTGGGTTTCAACCAGTGGAATATGGGAGGAAGTGACATATGCCATCTCCAGGCATGGCCATCAAATGCCCGTGTTCTGCTCCATGTCCTGCCCCACGCTCTCTTTGCTTATCAGCCAACCGAATGCAGAGGATCTTAGGGAAGACTCCAACATGGAAGAAGCCTGTATCCATTTCCTTGACAGTCCACTGAAAACATCCAATTCTCAGACTGTGTCTTGTGGGGGAAGTAAACCTTTATTGTAGTAAGCCACTAAGAGCTGGGGGTTGTTCCAGCAGCTGCATTACCCTGACTAATATAGGTCTAAAGGGCTCCTATGATAGCTTCCAACTTAGCAGGAAATGTTTGGGATGATAAATTTAAGCAGATCTCCATAAAAATGTAAAGGTTCCACAGTATCTCAAGGTAAGCCAGTGAAGCTGGACAGAGATCACACAGCTACGTGGATGGCATGCCAGCGTTTGAGTAGAGGTCTGTCTGGTCCCAAAGCCTGTGCCTTTCTCACTCCTTCCAAACAAAGAGGTGTTTAGATGTTTTGCGTGATGATCATGATAATGATAGACTCTAGCCCCTGTGTAATTTATTCTCTGGCACATCTGTATATATGACTGCAGAACTTTTATCACTTCCCACAAACCAGTGAGGTTGCCTATAATGACACCCTGTAATCCTCATTTTTATGTAAACATCATACCCAAGAGCTCAAAGCAGGGTAGTCAAAATTATCATTTTGTCCAGCCTGCAACCTAAATGTTTACCAGTCTGGTGAAAGACTTGTGGGGCGATGCCATAAATGCACAGGTCTTCTGTCTCCATCCTCTCACTCCTCCCTATCTCAACCGTTCTGGTCAGAGGCTCTGTGCCTCTCTTACCTGAAAAATTGCACCTACTTCCTCCCTGCAATGTTGAAAGAGCAAGTGACCGAAGCTCCTTCTATTTCCTACCTTCCCTTTCTATGAAATGGGCGGTACGATACCTACCTCATACAATTGTTGTGAGATTTCAGTAAGACAGGCAGCAAATTGGTGGCACTTAGCATGCTAATCATGTTCATGGATGGCCCCCTTCCCCGTCCCCAACAATCCTATTGTCATTCCCAAACATCACATGATTCTTGGTATTTTGGAAATACGTTTCCCTGTCTTATTATATTGTGTTTTATACCTGGTTATCTGTGTCAGCTTTGCATATCTTTGACCTTAATCTCCAGAGAAGCAGAAAACCTGTGGTTGCCAAATATTTATTGGTCCCAGGTACCATGCTATTCATTATCTTCCAATCACAAGTAAGAACTCATTGAGCTCTTCTTATAAGCTTTATGCAAAGTGCAAAGAGGCTCCTGGAATAAGATTCTATTTCTGCCCATAAAGGCCATCAGAGAGATAATTTTCTAAGGCATAGTATCTTCTCTTCCTCCTCCTCCTCCTCATTCTCCTCCTCCTCCTCATTCTCCTCCTCCTCCTCCCTCTCCTCCTTCTTTTTAGAGATGGGTCTTGCTCTGTCATGCAGGCTGGAGTGCACTGGTGAGATCATAGCTCACTGCAGCCTCAAACTCCTGGATTCAAGTGATCCTCCCGCCTCAGCCTTCTGCGTAGCTGGGACTGCCATGTCTCCTGTGGCATGGTTTTTAGTAGTGGCTCAGTATCCATTGCATGAGGGGATCATAATTTTTTAAAAGTGATTCCCTAATGTCATACAATTTATGTATTTACAAACTTTCACCATTATTAGCAATAAATCTTTGTATGTATCCTTCTGCTCATATCCCCAATTATTTTCTTAGGACTCACAGGGAGGATTTTGCCTCAAAGGAGGAGCACATTGTCAAGGCTTTTGCTATCCATTGCCAAATTTCCTTTTAGAAAGTTGTGCAAATCCACAACCCCACCAGCAGTGTATGAGAATGCTATAATAAAGGCTTTTGGCCAAAATGATGATTATGACAAAAAAAATAATCAAGAAGATAAGTGTTTGCTAAAGGCTCGCCCCACGCCAGCTGTGTATATTTGTTGAACTCTGTCACCATGTTCCTTGGACCAAACTCTGAAGGTCCTTTAGACTCTTAGCTAATTTAGTACCTTTTTCAACACCCTAAAACTTCGACCCAAGTCTTATCTGAAAGAAAGGGGGTTTCCAGTAAATATAGTTTCCAACTTGGAAACTCAACCCAAGTGTGTCCATCCGTCATCTCGGTGTAGACCACCTCTATGGTTTTAACGATAGGCAGTTGGTCAAAAAAGGTTGCCAGCTGACTTGGACCTGAGAACTTTAATGCTCATAAGATATAAAAGACATGATCTGGGGTGAAGAAGTAATGTTCTGAGGTACAAAGGAAAAACCAATAACAACCCAAGAGTTCAGAGTTTCATTCTGACCTGCTCTGATAATATCACTATGGTGATGGTCTCCATAAACAATTGCAAAATAGCGAGATGAAAAGGAACAAGCCAGTTCCACCCAGGCGATCTGGAGTTATTTTAGGGATCGAGGCAATGTCATCTGGGGTAAATATGGAATGCAAAATCTGTTCTTTTAATAATCATCCCCTTCTTTTGTGAGGCTGAACAAAGGCCTGGCAAATCAGTCATTTGTGCTGAAAAAAGCACCAACCCAGGGCTTTCAGGGCTGAAGAGAAAGTGCAGCCAAAAGAATGGAAATAGTGGTTAATAACAGATGCTGGGATTATTCTTCTCACACCCTTGGCCGCTGAGGCTCTGCTGAGCCTGGAGTGGCCTCCAAGGGGGTGGAACAAGGGTGATGTTCTCGGGAAGGGTTGGCCCGGTGGAGAGGCTGGGATGGGGACCCCAGGGATCTGAGCTTGGTTGCCTGCTCCTGACCTTGATTCTTGGGCCAGAGGCGGTGGAAGGAAGCTTCTTCAAGGCCACATTCTGTCTCTGGGGCATCGCCATCTGCTGCAGATGACATTTGCCACTCCTATCCTCATGCTATTCTCTTTGAACCCCTGACTCAGCGAGCCCCAGTCCAAAAAGCAGAACTAGCTATTTTTTGCATCAAGAAAAAAATGTCAGGCAAGACACTGGCTGAATTCTTTGCTGACCCTGAGACGCTTCCTTTTGCACTTAACCCCTTGTTCTTCCCTCATTCTCTTTGCTCCTTTCTCTTAAACCGCCAAATTGCAAGTGCCGCCATCGTCTCTGGTGAAGATCCACAGGGAAGGGGTTGTACCACAGCCATGGAGGCTGGCACAGTGCCTGGGACACAGAAGCTCCTCCATAAATGTCAGCTTATAGGAACCGAATTCAAAATCCCACGCCTACCCTAAAATGGACATTTCTCCAGCAGGTCTGAGACTGAGGCTATTTGTTCATTCATTCATTCAACAAATATTTATTGAGCACCTAATAAGAACCAGAACTTGTGGTAAGGACTGGGGCTACAAGGATAGACAAGATCCCAGGGCCCTGTCCTTATGGACAGTACATTCTTGTAGACCCCAATGTCAGTGATGAGCACAACTTTTGTCTTGTCACGGAAGCTTCTCTGACTTTTGTATGTAAAATCACACTCCTCTCTTACCCTGTTTTATTTTTATTCTGAGCTAATTATCACCACAGGGCATGTACCTTTTTTGTTTGTTGTTTATCTGTCAGTCTTCCCACACAAAAATGTGTCCTCTTTGAAGGTACTTTGTCTATGGTATTCGTTGCTGAATCCCCGGCACATATAATCCTGCCTAGCACACAGCAGGTGTGTCTTGATCTGTTCAGGCTGCTATAGCAAATTACCATAGACTCAGTGGCTTATAAACAACAGGAATTTACTTTTCACAGTTCTGGAGGCTGCGAAGTCCAAGATCAAGGTGCTGGCAGATTTAGTGTCTGGCGAGGACCCTATTCCTGGTTCATAGATACCACCGTCCCACTCTGCCCTCAAATGGTCTCTTTTATAAGCATATTGATACCAATCCTGAGGGCTCCACTCTCATGAACTAATCACTTTCCCAAATCCCCACCCCTTAATACCTTTACCTTGGGGGTTAAGATTTTATTGACATATGAATTTGGGGAGCACACAAACATTCAGACCATAGCAAGTTGTTCAACAAATATATATCAGATCTGATGAATCCCCCTCCCACCTACCTGCAGCTTTCTGCAGTGCCTCCCCCAAGTTTCCCCACCTCACTCCTTCCACGCTTAGACGCCCGCCAGCATCTCCGCTAACAGGGACTCCGGTCCAATCGGAAGGGATGGGCCATGAGACATGTTAGCATAAACACATCAGGAAACTTCTCGAAACCAAGAGGTCTTCAAAACTCCAACTAAACTATAAAGATTACCAGTAATTAAATTTCCTAAAAATAATTACGATTTTTTAAAACAACTATAACAGTGACAGTTGTAATTCATTGAGCCTCTCCTTGGTGCTGAGCAGTGTGGGAGGCAATTTACAAATGTCCAATCCCAATAACAACCTGGAAAGGTGGGTGTTATGATTCCCATTTTATAAACGAAAAAGTTGAGGCTCGAGGAAATGAATGATCTTGTGGGAGGTCCCATGGCCACCCAGTGGTGAAGGCCCAGGATTTAAGCCCAGGTCTGCCTGCCTTCAAAGCCTATGCTCCTCTGCCTCACAAAATGATTGTGGGGGAAACTGATGTGCACTAGGACACCCAGCCCAGCACCACTCTGAAGAAAATTGGAAATATCCTAAAAAATACAAAAACAGGGGGATAGTTATGTGAATTACAGTGAGTGAGGTCAGCAGACTATTGCAGTTACTGAAAATAACAAAAGAAGCTTTCCACAGTGGCAATATAATAGCCAATGAGGTTTATTTGAGGTGTAATTGTTGCTAATTGTAAACTGTTCCCAATACCCCTCTATGACAACTTGCAATATAATCAATATTGGCAATTTTTGACAGTCTTTACAGAGACTGAATATTTTTTTAAAAAATACAAAGAATTATGATGACAGAAAAGTACTTACAATGAATAAAAAACATAGGAAACAGAATGTATGTCCCTGGAGATTACAATTCATAAGTATGCATGTGAAGTATAAACATGCTTATATAAAAGATGAAAAGGAAATATATAAATATGATCATAACTGTGTGGTGGGATTTGGAGGGATTTTTTTCCCTCCTCTAGTTACTAATCTTTCTGTAAGGCACTCAAAGTATTTTTGCAATTTATGGATTAAAAAAATTTTTTAAGACACTCTTCTGAGAAGTTCTGTCCCATAGATTTGTACATAAAGCACATAAACCAGCAGGCATTGTTTTAAGTTGCTAACTAAATAGATGACTTTCCTCTAGCACCTGCTCCAAGCCTGGCGACCCACCTGCTTCCAAGCTGTAGCCTTTCTTGTCCAAGCAAGCAAGTGGGCATTATTGTCACCCACTTCTGTGTCCATCTGCTAATGCCACACTGCAGTCTGGAGCTGCTCTGTCCAATATCACAGCCATTGCCACAGGTGGATATTTAAATTTAAATGAATAATAAATAAGTTATTCAGTTCCTTAGTTGCATTGTCCTACTTCAAATGCTCAGTAGCCACATACAGCTCGTGGCTACCATAGCAGACAGCACAGATATAAAATATTTCCATCATAGCAGAAAGTTCTATTAGGCAGCACCGATCTAGCCTCTAGGCTGAAGACAATTTTTATTTTATTTTATTTATTTATTTTTTTTGAAACAGAGTCTCGCTCTGTTGCCCGGGATAGAGTGCCATGGTGTCAAGCTCACAGCAACCTCAAACTCCTGAGCTTATGCAATCCTTCTGCCTCAGCCTCCCGAGTAGCTGGGACTATAGGCATGTGCCACCATGCCTGGCTAATTTTTTTCTATATGTATAATTTTAGCTGTCCAGATCATTTCTTTCTATTTTTAGTAGAGACAGGATCTTGCTCTTGCTCAGGCTGGTCTCGAACTCCTGACCTCAAGCAATCCTCCCGCCTTGGCCTCCCAGAGTTCTAGGATTACAGGCGTGAGCCACTGCGCCCGGCCTGAAGACAATTTTTAGAATGCTAGCTAGACAAAAGATTCCCCAGTTACTTGTTATCAATGGGTTGACTGGACAATGACTTTTTCATCCTGAGCTTTTACTCTCACATCTCGTCTCTGCTCTCCAGAAAGATCAAGGGTCAGGGAAGATTAAGGATAGCCCTCCCCACTAAAAGGTGGATGTCCCAATTATAGTTATTTAAAAGTGCTTCACAAAGTGAAGATTGATCAGGCAGCATGGAAGAGTGAGAAAATTTAGAGGACTGTTTTTGATGATGAATGTTATTAACAGAAGCCACTTATTGATGTCACTGTGTGCCAAGCACTGTATACATTTTATCTCAGCTGATCTTTGCAACTCTACAGGGTAGGTTGTACTCTATTATGTACTAAGATGAAGACATTGAAGCTCAAAGAAATAAAGAAATTGCCCAACATCATGAGCCAGAATCCATACCTTCAGACACCAAAGCTCATGCTCTTTCTATTACACTAACATGCCTCATGGAGGATTCCAAATCTCATAGAAGGATTCTGATTGGCCTGCTTGGCTAACAGTACTACCCTTGGACCAGTCAAGTTGGATGAAAAGATTGGCTAC
>CM052444.1:96293610-96327776 GCA_028533085.1 Varecia variegata | reverse complement strand
GAGTAGGTGGGGCTCAAAATAATCACTTTATGACCCATAAAGCTGATTGTGGAGAAGCTGGCTTTTATGACTAAGGAGCTTCTAATTCCTCACCCTAGAATTAGGCAGACTCAGGCCCCCAGTTCGAAGTGCTTAGTGCTCAGCTCCCCTGCCATGGACGGGGTAGACCTATGTCTTAGGGACAGAGCCTGCCCCTGCAGGACTTAAGGCCGGGAGGAGCAGAAGCGAATGGAATGTATGCTGCCTAAGAGAGAGCGGATTCCTCCTCCCAAACCCACTAGTCAGAGAGCTACTCTTCCTCCCGTGGGAAACAGCAAGAGAAGGACCCAAGAGCAGCCAAGATGTTGCTGCGACCGACTCCCAGCCACATGGAAACCTGAAGCCAGAAGAAAGGAAGTTTGCCTCCAACAGACACCTTGATGGAGAACGAAGCAAAGTGAGGGGCTGGCCAAGGACCCCAGACACAGCCTCTTGGCACAGAAGAAGACAAGTGCTTCACGTAGAATATGCCACTTGACTTTGAAGAGGAGGTTTGCCTTCAGGCATAGTCTCAACACTGGTAACCCTTAGACCACTTCATAGGTAGGAAAACTGAGACTCGAGTGTTTTTCCCAGTTCCAGTCAAGCACTCGACATCATCTGCCTCTGCCTTCAACACCCCACTCCCTGCCCAGCAACACCCCCTTCTCGAGGGCGGCAGACAAGGCTTGTTATGAAGAGAGGTGCCTCAGGTGGAAATTAGCACTGAGAAATCCAAACCCGATCCTTTCTGTGTCTCCTCTCTGTCATGTGGCAGGATGGGTTTCTCTGAGCCCTGCACTCTCGCTACTTCCCATTCTCAACTCTGGAAGGGGGGCCTCCTGGGAGAGGACTCTTCCTTCTTGCCCTTCCAGGGGTTGCTGGGAGTAAGGGCAAGGTTTGGTTTGGTTTGGTTTTGTTTTAATAGCCTCACTACCCTCAATCACTCTTGGTTTCTCTACTGTGTTCCTCTCTCCTTGGTAATTGCTGCCTTACTCCACTTGGGCTACTTTAACAGAATAGCAGAGACTAGGTAGTATACACAACAGAAATTTACTTCTCGCAGTTCTGGAGGTTAGGAAGTCCAAGACAGGGTCATTGTCTGGTGAGGACTTGCTTCCTGGTTCATAGACAGTTCCTTCTCGCTGTGGGGGGCTTCTCGGGGGCCTCTTTAATAAGGACACTAATCTCATTCATGAGGGCTCCACCCGCATGACCTAATCACCTCTGAAAGGCCCCACTTCCTAATACCATCACCTTGAGGGTGAGAATTTCAGCTTATGAATTTGGGGGAGGACACAAACAGCCAGACAACAGCAATGACCAGCCTTAGCCATTCTTTCTCGGCAAGATCTTTCTCTCGTATTATGCCTCCTTGTTTTTATTTTCACTGCTCCTGCTCATCAACTCTTGATCGAACTACTGAAAAAACTTCTTAGCTAGACCTCCTGCCTTTACCACTCTCCACCTGCACCTACTGTTTAGTTCCTACCAGAGTGCTCTTTCTGGAAAACAGATCTGATCTGCTCAAGGCCCTCTGCTACACAAAAGTCTTTGCTCATTCTCCATTGCCTATGAAATAAAGTCCAAAGAGCCAGGTGTGGTGGCTCACACCTGTAATCCCAGATTTTTGGGGGGCCAAGGCAGGAGATTGCTTGAAGTCAGGAGCTTGAGACCAGCCTGGGCAACATAGCAAGACCCCATGTCTACAAAAAATCTTTAAAAATTAGTAGGGCGTGGTGGCACATGCTTGTAGTGCCAGCTACTCAGGAGGCTGAGGCAGGAGGATCGCTTGACCCCAGGAGTTCACTCAAGCTGATCACCAATGGCCAATGGTTTAATCAATCATGCTTACATAATGAAGCCTCCATGAAAACCCAAGAGCATAAGGCTCGGAGAACTTCCTGGCAGCTGAACACGTGGAGGTTCCTGGAGGGAGGCGCACCCAGGAAGGGCAGGGATGCCCTTTCCCACAAGCCTCAGCCTATGCATCTCTTCATCTTCATTATTATACAAACTGGTAAACATGTTTCCCTGAGTTCTGTGAACCACTCCAGCAAATTAATCTAAGCCAAAGAGAAGGTTGCAGGAGCCCCAACCTGAAGCCAGTCAGTCAGAAATTCTGGAGGACCAGACTTGTGACTAGTGTCTAAAGGTGGGGAGAGCAGTCTTGGGGCCTGAGCCCTTGACCTATGGATCTGACACTATCTCTAGGTAGATGGCGTCGGAATTGAATTAGAGGACACCCAGTTGGTGTCCATTGCAGAATTTATTGGTTGCTTGCTGGTCAGAGCAATCCCCACATATTTTGGGGTCACATAAGTCATCTTCTGTGTTGACTGTCATGTTGGTGTAAGAGCGGAGGGAAGACATAGCTTGAATTTTTTCCAAACGTAAGTCTATCAGTGAGATCCTCCTGGCGTACACAACTGTAAGTCTAGGATGCAAGCCACATGCATAATTTACAACTTTCTAGACCACATTAATGAATATAAAAATAAACAGGTGAAATCAGCGTTAATAACAATTTTACTTAACCCAATATATCCAAGATATGATCATTTCAACATGTAATCAATATAAAGACAGTATTAAGATAATCTACATTCTTTCTTTTTTTCATTCTAAGTCTAAAATCTTTTTCTTTTTTTTTTTTTTTTTTTGAGACAGAGTCTCGCTCTGTTGCCCGGGCTAGAGTGAGTGCCGTGGCATCAGCCTAGCTCACAGCAACCTCAAACTCCTGGGCTTAAGCGATCCTACTGCCTCAGCCTCCCGAGTAGCTGGGACTACAGGCATGCGCCACCATGCCCGGCTAATTTTTTTTCTATATGTATTTTAGTTGGCCAGATAATTTCTTTCTATTTTTAGTAGAGACGGGGTCTCGGCTCTTGCTCAGGCTGGTCTCAAACTCCTGACCTCGAGCGATCCGCCCGCCTCGGCCTTCCAGAGTGCTAGGATTACAGGCGTGAGCCACCGCGCCCGGCCTAAGTCTAAAATCTGATAGGAATTTTACACTTACCACATATCTCAATTTGGCCTCACTACATTTCAAGTGCTTAGTAGCCACGTGTGGCTAGTGGCCACCACACTGGACAGCACAAGGCTATAGGTCACACAGTCATGACTCTGGAGACACTATTTTCTGGGATTTTCTCTATCTTACTTCATGATTCGTCTAGTCCTCAGGGGGTCTTCTTCATGGCTACAAGAGGACTTCCCATAGAAACCAGAACAATGTGCTCCTACTTTACATTCAACAGGACTGGGAACCTGGCAAGCTCTTCTGTGTCCCACTGGCCCAGGGTGGCCCAGACTTGCCATCCCCCAACTGAACACTGGCAGAAAGGGTGGGATTACTGCAATGGGGTAGAAAAATCAGTGGCCTAGAGGCGGTATCAGCTCCCCAGGCCTCTCAGCCATTACTCTGGGAGGAGAGATGAGTGTTGGGGTGCCAAGCCCAAAGCCATCTAATCAGGGAAGGTTCTAGCACCCAGGAGTTGCATCCAGCCTGCGTCTCCACCGTTCATGGGACAAGGGAGCACAACTCCTCAGTGGGGCATCTCCAGTGAACTTTGTCATGAAGGAGCAAAAAGCTCATTTACATAATCTATTTTCAGGCAGCCAGCATGAAGTTGGGCTATCAATAGTAATCCATGAGACTTTCTTAGGGAACCAGAACTCCAAAATGCCGATCTTTTGGCACAGTGTAGATGGTGCAGTGTAGACAAAACAGCCCTGACCTGGCTTCTATACCCGGTCTACTCACCACTCATTAGTTGTGGGACCTTGGGCAGAGCACACAGCTGTCCAGATGTGTTTCCTGTTTGTAAAATTTACAACAGGAGTGGTCACCCACTGTTCTTTTTTTTTTGAGACAGAGTCTCGCTCTGTTGCCCAGGCTAGAGTGAGTGCCGTGGCGTCAGCCTAGCTCACAGCAACCTCAAACTCCTGGGCTTAAGCGATCCTACTGCCTCAGTCTCCCAAGTAGCTGGGACTACAGGCATGCGCCACCATGCCCGGCTAATTTTTTCTATATATATTTTTAGTTGGCCAGATAGTTTCTTTCTATTTTTAGTAGAGACGGGGGTCTCGCTCTTGCTCAGGCTGGTCTCGAACTCCTGAGCTTGAACAATCCGCCTGCCTCGGCCTCCCAAGTGCTAGGATTACAGGCGTGAGCCACCACGCCCGGCCCCACTGTTCTTTTTGAAGAAGAATTTCCAGGGAAGCCCAACACATCTAACAGATAAAAGCAGAGCTTCTCTGCTTGTGGTGAGGACAGGGACCCGACCTTTCCCTCAATAGGGTCACTGAGTCATTCTTTCATTTAGCAAACACTTAAATTGCATTTACAGTAAGTCCAGCTATGTTCTAAGTGCTTTATGTTGATTAATTAATTAATTTAATATTTCATTTACATCTACTTAATCACCCTATGAAGTAGGCATTATTATTATTATTTTTTTTTTTGAGACAGAGTCTCACTCTGTTCCCTGAGCTAGAGTGCCATGGCATCAGCCTAGCTCACAGCAACCTCAAACTCCTGGGCTCAAGCGATCCTCCTGCCTCAGCCTCCCGAGTAGCTGGGACTACAGGCATGCACCACCATGCCCAGCTAGTTTTTCTATATATTTTTAGTTGTCCGGCTAATTTCTATTTTTAGTAGAGACAGGGTCTCATTCTTGCTCAGGCTGGTCTCGAACTCCTGAGCTCAAACGATCCACCCACCTCAGCCTCCCAGAGAGCTAGGATTACAGGAGTGAGCTACCTCGCCCGGCCTGACTGTATTTTAATCATGGAACTGCTTCACTGTAGCCCAGTTCTCAGCTCTGTGCTGTTATTCATTCTCTCATCACATTGAGGAAGTTAGATCAGAGGTTTTGTGGTCAGATAAACCCAGGGTACACTCCTAACCCTACCACTTGCTAGCTGTGGGACCAGGACAAGTCACATAATGATAAAAATATCAACTAACGTTTATTGATTTATTGAGCATTTTCATTCACAGTACAGGCACTGTGCTAAACATTTGATATGCATTTCTTCATTTCATCCTCATTACCACCACATACAATATAGGCCACCATTTATTCCCGTATCACAGGGAAGGAAAGTGAGGCACAGAGAGGTAAAGTAATTTGGCCAAGGTCACACAGCCAGCCTCAGGGGTAATCAGGACTCACTCCCTGACAAGGCCAGCTTCTCCATTAGACACAGTGAGCACACTGCCTACGGCCCAGAATACTTTTAGGGATGCATAAAATTGTTTTATTTTATTTTAAAATCAGAAGAAAACATTAATATAATGATAATGAGTATATATTATTGGTGAATTCAGTCTGGATTAGATTCAACTTCACTCCAACATAGTCATAAAATGTAGTATTTAAATTTTTGTATGGAGGGAATGGACCCACCAAGGCAAAGTTGCCTAGGACCCATGAAATCAGGTCCCCTAACCCCAGACCCCCTAACTGCAGGCCCCTGGGCTTAAGCCATCACAGTTTACCAACTCTCTGGTCCCCGTCAATCCACTTTACAACTGTACATCTGCGAGGACCAAGTCACTCTCATTTGTGCCTCAGGTTCCTCCTCTGTAAAATGGGAGTAATAAACAGTATTGACTTGTGTATGGCTGCGAAGATACCAAGTGGATGTGCTGAACACTTTAGCAGTGTGTCTGCCGCTCGGCAAGGGCTCCGTAGTGATTAGCTACCTCTGACCTCATCCCTCGTGGCAGCGGCAGGGCCTGCGGCTCCTCTGGCAGAGCCAGCTGCCTGACAGCCCCGGTGTAGCGACACCTCATCACACACACCAGGCATTCCTCCGCATCTTCACGGCAGCCTCCGGAGACAGTCTTCAACCAACCAGGGCAGATCGACGCTTATAAAAGCTTCCAGGCCTCTGCAATAATTTCCCCTCTTCCCATACCCCTCCCCAGTCTCCTGGGCCCTTTTCCATCCCAGCTCTGTTTCTGCAGGAAGCAGGACAGAAAGGACTCTGTTTTAAGCAAGTGTAGAAGAAAGAGTGCAGACTTGGAACTCTCAGGAGCTAGCTTTGCAGCTCAGCTCTGCCAAAACAGACCTTGGACGATTTACTTGACCTCTCTGAGCTTTAGAGTCCTCAGCTAGATAGCAGAAATACATCATTAAAATAGTGATAACAGGCTGAGGGTGGTGGCTCCACCTGTAATCTCAGCACTTTGCGAGACCAAGGTGAGAGGATCACTTGAGCCCAGGAGTTTGAGACTAGCCTGGGCAATGTAGTGAGACCCCTTTCTCTACAGAAGATAAGAAAAACTAGCCAGGCGCAGTGGCATGTCCCTGAAGTCCCAGATACTCAGTAGGTTGAGGCAGGAGGATCACTTGAGCCCAGGAGTTCAAGGTTGCAGTGAGCTGTCATCATATGACTGCACTATAGCCTAGGAGAAAGAGCAAGACCCTGGCTCTAAAAATATATATACATATATATGTATATATAGTAATAATAAAATTGTTGCCATTATTTCTATAGTGTAGTGGTATGAGCACACGGGCTTTGAAATCAGAATCCTTTAGTTCTGCTACGGTGTGCATGCTTAGGTCCCCCCAAAATTCATATGTTGAAATCGTAACCCCCAAGGTGATAGTATTAATAGATTGGGCCTTTCAAAGGTGATTTAGAGGGTGGAACCCTTGTGAACAGGATTAGCGCCCTTGTAAAAGAGGCCCTAAAGAGGCCCCTCACCTCGTAAGGACATGGTGAGGAGACACCATCTGTGAACCAGAGAGTGGGCCTTCATCAAACACTGAAACTGCCAATGTCATGATCTTGGACTTCCCAACCTCCAGAACTGTGAGAAATAAATTTCTGTTGTTTATAAGCTACCCAGTTCATGGCATTTTTGTTATAGCTGCCCAAACAGACTAAGACTGGTTCAAATCATGGATTCTATCCCTTGAAAGTACATGATCTCCCCTTTCTAAGTTTAGGGTTTGTAAATGGGGAATAATAACAGAAACCACCTCCAAGGGTTATTGGGAGGATTAAATGAGATAATTAAATGTAAAGCTCTTTGCAGGACTGGGCACACAGTAAGTGCTCTATAAGGGTCAACAATTGTTATTTTAATTAAAATTGTGCCTTTTCATGAGCCCTGTAGCATATAATACAGTTTCCCAACTGCACAGAGCAGATGTTTAATGAATACATGATCGAATGGATGGATGAATTAGTGAATAAATCTTGCCATCACTATCAATCCAGAACTCTTTTCTTCATGCCAAATTCCCATTGACCTAGTGGCACCAGGATTTTTAGCAGCCTCAAGACTTACACATTTCTTGTTTCTTCTTGACTTGCTGAGGTGATTGAAAATATGTCCACATCAGCTGGGTATGGTGGCTCATGCCTGTAATCCTAGCACTTTGGGAGGCCAAAGCAGGAGGATTGCTTGAGGCCTAGAGTTTGAGACCAACCTGGGCAACATAGAGAGACCTCCACCTCTAAAACATTTTTTCATAAAAAATTAGCCAGATGTGGTGGTGTGCCTGTAGTCCCAGCTACTCAAAAGACTGAGGCAGGAGGATCACTTGAACCCAGGAGTCAGAGACGGCAGTGAGCTATGGTTGTGCCACTGCACTCCAGCCTGAGTGACAGAGAAAGACTCTGTCTCTAAAAGCAAATTTTTTAAATAAATAAGTAAATAAAATTAAATATGCCCTCGATTTTGACACTCCCTTTAAAAACCTTAATTCCCTTCCCCTTGACTATGAGCTGAATTTAGTAACTCACTTCTAAAGAATAAAGTACAAGTGAGAGTGTGCAACTTCTGAGACTAGGTTACAACAGACCTTGAGGCTCCCATCCCTTGGACTGCCTGCTCCGGGGGTGGGCAGCCGCCACGGCGTGAGCACGCTCAAGCAGCTCTGCGGAGGGGTCATGCAATGAGGAACTGAGGCCTCTTGCCAAGAGCTGCGGAGGGAGCCATCCTGGAGCCAGATCCCCAGCCCCAGACAAGCCTTCAGACGACTGCAGCGCCAGCCGATTTGACTGCAAACTCATGTAAGACCTTGAGTAAGAACCACACAGCTGATCCACTCCCGATTTCCTGACCCACAGAAACTGTGAGATAGATAAATGCTGTTTCAAGCTGCTATGTGTGGGGATAGTTTGTTACACAGCAATAAATAACTAATACACTTTGTATGAGTATTCTTGCTAAAAGGTTGAATGAATGCTTTTCTAACAATACCTGGCTTGTGGAGACTTCTGACTGTACATTCTTCATAGTGTTTTAATGCTATTCAGAAAGCCCAAGTCCCACCTGTTACCTGTGATGCTACTATCACTAGACCATGACTGCTAACTAATTAAGGTCCCCTTCCCCTTTAAGATCTCAGAGTGGGTTGCGTGCTGACATCTGTTGTCCGCCAAACCTCAGTGCGATTGGCATCCCTGGGTCCCTGCCTGGGAAGGAAGAGTCAGGCTTGGTAACAAGCAAGATTCTATCCAGTTAATAGCTCATATTTGTTTTGTTTTTGTTTTTTTAGAGATAGGATCTTTCTCTGTTGCCCAGCTGATCTTGAACTCCTGGCCTCAAGCGATTCTCTCGCCTTGGCCTCCCAGAGTGCTGGGATTGCAGGCGTGAGCCACCGCGCCCGGCCAGTAGCTCATATTTGGAAGCATCATGTTGTCTGTTTCAGGAGGGTCCATCTCAAAGAGGATATTTCCTTACTCACAGCTCTCGTGCTGTTTTAACAACAGTTAATCCTTTCACCTTATTTGGATACAACTTCAGAATCCTTTTCCTGGCTAGCCTAGTCTCAGCACTGAATGGAGACAACTCTCAGAGGACGCACTCTGCCTGATGCGGAAGAGAGCGCCTGGAAAGAGCGTCAAGACCGAAGGCCCTGGGCTGATAAAGATGAGCCGGCTGGCTCTTCCTATCTCCCGTGAGCATCAAGCTCAACAGTCTTTAACTGAGCACTTGCTATGTGCCAGTCACTGTCAACAAGGCCAGGACACAAAGATGAGTAGACAAGGTCCTTGCCCTCAAAGAATTCGTGGCCTAGCAGGGGCAGACAGGCAAACCAACCAATAACTGCAATTCAGAGAAGCCAGCAGAAGTTTACTGACACAGCAGGGGAACTGGGAGCACAGAACAGGGAGAGCAGGGAGGGGTTCCTGGACCCCTGGAGGCAGCATTTCCTGAGCTAACAGGGAGGCAAGAGTAGAAGTAATCACACAACAGAGACCGGAGAAGGTTTCCTAGGCAGAGGGAAGAGCCAGTGAGGCAGGAAGAGTCAGGAGGCAAAGTACAGGGTGGGGCGGAGAGTCAAGTGTGGGTGAGGCAGGAGGGGCTGGAAGTGTAGCTGGGACATGACTGGTCTGGGTTTTAGGATGTTCATCCAGGTATCCCTAGGGAGAGTGGATTTGAAGGCTGGAGGCAGAGAGGCTGGTGAGGAGGCTGCTGTCACTTTTTGGCCTTGGGGACAGCCAGGACAGGTTCAGGTTCAGCAGCCAGGAGCCAAGGATGGGGAGGCGTAAATCCTGGCTTGAGGGCTTTGAAGGCTAGAGCCAGGATTCCTCTGAGTTCTTGCTCAGAGCTCCGGAGGGCTGGCAGGATCTCATTTATCCTCCATCAATCTCTCTTAGAGTCTGGCTGGAACATTAACCACCAAACTGGGCTTGATATGTGACGGAAGATCTCGCTAAAGGAGGCCCCCAAACCCACGACCGGTGTGTAGTGAGGATCCCGAGGCACGGGCTGAGTGCAGATGTCTTCTCTTGACCCCTAAATCCAGGCCCACCTGGTGGCCACTGTGACCCTTTAAAAACACCGTTTGGATAATGCTACTTCCTTGCTTAAAACCCTTGAAAGGTTTTCTGATGCTCTTAAAATCTGGCCAGGCGTGGTGGCTCTTGACTGTTATCCCAGCACTCTGGGAGGATCGCGTGAGGTCAGGAGTCTGAGACTACTCTGGGCAACATAGCAAGACCCTGTCTCCACAAAAAATAAACATAAATTTAAAAATTAATTGGCCTGTAATCTTAGCACTCTGGGAGGCCGAGGCGGGTGGATCGCTTGAGGTCAGGAGTTCGAGACCAGCCTGAGCAAGAGTGAGACCCCGTCTCTACTAAAACTAGAAAGAAATTATATGGACAGCTAAAAATATATATATAGAAAAAATTAGCCGGACATGGTGGCGCATGCCTGTAGTCCCAGCTACTCGGGAGGCTGAGGCAGTAGGATCACTTAAGCCCAGGAGTTTGAGGTTGCTGTGAGCTAGGCTGATGCCACGGCACTCACTCTAGCCCGGGCAACAAAGCAAGACTCTGTCTCAAAAAAAAAAAAAAAATTAATTGGGCTTGGTGGTGCACACCTGTAGTACCAGCTGCTCAGGAGGCTGAAGCAGGAGGATCACTTGAGCCCAGCAGTTTAAGACTGCAGTGAGCTGTGGTCATGCCACTGCACTCCAGCCTGGGTGACAGAGTGAGACCCTGTCTCAAAATTATAATAATAATAACAATAATGCTCTTAAAATCCCCCCTCCTTTCCATGGCCTACCAGGCCCTTGTGTCTGCCCTCCACCCTCCTTTCCTGCCCTGCGCCCCTTGCTCACCGTGTCCCACGCACTGGCCTCCCGCTGTTGCCCAAACACACCAAACGCTCCTATGCAGAGCCACCCATTCGCTCAACAGGTGCTTATTAAACACCTGCTGTGTGCCGTACACTGTTCTTGGTGCTGAAGAGACAGTGGGGAACAAAATGCACACATATCCCTGCCCTTGGGAAACATATTTTAGTGAAGAAAGACAGACCGTAAACAAGACAAGCAAATAAATGTAGAATGTCGGAGGGGAATCCGTACTCAGGGAAAACAAAGAAAGCTGAGAGGGGGACTAAGGCTTTGAGAGTGGGTTTGCAATTTTCAACATGGTGGCCAGCGAAGTTCTCAGTGAGAAGGCGACGTCTGAAACTTGAAGGAGGTGAGGGCACACGCCGTGGGGCTACGTGGGGAAGAACATTCCTGGCGGAGGTACAGCAAGTGCAAAGGCCCGAGCCTGGGGCTTGCCCGGGGTGTCCGAGGAGCAGAGGAGGACAGAGGGACGGAGGAGGGTGGGAGGTGAGATTAACGAGGTAACAGGGATGATCCCAGTCAGGTGAGCCTGACAGGCGAGCACAAGAATTTTGGCATCTGTGGAAACCTCTACTGGAACATTCCACCCTGATTCACATCTTCCAGGACTCAGAGAGACATTCTTGGACTACCTCATACTTCACTGTCACAACATTCTCTTTTATTCAATTGCTTGATCTTTTTCCACTTATCCTTTACTGGAACAAAAGCTCCACTAAGGGTAGGAGCCCTGTCTTTTTTTTAGAGACAGGGTCTTGCTCTGTCACCCTGGCTGGAGTGCAGTGTTGTCATTGTAGCTCACTGCAACCTCAAACTCCTGGGCTCAAGCGATCCTCCTGCCTCAGCCTCCCGAGTAGCTGGGACTACAGGCGTGCGCGGCTAATTTTTCTATGTTTAGTAGAGACAGGGTCTCACTCTTGCTCAATGTGCTCTTGAACTCCTGAGCTCAAGTGATCCTCCTGCCTTGGTCTCCCAGAGTGCCAGGACTACAGGCATGAGCCACCGCACCCGGACCAAAAGGGAATTTTTTTTAAGGATGTTAAGTGGCCCCTAAAATCCCAAGAGAGCTGGAGAACTTCATTCATGGATACCCAACTAGAAACAACTCCTCAAACCAGGCTGAAAACCGGTGTAGTAGGGGTGATGCTGTTGCTGCCACCACATGCCAGACATGCCGCTGCTTGCAAGCTGACACTTTTGGGTCCCTGGACACCCTATATTGCCATTGACTTGCACTGCTGCCTCCCTGCAACTTCTTCTACCGGAAGAGTTTCTTGCATTTTCTATTTCTCCAGCCCTTAGGTGTTGATGCAAAGTCTGCCACGTGTGCATCTGCTGAGTGGAGCCGAGGCCCTAGCTGCAAGAGCCTGGAAACATTTAGAATCTTCTGTTTCTATGGTGGGTGTTCTGCTTCCCACAGGTCTCAAAAGGAGGAATTCTTCAAATACAGGAAGGACTGAAGATCTGGGCAACTAGGAAGCATGACAAATGTCCACTGTAGATATATGGGAATAATTGGTGATATGTGGTATATATAAGTTTTTTAAAAACTAAACAAAGGAAAAAATGAGACAAATATAAATGCATATAAAAATAAAGTTAAAAGTTGTTCAAGAAAGAAAACATAGGGATAGTATACTATCTGGCTCATCAGTGTTCTACATTTGCATATTCTGAAAAACTGAATATGGATTGAACCCAAACATTTGATAGTTATATTGTGAAGATGGAAAGGGGACAGTCTAGGTGATTGATGATTTAAGCATGCTAAAACATCACCTACCATAATATAATAAGAAGTTACTAGGCAATGCCTAAAATTGGTAAATAAAAAATTGAAGGTGAAGTCATATTTAGAAATAAGGACATAGGCCGGGCACGGTGGCTCACATCTGTAATCCTAGCACTCTGGAAGGCTGAGGCTAGAGGATCGCTTGAGCTCAGGAGTTTGGGACCAGCCTCAGCAAGAGCGAGACCCCATCTCTACTAGAAATAGAAAAAATCAGCTGGGCAACTAAAATTAGAAAAAATTAGCCAGGTGTGGCGGCGCATGCCTGTAGTCCCAGGTACTCAGGAGGCCAAGGCAGGAGGATCGCTTGATCCCAGGAGTTTGAGGTTGCTATGAGCTAGGCTGACACCACGGCACTCTAGCCCAGGCAACAGAGAGAGACTCTGTCTCAAAAAAAAAAAAAAAACATACACACACACACACACACACACACACACACACACATATGGACATAAATGCCGAAAGAAGCTGCTAAAACATTGAACGGGGTCCTTTGAGGAGCAAGACTGAAGAATAAGGAGAGTTGACATAGGGGAACTGCTATTTTGTGTGTTGTTAATTATTTTTGTTATAAGCCTTTTGGTACTTGTTTTGATCAGGCTATATCAAGCCATGTTGCAGTAACAAATTCTGAAAATCTCAGTGGCTTAAGACAGTAACATGGTTTTTTTTTTCCCTTATTCATGTAGAGTTCAGTGTGGGTTGGGCAGTCTTCTTCATTCCTGAAGTCCCGTCATCTGAAACAAGGTCATTGCAAAAGGAAGAGAAAGCTGGAGGGTGGCGTGGGGTGTTTGGAAAGGCCGGGCCTGGGAATGGCTTAACTGGGTTCCACTCGCCTTCCACTGCCCAGGACTCAGTCACCTGGGCCAACTGTAAGAGAGCTGGGAAATGTTGTCTTCCCAGGAAGACACATAGCATTGTTTTGCCTTAGTGCCATTTTCTTTTTTTCAGTTAAAAGACTTTATTATTTAGAGCAGTCTCAGGTTTATGGAAAAATTGAGCAGAGAGTACAGCGAATTCCTATATATCCTGCTCCCTACTCCCAACACAGTATCCTCTATTTTTTTTTAAGAGACGGGGTCTTGCTCGGTTGCCCAGGCTAGAGTGCAGTGACATCATCATACCTCATTATAACCTCAAATACCTGGTCTTAAGTGATTCTCCTGCTTCAGCCTCCTGAGTAGTTGGGATTACAGGCATGTGCCACCATGCCCAGCTAATTTTTACATTTTTTGTAGAGACAGGGTCTCACTATGTTGCTCAGGCTGTTCTCAATCTCCTGGGTTCAAGTGATCCTCCCGCCTCAGCCTCTAGAGTAGCTGGGATTACAGGTATGAGCCACCATGCCTGGTGAATATTATTTAGCCTTAAAAAAGAAGGGAATCCTGTCACATGCTACAAGATGGATGAACCTTGAAAACATTATGCTAAGTGGAATAAATCAGTTAGAAAAAGACAAATACCATATGATTCTACTAATATAAGGTATCTAAAGTAGTCAGGCTGGTGTTGGTGATTCATGCCTGTAATCCCAGAATTTTGGGAGGCTGAGGTGGGAGAATCGCTTAAACCCAGGAGTTTGAGACCAGCCTGGGCAACATTGCAAGACACCCCCATCTCTACAAAAAATTTAAAAATTAGCCAGGAGTGATGGCACATGACTATAGTTCCAGCTACTAGGGAGGCTGAGGTAGGAGGATCTCTTGAGCCCAGAAGTTCAAGGCTACAGTGAACTATGATGGTGCCACTGTACTCCAGCCTGGGTGACAGAGCAAGACCCTATCTCAAAAGTAAGAGAGGAAGGAAGGAAGAAAGGAAGGCAGGAAGGAAGGAAGCCAGGGAGGAGTTAAACTCATAGAAACAGAAAGTAAAAGGCTGGTTGCCAGGGGCTGGGGATAGGGAAAATGGGGAATTTTTGTTCAATGGGCATAGAGTTTCAGTTCTGCAAAATGAAAAAGTTCTAGAGATCTGTCACACAAAAATGTGGATATACTTAACATTATTGAACTGTACACTTAAAAATGGTTAAGATGGTAAATTTTATGTCATGTGTTTTTTACTATAATTTTTAAAAAGTTAATGACCTTTCCATATTGGACCAGAAGGATGAACTAGAAGGCTTCTGAGGTCCTATCAGACCCTACTAGAAATCTGTCTGTATGCAAATACTTAAACGTGCCATTTTATTCCTATATAAATTTTGTAGTAACAGAGACCAACTGTAATTTATCTGGTTTGAAAAGTTAAAATTTTGTTTCTTGAGTTTTCTTAAGATCATCAAAAGTATAACATTTCTTGGGATTAAAAGAGTTTCCATTTTCTGAGCCCAAACAAAACGCAGCTATTATCACTTACTGTGTGAAAAAAAAAAAAAAAAAAAAAAAAAGAATTAGAACCAGCCATATTGTCGGAGCAATTAGTTTGTTTTTAATCTTAAAGACATTATGAATCATACATCAAAAGTGTTTTCCTGTTTGCTTTGCCAACCAGGAAGCTCAGAACAAGATTTCCAGTACAACTCTAATACCTGCATGGAACTTGAGGCAACGTGTTTAGGCAACTTCGTGTTCTAATTTGCCTCTTAATTCATCTGACTTTTTCTTCCTCTAATTTGTACTTAGTCCTAACTTCACCGTTTAGCTTTTTTTTTTTTAATCTTTTGCACAGCAGCACAGCATACATTTAGTAAATCCTCTTTGGAACATGGTGGATATATAAATAAATAAAATACAGATGAATAATGTGAACCGAGCATTTTACGGATGTGGTCTTATATAGTCATGAGTTTCTAAACATCATAAAATTCATTACTTCCAAAGACAAATAAAACTCCAGGGCCAAGTGAAGTCCATCTTGTAAGGCAGGAGGAAGCAGCAAAGCAGTAGTAGGAGTCGACTCTTCAACTAATAAATTTCATATCTCTTTGTAAACAGGAAACACATATCTCTAACAGCCTAGCGGCTGATGGGAGGATGAGCTGGGGAGGAAGGCTGAGTCCCTGAATGAAGTAGCTCTTGGGGCAGTTAATGTTAAGTGCGGTCCTGATTGAAGAAACCAGGCACCTTCCAAGAAAGAGGTGGGAACTTAAAACTATGCAGTGGGGAAATTTTTAAAGACACGGTTGTACCATAAATGAAGATGACACTAATGACTTCTGTTTGTTGCAGTCCACTTTGAGCTGTTGCTCCAGCAGTGGGAATGAGCCTTCCCCACTGTCCCTTCTATAATAGTTTTCTTTCCTAAGAGCCACATAGAATTAAATGAAATTGAGGAAATGTGGCATCAATCAGGGTTCTTGGTTGCAAGCCAGAGAAACTGACTCTACATTAAGCAAAACCAAAATCCATCAGAAGAATATAGGAGTCCATAGGATCAAGAGGAAGCTGTGGGACCAGGTTTGGAAAATCAGCAGGAACAGGGCTCTGGAGGCCTGACAGCCCCGTTGGTACAACTCCTGGGGCAGAGGGAGCTATTGTCATAGACCAGGGCTGGCAAACCACTGGCCAACGCCAGCCCACTGCATGTTTTTGTAAATAAAGTTTTACTGGAACGACTTCTTTTTTTTTTTTTTTTTAATTGAGACAGAGTCTCGCTCTGTTTCCCAGGCTAGAGTGCCATGGCGTCAGCCTAGCTCACAGCAACCTCAAACTCCTGGGCTCAAGCAATCCTCCTGCCTCAGCCTCCCGAGTAGCTGAGACTACAGGCATGCGCCACCATGCCCAGCTAATTTTTTCTATATATATTTTTAGTTGTACATATAATTTCTTTCTATTTTTAGTAGAGACGGGGTCTCGCTCTTGCTCAGGCTCGTCTCGAACTCCTGAGCTCAAACGATCCTCCCGCCTCGGCCTCCCAGAGTGCCAGGATTATAGGCGTGAGCCACCGCGCCTGGCCTGGAACGACTTCTTTATGACAACATAGCTGGTTTCTTCAATCAGGTCTGCAGTGAATGATAACCGCTCCAAGAATGCTCATCAGTGTATGTGTTGTCCATGGCTTCCTTTGCCCTTGACAGAGACCATATGACCTGCAAAGCCTAAATATTTACTGAAGGCCGGGCGCAGTGGCTCACGCCTGTAATCCTAGCACTCTGGGAGGCTGAGTCTTGAGGATCACTTGAGGTCAGGAGTTTGAGACCAGCCTGAGCAAGAGCGAGACCCTGTCTCTACTAAAAATAGAAAAAATTATCCAGGCATGGTGGTGTGTGCCTGTAGTCCCAGCTACTCAGGAGGCTGAGGCAGGAGGATCGCTTGAGCCCAGGAGTTTAAGGTTGCTGTGAGCTAGGCTGACACTATGGCACTCTAGCCCAGGCAACAGAGTGAGACTCTGTCTCAAAAATAAAATAAAATAAAATATTTACTGAAAAAGCTTATGGACCCCTGCCATAGATTAACATAGAATAGAATGGGAATGATGCCCTCCTGGAGTCATGCAATGTGCTGGTGGCCTTGTCTAGAGGGAGGCTGGACAGCCAAAAGCACAGCTAAGTCTATGCTGCAAGAAAGATCAGGTTATGTGCTGCCTCTGTAATGAATCTGAGGTTTCCAACCTCTTTTTCCATTCTCTGTGTCTTTAAAGAAACACGGTCTGTAGGACTGAGCTTAAGTCACCTGCCCATCCCTGGCTGTTCTATGGGACAAAGGGCAGAAGGATCTGGCCCTTTTGGCTTCATTTACAAGGGTGATAAAGGGTGCCAGGAATGGCCCTTTCATTAAGACTCAAAGTGGGTTTCTGTAGATGTGGATTAAGGTATTAACAGGAAAAACGAAAGAGTGGATGTTGATTGGCCAAAAGTCTACAAATGTCCTCATACATGCTTAAAAATATCACCATCATTGTTACATGACCCTTCCAGATAGACCTAGTTGTCTCATTCAATTATTCATTCATTTATTCCATCATGTCCTACATGGAAAATCTCACTACTTCTCACAAGCTGCATTGCTGCAATCCTAGTCTGGGCCAACTACATTTCTCACCTACATTATTGCAGCTGACTCCTAATCCATCTCCCTCCTTCCCCTCTTGCTTACTGCAGTCTGTTCTCCACGCAGCTGTCAAAATATTCCTTCTGTTGTCTGTGTGTTGGTTTGTGGGGTGATTCCTTAAAACCCAAAGTCAAATTGTGCCACACCTCTGCTCACACTGTCCATTGGCTTCCTCTCTCACTCAGAGTAAAAACCAGTGTTGTTAATATGGTGTCCTCCCACTCTCTCTCTCTGATTTCACCTCTTGACATTCTTCCCTTTACTTACTCTGTTCCAGCCACATCAGCCTCCTTGCTGTTCCTCCATTAATGCAGGCATCCTCTTGCCACAAAGCCTTTGATCTTGCTGTTCCCTCTACCTAGAACTTTGCTCCCCAGACACTTGCATGGTTTCATCCTTCATGTCCTTTAGTCTTTGTTTATATATATGTCTTCTCAACAGAGAGGACTTCCTTGGCCACCCAGTGGCCCTCTACCCTCTCACTCCACTTTTTGGTTCTTCCTTGCATTTTTCACCACTGGGACATGTTATACATGTCTGTTTATTTGTTCATTCTGTGCCTCATCTTAGAGAGTAAACTCCATGAGGGTAGGGACTCATGCTTGCTGTGCTAACATTGTGAACTCTGCCTGAAGCAGAGAAGGCTCTCAGTGAATAATTGTTGAATTACATGGGATGTATGGTATATATGTTTAGGCACTGCACATGTGCTTGCCTCCTCGCATAAATATGTATAGCTTTTCCCCAAAATCTGCTGAATATGTGTGATATTGACCCTGTGAAGCATAAAACCCAACCTGTTCCTCTCTCTCTCTCTTTTTTTTTTTTTTTTGAGACAGGGTCTCACTCTGTTGCCAGACTAGAGTTGCAGGGGCATCATCATAGCTCACAGCAACCTCAATCTCCTGGGCTCAAACAATCCTCCTGAGTAGCTGGGACTACAGGCATGTGCCACCATGCCCGGCTCATTTTTTCTATATATATTTTTAGTTGTCCAGATAATTTCTTTCTATTTTTAGTAGAGATGGGGGTCTCACTCTTGCTCAGGCTGGTCTCGAACTCCTGACCTCAAGCGATCCTCCCGCCTCGGCCTCCCAGAGTGTTAGGATTACAGGAGTGAGCCACCGCACCAGGCCTGGCACTTCATCTTTATCCAGCCATTGTGCTGAATGTTTGTGATTGTCAAAAAGAATCCATTTGTTATCACACATAACAATACGGTACAGAAATGGTCTGCCTTTATGTTGTGACAGCAAAGAAACGTAAGCTTTGAGATAATTTCTCTTCTGATGCTCATTTAATTCATGCGGTACCCATCTATCCAGCTTCTTTACCTCGCCGGTTTGTTTCAAATGGTCCAATATTGTTGGAATAGTAACGTCAAACCTTGCTGCTAATTAATGCGTAGGTTGAGATGGATTCGCTTCACTACAGCTTTCAGCTCATCATTATCCATCTTAGTCTCAGGTCACCCGTGTGGCTCATTTTCAACATTAAAATCACCAGAATGGAACTTCTCAAACCACTGATATACTGTGCATTTATTAGCCACATCCTTCTTAAACACTTTGTTGATATTTCAAGCTGTCTGCTCTGCATTTGTGCCACAGCAGAACTCATATTCGAAAATAACACGAATTTTTGACTTATCCACGGTTTCACAAAGATTGCTCTAAAAACAAACTTTGAAAGATAATCACAAGCCACAATGTGCATTTGAAATACTGAAGATGTACCTTCACAATAAAAATAAAACAAGAAGTATCAAAGTATAATGTTAGAGATATCAACTCTCAAACTTGGTACTTAAGGAAATTGGACATTTGATACTTAATAACCTAAATATTTTTGGTAGAGATGGGGTCTTACTATTCCCCAGGCTGGTCTGGAACTTCTGGTCTCAAGCAATCCTCCCATCTCGGCCTCCCAAACTGATAGGATTACAGGTGTGAGCCACTGAGCTGCGGCCTTTCCCCTCTTTGAAGAGAGAACACCTTAGGTCCACACTAGAGACTATCTCTTTCTGATTTGAAAATCAATATCACCAGTAAAGTTCTCCTTTCTACCACCTAGCTATTCCCAATATGTTGCAGCAATGATTGGGAATTTTATTTTTATGGACAGAACATTTAGATCTCTGCAAATAGATTAATGGATTATAGAGATCTAACTTCTGTTGAGAGAGGCAGAGAATCTGCTTTGTTAGTCTTGTCTGCTTGTCTATTTGAGCTCAAATCAATTAAGAATTTTGTGCACACCAGGAAGAAGAATAGCTCTTTGATATCTGGACCGGTGAGTTTTTTGTGTTTTTGATCCTTGACTAAAGCTGTAGTTTTCCCAACTTCAGAAGATACGAAGAAATTTAATGACAAAGTTTCTTAAAGAAAAGGAGGTCTTTAATGGATTGTAGGGATTTTTAAATGTACTTACAACTATTCCTAAAATTCCAAGAAAATAAGAAAATTGAAAAATTTTTGAGACATGGTCTTGCTCTGTTGACTGGGCTGGAATGCAATGGCATCACTGTAGCATACTGTAACTCCAATGCCTGAGCCCAAGTGATCCTCCTGCCTCAGCCTCCCGAGTAGCTGGGGCTACAGGTGAGCGCCACCATGCCCAGTTAATTTTTCTATTTTTTATACAAACAGTGTCTCACTATGTTCCCCAGGCTAGTCTAGAACTCTTGGCCCCAAGCAATCTTCCCACCTTGGCCTCTCAAAGTGCTGGGATTACAGGTGTAAGCCACCATGCCTTGCTGAATTTCTAATACTTTAAATGTGCCATTAGTAAAAATATACTGTTCTTATAGAAACTTGAAATGTTTTAAGAATCCAAGTTCACATAATTGAAGTAAATCATTGGCAAGTAAGGCTAGTGCTGTCCAAAAGACCGTCAGGATGACTAATAGTAGAAAGCAGAGCTTTGTAGTATCAATTTGCATACCAGGAAGAGACAGTCTCCTGTGGGTACACAAGGTACTTCTCTTTTCAGAGAGGGCAAGGGTAGGTTGGTTTTTATGCTTCACAGGGTCTATATCACACAGTAGAGTCATGTAGGCTGGGCATGGTGGCTCACGCCTGTAATCCTAGCACTCTGGAAGGCCAGGTAGGAGAATTGCTTGAAGCCAGGAGTTTAAAACCAGTCTGAGCATGAGCAAGACCCCATCTCTACAAAAAAATAGAAAAATCAACCAGGAACAGTGGCGCATACGTGTAGGCCCAGCTACTCGGGAGGCTGAGGCAGGAGGATTGCTTGAGCCCAGGAGTTGGAGGTTGCAGTGAGTGATGATGATGCCACTATACTCAAGCCCAGGTCACAGAGTGAGGCTCTGTCTCAAAAAACAAACAAACAAAAACATTGAATGGATATTATTTGAATTATTTAACAAATAATCATTGATACCTAAATGACTGATACCTACAGATAGAATTACAAACATTGTTTACTAAGCATAACTTAAAGTTTATATACTTCTGCTTATATGCTACATAAAGGCTATATTTGGGGTTGAGTTATAGCTATCAATATTTACCATATTCCAATTTGAAATTGGGAACATTTAAAAATACTTATCAATTGACTCATTTAAAGGTAAAAATTATGAATCCATTGCATGTCAACAAAAATAATATTTTAGTATTAATATGAAACATATTAACAGCATTAATTATCATGTTATTCTTTTTTTTTTTTTTTTTTTTGAGACAGTGTCTGGCTCTGTTGCCTGGGCTAGAGTGCCGTGGCATTAGCCTAGCTCACAGCAACCTCAGACTCCTGGGCTCAAGCGATCTTCCTGCCTCAGCCTCCCGAGTAGCTGGGACTGCAGGCATGTGCCACCATGCCCGGCTAATTTTTTCTATATATATTTTTAGCTGTCCATATAATTTCTTTCTATTTTTTAGTACAGACGGGGGTCTCGCTCTTGCTCAGGCTGGTCTTGAACTCCTGAGCTCAAACAATCCGCCTGCCTCGGCCTTCCAGAGTGCTAGGATTACAGGCGTGAGCCACCGCGCCCGGCCTATCATGTTATTCATATAAATATTTTTAAATTGTGTGCTTTATGAGAAGTCCCTGATGGGCTTGCTGTCTATCATGTTTTTATCCTCAAGAAAAACACTCTCATGAGCTAGTTCTCTTATGAACTAGAACTCTTATGAAATAGTTCTGTCGAGCCTTCCAACTTTTATCAGAGTCCTGGCAATGCTTTGCTTGATGATATTTGGAACAACAGTAGAGTGTTATCAGCCATGATTTCAGTTAGTATTTAAAATGTTTACTTCCTTCTTTAATTTAAATCTATCGTGGAAGTAAGTGGGTCTCGGCTGGGATGTACTCCAGACTGACCGTGGAATAGAGATCTGCAGACCTCTGCAAGATGTCTAGGACCTACTCCACACTTACTGCATCTCTGTAGTTAATATTCTTGGCACAAAAAAATTATCTCTCAGAATTGTTATATGTTCAATCTCAAGATTTTTTTCTCTGTAAAAATTATGTTCATCCATTTCTATGAATCAGATACCAACTTCTTTGCAGATAGACTTAGTCATTATCTTTAGAGATATTTTGTCGGAATTTTTGAAATGGTTTTATTATCTTTGTTGTGCATGCAACAGAAACAACAAAATTTCCTCGTTAGTTTCCTGATTCCTATTGCGAAACTTTATCAGACATTTCACATTTTAAAATGATCAATAATAAGGTCTGGTGCAGTGGTTCATGCCTGTAACCCCAGCACTTTGGGAGGCTGAGGCAGGAATATCACTTGAGGCCAGGAGTTCAAGATCAGCCTGGGCAACACAGTAAGACCCCGTCTGTACAAAAAATTTTTTAAAAATTTAGGCTGGGCACGGTGGCTCATACCTGTAATCCTAGCACTCTGGGAGGCCAAGGCAGGAGGATTGCTTGAGCTCAGGAGTTCGAGACCAGCCTGAGCAAGAGTGAGACCCCATCTTTACTAAAAATAGAAAGAAATTAGCTGGACAACTAAAAATATATATAGAAAAAATTAGCCGGGCATAGTGGTGCATGCCTGTAGTCCCAGCTACTCGGGAGGCTGAGGCAGCTAGGATTGCTTGAGCCCAGGGAGTTTGAGGTTGCTATGAGCTATGCTGATGCCACTGCACTCTAGCCAGGCAACAGAGTGAGACTCTGTCTTGAAAAAAAAAATAAATAAATAAATAAAAAATAAAAATTAGCCAGGCATGGTGGCATATGCCTGCAGTCCCAGCTACTCAGGAGGCTGCGGTGGGAGGATCACTTGAGCCCAGAAGTTTGAGGTTACAGTGACTCATGATCACAACACTGCATTCTAGCCTGGGCAAGAGATGGAGACTCTGTCTCTTAAAAAATAATAATAAATAAACAGATATGATCAGTAAGAAATTAACCATAGCCATATTAAGTCTCTGTCATCTACAGTGTCTCTGAGGCTTACAGCTATAGGCCACAGGTTGGAGTTGGTGTTTACAACCAAGGACATACTGTGCAGTTATCCGGGGGTAAAACAAAGAAAAGAAAAAAAAAAAGAAAAAAAAAAAGATAAAAAAAAAAAAATAAAAAAAAAAAAATACAACCAAGGACAATCTCAGAGCTTTATGGAAAAGGACTGTACCAGGTACTTCAAACAATTAGCACTGCGATGGGCTGACATTGCTTAGAAAACTTTCAGACTATTACAGTGGAATGGAGTCAGGATTTCCAGGACTCTTTATGTTAGAAGCAGATAGTTTCACGAAATTCTAACTGAGAAGCCAGTAGAACAAGAATGAATTACATAGGACTGAGTGAACAGATGAGAGAAATTTTATTGTAGCTATTTGTTTGGAAAACTGTGGATGTTGTTTCAATGTTCTATGTTTCAAATTTATAAAGAAGGCCTTTCGCTCTCTTTTTAAGCAATCTGTAACCCATAACAATTTAGTAGACTCTGCTTTTGTGAACTGAAATAAAGCATTTAAAAATGATACCTGCTTCTCTGACCTTCCAGAATTCAGAAGCTCTTATAAAGTCTTTTTACTCTTCATAGTAATAGTTATTTCCACAGGTTCTAACTGCAGCCAAGGCTCACCTGAAATGACATATTTGAGAAAGATGCCCACTAATTTAAGTGTGACAAGACATTTTAAGGAATAAAATTTGTACTTATGGAACTAATGCCTACAAAGCTCTCCAAGAAGACTAGTTTGGTACCTGGTTGCTGAGGAAGGTACCTGGTGCTAAGGAAAGTCACTTTCTGGTAGGCCAGGAACCTTAGGATATTTGGGGGACCTCAAAAAGGGAGGAATTCACTCAAATTCATAGGCTCAACAGGTGAAAGAAATCTGGTGGAAAAGTTTCTTGAGCTGGGTTTCTTTGAAATCGTAAATGACAGAAACTTTTCAAATTCCAACTGGAGATTCCTTATGAAAACTTCCAGACAGAAGTTAAATTTGTAATTGTTTAGAACTATATGGGCTCTAAATTTTGTGATGCAAATTTAGGAGGCCTATATGACAAATTAACATGCTTGCTGTACCTATATAAACAATCAGGCCAAATCTAGTAAGAACAGCCTATTTTATGATCAAGAATCATTTTTCTTTGAGATTCTTATGATCATAGGGGTTGGGGGAGACCACAGGGACAAATTGGAAGGATCTTGAAATTTAGTGGGTGTCCTGAATAGCTCAACTGATAGGGTTGTCTTTTACCTTCCATTGTCTTTGAGATACTTTACAGCTTTTTAAGTTATAGGAAACTGATAGCAGCACAAATGATTCTTATCCACAGAAATGTCCATTGTGTCCAGCGGAATGCAGTTTGGTATTGCCTTGTGGACACTGAGCAGCTTTGTCAGTTTTGTACCTGTCTGTAAGTTCATTGCCTTGTTCCTTAGCTGAATATAAATTGTGGGGTATTTTGATTTCTCCTTTGAACTAGTCATAACATCTTAGCAGTTCTCTCATCATTTAATAGGTTCTATAAAATTGTTGATGTGGGGTCATTCAGTATCCCCATGAGAGTCATAATTTTATCTTTTTTGACTCATATATGTAAGATGCTTCTTAGAGCAGTACCTGGCACCCAGTATGGGCTCAGTAAATGTTAGCTTTTGCAAGTAAAGGATGACTATTGTCCCCCATTTTACAGACGAGGAGAATGAGGTGCAGAGAAGGTGAGTAAACTTGCTTAAGTGGCACAGCTTGTTGGAGGTGGAGCAGGAGGTAGAAGTCAAGTCCGTTTGCCTTCGAAGTTCCTGCTCCACCCCTCTCCCACCCACAGTCCTCCCCAGCTGTGCTCTGCGGACCCTCACTCATTCTTCTGGGTTCATAGATGGAGTCTTTCTGGATCCTTCTAGGCTAGGTTAGCGTCCCCAACCCCAGCCTTTGTGTCTTCCCCTCTGAAGCTCAAATTGTAAATTTCCTCCACTGTCAATTTCCTCATCGAAACCATGAGCCCCACACAACCAGGCGCCCAGACTGTCTTGGTCGCCACCCAGCCTGGCACCAGCAAGAACAACTGCCAGAAGCGAGGCCTCACGTAGGCATGGCGTCTTCTCCCCAGGAAAGGGGCAAGGATGCTTTCCAGAACTGGCTGGAAACTCTCCGCTCCTCTGTCCTCTGCTGGCCCAATGCTCCCCGGGGCTCCCGGCAGCTCTGGGGAATTATCAAGCCTCCTAAAGAGGATGCCCGGAGCCACTAGCCTCTCTTGAGTTTCTGTTTTGTTTTGTTTTTTTCCAAATAAAATTCCAGAAATCCGGGTTTAAAAATAACTGAGAAATGCAATCTTCTCCACCAGGCTGCTTGGCAAAAACAAACCCTCCACAAAGACCAGTTAGCAGTCTCACTTCACACTTACTCACTTTCAGCCGCCAACTCAGCTCTGTTTGGGGTGGGGAGGGAAAGGGGAGGCAGGACCCTCTGGGGCTGAAGGACAAGGGCGGGAAGAGCCAGGCACAAGCTGGGCCAGAGGGTAAGGCCACCCCGGCCTTGCAGGCACACGCCCTTTCGGGAAGACAGCTGCCCGGGACTGCTGTGAAGTCCGCTTTCCCTTGGAGTCCCGGCTTGCCGGTCTCCAGCCCTAGATCGGGCAGGAGATCAAAGCAGCCCTGAAAAATGGTCTCCATTAGTAATCCAGAATTCATTCTCCTTCCCTGGGGAGACGTCCGCTTCTACTAGAGCCTGCCTTTCCCCATCATTACTTGGGGAACGGCCGGTTGTAATGGGGAGTAGCATTTATGCTCTTGCTGAACAACAACCTCAAACGCCTCCCCCACTTTTCTCCACGGTCTATTTTTTAACCTGTCATCTTTTTTTAATGCCCATTTTGTGGGCGAGAAGAATGTGTGATGGAAGAGAGGAAATTCAGGACCGGGGAAGGCCTGGAAAACTGTCAAATTTCGTATTTCCTCCTCCTTTGAATCAGCATTTATGCCCCTCAATGGAGTTTTCCTGCATATGCTTGTATAACTCCCTTTTAAAACAATTTTTGCTGTTTTTTCCTTTCCCTGCCCCTGGGTAAGTTATTCCAACTGACTACTTTCCACCTCAGAAGAAAGTAGTGGACAGGAAAAAAGTGGTCGTGTGGTCTGTTGGCTACAGCTCCAAGTGGAGCCAGGAGATTTGGGTTCTATTCTGAGCCTTTTAGAGAACAGGACGAAGGGGAGGGACACAAGCCCTGCCCTTTTATAGGAGTTCCAGGACCCCATGCCAACAGGAGGAATTTACTTATTCCAGATCAAAAGGAGACCAGGAACTAGCATTTATGAAACACCTGCAAAGTGCCACACCCTTTACAAGTAGCTCATTTAATCCTCACAACTTTGTGTGATGAGTTTTGTGACTTCCATGTTATTAGACTAGGAATCCAAAACTCAGAGAGATGTAATGAGTTACCCCAGGTAGCACAGCTTGTGTGTGGCAAAGCTAGGGACATAGTCCAGTTCTGGTTCTTGAGTCTGAGCTATTTCACTACAACAGGCAACGCCCCCAACTATGCTTTCTTCATTGACTCACTCAATTTATTGAGTACCTATTATGTGCCACCTCCTGTTCTAAGTGCTATAAATATAGCAGGCAGCAAAAAAAAAAAAAAAAAAAAAGGATTCCTTTTTTTTTAATGGAGCTTATATTCTAGCTGGAGGTGGGTGGCAGAAAGAGGAAGACAGAAAATAAACATAATAAATAAGTAAATTATGTAACATGCCAGAAGGTCTTACACGCCAAGGACAAAATTAAAATTAGAACAGGGTAAGGAGATTGGGAGGGCAGAAGATAAGGGTTGCACATTTAAATAGGGTAATCAGGGTGGGCCTCATGGAGGAGGTGGCATTTTCTTGAAGACTTTAAAGAGATGTGAGAGTTAGGAATGCTGAGGTTGGAGGGAAGATTACTACTGTCAAAGGGAACAGTGAAGTCAGTGCAAAAGCCCTAAGGCGGGAGCTTGCAGAGCACATTTGAGGAACAGCAAGGCCACTGTGCCTGTAGCCAAGTGAGCAAGCAGTCCATTGGAGAAGGGCCACTCTGCCTGCTGTGCTGAGGGGGGCGGGGAGGAAGAGGAAGTGGGAGGAGTGGGGAAAAGGCTGTTGCTGGGACCAGGTGAGAGGTGATGGTGGCTCAGACCAGGTCAGGAGCAGTGGAGGTGGTGAGCAGTGCTCAGATGCTGGAAAGCAGAGCCAAGAGCGTTTCCTGATGGATTAGGTGTGGGGCATGAGAGGGAGAAGCTTCAGGACGACTCCTGAAGAGAGGTTTTCGCTGGGCAACTGGAAGAAGGGAGCTGCCTGCCACCCGCTGAGCTAAGGAAGGCTTTGGGTGGGGCACATCAGGGGGCGGAGGGGAGATCGGGAGTTTGGTTTGGAGCGTAATGAATTTGAGATGTGTAACTTCCCTCCGTACACGGCCAAATAAGTACCATCCAAAAGCACGCCTGAAGAGGCCCGTTTTTGAAGAACCTTCAAACAAACCGGCCAATTCTGCAGTTTCCTCTACACTGCCTTCCTCTGAGCCAGCTGTTCTTAACCCAGGGGTCTGTGAACTTGGGTGGAAAAAAAATTCCATCTTTTTTCTTTTCTTTCACTAACCTCTTGCTGGAATCTGGCATTTCCTTCAGTGGTGAATGTAGGCAACGAACGCCTGTAGACTGTAGATTTAGCAAGACCAGCTACTGTCACTGATGGGAACCACCAATGCGTTCATTTCACATAACAGGTGCAGCAGATTATTCCCGAATGTCTTTACCCTCACCAGTTCTTTGAATTTTTGGTAGTGATTGGACCTGAAAGTAGGTCTTTTTTTTTTTTTTTTTTTTTTGAGACAGAGTCTCACTCTGGTGCCCGGGCTAGAGTGAGTGCCATGGCGTCAGCCTAGCTCACAGCAACCTCAAACTCCTGGACTCAAGTTATCCTCCTGCCTCAGCCTCCCGAGTAGCTGGGACTACAGGCATGCGCCACCATGCCCGGCTAATTTTTTCTATATGTATTTTTAGCTGTCCAGATAATTTCTTTCTATTTTTAGTAGAGACGGGGTCTCGCTCTTGCTCAGGCTGGTCTCGAACTCCTGAGCTCAAACAATCCGCCCGTCTCGGCCTCCCAGAGTGTGCTAGGATTACAGGTGTGAGCCACTGCGCCCGGCCAAAGTAGGTCTTATTATTTACTGCATTAACAATCATGTGTATTACTATATCATAAATTTAAATGTAAAACATTTTTGATGATGGTATTTCGTTATCTTTGGCTTCCCTGGTAATCCTGCGCACTTTATTGTTCATGTCTAAAATCACTATTCTAAGAAAGGCTTCATCAGCTTCCCCAGACTGCTAAAGGGGTCCATAGAACAAAGGAGTTAAGACCCCTGATCTAAGCAAAATATCCTTGAGAAGATGGAGAAAAAAGAAACCAGTTATTAAGGTTTCTTGATCCATGCCAGGAACTTTATATACATTACCTCATTTACTCTGTGCAATTGCACAGTGGATATCATTATTCTTCTCATTTTACAGTTGAGGAGATTGAGGCTCAGAGGGGTGAAGATCACCCAGCCAGTCAGTGGAAAGTCAGATGTTCAAACTCAGGGCTATCTATTTCTAAAGGTGTAATTATTTTACCAAATCAAATTGGACCATATGTTGCATACTAAATGCTGATAATCAGCTTTGTCCCTCTGAATCAGCACAGTGTCACAGCCAAGTGGCAAGATATTATTAATATAATAATATTAAGTATTATTAATAGTTAAGAGTCTGGAGGCTGAAGCCAGACCATCTGGGCTCAAATCCAGCCTTGTAGTTATTGACATGTGGCTTTAGGTAAATTACTGAACCTCTCTGTGCCTTTGCTTCCTTGTCTATCACACAGGCATAATGGTGATGATAACATTGCCTGCATAAATGCGTTGTGTGGTAGCAAGTGTGCAATGCTCAGAACAGTGCCTGGAATATAGAAGGCACTTGCTTGATAAACATTTATTTTTATTGAGAGCTCTGGCTCGGGAGAGAAACAGACTGGGTTTGAGTGTCAGCATAACTTCTGACTGTGTGACGTTGGGAAACTCATTTAACTTCCCTGAGCTTCACTTTTCTCCTCTGTAAGTGGAGACCGTAATACCTGCCTCGTAGGGTGGTTGTAAGGATCAAATGAGAAAATGAATACAAGATGTTTAGATATTTACTGACTAGTGCAAGCAATCCCTAAAAAGACACATGCTCAATAAGTGTTAGCTTTTGTCATTATCTGTCGCTATCTCTTTTCAACCGCATCAGTTTTCCAATCCTTACTCTTCTATTAAAGCTTCCCCAGCCCTATTCCCTTACTCATGGGGATTTTTGTGAAACGTCAAATCAAATTATTCAAGTTGAATTCAGACATTTTAGCCAAGTGTGGTGGTACACGCCTGTAGTCCCGGCTGCTCGGGAGGCTGAGGCAGGAGGATCACTTGAGCCCAGGAGTTGGAGGTTACAGTGAGCTATGATTGTGCCACTGCACTCCAGCCTGGGCAGCAGAGTGAGACCCTGTCTCTTAAATAAATAAAACAAACAAACAAATAAATTCAGACATTTACTACCCAAACATTTGTTTAGCTCTCACCATATGCCGGCACTGTTCTTGGCATCTAATACATCAGTAAAAAAGAGCCAAAAATCTCTGCCCACAAGGAGCTGATATTCTAAAGATTAGATATTCTACCTCACATAAAGTCCACTTTACTGATCTAGAGAGAGTCGAATTAATTTTTGAAAATAACTTCATATCAATATATTGGTTTTATAAAGACCACAACAGTGAATTCACCTTCTGTTGGTGATTAATCACCCTTAGCCTTGCATTGTCTTTCTCCAGTAAACTGATGGCCTCCAGCAACAGCCATCTTCTCTGTCTGAATGTGTCCCTCCAAAATTCATGTTGAAAAGTAATCCCCACTGCAATAGCATTGAGAGGTGGGGCCTTTAAGAGTTGCTTAAGTCATGAGAATTTCACCCTCATTAATGGGATTAGTGCCCTCATAAAATGCTTGAGGGAACCTATTTGGCCCTTCTGTCCCTGACACCACATGAGGACATATTATCCCTTCTGCTATGTGAGGACGCAGCAATTAGGTGCTATCTTGGCAACAGAGAGGAGCCCTCACCAGACACTATATCTGCTGATGCCTTGATCTTGGACTTCCCAGCCCCCAGAACTGTGAGAAATAAATTTCTATTATTTATAAATTATCCAGTCTAAGGTATTTTGTGATAGCACCCTAAACAAACTGGGATATCATCCAATTCCAAAGTCTCCAAAACTCTCAAACACGGGTATATTGTACCCATCAGTTCATTCCTCTCATATCCCATTACAGTTCACCATCAGTGAAAATTTTAACAAATGCACCAGAATTACATGCCAGTGGTTACTAGTGTTCTACGAATGACCAGTGAAAGGGTCTTCACTGCCAGCCAAATAGCAGGTGATCCAGTTCCAAAATCTCATTTTAGTTTGCTTCCTAAGTCCACTTCTACTATCAGCTGACATAGGTTGGGTTCTCTGTTGCTATGATGTGAATGTTTGTGTGCCCCCCAAATTCATATGTTGAAACTTAATCCCCAGTGTGGTGGTATAAAGAGATGGGGCCTTTTTGTTGGTCTGGGATTAGGGCCTTTATAAAAGAGGCCCTAGGGAGCTTGTTTGCCCCTTCCACCATGTGAAGACAGGGCAAGAGGATGCCATCTGTGGGGAGTGGGTCCTCCCCAGACACCAAATCTTCTGGCTCCTTGATCTTGGACTTCCCAGCCTCCAGAACTGTGAGTAGTCGATTTCTGTTATTTTTAAATTGCCCAGTATAAGGTATTTTGCTATAGCAGCCCAAATGGACTAAGACATCTGTGTGACAGATTGTTTTTTTTTTTTTTTTTTTTTTGAGACAGAGTCTCGCTTTGTTGCCTGGGCTAGAGTGAGTGCCGTGGCGTCAGCCTAGCTCACAGCAACCTCAAACTCCTGGACTTAAGCGATCCTCCTGCCTCAGCCTCCCGAGTAGCTGGGACTACAGGCATGCACCACCATGCCCGGCTAATTTTTTCTATATAAATTTTTAGTTGGCCAGATAATTTCTTTCTATTTTTAGAAGAGACAGGGTCTCACTCTTGCTCAGGCTGGTCTCGAACTCCTGACCTTGAGCGATCCTCCTGCCTCGGCCTCCCAGAGTGCTAGGATTATAGGCGTGAGCCACCACGCCCGGCCTGTGCGACAGATTTTGAGTCTGAAATTTGCAGGCAAGAAGTTTATTGGGGAGGTGGCATTCCAGGGAACAATCCCTGTGAGCGAGAGTAGCAGCACTGGACAGAGGGAGAAGCTGAACTGTGATGAAGCTGGTCTGAAGGCCTCAGACAGAACCACGAGGTGCTCTGGGGTTGAGATGGGTTTTCCAAGCTGCCCTGCCTCAAGGCAAGCAAGGTGGGTATTTACACTCCTTCCCGGACCAGTCACTGGATGTGGGATGCTTCAGGGAGGGGACTTGATCTTGGACAACACTGTTTGGCTGCACTGGGGAAGTGAGTGTCTCAGTCCTGAGCAGGGGACTTAGAGAACACCACAGCGTCCTCTATTTCACATTGAAGTGCAGGCATTCCTTATGCCTTTAACACACTAGGAAAAAAAACATTTTCCCTGGGGCCATGGTGTTTTATTAAAACAAAATGCTCCTTTTTAATTTGTTATTTTTTATTGTTTTCTGTACATGAGTTATATGCAACGCAATCCATGTTTTTAGAATTAAATTGTCAATATTAATTGTAACAGTAAGCCCATCAACAAGTAAGATTTTCATGAACCAACTGCAGGGTTTTGCTTCACGAGGCCCCAGGCTCAAAACTAGCCTAAGTTAAATACAAGCCACTAAGCTCTTGTCATTTTAAATATTGTGAATATCTTCCTTCATCTAGCTGACATTTGGAAGGAAGATATTCACACTAACTTTTTCTTAGTGTCATATGTTGAGCAGAATTCCTTAATTTTGATGTACCCAAGTTAATAAATTTTTCTCCTTAAGCATTTGTGCTTTGAGAGTTTTGTTTAAGAGATCCGTCCCCATACTCTATGGAATGCGGTCCCCAACCCCCAGGCCGTGGACTGGTATTGGTCCGAGGCCTGTTAAGGACCAGGCCCCAGAGATCCACTGCACATTGCCCCCGCCCCCACCGTGGAAAAATTGCCTTCCATGAAACCAGTCCCTGGTGCCAAAAAGGTTGGAACTGCTGCCCTAGTTCACAAAGATATCCTCCTACATTATGTCCTTTCACTGAATACATTTTTACCTTTCACATTTATATCTTTAATCTTTCCAGAGCCCACTGTGAATGTGGGTATAATGTAGATGTCCAGTTTTCTTCCCTTTTCCTCTGTGTCATTAATCAGTTTTCTCTACTTGTCTTGAACTCTCTGTTTCTGGTTCCTGCTTTTACCACTGTCTAAGGATGCAACACCTGCAGAGAATTGTAGACCTCCTAATATTCTTACTCCATAGCTTTCAAAAATTCCACTCATCTTGCCCTCTCTGCTGCATTGGGAGGGCATGGCCACCTCCCCTTCTTGAAACTCTGTGTGCACACCCTTTCTGAACTTATCATCCTTGTTTGCTTTTTCTTCCTTTGTCTCTTCCTGCTCCTGCGTCCCTAGGGCTTTGCTGGCTTGATTTTTCTCTTGCAGCTTCTAACAATTGGTGTAATTTAAGACTATGCTTGTCTTTCTTTTTATCTCTCAAAATTCCATCTTCTTTGAGAAATTCTCAACCTTTCAGTACTTCTATGTAGGTGGGTGATTTCCCTGTTCGTAAATCCAGCCCTGACCTGTCTTGTGAATGCTGGTGACCAGTTTTTTTTTTTTAAGACTTAATTTGTTTAGAGTAGTTTTAGGTTCACGGTAAAATTAAGTGGAAGAAACAGAGATTTCCCTTATACCCCCAACACCAACACATGCACAGCCTCCCCGATTATCAACAGCCCCCACCAGAGTGGTACATATGCTACAATCCATGAACCTACATTGACACATCGTTATCATCCAAACTCCTTAGCTTACATTAGGGTTCACTCTTGGTGTTGCACATTCTATGAGTTTGGATAAATTATATAACGACATGTATCCACTTTGAAAGTATCACACAGAGTATTTTCACTGCCCTAAAAATCCTCTGTACTCCACCGACTCATTCCTTCCTTCCTCAACCCCTGCAACCACTGATCTTTTTACTGTCTCCATAGCTTTGCCTTTTGCAGCATGTCATATAGTTGGAATGAGATAGTTTGCAACCTTTTCAGATTGGCTCTTTCATTTGGTTATGTGCATTTAAGCTTCCTGCATTGAGCTTTAAGCTAAAGACAAAAGTCTGAGCTCTCAGGATAAACAGTCCCTAACATGAGCACCCTGCACAGCCCCAGGGGAAAGTCAGACTGAATGTGTCATTAATCCACACAGCATCCCTACACATCTGTAAAATAGGTTGAGGCAACAATTGTCTTCTTTTTGTAGATTAAGAATTTGAAGTACGAAGCTCCATCCCAAGCAATGAGCAATTCCTGTAACTTTACAGTCTACAAAGGCTCAGAACTCAGGCTCCCATGAAGGGGGCTTACTCTTAACTTCTAAGCTGGCCAGGGGAGGAGATAGCATCGGGCCGTCCATTCGGCATGACCCCTTTAAATGACCTGGGCAGCATATTCAAGTCAGCGCAGGGATGAGATTTAAAGTCAACACATGTATCCCCAGTTTGTTTCTGGAATCCTCCCAGACCACCTCTTTGTTTTTCCACCCTGCTACTCCTTGTTGATAAATTTCTTGGTTCTCAGCTCTCTTTGTTTTGGCTTCGTACTATCGTCTCTGTGCTCCACCCATCTCTTTGCTGGACGGTCAGCTGGGCTTGACTCATTCTTCTGGCTCTCAGCGACCGCGAAGATCCATGCTGTTGCTTTTGGTCTTTCTTCTTCGATTCCCCACACTGCTCCCAAGGGGAAGAAGCAGCCCATCTGTGAGATCCACCGGATGTGTCCTACCTCTTGCCAGGACCTCGAGGGCATGGTGGCTTGCCAGTTTTAAGGTGGCCTTTCTGCCCTCATCTTTAAAAATCACCCCAAAATAAGCAGTACAAGGAATGAAAACAAAAGTATTGTTTAGGAAGTCGGGGGACAACAGCAGCCCCCAATCACGCTACTTGAAGTAGAGAGAGGAGGGGCAAAGCGCCCCGGGTGGTTCTGACAATTCGGGGTGTTAGGGTATTCTCTGAGAGACCCCCCACTGGACCTTGA
>CM052444.1:96267608-96280230 GCA_028533085.1 Varecia variegata | reverse complement strand
TTATTTAAATCCATTTCAGTGTTTAAGAAAGACTTTGCTAAAAGAGGCCATTGAATAAAGTCATGGAAAAAGAAAGCAAATTATTGTTTTTCTTTAAGTATCAGTTCATCTGATAAATGTGGGTTACCACAAAGCATTGGTGGCTCACCAAAAATTGCCTTTTGGTAGCCTGTGTTTGCAAACTGATACCTCTCCATTTCATGGAATGATATCAATTAGGTTAAACTAAAATACTTCAAAGGTTTGGAGTTGTTTATTGGTTTGAGTTTCAAATTAGTACATGTTAATTGTTGAATTAGTAGCCATGTTTTGTTTTACGTATTTCTAAACAATGTGAACAAAAATACTTTTTCCATTTGCAGCAGCAATATGAATAATGGAACATTGTGATCTTGCTAGAGGAGAATTTTCTGTTAGCATTACAGGATAATGTAATTAGGCACTATAAGGAACTTGAAAACATTTAAATTTTGTTCTGGATGTGGTTTTATGCTTTCCTAAAATGTGGCCTGAAACAGTTATTAGTAAATATGCTGAATTACTTTCTTTGGCAAGTGCATTTCAGTATTGAATCCAAGTAAAAATACAAATATTTACTTATAAAAGTCATTTGGTGTGGTAATATTTTTACTATGGCCATTGACCCACTAGTGAGATGTTAGGGCATTGCTAGATTAGATCCTGTTTAATTAAAGACCGAGAGAGAAAGAGAAAGCTAATGTTAATTGAATGCCTGTTAATGTGCCATCATATTTGGTACACTAATATATTATCCCTTTTTTTACTTTTCCATCTATTCATTGAGGAAATTTATCTGTTTTTCTAGCAAGAAAAATAATGCTCAAAAAAATTTATAGAAATTGGGAAGCTGATTTTAAAATCTATATGAAAATGTAAACAATTCAAAATAGCCAAAGCAATTTTTAAAAAGAACAAGTTGGGGCACTTATATTACCTGATTTCAAGGCTTATGGTAAAGCTGTAAGACCGTGTGGTGTTGGAGAAGGGGTGGATACACATATAGATCATTAGGATAGGATAAAGTCCAAAAATAGACTCATAAATATATGGGTAATTCATTTTTTTAGTTGATTTTTAAGTGACGTCAGTTCATTTTTGACAAGACAATTTAATGGGGAAAGAAAAATCTTTCAGCAAAGTATATGAGAACTACTGGATATCCGTATAGACAAAAAAAAAATGAACCTTACTTGAAAGGATCATAGACCTAAATGTAAAAGCTAAAACTATAAAACCTATAGTAGAAAAATATTTGTGACCTTGGGGTCAGAAAAGATTTTTTAGGATACAAAAAGCAAAAATTACAAACAAAAAATATTGATATACTGATTTGATCAAAATTAAAAATTTTGCTCCTTTTCTCCTTGTTAGGAGAATAAAAAGTCTGGCTATGATTGAGTGTTCACTCCTGTAATCCTAGCACTCAGGGAGGCCAAGGTGGGAGGATCGCTTAAGCTCAGGAGTTTGATAACAGCGTGAGCAAGAGTGAGACCCTGTCTCTACTAAAAATAGAAAACATTAGCTGGGTGCTGTGGTGCGCACCCATAGTCCCAGCTACTCAGGAGGCTGAGGCAGAAGGATTATTTGAGCCCAGGAGTTTGCGGTTGCTGTGAGCTAGGTTGATGCTACGGCACTGTAGCCCAAATGGCAGAGTAAGACTCTGTCTCAAAAAAAAAAAAAAAAAAAAAGAGAGAGAGAGAGAAGGAAAAGTCAAGCTACAGAATGGGAGAAAATGTTTGCAATACATAAATCTGATAAGGACTTGTTTCCATAATATATAAAGAACTCTCATTTAATCTCATATTTAATATAAAAAGACAACCTGTGGGTAAAATGTTTGAAAAGACATAACTAAAAAAGTTATGCTTTCTCTCAAATCTCTTTATGTGGAAAAAAAAAAGTTATGCTAGTGGCAGATAAGCACATGAAAAATGCTTAACATCAATTGTCATTAGGAAAATGCAAAGTGAAATCATGAGATACCCCTGCACACCCATTGAATAGCTAAAATATAAAAAGACTGACAGTACTAAGCATTGACTAAGATATGGCACAACTGGGACTATGGGACTCCTGTACACTGTTCATGGGTATGAAAATGGTAAAACCACTTTGGAAAACTGTTCTACAGTTTCTTACAAAGTTAAACATAAGATCTAGCCAGTCTACTCCTAGGTATTTGTCCAAGTGAAATGAAAACGTGTCCACACAAAGATTTGTACATGAATGTTCATAGCTTTATTTATATAGTTATAAAGTGATACCAACCCAGGTGTCCACTAACTGGTGAACATATAAATAAAATATGAACTATCTTTAGAGTAGAATATCTGTAATAAAAGGGAACTAACCACTGATATATACAACAACATGGATACATTTCAGAATCATTTTGTTCAGTGAAAGAAGCTAAACACAAAAGAGTAATAGTGTATGATTCCATTTGTATATAAAATTCTAGAAAATACAGACCAATCTATAATGACAGAAAGTAGGTAGTGGTTGCTGGGGACAAAGGATGGAGGGAGGAATGTACTGCAAAGGGCGTAAGAAAACTTTCAGGGATGATAGCAATATTCTTTCTTGATTTTGGTGGTGGTTTCACAGGTACATACATCTGTCAAAACTCACTGAATTACACATTTTAAATGGGTGCAGTTTATTTTGTATAAATTAAACCTCAAAAAATTATTTGAAAACAAAGCATCCATCACACATGGTAAATGAAAAAATGAAAAATGAAAGGAACACAAAAGATGGAAAATACCAACTGTTGGTGAGGATATAGAGCAACCTTAATTCACACACTGTGTAAGAGTATGAATTGGTGCAACCAATTTGGAAAACTGGCCGTATCGACTAAAGCTGACCATGTGTGTCCCCTGTGACCCAGCAATTCCATGCCTAGGTATATACCCAACAAAAATGCATGCATGTGTTCACCAAATGACTTACACTAGAATATTCTTAGAACACTAGTCATAACAGCACCAAACTGGAAACTGCCCAAATACCCATCACCAGAATGGGTAAGTATAATGATTTGTGGTATACTAATGTAATGGAATACAGCAATGATAATGAACAAACCACAATTATTCACAACAGTGTTGGGCCAAAGCACTTATGTGATTCCATTTTATTAATAATAAAGTTTTGGGGGAGAGGGTAGGGGAAAAAGAAAAAAATAAGTTTAAAAACAGGCAAAACTACTGTATGTTGTTAGAAGGTAGAACATGGTTATACTTGGATGGAGAGTTTTGGCTAAGGGTGCCTGAGACAAGCCTCTAGGGATGCTGGTAATCTTCCGTTTCTTGCTCTGATTGCTGGTAACATTAGTCTCTGAAGATGCATGGAGTGGTACACTGAAGTGTACACTTTTCTTTATGTAATAGTTCCAATAAAATTTTTTTTTAAGAGATAGGGTCTCATTCTATCACTAAGGTTAGAGTGCAGTGGTGTGATCATGGCTCATTTTAACCTTGAGCTCCTGGGCTCAAGTGATCCTCTTGCCTTAGCCTCCTGAGTAGCTAGGACTACAGGCTTGCAGCACCACACCTGGCTGATTTTTTTTTTTGTAGAGATGGGGTCTCACTATATTGCCCAGGGTGGTCTCAAACTCCTGGCCTAAAGCAATCTTCCTGGCTCAGCCTGTCAAAGTGCTGTGATTACAGCTGTGAGCCACTGCACTTAGCCTGAATGTTCTTTAAGTAAATAAATCCAGTCTTGTTATTCAGCAGGTTAGTAAAGTGAACGTTTCTTTAAACTTTTCGCCAACTGAAATGACGTAATGGCTGACAGGTTAATGGGATTCGCTCTTGGTGGATATGATGTCCCATTGTTGCTTTCCTTGGATAGTCCCAGTTGAATAACCTTCATGAATTCATAGACTCACAAAATGGTAGTCTTAGAGCTAGAAGGAACCTTAGGGATTCGTTTGGTCCAGTGGTTTTTAAATGTCTTCCAAAGTACTCTAGGGGTTGGCACTGGGTTGGGGGGATATCCAGAGGACAGTGAGGGGAGGCTGAGCAAGTGGACTTCTAACCTCCAGCCCCCTCCCACCCTCCAAATAGAGCAGCTCCGCTTTGATCTGCTTTATACATCTATTTTCTGTGTAAGATTTTATTTGGAAAATAAAGTTTCATCAATTTCAGAGAAAAAAGAACTGATAACCAATAATCTATTTTACCCCTCTTGTTTCACAGATTAAAAAATTGATCCCTGGAGAAGTTGAGACTTGTTCCCTGGGGTCATTCACATCGGGTGATTTGTTTGGAACTCATTTCTGGCTGGGTCCTGGACATTGGACAGATTTATCCATGAGACTGCTACTTTACTGGTCTTCCAGTCCCAGCTTATATCTCCTGGATTTGTCCAACCCTTGGGATCCCACACACTTGGCACACACACACATGCACATACCTGCTGAGCTATAACTTTATTTGGTGCTTGGCTTAAGGTACTATTTCTTCTGAATGTGGTTGGTTCCTATTCCAGTCCTTATGATTATACCAGAGGCTATTCTTAACTAAGAGATGGTTATTTAGAATCATGTAACTTAAGTTTGTAACAAACAGGGAGTTCATTAATCACTAATTTTCAAACTGTGCTCTGTAGAGCCCTAGAGTTTGTGGAGCTCCTCTGAGACAAGGATGGGGATGAGATAATGGGTGTGAAAACATTTTATAAATTGTAACCCCCTAGGCCAGTGGTTCTCAACTGGGGGTGATTCCCTCCCCTATCTCCTGGAGACATTTGGCAATGTCTAGAAATGTGTTTGGTTGTCATACTGGGGTTTGGGGACGTGGCGGTGCTACTGACTTCTGGTAAGTAGAGGTTAGGGAAGCTGTTAAACATCTTATGTACAGAACTGTCCCTAGAACGAAGAATTACCCAGCCCAAAATGTCAGTAGTGTCAAGGTTGAGAAACCCTGTGCTAGACAAATGAGAATCCCCAAAACTTCTGATTCTCTAGCCACAGTGCAGGGTCATATATTCATAGATTCCTATACACATATGCTTTCAGCAACAAGTTGGGAAATGAAAAAGAAAAAGGAAAAAACCCAGAATAATTAGAACGACTTTAAAGAAAGCATGACCAATAATTCTTAGGTCTTTTTAACTTTTAAAAGTAGAAAGTAGAGAAAGTTAATTTAAAATGCCCTTTAAATAGCATGAAAGGAATAAGAAATAAAGAATAAACTTGAGTACAAATTAGAAGAAATGTTGGAAGAGTTTGTTGGCTAAATAAGGCTCTAGATGAGAAGATGGTCTTGGAAGACAGTGGGTCAATCTTAATGGATGATGGAGAGATGAGCAGGATATTGGGGCAGGGAGAGAGCTCAGGCGGGCAGGCAGGCAGTCGCAGTGTGGTGGAAGTGCTTATTTACAATCATGTATTAGCTCATTAAATATGAAATGTCCGATTTTGAATCAAAAGTTTAGTTTATTATATCTCAAACATGCAGTACAATTAATCAAAGTATGCGCCTAAACTATAGACGCAGTTTTGCCATCTTAATGGTAGCTTGTTTATGCCGGCAGCGAAGAAGCCTGGAGAGCGAGTGGCGATGAAATCGTGAAAGGCGTTTTCCACAGCTTGTTGAGAATTGAGTATTTTAACTTGCAAGAAGTGGTCCAAAGCCTGGAAGACGTGGGAGTCAGTCAGTTGGTACAAGGTCTGGTGAATATGGTGATGACAGAGAATTTCCAAGTACAGCTTCTGTAATTTGAGCAGCGTTGTTTTTTGTGGTATGTGGTCTTGCAAGAGGATTGGCCTGTCTCTGTTGACCAATCTTGGCTGTTTAATCGCAAGCATCCTCATTACTGTGTCCAGTTGGCTGCAGTAGACATCTGCTGTCGTCGACTGACCAGGTTTCCTGAAGCTGTAGTGGATAGTACCAGCGCTGGACCACCGAACAGACACCATTAGCTTTTTTGGATGAACATTTGGTTTTGGACTGTGTTTCAGCACTTCATCTTTATCCAGCCATTGTGCTGAACGCTTGTGATTGTCAAAAAGAATCCATTTCTCATCACATGTAACAATACGGTATAGTAATGGTTTGCCTTTATGTTGTGACAGCAAAGAAAGGCAGGCTTCGAGACAATTTCTCTTATATTCGTTTAATTCATGTGGAACCCATCTATCCAGCTTCTTCACCTTGCCCATTTATTTCAAGTGGTCCAATATTGCTGGAATAGTAATGTCAAACCTTGCTGCTAATTCACGTGTAGGTTGAGATGGATTTGCTTCCACTACAGCTTTCGACTCATCATTATCCACATGGCTCATTTTCAAGATTAAAATCACCAAAATGGAACTTCTCAAATCATCGCCATACTATGTGTTCATTAGCCACATCCTTCCCAAACACTTTGTTGATACTTCGAGCTGTCTGCACTGCATTGGTTCCATGATGGAACTCATATTCCAAAATAACTTGAATTTTTTACTTATCCACGGTTTCACAAAAATTGCTCTAAAAAAATTTGAAAGATAATCACAAGCCAAACTGTGTGTTTGAAAAAATGAGGATGTACCTTCATAACAAAAACAAAACAAAACAAGAATTGTCAAAGTGAAATGTCAGTGATATCAACTGTCAAACTTAGTACTTAAGGAAATCGGATATTCCATACTTAATAACCTCATAGCATCTTCAGGTGGGATAGTAAAGCTATTTGATTAATAGTTAACAGTGCACTTGGGAGGAATTGAAATCCAGTGCTTTTGCTTCAATTTTCTTTATCCAACCTAAGCCATTAGGCTGCTTGGGATAATTTATAACTATTGTAATGCTCTGACCTAATTGTTGACAGATTTGTAGGCTTACCTTACTTTGACAAATGTTTACAAGTTAGAACAAATGTTTCTGATTGTTTGTCAGAACCTGCACATATAAACCATTCAAAATTCCTGTTTGATAGATTTTTAAATGATTAACTGAAGCAAATGATTTAAGCAACATAATTTACTTTTTTATTAGGAAGGTAGTCCTAAGAAAGCTAGTTTCTTGGCATCGTTTCAGATGACTGAATTGAAATCCATTAGGTATAGGAATTTTTTAATACCATTTCAGCATAGTACTGTATGTGACCAATCGTGAGCTTGTGAGCTCATAAATATCCCATTGTGATTGAGAGCAAAAACAGTTACTGCTCTTATCATGTATTTTGTCTAAATGCTACTAATCTTATGTATTCCCAGAAAAGATTGTGACCATTGAAACATCACAGTTTATTTTTCCCCATATTCCAGCTGCAGCTTGAAATTTATTTTAGCGCATAACTTCTACTTTAGAAGACTTTTTTTCTTTACTCAGTTTATGAAAACTACATTCTTGGTTTTATAATATACGCAAGTCCAGTGATTTGGAGAGGTTTATTATGGGGCTTGGTCGAGTAGTCAAGCCTTTAGGAAAGACCGCAGATTACCACTGTAGGATAAAGTCAGCTGGGTGCAACTTCCTAACCTTAACAGTCTTTGGCACCTTATTAGAGCCAGATTTGAATAGCAAAGGAGTTCCTTGCTCACAGAAGGCTCTGAAATTCAGGGAAGTCCTTCTAGCACCTTTGCAAATGCTGACTTGGGATAATCATCATTTGCACCAGCAATACCTTAAATGCAGAAATGTTGATGTACTTTAAAAATATCTGATCCCCTTCTCTATCTTCTTTTGTCTCTGTCCATGTGGCTTTCCACTATACCCTTATCAATGGATCCCTTATCAATGAATTGTAATTATAATTGGTCACTTCCCCTCCTCAGAAGTTCCTAGTTCTGGTCGAAGGCTTGCTTTAACCTGTACTGCCTGCCTTTGGTACCATCTCTTCCATTTCTGCTTAGCATGAAGTACAGGAGGGTTGTTGAGGAGAGACCAGAGTATTAATACGTAAGGTGACATTTTCAGTCAGATGAGCAGAGAGGAGACAGCCTGAAGTCTGGACCTTGTCTCCCACCTGGGCTGCTGCAGTGGTTTCCTCCTTCCTAACTGATGTCTTCATCTTTGATGGAGCCTACTTCAAATCTGTCCTCACCATTGCCAGAGCGCACTGTGTAAAGTACACATCTGATATATTGCTTCCCTGCTATTAGTTGACTCCGACACTGGACAGTGAACTTAGTGCAGGAACGTCTTATTCCCCAGAGCTCATGGCGCCTGGCACTCAGTTTGTATGATTAAGGAAATGCCCACACATAGTATTGACCTGAATGGATTTTGGAAGGTGTTTAGTTTCCTTTAGTGAATCTAAAATTACTATAATAGTTTCATATATCTGAGAGGAGGATGCACTGGAAGTGGTATAGCATGGTGGTGAAGGCCCAGGTGACCTGAGGCGAGTTATTTAACCTTTCCATGCCTCCGTGTCTTCATCTATAAAATGGGGGTCATAAAAGGAGTTTACTGTGAAGATTACATGAGAAAATTTAATCTTGGAGCATAAGTGCTTAGTGAACACTCTTCCCTTTACTTACTATTATCATATGATATTCCAGAAAACAATGTAGATGGTTTTATAAATTTATGTTTTAGATTGATTAAGGGAATTGGTATTAAGTGGTTATTTGATGTCTGTTATAAATAGCATCAATGGTTTTGTACTAATAGTTATCCAGGTAGAAGTTCTTGGCATTTTCTTTGACAGCCTCCCCCCACTGCACCCCTGTAACCCAGATACATATAGACACACTTAATCAGTTGTGAAGTCTTGTAAATTCTGCCAGCAAAATGTCTCTTCTGTTCCAAGCAATCCTACCTACCTTAGTCAGATGAATCTTCCTAAAGCATGGCTTCAATTGTGTTACTCAATCATGTAGTGGGAAGCCCACTGCCTACTGAATGAAGTGCTGCGTAGACTTCTTGGCTCAGCTTCTCGTGCCTTTTGCAGAATGGCGCAAGATTCCTTTCTAGTTTTATCTCCGGTTATCCTCCTGGATGGGCCTCATGCTTCAGCCAGATGGGGCCACTCTTCATTGCCCTGCACAGCCCTGCTTTGCTGCCAGTGGGTGAAGTGCATTCCTGTCCCCCCAAACTTTGGCTGTTAAAAGTCTACCCTTTAAGACAACACAAATGCCACCTTCTTAAAGACCTTAAAAGAATCTTTGCAGCCAGATGTGTTCCTGCTTTCTTTCCCTGGATCTGCAGAACACTGTCCCCTCTCATGGCATGGAGATTCTGCTTTTGGTCAGTTTTCTGTGTACCTGACTTAATCCCTTTTTTGATCACAAGGTCCCCAGGGAAGAGACTGTCTTATTTATCTCTGACCCTTGTGGAAGCCAATATTCTTGACCTTCAGTGCTCAGTAAATATTTGGACTTTGTTCTTGAAGTGCTTTTTGTGGGGGAAGAAGACAAATCACAGTTACTGTGTGCAAGTCACCGTTCTTCCAAGTGTTTTACACGTATTATGCCCTTTCATCCCCTCTGTTCTGCATTCAGGGATAGGCACTGTTAGTATTCCTCTTTTCCACATGCAGAAACTGACACCTAGAGAAATTATATAATTTGCCCAAGGACTAAGACACACCTTAACAGTACTCACAACCATGACCCCTAAGTCCACATAACCTCATAACTGAAGTATAACCATTGTCTAACACTTCCCATTTTTCAAAGAACAAACACTCTATACTTGACTGTTCTCCCAGGGTAAAGAAATTTTCCCCCAGTGCCTTCTGCTTAATAAATGTTAATAAATGTTGATCAAATCAATGTGTATAAGGAAAATAAATTATTGGTGCTGTTTCTCCGTTGAATTTTTTTTTTTTTTTTTTTTTGAGACAGAGTCTCACTCTGTGGCCCGGCTGGAGTGCGGTGGCGTCAGCCTAGCTCACAGCAACCTCAAACTCCTGGGCTTGAGCAATCCTTCTGCCTCAGCCTCCTGAGTAGCTGGGACTACAGGCATGAGCCCCCATGCCCGGCTAAATTTTTTTCTATATATGTATTTTTAGTTGTCCAGCTAATTTCTTTCTATTTTTTTAGTAGAGATGGGGTCTCGCTCTTGCTCAGGCTGGTCTCAAACTCCTGACCTCAAGCGATCCTCCCGCCTCAGCCTCCCAGAGTGCTAGGATTACAGGCATGAGCCACCGTGCCTGGCCTCATTGAATTTTTTAATTTGAATTATAGGAATAGGCAACAACACAATAGGTATAATGAAACCAGTTACTGGTAGAAATGAGGAGGAGCTGGAGATATTGGAGATGTTAGGGGAAAAAGGACTCTGGAAAATACCCTTTTGAACAGTTTATAGGCCTCAGCCCTTTTGGATTCATTTTATCTCCAGCCAATGCACAGAGGAAAGTATTTCCTGGCTTGATTTGTTGACTATTTCTCATTGATTCTAAGTAATTTCAGGTTTTTGTTACCACTCTTGGTAAGTTAAACATCTGTGTTTCTGTTGTTTCCTTGAGGGACTGGAGAGTAACATAGTTGTAAATTATCCATGGATAGTGTTAAGATCCAGAAAAACACTTTGTTGTTCTATGTTACAATGGACTGGTCACCCTGCTGCTATGCTAACCTCTCCGTGAGGTTTATCCCTTTGTGCAGGGAAGAGCCATGACTTTGGAGTCAGTCAGCCTGGGTCTGCATTCTACTTTTTTAGTTGTATGTACTTGAGTAAGTTACTGAACCCCTCTAAGTTGTTTCCTCTTCTGTAAGATGGGATCACACTAAATATAGGGTAATACAGTGCCTGACACTGTAAATGTTAGTACTGCCAAAGCACTCCCCCATAAATGTAATGTGAGCCTTTGATTATTTATCTAAACTTAATAATTTCATATCTTTTTTCCATCTCCCTTCAATAATTTATCTTCAGAGCTTCTCATTTTCCTACATACTATGCCCACATGTAGATTAATTATATTTCAGTAAAATATCTACCAGCATGTTTCTTGTTTTATGCATTCTTGAAAGTTGTATGGCTGTCAGAATTCTGAAAGTTGAACCATGTGCTATACGCACTCATTTAAAAGGCCCCTTTTTTGAGTTTGGCTTTTTTGAAGCAGAACACACCGGTAATGACTTCCACATTTACCTTCCGTATCTTTACTTCTTTCTGCTGACTGGTTTGCTTGTTCTGATCAGAATCCTGGTAATTGATGTCCACCCAAGAAATTCCTACAGACGTTCCAGCTTCTGTCTAGTCTGGATAGCCAGAGCAAGGTTAAGGTCTTGTAAAATAGCCACCTTCCTAGTCTGTTTCCTATATACCCTGCAGCAGTATAGGCTTTAGGGAAGCTGATTAATCCAGACTGAATTTACCATCTCTGGGTCCTTGGTCTGGCATACTTTCTTTGTTAATTCACATGACTTGGCATTTACACATGGACACCTGGGACAATCTCCCTTTGCCTCAAAGGATTAAGTAACACAATTTGGAGCTAACTTAAAACTATTTTTTTCCCTCATTAATTGGGCCCTGAGCATCTTTCATAAATCAGGAATGTGTCTTGGAAATGTAATTCTCACTAAATTCAGTCCCAAGGGTACTTTTCTATAAAAGCACATTCTTGTTTGTTCTGTCATAACACATGCATTTGATGGTTGTAATAATGTTGATAAAAACATGATTGAACAGGAAAGCATGACCATTATAAATAAGTCAATTCAATATTAATCCATGTTCAAAGCATACATATAGCTTTATTAAACATAAGACACTTCTAGGAAAATCTTACATTTTAAAGCAAAATGGTCTAGTTCAGCAGTAAATCTGAAGGAATGCTCTATTTAAAAAAATAAATATCTGCCGGGCGCGGTGGCTCACGCCTGTAATCCTAGCACTTGGGAGGCCGAGGCGGGCAGATTGTTTGAGCTCAGGAGTTCGAGACCAGCCTGAGCAAGAGTGAGACCCCGTCTCTACTAAAAATAGAAAGAAATTAACTGGCCAACTAAAATATATATAGAAAAAATTAGCCGGGCATGGTGGCGCATGCCTGTAGTCCCAGCTACTGGGGAGGCTGAGGCAGTAGGATCGCTTAAGCCCAGGAGTTTGAGGTTGCTGTGAGCTAGGCTGACGCCACGGCACTCACTCTAGCCCGGGCAACAGAGTGAGACTGTGTCTCTAAATAAATAAATAAATAAATATCGAAACCTGATGTATTCATATAAGTAATTGCTAATACCAATGAAATACATGCAAAGAGTAGAAAAAAACAGGTTCTGATGTTCAGCTGTGGCTCACCCGCAGTGTGATCCTACACAAGCCAGTGAATTATATTTTAGTAGAGGATTAACTATTACATTACACTTTTGACGTATTTTGAGTTTTATCAGGGAGGTGGCAGAACTTACTACCGTTTATTCAACTCTGTCAGACACTACTAGAGACTTTCCATTTTCCTAGTACAGCAACCCTGCAAGGTGATTTTCACTCTACCGATGGGCAGGTTGAGTAATTGACCTTAGGTCAGAGAGTTGGCTGGTAAGGCCTGGATCCAGCAGCAGTTTGGCCAGGCCTGTCTCGCTGCAACACCAGTGCTCTTGCCTCTCTGCTCAGTAGCAGAGTGCAGCCCTCACTTTTCGGAAGTTATATCCTTTCTTTTTTTTCTAGACAGAGTCTCACTCTGTTGCCCGGCTAGACTGCCGTGGCGT
>CM052444.1:96250280-96267108 GCA_028533085.1 Varecia variegata | reverse complement strand
TTATGATCTGTGGCATGCTGAGAGCAAAGATATTTCTAAGTGGAAAATAAAGTTGCATTAAGCAACTGGGAATTGTAAGTGTAAAGGCCATCAACATGTATCATTCCCCACCCCCCCGCCCCGCCCACCGCTTACTTACTTAAAAGGTGGTTTAAATCTATGGTCCCCAAAGCCAGTCCCTGTCTGTGGCCTATTACAGGACATGTATCACTGTCTGAGCTCCACCTCCTGGTGCCAAAAAGCTTGGGGACCACTGGCTTAAGGTGTATACTAGTGTACCTCTGTTGGTTGTTACCCTTTTAAATTTGTTATAAAATCCACTTAGGCATAAGATAAGGCAATATTGTATATACAGTTAGTGGGAGGAAAGTTCTCTGTTCTTCTGTTATTAAAATAGTATCAGATGAACTGTTAAGGAATTGCTCCTTCTTGACAATGTGTGTTTATCTACTAGCCAGTTTTATGATGTCCTTTTGGGCACTAAGCATGCATTAAATTGCATGGTTAGATTGATTTGGAGTAATTTCTTTTTGAGAGAATATGTGCCAATTCTTTTTCCTCTCCAAAGGAAGAAATGGTTTCAGACCATGGGCTCTGTGCCTAATGTCAATTCCATAAGGCTCCTCTGTTGTGTTTTTCCTCCCCCACCCGCCCATAACTGGACTTTGCCATGAGGAAGATGTGTACCTATGATCAGGCATTTCTTTACTTTAGGGTTATTTGTCATTTCAGAGAGCATGGGCTTTTGAGAACAGGCTTAAGTTGGGGGAGGCAAAGTTATATAAACTGTATTCTTAGTTAAATATTTGCTTCCAGGGAAGGTGAAAAATGCTTTGTACTTTTTCCTTTGGCTTTTTTCCTCCTAAAGAGCTTGTCATGCAACAACAACAAAAAAGTGGCCAAAGGCAGAGAAAACTCTTCTCTTTTCCATGTTGATTTGTTTTTATTGTAAGACAAACCTTTCATGTTTTATTGTTATGAAGTTTAAACCTGGCCTAGAGGTGCCAGTCTTTAGTGGAAACAGCTGCAAAGTTGGTGTCCCCTGATCAGGTGGGACTTTCTTTGAAGCAACATGTTGCCTTTTAAAAGAGAATTGAGCATGTGAGAACTTGAATCTGTAAAACTCATCAACAGTTCCACCATTGTTTATCTCTTAAGTAACTGAGATAGCTAACTTTAAGTAAAACATTGCAATTAAAAATGATTTTTTTCTGAAGAAACTAGTCTTTGTTACTTTGTGTCTTAAAAATACAGAAATGAAGAAAAAAATCACCCTTAAGACTTGAAGATAGCCCAGTTTAACTGACACCATAGAGCACATTCCATGATAACTCTTTCTTTTGGCTGATCTGAACTGCAATTTTGATCTTGTATTTATACAACGGATAAAGGTTTGTAATAGGAACAAAACTGGATGGTTGGGCATATGTCTGAATTCTAGAGATTGAAGATTTTCTACTCAGTATTGATTGATGTTGAAGCATTTCTCATCTTTTTGATTGAGCGATACTGGTAGCAGTGGACTTAGCATCATTCTTGATCTAGTACTAGGAAAAGTTGTGCATCAGAGAGCTTTCTTTCCTTGGGGGAAAATAGAAGAGACAAGCATGGAGTCAGAAAAATGCTGAAATATTTTCCTTTTGGGCTTTTGATTTCTTTGCCAAAAAATTGCCTCCAGATGGAGGAGAGCAAAAGCTCTGATTGTAAGCCATTATGTTTTTACTGGCCTACCTCCCCATCCCATTGCCTGGTTTGGAATCTGTAAGCCAGCCCAAATCCTTTACCTCATTTTCTAGTACCAATTTACTGTCTTACTCATCTTCCAGCTGCAAGGGGCGAGGCAAGTTGCCCTGAAATCGAATGCTGTGCCATTTTATAATCCAAAGCAGCAGCAGATTCTTGCCAAGGAGTATCAGTATCAGTGGCTTCCATTTCTCTGAAGTTCTCGAATCACGCCTACCAGGTAGACTTCTTGTGTCTGTGACTTGTGTGGTAGGATTAGTCTGGGAATGAATTTAAACAAGCCTTTTTGGGTTTGTGTAGACTTGTTACTACCCAGGTTGCCTAGTGTTCTCTGCTGTTGCTTGGGGAGCACAGTTCGTTTTGGGGCTGTATCTTCACTGGCAGTTGAAATCTTGACACTCCAGTTTCCCTCAAGAGGTTGTGATTTAGGGGTTGAAATTGTAGGGGAATCCAGTGTCTGGGCATAGCGGGTACAGTGGCATTGGAGTCTGGCAGACTTCAGCCTTGTTCACTGCTCCACAGCTAACTAAACAGAGTATCCTTGGGCAAGGTATTTTCTGCATCTGGAAAATAGGTTGTTTGGTTTAAAAGAATATGGGGGGGGGGGAAGAGAATATTCACTACTCATGGGTAATACTCAAACGTTAGTTCCTTTCTCTTTTTGTCATGTCAACCTTGATTACAGTATGTAAACTGACAAGTTTTCCACTGTTTTATTAAATTATATGGAAATTGGGATGACAAATGATTTTCAGATATTACATTTTAAAGTTGGGCACCAAAATAGTACCTAACACAGGATCTGTTGGGTAGGGCAAAATAAGGATATTTAATTAAAATTTGTGTTTGTATAGGATATAATCACATATATATATTGAAACACACATCATGGCCACATATATATGGTCGGAGAGAATGATCAGAAGTCATTCTGTGTAAATAGCATAAATATTAAACACTTTCTTTAGGCTAACTAACACCAGCTGGATTGTGCATAGGTGCAAAAAGAATTACTGGGATCAGAAAAGATGTAGATTCTTGCTTGCTCGCGATGAAGTTTTTTGCTTTTGGCGCAGAAGGGTCAGGGTGATTGAGGAGTACTTTGAACTTTTACACCGCACTAGCCTGAAATCATGGCTAGACAGAGAAGAAACTCAGAATTTCAATAGCACAAATTTGAGAACTATTAAGGCAAGTGAGAATCGGGACTTGTATGTGGCACTTACTTATAAAGAGGTTGGTCAGGGGCTCTGTTGGACCATGGAGCAGCACTCAGGAAAAAGCATCAGAAAACTCTGAAAGGTCTTTGAAAGTCACTGTCCATCAAGTCTGAAAAATTAAAAAGAATCAGATTTTATCTCTCTTCCTTGGTGTGTGTAGCTTATATTTTTGATAATAGAGAAGTAAGTTTATCTTAAAGTGTGGGGCATGTATCACTACAGTATGTGAGTGATTTTTTTTTAAGTTGTATCACAGACAAATATTTTTAATATACTTTGTGAAAAAAGTATAACACTCAAATCTATGATTATACCAATATTATTTGAGGCTAAGTTTATTAAATACATGCATTGATTTTTTTTAAGAAGTAAATAATAGTGCAGGTGGTGTGTAGATTTAGCAGAAGTTACGAAGGTGGCACCAGAATGACCATGGTTTCAGAAATACTGGTAAAAATAAGGATTTTTTTTTTTAAAGAACTTTCCTTTTTTCAGCTTAGATTTCCTGTGAAGTTTAATTTAAAATTAGGTATTTAATTTTTTTTCTACCAGACCACTAACAAAGGCTTATGTTTGTCTTTTATTTTAAAAGATAGCGGTTAAAAATGCTCTATGAGTAAAAAGAGGATTAATCTCCACATTTGGGGCTCTCAGGCATGTCGCTTTCCTCTTTCTGGACACTGACTTGTGTGCTGGTGCAGCCTTTAGGAATTATTTTGGATCACTCGTTTCCATCTTCCTGAAAAAGTAGCTGCCACTCAAAGTGCTGAAGTGACAAGGGGAGCTTCGTGTCGCACTGTTTATCTGACGTTTTGGCTGTGGCACCCTTGTGTGGGTTGGGTGGGAGAGCCCAGGATGCAGAGAGAGTCCATTCTAGACAGTCTCTTGGCTTGTTCCCCTGCCCCCACCCCACAGCTCACAACTTTTCTGGACAGAATGGGGAATAAAGTTTTTTTTTGTTTTTTTGTTTTTGAGACAGAGTCTCACTCTGTTGCCTGGGCTAGAGTGCTGTGGCGTCAGCCTAGCTCACAGCAACCTCAAACTCCTGGGCTCAAACGATCTTCCTGCCTCAGCCTCCCGAGTAGCTGGGACTACAGGCATGTGCCACCATGCCCGGCTAATTTTTTCTATGTATATTTTTAGTTGTCCAGTTAATTTGTTTCTATTTTTAGTAGATATGGGGTCTCGCTCTTGCTCAGGCTGGTCTCGAACTCCTGACCTTGAGCGATCCTCCCCCTCAGCCTCCCAGAGTGCTAGGAATTCAGGCTTGAGCCACCGCGCCCGGCCTAAAAGTTTTTATTTTATTTATTTCATTCCCCCTATGGGCAGGGGACCAAAGGCATCTATAAAGCCTCTGACAATAAGAAAGGTTAGAAATGAAAAAATCAACTTTATACCTAATTATGTGGCACTTACTTATAAAGAGGTTGGTCAGGTTGGTCAATTATGAAAAAAATAATCTGCTTTATGATGTTCACATTTAAGAAATGTTGATGTTATCTTTGTCAAGTTTCTATTGTCATAGCAGTCTGTATTAAAAAAGAAAAACAGTTTCTATTATGAGGTTTAACATGTTTTTTCTCTCTCTTTGTAGGTACTGGTTTGGGATTAGGAATTGTTTTCTCACTTACTTTCTTTAAAAGTAAGTTTGACTTTATTATCTTTTCAACATAATGTCACAGTATGTACATACACATAGCAGGGACACTTTTGGAAGATGTGTCTAAGTGGCTGCCATCCATTTATGGGGTTAGTTAGGTAGGCCAAAGAATGTGGACTTAAGAGGTCAAAATGGGTTGGGCATCTCCAGCTTCCCCCCTGGGCGTTGAGTCAGGGTTCCTGTTATCTTAAATATGATACCACTTCAAAAGCCTGCACTTGATGCCAGTGAGTCATTTGACCAAATCTACATGTTTAAGTATTTCTAATTAATTATAATTTTTTCTAGAGGAACTTGAAAATGAGAGTCCTGCTGGTAATAAAAACAAATAGACCAGAAATGCACATGCTTCTTGGCCAAAAATTCTCCTGAGCCAAGGGCAGGCAATATTCCTTTCATTCTGTGGAAGAACTTCTGAAGTTTAGATATTGAATAGAAGTCGGAGGGGTCTTTTTGACCTCTTTCCATGAAGAACTGACAGGAAATATATAACAAGAGAATTATAATTAATATAGTGCTGATATGAAGTAATCATTTACAGATTTACAGATGATCAAAGGATGTAAATATTGGTGAAATTCTTACATATGTTTAGAATTCAAGCACCTTGCTGAAAGGTATTATTAGTTCTGATATGGTTAAGAAATTATTTACATTGAGTAGCTGATTAGAACTGATACAGAACTTAAAGGGTTCAACTGTGTCTACTGTTGACATATCATACCACTTATTTTCCTTGAACCTAGCAACACAGGTACTTAATAAATATTTGCTAAATCAATAAGTTTACTAATTAACACCCCCCCTTTTGGCCATTGCTGAAACATTGATAAATGTATGATTTATTATGGTTATCAGTATGATGCACATTGAGTATTTATTGAACCCTAAGCAAATGTATTCAAGGGGATTGGGGAGCTTTATTATCTCTTAATGGTTCCCTAGTGGGATTTTCCTTTTTCTGATCACTAGGAAGAATGTGGCCATTAGCCTTTGGTTCTGGCATGGGATTGGGAATGGCCTACTCCAACTGTCAGCATGATTTCCAGGCTCCATATCTTCTACATGGAAAATATGTCAAAGTATGTACAAAATTTATATTTTTCTTTCTGTTAGAAGGAAAAGAGGTTTCTCCTGAGCCCCTGAAGAATTCTTTAGAGTGTATGTAATGAATAAACTGTGTGTGTCATTATGGCACCACTGAGATCCTAATTGCTCTTTGACCTTTAGTGACATGAACACTGCTTTGGTATTAAAAGTCTCTCCCCTGTGCCTTCAAATGCACATGTGCATTCACACATGTATGCGTATGTTAGCTGGCTGAAATTAATGAAATTGCCTGAGTGTTTATCATCAATGGTAAACTATCTGTAAGTAGCACTTTTCATTTAAATTCTCAGAGTGTCCTGTAAACATCTCACACATACTTAAGCTAAACCCCAAGACTATAGGGACTCAGCCATTATTCTGTTTTTTAATTGAAGAAGGCAGTTTTGACTGTAAGTCCTGTATGATTCTGCCGAAGTCATATTCTTCAGGTGGATTTTTTTTTTTTTTTTTTTTTTTTTGAGACAGAGTCTGGCTTTGTTGCCCGGGCTAGAGTGAGTGCCATGGCGTCAGCCTAGCTCACAGCAACCTCAAACTCCTGGGCTTAAGCGATCCTACTGCCTCAGCCTCCCCAGTAGCTGGGACTACAGGCATGCGCCACCATGCCCGGCTAATTTTTTCTATATATTTTTAGTTGGCCAGATAATTTCTTTCTATTTTTAGTAGAGACGGGGTTTCGCTCTTGCTCAGGCTGGTCTCGAACTCCTGAGCTCAAACAATCCGCCCCCCTCGGCCTCCCAGAGTGCTAGGATTACAGGCGTGAGCCTTCAGGTGGATTTTTAATGCTGTAAACAAGCTAGAAAATTATTACCCATGTCTCAAAAAGGAAGAAGGTAGCATGCTTCCTGAAGGGTTCACATACAGCCACCTTTCCCTTTGCCTTTATTTATTTCTTTTTCTTTTCTATTTTTTTTCTTTTTTTTTTTTTTTAAGAGACTGTTGCCCAGGAGTGCAGTGGCATCATTATAGTTCACTACAGCTTTGAACTCCTGGTCTCAAGTGATCCTCCCACCTCAGCCTCCCAAAGTGCTGGGAGTACAGGCATGAGCCACTGCGGCCACCTCCCTTTGCCTTACTTTAGATGATTGGTTACCCTGGGGTTTAAGTGACAGGATCATGGGAGGCTGGGTGCTCAAGGACAGAGGTAGTACTTACTTTTGTATCCCCCGGGTCTGAAACAAAGTAGGCACTTAAATAAATGTAAGATGAATGAATGAAGTAAATAGTCTATTAGAGGTAAATGCGAATGGTCTCAGGCTTACTAAGGCATAACTCTTGTAGCAGCACAACCTTCATTGAAGAACTTCACACTCCCTGCATGCATTGAATCTTCCACTTTTCAGCTTACCTTTGAGCTGGAATCACTGTGATCCGGGCAGCAGCTGGAGGCTAGTGGAAAGAGCACAGAAGCTGGGAGACCTGGGCGCAGACTAGGCGGTTCACTTCCGAGCTTCCATTTTCCACCCATAAAATGAGAGTAATAATTTCTACCAGTAGGGTTGTTGTGAGAATTAAATATGAAAATGAGGCGGGCACAGTGGCACATACCTGTAGTTCCAGATACTTGGGAGGCCAAGACAGGAGGATTGCTTGAGGCCAGGAGTTCTAGACCAGCCCGGGCAACCTAGTGAGACCCCGTCTCGGAAAAAAAAATCAAATGTGAAGATGTTTTTAAGCTGTGAAGTGCTATATAAATAGAAACACTGGTTATTATAGTTGAGGCCAACCACGAAAGGGTGATTGACTTGTCCATTGTTCCACCATAATAACAAGTAGAGCGGAAAATATGGTACAAACACATGTCCTAATTCTAGTCAAGGGCTGTAGCCACAAGGGTCACCAGATCTCAAGCAGCGTCCTACCATGGCCCCGCAGCTTCCGTCGTAGAACCCGCTCACACTCTGGCAGCTGCCTGCCCACCGACCTGTGCATGCTGGAGAGACAGTGGGAGCAGGGAGAGTTAATATTAATGACCCAACTCTGCGCCAAAGCAAGAGTGAGGTCATCAGAGGGACAGTAAAAGGAGAGGCGCAGCTGTGTGGCACCAAAGGCCATGACAGCCCCTCTCCACTGCTCCTGGCTCCTCACTTTCCTGGCACTAGAGCCAAGTGTGGGGAACAGAAAGGAGCAGGGAGAGGAGCTGCAGGTCTTTTAATTGTTTAAAATGTTTCCATTGTTCCAAACTCGGTTGTCAGGGATAATGGCTGAGGGGTGATTATATGCATATTATGTATTTAATGGCAGGGAGGTACTGTGGAAAATATTGTTACATTTTTTACAGGCTTACGTGTATTGCTCCAAAATGGCCTTGTAACTTTATCTGAACTTGAGTCTGAGCCTCGATGTTGTCATCCTCCACTTTCTCTGAAAAACAGAGCAAAATCCCAACTTGAGGTTTATTCGGTGTAGTCATACTGTGATAACTGCTCGTTAAGTGCCCAACAGGCCTGGTGGACCATCCTAGCTTTACATGCTTTCTCTCTGGACCTCCCAGCGGATTTGTGAGAGGTGTTACTGTCCTCATGCAGGAGATGAGAAAACAGAATCTTACTGAGGTTAAGAAACTTGCCAAAGATCATGTAAATTGCAGACTGTTAGATTCGAGCCATGCTCTGCCCACTCCCCTGTGATTCCTTTGATAGGTTTTAGGAGTAGTTATCCAGGTAGTGATGGTTTGGCCCTGTTCTACTCCTTTCCCACTCTTCTCCCTCGAAGATTAGGGGAGCTACTCTTCTGAACCTGAATGAGGTGTACACGGTCCTGTAGTGAGACAGTTTTAAAGCAAACAGTGTGGTAAAGTTTTTTGCCCCATTGGTCCTTTGGGTCTGACCTGAAACAGCAATTATTATTATTTTTTAATAGAGACAGAGTCTCACTCTGTCATATAGGCTGGAGTGCAGTGGAATGATCACAGCCTAGTGCAGCCTCGAACTCCTGGGCTCAAGCGATCCTCCTTCCTCAGCCTCCCAAGTAGCTGGGACTATAGGTACTCGCCACCATGTGCAGCTAATTTTTTTTTAATTTTTATTTTCATAGAGACAGAGTCTCGCTATGTTGCCCAGGCTGGTCTTGAACTCCTGGCCTCAAGTGATCTTCCCGCCTTGGCAAAGTACCAGGCTTATAGGCATGAGCCACCTGGCCTAGCCAGACCCAGCAATTAGAGAGGATTGTCCAGATGCTGTCTGCGCGCTTCTAACCTGACTGCCCTTGCTTTACAGGAGCAGGAGCAGTGACTTACACCTGAGAACATCCCAGTGGGAGGAAAAGAGAAATCACGTTTATTCCTCAGGAATACTGAAGTGCCCTGGAGTAAGCTGACATTCTTCTGTAACAATGTTATCAGTAATGCTTTAAACTCCAGCACACTATTTATGTATTTGAAACCAAGTCTGTTTCTTGTTTTGTATTTTCTCTCTGGAAATTGTAAGGAAGTGGTCTTAAGAGAAATAAATTAAAAATAGGAAGCCCATTGCATGGCCTTCTTTCTTTGCCTTTAGTCTTGAGTGTCAGGGCTGTTGGAACTGCACGCAGCTGTAAGCTTCTGGTCACAACCTTTCTGAGAGCCCTCCTGAAACCACAGCCATTGTATGTTCTTCCCACTCTCCCCCTAAGGTGTAGTTTTCAGAACTGCTTCCACCTCATAAATCGGAGGTTGGGGATTGCTGCTGCGTGTTCTGATGAAGATGACCAATGTCTTGAGGTGCCTTTCCTTGCTGTGGCAGCTCTCTGTGTGCTGCTCTCACCAGTGGACCTGCAGGGCGTGTCTCAGCTGTGCCTGCCGCACTGGGGTGCAACAGCTGCCGTATCAGCAGGGATGAAACTGACTGTGGACGGCCCACTTCATTGATGGCAAGTCCTGCAGCTTCATGGAGCTTGACAGGGTCCAAGCTTCAGCCCCAGCGGGTGGAGAAGGCGCCAGGCACACCCACCTGGCTGCCAGGCCATGTTTGGGGTTAATTTTATCTTCACTTAGCAGCTGAGGTTTGAGGACAAAAGGGCCATGTCTAATGCCCCTCTGTGAGTTTGTTCTTGTGATTTCACCTGAATAAGGTAGTCTGGACACAAAAGTAATATTTTAGCAATTTCTTCTGAAAATATACAGAACTGATATACAGATCTGATTTCTTTCTTTACAGTAAAATTAAGATGGGCAGAGCTTGATCCTGCTGCCCCTTTATTCTAAGTATTGATTGAGCATCGACTATAATTCAGACACTGTTGTAGGCAGTGTGGGTAAATGGATAAAAAGGACACGGGCCCCGCCTTCAAGGAGCTTAGAGTCTGATGGAAAGACAGACATGCAAACACTTAACAACTCCGAAAGAGAATCGTTTCAAAGTGCAATGAGGACAAAGAAGGAGCAGCCAAGTTTCCTTAGAACAGCCTCGTGGAGGACTGAAGAGGACTGAACGTGTGGACTCAAAGTTGACCGGGGCATTCCAGCTGGACAGGGAAGGTGAATTCTGTGAAGGCTCAGGATCATGGAAGTGCATGTTATAGCTGGGAAACTACACGCAGTCCAGTGTAGCCAGAGTGTACAGGGGCAAGGGGGTGTGTGTGGAGGGATGAGGCAGGCAGGGTACCCAGGTAGGGCTTGTGTGTGACCCCAGTTCTGGAACGTTTATTAGACCTTAGTTCTTCCAAGTGCTGTAATGAGTTGATTCAGGGTAGCAGTGTACAGTCCCCTTACGTAACCTCCATTTTTCCTTCTCTCCTCCTTCACCCCACTCCCCTTTCTAGAAAGGTGTGCTAGGCTCTGGACCTGAACAGGCAGCAGTGATGCTCTGCCCTTAAAACTGTCCAGGCTCTTGGCTGGGCATGGTGGCTCACGCCTGTAATCCTAGCATTCTGGGAGGCTGAGGTGGGTGGATCGCTCAAGGTCAGGAGTTCAAGACCAGCCTGAGCAAGAGTGAGACCCCACCTCTACTAAAAATAGAAAGAAATGATCTGGACAGCTAAAAATATATATAGAAAAAAATTAGCTGGGCATGGTGGCGCATGCTTGTAGTCCCAGCTACTCGGAAGGCTGAGGCTGGAGGATCGCTTGAGCCCAGGAGTTTGAGGTTGCTGTGAGCCAGGCTGATGCCACGGCACTCACTCTAGCCCAGGCAACAGAGTGAGACTCTGTCTCAAAAACAAAAAAAAACTGTCCAGGCTCTCTGGGCTTGTTTGCATCTTTGAATCACCTAAAACCCAAAGATAGTGTGAACTTAGGACCGGAAGTCACGGCCACACCTTGCCATGGCCACTTGGCCCTCTTCGTTCCATGATCAAGACAACACATATAACTAAAAATAAGGTGGGACCTGTTTCATCTGTTCCACTTACTTGTCTTCTCCATATTTGCTTTAAAAGTTAATATCCCTCTGCATTTTTCCACCATTTTTTCATCTTCAGGCAGAGAGAAGAATAACAGGTCCCCTTCCAAAAGAGACAAAGTCAGAAAACAAAATGTGCCCACAAATCCTCTAGGTATGTCAAAATCCTCTAGATGTGGAGTGGCAAGGGATATGGGAATCAAGCTTCTCTGTCTCACTAGTTGTCAGATCGCAGGCGTTTATTTGGATGGATCCCTTTGCCCAGCACCTTTGAAACACCACTGAAGTGCTTTGGGACGCTGTCAGCTCTGTGAGGGAACAGTTCTGGGCAAAGGCCAGCCAAAGGACGCACTGGCTGTTTGCTTTAATTCCGGAGTACTTTGTATTCCCACTTTGTAGCCCTTAGCAGAGAGTGGCCCAAAGCACATGCTACATCTTGTCCCTACTCCCTGCCCGCATCTCAAATCAACCTTCAGAAAGTCCCAGCTTATTGGCAAAGGCACACATTCTGTTCCACTTTAAGTTTCATTAGAAATTCAAGTCCTCTAGGGCCCTGTTTCCCTGTGGGCTTGTACAGCTTTGACTTTGCTTCTTGTCTGCCTTCTGGAACCAAGTACAAGGAAATTCATGGTTTTGGAGAGAGAGTGATGGGAACCCAGCTGGGCACAGGATCCTAGGATAAGGCTGTGGCGCCCCAAAAGTGGCCTACTCTGCCAACATACATAAATACATACACTCTGAGCTTGACACTGTGTAATTTGGCCCAGAACAATATGTATTTTGAACTCATTTAGGTGAATGACTTTGGCATTCCAAGTACCCACTGGGGGAGCCTTTATCAGGCTGTATTTGCCTTATGCAGAAGTATGTCTTTGTTCTGAGAAATGGCCTCAGAACACACTCTGCTGAGCTGTCTCTTTTAGTGAGTGTCATCTTCTCCTCCATTTCAAAAGCTCCAAAGATGCAGTCTTGAAATCCCACTGGTAGGAAGAGCAGGGATCGGGAATGGGGGAGATGACTATGTAGGTTTGCTTCTAGTTTTCCCAAGCCTCACTGTTTACACTTTTTTTTTTTTTATGTAACCAAGCCATAATTGCATTTTACTTGTCGTGGTTCAATCTGATTGTATTGTTGAAGGACTATTTTTGAACCTGTCCAAATAAACTCTGCAAAGTATTTCCACAAGGATGTTACTCCATGGGGCTGGGGCAGCCTTCGTCCTGAATGGTGCTGAGACACATGGTTTCCTGTTGCACGCTTTCTAATGACATAAATGCAAAGGGGGTGGGAGGGAGAAAGTGGAAATTCTAAGTACCAAAAGGAATGTTAAATTTAGAATAATAAGCTCATCTGGAAGCTATCACCACTTTTTTCTGTAAGTGTGCTACAAGCACAACTTCCCCTCAGACCCAAAGAATGGTGTCAGGGTAAACACAGACCTGGCAGGAGCAGGGAAGAAGTCCCATGTTCAATGAGTGGGCTCTGTGTTAAGCGTGAGAGGCAGTGAAGACTGTTCCCACAGTCAAGCACCTTGAAGGAAGAGGACAGACAGGAACCAAGGGAGAGGCATGGCTGTCAAGCAGGAAGGCGGTAGGATTTGGAGTTAGGACCTGGGTCCAAGTTCCGACTCCACCCCTCTTGACCATGGGGAGTTTCCTTGTCTGTATGGGGGAAAAAAATAATTCCTACCCTGTAGGTTTTGAGGGTCAAATATATGCGCTAACACAAGTGTTTAAAAAGAGGCTGTTGCTCTATGAGTCAAAATAAAGTGCATGGTATTAATGGTAGATAGGGACCATTCCAGAACAGGAAGAGGGCATAATCACTGGGCTCAAGGAATTGGCTCTTAGGGTTGAAATTAGCAAGATCTGAAGGAGAGAATGAGTGCCTCAAGTGAGTGCCTGGTAATAAAAACCTAAAAGTTGTTGGAAAACACTGTGCATCTTCATAAGTATTAGTGTCATTTATTTTCACACTACTCCGTTGAGTTACATATGAGTAAGGCCACTGTGACTCCTCCGAAACCCCACCCTGGCTTTTTAAAAAATCAAGAGTTATTTACCGAGTCCATAGTCTTGGAGCTAGGCTAGGAGGGAAGGAGGGAAAAAGACACTGAAGAAATAGAATGGGAACCTGAGAACTCCTCAAGGAGCTTCCGGCCTTGTAGGAACCATGACTATTACTGAGCATTTGCATTCAGGATAATTGGCCTCAATTGTGTGATCCTCAAGGAGTTCAGAGCAAGAAGGTGTAAGTGGGGGAAGGAGATGTCAAGAATTCTTGAAGGAGGTGTGGGCAGGTGATGAGTCTTTAATAGGGAAGAAATTGAGGCTTGGAAAAAAGAGCTCATTATCCACTGTCAATCAAGTGATCTTTCTCTATTCCTGGTCTAGCCAGTTTGAGCCAGGCAGAACATATATCATAACGCTTAATTTTTACAACAATCCCATGACAGAAGTACTATTATCCTCATTTTATAGATGAAGAAACAGATTTTGGAAGGATAAATTAACCTGCCCAAAGATAAGCAGGTAAGAAGTGATTCAGGCAGGATTTTAACCTGATTCCAGAGTCCAGATTTTATCTACTCTCTATGCTGGTCAAAAGCTTTAAACTGGGAAGGATCATTTCAAAGTGATTTGAGCCAGTTTACACCTGATTTGACACACTTAAACATTGAAATAGATCAGAGCCAGTTTCATTGAGTTTAAATTGATAAGTGATTCAAGTTGAAATTAGCTGTATTTACTAAGAACATAATTCCTGTGTTTACTAATAAGAAACTATCAGAGTTTCAGGTCAGTGTTACTGGATGAGTTTCGCTAAATCTTTACAAATGTAGTAAAGCATCATAATATTTTATTGGCCTATGCATCTTAATAACTGCATACTTTTCAATTAGATTTTTTGAGACAATTTATAAACCCTAAAATGCACCCATCACTAGATACAAAAAGAAAACCCTTTTTATAATGTATACTGGTAATAATTACTACCTTTATACTTCACTTTTAAGCGGTTAAGTTTTTTTGTAACTTGATTTCGATATAGTTTTTTTACATTTACAGAAAAGTTGTGAAAATAATACAAAGAACCCTTTTGTACCTTTTACCTATGTTGACCAAGTGTTCACTTTTTCCCCCATTTTCTTTATCATTCTGTGCGTGCATGTGTGCTCACGCACAGTATTTTTGAGCCATTTGAGAGTAGGTTGGAGACATTGTGCCATTTACCCCAAATACCCCAATATATATTGTCTAAAGGTCTCCTGTGTATGTGAGTATAAATGGGCTGCTTTTATGGTTTCAATCTTTGTCTACCTGCATACGTACACGTCTTCCAGTTTCTGTCATTCCTTGCCCTCTAGCTTTTCTGCTGTCTGTATCTCCGGATATGATCAAGATCCAGAGCACATTTTTATTATAATATTTAAGGGATAGTTTTATTCTTCCTATTTTTCAGTTAGATGGTTGAGGTTAATGTTTTCTATATTTTTTAAAGCTCTTAAAGTAACTTGCTTTTTAAGTGGGTGGCCCTGACTGATCATTTGTATGGGTCAGTGACTTTCAATCAGAAGAAAAGCTTCCCCAAATTCTTACCATAGAGCATCCTCTGTTCTCATCCGAGCCTCCCTGGGTCACTGTGTAATCATGAGAAAGTCACTTGATCTCTCTGGGCCTCATTGTAAGACGGTTGTAATGATCCTATCCCTTCCTGCCGCAAAATACAGATGTGAGGTCAGGCACCCTGTTATTAGGGAGAAAGGTGACATAGCCAGCTAAACAATATTATTTCATAATAGAATCAATATATAATAAATTAGATCAAAAAATCACCCCCCATCTGAATTGGAAGTATACCAATTGTACTATCACATGATGGACTCTTGTTGTTTGTTTTTTGTTTTTTAGATTCAAGGTCTCAAGTTCTCACTATGTTGCCCAAGCTGGTTTCAAACTCCTGGCCTCAAGCAGTCCTCCTGCCTCAGCCTCCTGAATAGCCAGGATTTACAGGCACGAGCCACTACCTGGCTACTGATAGACTTTTTTTTTTCCTTTTGAATAAGGGGTGGGGGATTGTGGGGAGGGGTGTTCAGTTGCCTTGTTTGTTTTTTTTGTTGAGACAGAGTCGCCTGGGTAGAGTACAATGGCGTCATTGTAGCTCACAGCAACCTCTAACTCCTGGGCTCCAGTGATCCTCCTGCCTCAGCCTCCCAGGTAGCTGGGACTATAGGTGTGTGCTGCAATGCCCAGCTGGTTTTTTTTTTTTCTTTCTTTTTGGTAAAGATGGGGTATCACTCTTGCTCAGGCTAATCTGGAACTCCTGAGCTCAAGCAATCCTCCCGCCTCGGGCTCCCAGAGTGCTAGGATTACAGGTGTGAGCCACTGCACCCAGCCTGATAGACTCTCTATACCACAGAAATAAAAGGTCCACCACTGTTCCAGACTTCACTGCCTCTTCTCCTTATGGTGGGCTTCACAGATAAAATTCAAGTTCTACTTGCTTTACTACAAGAAGCCCGTATGTCAAGGATTATAAAGATGATTATAGATCTTTCCTTTTTCTATCTATTTATGAGATAGGGTCTCACTCTGTTGCTCAGGCTGGAGTGCAGGGTGCAATCACAGCTCACTGTAAACTTCAGACTCCTGGGTTCAAGCGATCCTCCTGTCTCAGCCTCCCAAGTAGCTGGGACTACAGGTGCATGCCACCATGCCTGGCTATTTTTTGTTAGAGACATGATCTCGATATGTTGCCCACGCTGGTCTTGAACTCCTGGCCTCAAGTGATCCTCCCACCTGGACCTCCCAAAGTGCTGGGATGACAAGTGTGAACCACCGATCCCAGCCCCTTACCCCTTAAGCCATTCAGATGCTTCTCTTGAAGACTAGGAGGTAGAGTAATAGAAAGTAAAGACTGAATATGTCAATCAGCAGCCGTATCTATTAAGATTTCTTGACTCCTCTCCTTGGGCCCCAAAAACTAACCATAAAATTGCTTTTTGGCCTGGACCTGTTATCTGTAAAGCCTCAGTTTGATTGAGGTTGGGGAGCCTTGGGGAATTTCTTTGACTTTGCCAGAATCTCTGCAGGTCTTCTAAATGGCCTCCCAGCCTTAACATCTCCTCCTCTCACCTGTCTTGACACTATTTTATGTATGTTGTTTTCTGTTCAGAAATTTTCAGTGGCACCCCAATATGCACAGAATGTAGGTCCAAATTTCTTAGCCTGGCATTCAAGGCCATCCACTCTGATCTCTACCTTCTGGTGGAATAGCATAGGGGCTGACACAAAACACAATGGTGATCTATCACCTCTTGTGTTATCCTGGATAGAGCTGGGGCCCATTCTACTAAGTGAAGTATCACAAGAATGGAAAGACAAGCACCACATGTACTCACCATCAAATTGGTATTCACTGATCAATACTTAAGTGCAGGGCCGGGCATGGTGGCTCACACCTGTAATCCTAGCACTCTGGGAGGCCAAGGCGGGAGGATTGCTTGAGGTCAGGAGTTCAAGACCAGCCTGAGCAAGAGCGAGACCCCATCTCTACTAAAAATAGAAAGAAATTAGCTGGACAACTAAAAATATGTAGAAAAAATTAGCTGGGCATGGTGGTGCATGCCTGTAGTCCCAGCTACTCAGGAGGCTGAGGCAGAAGGATTGCTTAAGCCCAGGAGTTTGGGGTTGCTGTGAGCTAGGCTGACGCCACGGCACTCTAGCCCAGGCAACAGAGTGAGACTCTGTTTCAAAAAACAAACAAAAAAAAACCCCAAA
>CM052444.1:96198047-96250180 GCA_028533085.1 Varecia variegata | reverse complement strand
AACCCCAAAAACTTAAGTGCACATATAGTAGTAACATTCATCGGGTGTCGGGCAGGTGGTGGGGGGAAAAGGGGATGGGTATATTCACACCTAATGGGTGCGGTGCGCACCGTTTGGAGGATGGACATGCTTGAAACTCTGACTTGGGCGGGGCAACGACAATATATGTAATCTAAACATGTGTACCCCTGTAATATGCTGAAATAAAAAATTAAAAAAAAAGATAGGGGCTGAGAGCAGTGCCTCTGGAGCCAGACTTAGGGGGTGGGTTGCATTCCAATTCTGCCACTTATTAGCTATGGGGCCTTGGGAGTTATTTACTCTTTCCATGCCTCAGTTTGCTTATCTGTAAATGGGAATGATGATAATGTCTACCTCAAGAGGTTACTACCTATATGAGAATTAATTATTAATAATGTATGAAACAGTGCCTGGCACAGAGGAATGTTAGAACACTACTGCCCCACCCCAATCTATTCACACAGCAGCCAGTGGGAAAACATAAATTGGATTATATCAGTCCTCTGCTCACATCCCTCCAATGGCTTCTCATCCCATTTGGAGAAAAAGCCAAAATCCATACAGTGGACTCCAGGACCCCACAAGACTTGGCCCTCCTGGTACCTCTCTGACCCTGATTCCCACTGGAATCTCCCTTGCTCCTCTGTTCCAGGCCTCCTGTCCTTGCTGTTCCTGAACAGACTGGCCCCTTCCCACCCTAGGGCCTTTGTACTTGCTACTCTGCGTGGACCACTCTTCTCCCAGATGGCCACACACTTTGCTCCTTCACTTCCTCCAAGCCTTTACTCAAATGTGGCCTCCTCAGTGAGACCTTCCCTGACCATTCTGTTTTCTGTAATCCTCCCCTACCCATGTACACCCTAGCCCCCTTCCCTGCTTGCTTTTTCTTTATGGCATTTTATTTACCCACGTGTTTTGTCGGTTGTCTTCTCCCACTAGAATGTAAGCTCCTTGAGGGCAGAGATTTTCGCTCCTTTATCCTTAGCACCTAAACAGAGCCTGGCACATAGTAGGCATTCAATAAATACTTGCTGAGTAACTAATTATTAGTATATTAACTCTATTTCAAACAAACTACCTGCTAGTTACTTATCTATGAAACACACTTGCTTAGGGGTGTCACATGTTCTTCAAACAAAGAAGTTTCATCTCACAAGCCAAAGGTCTCTGCCTGGAGGTGACTGCCTAGAGGAGCTGTGTTCAGAAGGATTCCGAGGCCGAGTGTGGTGGCTCATGCCTATAATCCTAGCACTCTGGGAGGCTGAGGTGGGAGGATTGCTTGAGGTCAGGAGTTCAAGACCATCCTGAGTGAAAGTGAGACCCTGTTTCTACTAAAAATAGAAAAACTTAGCTGGGTGTGGTGGCATGCACCCGTAGTCCCAGCTACTCAGGAGGCTGAGGCAGGAGAATCACTTGAGCCCAGGAGTCTGAGGTTGCTGTGAGCTATGATGATGCCACTGCACTCTAGCCCGGGTGACAGAGTGAGACTCTGTCTCAAAAAAAAAAAAAAAAAAGATTCTGAGAATCTGAAACTGTTTCAGTGCCAGTGAAGAAAGTAGGATGTTAGTGGTGTCTGCTACGGTGGTTTGGAGGACTGAGGGCCACACATTTGTCAAATGCAAATCCTTTTTTTGGGTCCTCTTCTTTCTTAGCATGGACTGCCCAAGTCTTATGCATATCTCAGGCCCTGCGCAAATCCCACCTCTTCCAGCAGGCCCCTGGGATTTCTCCCTTCTCTGAACACTCATGCCTGGGCAGCTTCCTTGCAATGCACTTTTCCTTTGTTCATTTGTGTTCCCGTCCTTTTCCTCCTTAGAGGACAGCTCTTACGCCTAATCCCATGTCTAGTACCTTGCACTGTGCCGGAGACATGGTAAGCAGTCTAAAAGAACACTGTTCCACTCGACTTTTTAGGAGGAAAGTAACAAACTTCTTCACTACTCTGGTTACTAGTATTGCAAAAACAAACAAACAAACAAACAAACTTCTTCAAATCAGCTTGCGATTGTAAGACAGAAGCTCACAGAATGCAAGGAAAAAAATAGATGAACAGTGAGGGATGCACAGGCAAGAACCAGGCCCTCGTGGGCTTCATCTGCAGCCAGAGTTCTCTACAATTCTGCCCTATGGGATTCAGCTCTCCCACAGGTTCCGCTGCCCCTCAGAGAGAGAACTCGGTAGGCCCCGCCTGGGTCAGTGTCCACTCTGGCCCAACCCCCTTTGGCCAGGAGGGGGCTTCACGGAGAACAAGCTCGGCTGCCGGGTGCCCTGGGTGCGCGGGTGCCCGTGGCCAGCCGCCAGCTCTCCAGCAGAAGGGCTGGGCAGACACATGGGCGGCATCCTTCCATGCCTTCTTTTTCTCCAACTCCCGTGTTTCTAAAAAGGGGTCATTTCAATGAATTTATCTGGAGCACAAAAACCTTAAGGAAAAAAAATGCTGTTCTGTGGAATATTAAACATGCACAGAAGGACCAACTCTTGAGGAGGGAGAAAAATTCTCCCGCTCGCTGTGGATATGGGTGGGGCCGCTGGGAGCTGAGAATTAGAAGACACAAAGTAGGAAAAAAACTGGAGAAGTGACATCATAAAAGAATTGATTTGCCTCATTTCTTACCTGAATCATTGATTGAGAAGAGAACTAGATGCCGCCCACCGCGATGGCAGCCTTGCTTACCGCGTTCACCACGGGCGACAGGCACTGGCCGTTGGCTGCGTGGAGGAATTCCAGGCCTCAGGCCCACTGAGCCCAGCTCGGCGCTGTCGCGTGGAGGCGTGGTCGTGGTGTTACTGTGGGGTCAGGTAACCCCAGCTGAAGGAAACGGAGAATCAGCTCCGCGGGGTGGGGCAGTCGGAGGGCAGAAGGAAGCGAACAGGTGGAGGGAGAAGTGGGCTGCTGGGGGAGGCTCACTCCCTTGCTCCCTTGTCACCCCGTCCCTGGCATCTAGACCACGCTTCCAGTAACATCACTGTGTTCATTTTTATAGACAAGGACGTAGCCATGGCTACCACGATCTACTGCCTCCTGGAAGTGGAAAAGGACAGTCGTAAGAATCAGATAGACTTGAGTCTACATTTCTACTCCAGAATTCCTGGAATTGAGTTCTCATCTCTCTCTCCCCTCACCTCCCCCATTCTCAGCACCTCTTCTTGGTTCTTGGTCTCCCACCGATCTACAAAGGGCATTTTAAAGTTTTCCATGGGGCCAAGGACCCACAGGATCCCCGGGCCTCATTACTGCTCTCCCATTGAGGCCAAGAGCTCACTCCCCACACCCTCAGCAGCCCCGGGGAACGGGGAGCCTGTGGTGCGTGGCTGCCTTGTCCTGCTGCTCCGGAGCCCACCAGCAACAGGAGGAAGAGGCAAGAGGACATAGTCCGGGGGAGGGGCTCAAAGTCAGAATATCTGGTTCTGGTCCGGGATCTGCTACTAAATTGCTGAGTGAACTTGGGTAAATCCTTTTCCTCTATGAGAAAGGCTAACACAGCCTCAGTAGCTTCCACTTCCTGAGAGCCAAGCATGTGCCAGGCTCTGCTTCACGTTCACGCCTCCCAGTGAATTCTCATAGTTATCCTGGGGACGGGTGCTATTAAAATTCTTATTTTCCAGTTGAGGAAACTGAGGCTCAGGAAGTGCATTGCTTGAGTAAGGTGAGAAAGCTTTGTGCTAAAGCCTGGATTTGATCCGGGGACTCTGACTCCTGTACCTTTCCTGTGCCATGTGTATATTAGCCTCCCTAAAATCGCTTTCATTTTATGCAGCATGTGCTATTTTCCAAGAACTGTGCTGGACACTTTGCATCCATTTATCTCCTTGAATCCTGACTCCTTCTTATTATAATCTCACCTTAAATGTCACCTCTTTGAGGTATCTTCTGAGGCTTCTCAATAAATTCCTCCCTCTTCCACCACGACGTCACCGACTCGGGCTTAGTTCCTTCATAATGCTTTGATTATGCGACATCCATTCATCTGTTTATTGTTACACTTTCTGCCTTCCTGTGGCAGAGCATAAGCTCCTTGAAGGCTGGGACCTTATTGGTCTAGTCTAATACCTCTGTGCCTGTCTGGCACATGGTAGGCACAATGAATATTTGTGCAGGCTGGGCGTGGTGGCTCACACCTGTAATCCCAGCACTTTGGGAGGCTGAGGTGGGAGGATCGCTGGATCCCAGGAGTTTGAGGTTGCAGTGAGCTATGATGATGCCACTGCACTCTGGCCTGGGTGACACAGCAAGGCTCTGTCTCTAAAAAAATAAAAATCTTAGAAAAATTTGTTCAATAAATGAATGAATCCTAACAACAAATTTATAGAGAACATACCATTACTCACTGCCTTTTACAGATAAGGAAACCAAGGCCCCGGTGTGAAACAACTTGCACGGATTCCCACAGTCAGGAGGTGATGCAGCATGATTCAAACCCAAGCAAGGAGTCTCCAGCACCTCCCATGGGTCCTAACGGCCCCTCCCAGCTCCAAACCTGGAAGTGTGAACATTCTTGGTCTCTATCTTGAAGAGGGAAGAGAGACTGTGTACCAACCCTCGGATTCGTCGGGCTGGCCTGGGAAGGAAGGCCTCTGCTAGTTTTCATTCTCATTCTCCAGCGAGAGTGCAGAGGTTTGGACCCCTGGTGAGGCCAGACTGACAGGATTAGAGGAAACAGCTGGCCTGAGCCCGTGCCCTGCAGGAGGGAGCTCACATTCCCGGGACTCAGGGAGGGAGCAGCTCCCCACAGCCCAGTCACATTCCAGGTCGGTCATTTTCCTGAGCCCAGATGTTTGCTAATGAGCTGGGGAGAGGGGCTTGCAGCCCTCAGCCCAGCTCTGGGCCCCACATTACCTCGGCCCCAAGAGGCTGGCCCAGGGCCAGCAGGCTCTGGCCTCAGGCCCATGCCCTGTGCCAGCCAGGCCTGTTGGGGCAGCTGGAACGCTGCTGCCAACCAGGTGCATCTCCTCGAGCTTGGAGCCTCTGACGTGACTGGTTCTGCCTTTCCCACTGGGGCCCCACTACCCTGGGTCCCACTGTTGCAGCATCCCCACTGCGGCCTGATGGGAGGGGCTGAGGCCACCTCGAGGGTGTGGTGGGCATGGGAGCACGGGCTTTGGCATTGACAGGTCTGGGTTCAAGTCCAGTCACTAGCAATGTGGTCTCGGGCAGGGAGCTATACTTTTTGGTGCCTCGATTTTTCTCACCTGTAAAATGGGAACAATGATGGGATTGTGGTGAGGATTAGAGGAGATAAAGCAGACATAGTGTTTTGCATAATGCCTGGCACAAAATGTAGCTGTTGACAGACATTATTACCAAGTCACCTGCCAGGCCCCCTGCCTATATTGTAGCCCTCCCGTAGTTCGTTATCAGTCTTCACCAGACAGATGCGACTCAACTCCAAAGCCCGTGTCCTTGATTAGGTGACTGGTGTTTGAGAGTGGTGGGCTGCACTGTCGCACTGCCTGGGAGTCCTAACTTCTTGGTCGTGTGTGATCTGACAAGCTTCAGTAGCTCCACAATCAGCTTCCTGCCATGCTGGAGTAGATTTTTACCAAATGTAGACGTCCACTCCCCACCTTGCCTAGGGTCCACATGAAGAATGGTGGTGGTAAACTTTGCCTGCAAAATGTAAATATTTCCTGAGTGCCTACTGTATACAATGCAGAGAGGCTGGTTTCTGCCGTACATGGCCATCCTGTAGACGATAGCTGGCATGGCCTCTTACTGTGTGACTTGTTGAGTTACTTAACTTCTCTCTAGGCCTTGGTTTTTTCACTTATAAAATGCGGATAACAATACTGTTTATCTCAGATTTATTGTGAGACTGGAAAGTGCTTAGAATGGGACCAGGCACATAGTAAGGTGGTCAATACATGTGAGCTATTATAATTCTCATTATAGTAACCATTATGGGAAGACTTATCTGTGCTCCAGCTATGAGGGACAACAATTACTTGATTCAACCAAATACATTGTACATCTCATCTGGCCCCACCGTAAGCACTGGGGACACTGAAATAAACATGTGATCCCTGCCCAATGGAGGAGAGAGATGCACACAGCTGTTCTAGAGGGAAATTAGCAATGACAGAGGACTGTCCTGTGCTCCAGGAGCACAGTGGAGGAGGGAGAAGTTTGTGCTTCCTGTGAGGGTCTTGGGAAGGCTTTCCAGTCCGGTGCTTGAAGAATGTTTACCAGGAGAGGAAAGGAGGGGAAGGGAGTCCCAGGCAGAGGGGAAAGCACAGGCAACAGCTAGGAGGCATGGAGATGCAGGCTGGGTTCGCAGAGTGCAGACAGGTGGAGCACACTGTAGGGTTCCCAGCAGGCCTCTAGGAGACCCCCAGGATGCTCGGCAACCTCATGACATCAGATGAGCAGGGCCGGTCCATCTGGAAGATTCCAGCCAAGTTGGGCAAAATATATGGACACAGATAACCATGATATAAAGCAAAATCCCCCAATCCCACAATAGCGTCCCTGGGCTACCACTTTCCGGGAGCAAAGCTATTTTCTCACTCCGTTGAACACACAGAATAGAGAAGGCACGACTGCAACCCACCCAAGTGCCCACTGATTACATGGGTTATCCCCAACACCGCCAGGTGAGGCTGGACTCTGGCCCAGGCGCTCCACTCTTCCCTGGAGCCAGAGAGGTGAGTCCGTCCGCTGGCGTTTAGTTCCTAATAATAGTCCTTCCTGGGACTTCTCGGACCCCTCTCGGGATGCTTAAACCAAATGCCTGGAGCCTCGCGGAAGTCGAGTGACACTCGGATGACACTGGGCGGAGGATGAGTGATCTAGGGTACAAACACCACGGACTCGAACCCGGTCGCATGCCCGGGAGCGGATAGGATGGGCACACCGCAGATGGTCTGCGAGTGCGGACGGACTCCTGGTGCCGGCGCCGGTGGGTGGAGCGCCACACTCGCGGGGCAAGACTGCAATACCGGGTTCCCACAAAGAGGACCCCTCCATCTTTGTCACCCGGAGGCCTGGCACGGCCTGACGGCTCAGACTCGGGAAAAGTCGGGCGGAGAGAAGTGGAAGGGCAGAGAAAACGGGGAGGGCGCTTGGAACGGGCCGGGGGCCCGGCTCGCTGCCCTGTCCCTCGGGCGCCGGTCAGGCGTCCCGGCCGCTGTGCCGCGCCGTCGGAGCGCGCCGAAGCCCGGCCCGGGGCTGGCGGGGAGAGGCCCGGGGCCCGGCGGCCGCGGCGCCCCCTCCTGCGCGCCGGGAGGGAGCGGCCGCGCGCGCCCGCCCGCCCGCTCTTTCTTCGCGCGTCCCTCCCCTCGCTGCCCCCGCCCTCGCTCCCTATTTGGAGCGGAGACACCCTGACGTCGGAGCCGCTCCGCTCGCCGCTCCCCCGCGCCGCGCGCCCGCCCGGGGCCGCAGACGGCGCAGCGCAGCCCAGCCGAGCCTCGCGGGGCCGCCGCCAGCGCTGCCGGCCGCCTCGCCCAGCGTCCCGGGCACCCAGCTCCGCAGGACCCGGCGGGCGCGCGCGGTAAGTCGCTCCCGGGCCGGCACGCGGGCGCCCGGCTTCCGCAGGCTTCGGCCGCGGGGGCTGCGCCGCGCCCCCGGCCGCGAGCTGCGTCCCCCGGCGCGTCCGGCAGCCGCGGGCACCGGGCGGAGGTGCCACCGCCGAGTCCGGGAGCCGGGGGCCGGACGGGCGCCTCCGGACGCGGGCGCTGGGGATGTGGGCGCGGCACGGAGTGGCCGGGGGGCGCCGATGCACCCGGAGCCCGTCCCCCGACTCGCCTCGGGGTGCCGTTTCTTCCTAGGAGTTTCCGCGGCCCGGAGAGAGAGGAGGAGGGAGGGAGACGCGTTGCTGAGCGGGGGCCGCCGGGCTCGCGTGTCCCCCGGCTCTGCCCGGGCCTCTCAGCTCTGGACGTTTCTGCCCCCCTCTTGCCCCCGTCCCCGTTTCGGTCTCCCCGTCTGCGTGTCTGTCTCCGTCGCCGTTTCCGCCCCTCACTTTCTCTGCTTCTGCTCTTTCTGTCCCCTCTGCCTCCGTTTTCAGCTTCCCTGTTTCCTCTCCCGCTCCCTGTCTCTCCGCGCTGCCCTCTGTGGGAGTCTCGCTCTGTCCCCCTGACCCCCGCCCTCCAGTTCAGACAGTCCCCAGTGGGGGAGGCTCGCCCCCTCCCCAGCTGGGCTCAGGCACAGTTTGCGAGACCCGGTAAAAGACGCCAAACCCTCCCCCTGCCTCCCGCCTGCCCCAGCCCGGCCTGGGTCATCCCCCTGGAATTGAGTCTGGGGCAGGGAGAGCCAGCCTTTCCGGGGGCTCAGTTTTCTTAAGAATTCCACCCCCGCGAGGCGGTCTGGACGACAGGGCCCTGCTGCCGGCCACCTGCCCGGCCGCTCCCAGGGCAGGGCCGTTCTGATCTTTTACAAGTCCGGGTAGTGGGGCAGCTGCCTGCCCTGGCGTGGCCGGGGTTGGCGGGCATCAGGGGAGAAGGCCACATTTCCAGGCTCTCTAAGGCCCTCGCCCAGCTGGAGGCCACCAGCCTGTAACTAGCGGCACCCCAGGAAAACAGGGGTCGGGACTGGAGGCCAAAGAGTGGGTGCTGGGGGGGCATGGGGGTGGCGAAGCAATTTGTCAACAAGGAGCCCCTCACCCTTTGTTACTGTGGAATCGGGCCTCTTGCGACTCCCCCAGATGCAGGGGCTGCCTGGGCGTGGTTTGCCTTGAGTTGGGGCCAAAGAAAAGGCAAGGCTGCAGCGCCTCCTTGGTGACCCCCACCCCTCTCCACCCACCCCTGCAAGCTGGACCTCTCTCTCCTGGGCCTGTATGTTGGAGGATGGACAGATGAATGGGTGCTCTGCATTAGCCAGGGATGTGGCCTCATTATTTTAAAATGAAATTTCAGACTGGGTTTAGTTTCCCTCCACCCCCAACCCCAGGGGTCGGAGGCTGCTGGAACGAGCGGGCAGGGTTGTTGGTGAGGTCTGCAGTGGGACTTCTGCTGAGCAGATGTGCCGGCTGGCCCTGCAGCAGCTCATTAGCATGGATTTGTTTTGGAGACTGTTTTTGGTCTTCGGGCAGGAGGGTCTGTGGGTAGGAGGGCTGTGGCCTGGGTTGGGGGGCTGGCACAGAGGTAGCCACGGTTGGAAGGTGGAGCTGCCCGGCAGAGACAGGCAGGCTTGGGTGGCATGGGCTTGGCCTGTGTGTCCACCCACCGGACAGTTGGTTCATGCTGTGCCTGGCCCAGAGCCTCCCCAGGGCTGAAGGAAGGAAGGAAGCGGCCCTGCGGTGAGACTGGGGTCGTGGAATCACTGTGGCCTTAAGGAGCGCTCTTCCCGAGGGAAGCTGCTAAAATGGACATTCCCAGGCCATGCCGCCCATTGTACAGGTGGCTAGTGTGAGGTTTAGGAGGGTGAAGCAAATGGCCAGTGGCTCGGTGTGCAACCATGAGGCCTCCAGGCACACAGTGAGCCAATGAATGAGCTTTGGCCAGAATTGTCCTCAGACCCCAGAGTGGGCCCAGGAAACCCTGCAGGGCTGACCAGGGCTGGGGCCTGATCTGGGCGAGGGGGATCCCCAGGCCTGACACTGCATTGCCCCTTCCCAGAGCCACATTTTCAGTTGCACCATTCAAGGAAGTCCCTGTACTCACTCCAAGATCTGGAGCGATTGCCCCACCCTCGCCAATCCCCAAGCCTAGGGCTCCGGCCACAACCACCACACCCTCCGCACCCATGCTGGCTGCTGGGCAGAGCCTGTTTTCTCCAAGTTGGATTCTGGAGGAGGCTGGTCTCTCTTGGACCCTGTCTTATCAATGGCCCAGGGGTTAGAGTCTGGTGGGATTTTCCTCCCAGTTCCCACAGTGGCAGGCCAGTGCGTTGGGCAGCACTCGACAGTTTATAAAATCCCAACTCATGTCATTCGCTTGAGTTTCACCTTGATGTTTCCCCTAAATCTAGTTTCACTGGGGCAGATACTACCCCAGACTGAGGTCGCTCTCACACACACAGAAGCAGGTGTACCCTAAACCCACCTGTGCCCTTAATGAACACATAGTAGTAACACCCATACACACAAGCATATGCATATAGAATCATGGGTATATATACACAGGAAAATGCATACCACGCAAGCTCACAAACACACACATACATACCTCCCCCCCCCCCCACACACATTCCTGCTGCCTTTCCCACCAGCCAGCCCAGGGCAGGGGCCATGGAGAGCAGGGCTGGCCAATTCTCCCAGCTTCAGTTCCTGCTTCCATAACCTCCTCCGGGAACCTTTCCCACGTTTTGTCCCAGCTGACTGGGATGTATGTTCTACCTGCGGGCTCAGCACTGGGGGGCATCGAAATACACAAAATAAGCTCATGAGGTTATGGCTTGTTTTTCAAACTAGACGCTCCCCCTGCCCGGCCTCAGCCCCCTTTCCCACCCCCCTCCCCCACCTTGAGGGCAGGGTCTGGGTCTCCTCCATTCTTCACAACTATAATAGGACAGACCCAGGTTTGAATCTTAGCTCAGCCATTTTAACCTTTCTGTGCCTCAGTTTCCTCATCTGCAAAGTGGGGATAGCAATAATACCTCATCTCACAGGGCAGCTGTGAGGATTAAATGGCAGAGTCCGTGGAAAGCTCTGGAGAGGTTGCCTGTCACAGGGTGAGTCCTCGTACATGTCACCCTTAGCGCTAGCATGTGGGGCGCGCATTCACGCTGGATTGGCAGCCCTGCCCTGCATGGTTCCTGCCCTGGGCGGGTTGCTGGGAATGGTAGCAGGAAAGGCTGGTGTGTGTGTGTATGTGTGTGTGTGTGTGTTAGTGTTATTATTATGTGGTCAGTAGGGGCACAGGTGGGTTTCGGGTACACCTGCTTTGGTGTGTGTGAGAGAGACTGGGGGTGTGTAGACACACTTGAGACTCCTGGTGTACTCTGCCTCAGTGACCCTGAATATTCAGAGTTACCCAAAGGAGCAACTGAGGAGTGACTGCTTGTTTTACAAAATCAACTCTTTGCTCTACAAAGGATTTCATAGTGGGTGGGTGGTAGGGAGGGGGTGCTCCTTGAAATCCAGGCCCTTCTGGTGCATTTGGGATGCTATTCCAGGCATAGAACCCAGGTGGTGGAGCTGGGAGCCCCTGTCAGCAGTGCTGTCAATAGATGTCCCTTTCCTGGGGGCCTGGGGGACAGCTGCTCCTGGCCCGACTGGCTTCAGAATCACGTGGGGAGCGCATTCAGATGTCCCGGTCACACCCCAGACCTGGGGATTCAGACCCTCCAGGGCTGGGCCTGGCATTTGAGTTTTTGGCAAGCATCTCAGGGAAGAGGCCCCAAAGACCCCACCTCCCTGGCCTTCCTGAGGGACCCTCTGAGCCAGGGCTTCCAGGGCAGCCACCAGGGCAGGTGGACTGTGATTGTTCACTGCCCTCTTCCCCAGAGTGGGAGGTATGGGTGCCTCAGTTTCCACAATAGGTCCGCCAGTGTCGCCCCCTGGGGAACTCCCTTTCTGTGTGAGCGGCAGCTCAGAGCATGTCAGGCATTTGCAGGCGGCCTCTGAGGAACCCAAGCACTTGGATTTGGGGGTGACCAGTGGGTCGAGTGGTAAGAAGGCACCCACCTCTGCGAAGGACACCTTGGCTAAGCCTCATAGCGCCGCTGTGAGGGAGGATAGTGTCATACCTTTGCTAAGGCTCCGAGAGCCAGGGCTCTGCCACGGCCACACGCTGGGTAGCCCAGTCTGCTGGGGAGTCGGTAGCTGGATTTGAACTCTGGTCTGTGGGCCCGAAAGCTTCCAGCCCGGGCAGTGGCTGAACAGCAGAGTGCTAACAGGCATCAAGGCACAGTCCTCGGGGCAGCGGCAGGGAGCCCCAGGCCTCACCCCAGCTCCAGATTCCATTCTTTCTCGCCTCTTTCTCTTCTGTGAACCTTTTCATCGGCGAGGGTAGCTGGGGCTTAACCTGCTCCTGTCCAGGTTCAAATCCCAGTTCTTCTGTTTACTGATTGTGTGAGCCCCAGCAAATCTCTGAACCTCTCTGCGCTTCAATTTCTTCATGTGTAGAATGAGGGAAGGAACAGGCTCTACCTCATGGGGTTGTTGCAAGGGCCAAATAAGTTAATACACACGCATGCACCACGCAACGGCAGACCACACAGAAGATGGTGGTCCTGTAAGATTAGAATATTGTATTTTTACTGTTCCTCTTCTGTGTTGAGATGTGTTCAGATGCACAAACACTAACCATGTGTTACAGTTGCCGACAGGATTCAGAAGAGTAACGTGCTGTGCAGGTCTGTGGCCTGGGAGTGACAGGCTACACCACACAGCCGAGGTGTGTAGTAGGCTCTGCCACCCAGGTTTGTGTAAGTGCACTCTGTGATGTCCCACGCAATGAAGAAACTGCCTAGTGACGCATTTCTCAGAACGTGTCCCTGCTGTTAAGCGATGCATGGGTGTGATTGCAATCCTGTGTTTAATCCAGAATGAAGAACCTCTGCTCCCCTCCCTGCCGGCGTCTCTGACTGCCCGACTCAAAACAACTGCTCCTTTTTACCCACTTTCCTGCACCTCCCCGCGGGGCCCTGAGCTCCTGGGTGGGTGCAGGGTTTGGGGCCACAGCCGTCACCCTCCCCTCTCTCCCTGCTCTCCTGGAAGGTGCTCAGTGAGTGAGTGTTGAGCTGCGGGGAGCTGCGGGGAACTGCGTGGAACTACGTGGCCCAGGGAAGGGCACTGCTTTGCCTGCCGTGCTGGGGGGCCTTGGGACGACCCCTCTGCAAAGCCGGGGGAGCTGGCCTGGAAGATCTCTGACTTCCTGTCCCGCCCTGGCTTTCTGGGAGTCCCATGACTTGCTGTGTGACCTTCAGGGCAGGGAGGAAGGGTTGAGAATCTGGGTGAGGCTCTCAAGGCTCAGGAAGGAAGGTCTGATTGCTACTTAAAAAAAAAAAAAAAAAAAATTAGCTGAGTTGCTGCTAGAAAAAACAAAAAAGCATCAACCAACAAAAAGTAAACCCTGCTAGCCAAGAGCCCACCCCACTGGTGGGGGGCAGCGTGGGTTCCCGGGGGCTGGGCGGGAGGAGGTGGGTGTGTCTCGATGGCAGGCATGTGTGGGAGAGGCTTCACCTGGCATCCTTGCCGCCTCCCGTTCCAGCCCTGCCCTGGCTCTGATGCCAGCCCAGCCTTTCCCATGATCCCCTGGGGGGGGGGCAGAGCTGGCCTTAGCGGGTGCCTGCTGGGTGCTGGCTGCTTTCATTTGATCCTCCCAGTTCTCCAAGGAGGGACTATGCTCCCCATGTTAGGGTTGAGGAAGGTAGGTTCTGAGGGGTGAACTTACTTCTGGAAGTCACACAGCTCCTAGGTGGGAGGGTTGGGATTCAAATGTTGGCGACTCAAGCAAGGGTCCCTGCTTTTCAGGGCAGCCCAGGCAGCGTGCTGGGGCTTGGGGCTGCTGACCTGGGAAGCAGAGTGTGTCCCCAGCGCCCTGCTGAGAGCCTGGTGGGTTGGGTTACAGCGCCCCTCTGTGGGCACAGCTGGCCCTTGCGATCAACTCAGCTGAGTACTGGAAAGGGAGGAAGGTAAGGGAGGTGACCTTCTGCCTCAGTTTATCTCATTTTTCCTCCACTTCTGCACAACGTCGCCCCAATAACCAGTTCCTGATCTCCAGACAGCAGCCTCCTCCCAAAACTCACCATCATCCCAACTCTCAGTAAACCTTGTTACTCACCTTAACCCCCATCTCAGCTCTACTGACTGTAGCCGCGGTCCTGACACACAGCCTCAATTCTCACCTCTCCTAATTCCAACGCCGGTCAGACCTGTGTGCTCATGTCCAGGCTTCGTCATCTCAACCCCAGTCTCAACTCCAGATCCGAGGAAACCTCAGCATCGCTTCCTGCCCCAGTCGCCTCCCTGGCCCCACCTGACCTGTTCAAGATGGTGCGGGTATAGCACAAGAGTCCCTGGACCTCTCTGAGGTCTATGGGGGACCTTAAATGGGCCTCTGGACCCCCTTCAGGTGTGCCGTGGTCAGGCCCCGCCACAGAGGGCAGAGGACCTGTTAGGGGCGAGGAAGCCTTTCTGGATGCCAAGCTTGTTGAAAAATGTGTTAGGCTGCCAGTTAGGAAGGAGGCCACTCTATTTTGTTAGGATGTGGTTGTACTGAAAACACGGGCTTTGAGACCGGAAATGTGTGGGTGAGAGCCTGGATTGTGACAGGAACTCACTTGGGATGGGGGCAGACTGTCTGGCCTCCCCTCCAGCTGCTCTCCCTCCCTGGGCTGGGAGCGGGGCTCACCCAGGCACTGGGGTCCCTGCAGATGGAGACCGCTGGAGGGGGCGGAGCCTACAGGCTGGCCCGGACCCTCCCTGGAAGCCCCGTCAGCCGGTGCACCTCCACACCCCCTCCACGGCCACTTTGCAAAGTGCCTGCCTGTGCCGCCCACACCGCCCCGGGAAGGGTTTTCCTGAGTGGGACACCCAGTCCCAGCCATCCGACCTCTGGTGCTGGGCTTCCGTGGGGCCAGTGGGACTGCGATCTGGCCCTTCCTCCCAATTCAGCCTCACCCAGACCCCCCTGGGGACGATCCCAAGACACAGAATCCCAGACTGTCTGGGCTGAAGTGGTTCCCTAGCCCGGCTGCACATGAGAGCCCCCCCGGGAAGCTGGTTGAAAATGCAGAATCCCATCCCACCCTGGAACTTTCACTCCACCGGTCCCCAGGGAATTCTGCCGACCTACCAGGTTTGGAAACCACTGCTCTATGTCACCTCACTCACTTTACAGGTGGGGAAACTGAGGCCTGAGTGTTTTGGTCACACAGCATGTGTGGGTCCAGTCCCCCTTCTCCAGCGTCCTGTCCTTAGAGGGTTTGGGGACCCCCTGCAGGCACTGCCCTCATTCCTGAATCTCTCTGGAGCCTCCCTGCCCCGCGCTTTCTGAAGTGGCGGGTGTGGGTGAAACCTCCGGAGGGTGAAGTTGGGGAATGTGGCGGGGAGGCGAGTCCCCTTTGAGCGGAACACTGTAAACACAGACTGCCCTGCAGCGCCATCTTCTGGCAAGTTCCGACGTGGTCTTGGTGCCGTAGTCATCCTCCCACAGCAGGGGGATTTGCAGATGGGCTCCTGCTCCAGGCTGGGGCGGGGCTGCGGGTCGTGCTGTCTGTGAGGGCTCTGCTGTGCTTGAGGCTCTGGTGGGGCATCCTAGCGAGACATACTGTCTGCTTCCGGGTTCGTTTTTTGGCATGAGGTTCAGCCGGCCAAGGTGGCACAGGGCTTCTCTGCAAGAGGAGGGTCAAAGTTAGCTGTGACTCCCTCAGAATCCCGGCAACAGTGGCGGTGGCTTTCAAGGAGACATGGTGGGTGGGCAGCCCCTAGAAGGATGTGTGGACAATTTTGTGTGTGTTTCCCTGGACGACCCACATCAAAGAGAGAGAAAGGGAGCCGATGTTTGTTTAGCACGTCATCACTTAGTGTCTCGTTTAGTAATGGCAGCAATCCTTTGCCATGCACACTGTCACCGTCTCCCTTTTTTAGATGAAGAAACCAAGGCACGGAGATAGAAAGTAACTCGCCCAAGGGAGCATAAGTTATAAAATTAACAAACACATACGTGAATAGCAGAATGTGTATTAATTGTTAGGCTTAATACTTCATTTAATCTTCCCGATGCCCATCTGATGCAGGTACTATGAACAACCCCAATGTTGAGGTTCAGAGAGGAGAAACGACTTGTCCAAGGTTGCACTTGCTTAGTAAGTGGGAGAGCTGGGATTTGAGCCGAGGAGTCAGATGCCAGAGTCCATGCTCGTAACACCCTGCCTCTCACTGCCTGGTCCCCCGGGCCCAGCTGAGAGCTGCCACCTGTGCTCAGTTCCAGGGCTCTGGAGGCCACGGGCATGATGCTTCGGGTCCTGGTGGGGGCCGTCCTCCCTGCCATGCTGCTGGCTGCCCCACCGCCCATCAACAAACTGGCACTGTTCCCAGACAAGAGTGCCTGGTGTGAAGCCAAGAACATCACCCAGATTGTGGGCCACAGCGGCTGTGAGGCCAAGTCCATCCAGAACAGGTGGGACCCAGGGGGTGGGTGGGGGGATGAGGAAAGGGGCCCAAGAGGAAGGGAGAGGACCAGGGCTGCCTGTCCCTGCCTCCACCAGGGTGACACAGGCATGGTGACCTCTCCTTCCACAGGGCATGCCTAGGACAGTGCTTCAGCTACAGTGTCCCCAACACCTTCCCGCAGTCTACAGAGTCCCTGGTGCACTGCGACTCCTGCATGCCAGCCCAGTCCATGTGGGAGATTGTGAGTATTGCCCCCGCCAGCCCTGCCCAGCCTTGGCCTTTCTCCCCAGGCTCCTGCACTGCAGCAGGCGGCCACAAGCACTTAGCAAGAACTCCGCTGTGTGCAGGGTGCAAGGCTTGTGCTGGGAGTAGAGATGTGGTCTTGCCACAGGACGGCTCACAAGTCTGACATCAACTTGTATAGGACAAGGGGTCTTTCTGAAGCTCTGATCTGATGCCATGGGCTGAAATTCTTTTAGTGGCTTCCTATTGTTATACGATGAAACCAAAATCTTTGCCATGCCCACAAGGTCAGGCAGCGTCTGGCTCACCAGTCTTTCTAGTCTCGTCTTGCCTCCCCCCTGCTTGACACTTGATACCAGCTCACCTCCTTTCAGCCTCTCACCCCTGCTCTGCTTGCTGCCACCACAGGGCCTTTGCACATGTTCTTTTCCCTGCTTGGAATACCTTTCTCCTCTTCTTCCTCCTCCTCACCTAGTTACCTTCCATTCATTCTTCTGCTCTTGGCTCAAGCATCGTTCCCTCAGGGCCCCTTTCCAGGCCCCCCGGCTGGGTCGGGTCCCTGCACTGCTGGCTCTCAGAGCACTGCCTGCCTTCACTTTGGCCATCTGTCACATCTGCAGTCCTCCCCCTGCATCTGGGTGATTTTGGCAAGTCTCTTTCCCCCACTGGACTCTTGAGTTCCTTGAGGGAACCATGCCTGTCCTTGTGTCCCCAGAGGTGGCATAGGGTGGGTGCTCTGTGGAAGGAAGGTGGAAAAGAGAAGGAAGGGAAGAAGGCAGGGAGGAAAGAAGGAAGGATAATTAGAAGTATAGTGACAGGAGAAGGGCAAGATGCAGATGGGGTTCCTACAAGGTGAGCCTCAGCTGGCTGGAGGTTTGGAATGGGGCTCTTTTGAGGAAGTGATGTCTGCGTTCAGACCCAAAGGCTGAGTTCAGAACATACTGGGCAGAGTTTGAGGCAGGTCATAGGGGGATGCGTTGGGCAAGAACCTTCTAGGCAGTGGGAACAGCATGTGCAGTGTCTCTGAGACAGATCAGGCAGCACAGAGTTGGCGGGACAGTACACGGTCAGGGGTGGAGGGGTCAGCCAATGGCGCCTGCAGGTCCTGGGTGGTCTTAGTAAGGAGTCAGGATTTTTCTGCCAGTGCAGGGGGAGCACTGGGTATTTTAAGCAGGGAAAGGCCACACTGGACTTTTCCCCCAGGCTGCCCTGCGGCTGCTGTGGGGGATGGATAGGAAAGTGACAGGAGTGGATGTGAGGAGACAAGTCAGGTGGCTTCTGCAAGGGCCTGATCCCCCCACTCCCTGGACGGGACCCCAGAGCTAACCTGCGTATCATCACAGGTGGGCTCTGGGATTCTTGGTCCCGTGAGGGAGTATTATATTACTCTTAGGGCCTTTGGAAACATCCCTCTCCTTCTCTCCTGCCCTCTCCAGGTGACCTTGGAGTGCCCTGGCCATGAGGAGGTGCCCAGGGTGGACAAGCTGGTGGAGAAGATCTTGCACTGCAGCTGCCAGGCCTGCGGCAAGGAACCCAGTCACGAGGGGCTGAGCGTCTACGTGCAGGGCGAGGACGGGCCGGGCTCCCAGCCTGGAACCCATCCCCACCCCCACCCCCACCCCCACCCTCACCCTGGGCAGACCCCTGAGCCCGAGGACCCCCCTGGGGCCCCCCACACCGAGGAAGAGGGGGCTGAGGACTGAGGTCCCCTAATCCTTCCTCCCCTCTCGTCCCCCTGTGGAATGTTGGGTCTCACCCTCTGGGGAAGGGTGAGGGGAGAGGCTGAAGCCCCCCTTTGGCACTGGATGGACTTGGATTCAGACTTGGACTTGGAATGCTGCCTGGTTGCCATGGAGATCTGAAGGGGAGGGGCTGGAGCCAAGCTGCACAATTTAATATATTCAAGAGTGGGGGGAGGAAGCAGAGGTCTTCAGGGCTCTTCTGTGGAGAGGGGGGTCTCTTCCTGTCTGCCTTCTAGAGATGTGGCCTTGGGAGGGAGAGGATGTTGCCTAAGCTGCTGAGGTTGGCATGAGGCCATCCAAGATGGCAGGAGCCAGGCTAAGGCCCACACAGCCCCGGGGGTGGCAGGACCCCTGGGGGTGCAGATGGTACAGCTGCCTTGGGCTGAGGGTGGGCACCTAGCCAGCCCAGCCTTGAGGGAGGGCCTGGGCTAGGAAGGCCATTGGCAGAAGCTCCTGCCCCACAGCTTTCCCCAAGGGCCTTCCACCCCGCTCCCCATGCGCAGGGAAGCATCTCCCCAGTGGCACTGAGGTGGCTTCCCTCAATGGAGTGGCTTGGGAGTCAGGCCTGGGCAGGACCCTGCTGACTCATGGCACTAGAGCTGGGAGCCAGGCTCTCTGGGCCTTTCTCTGGCTTCCTCAGCTTGCCTGGTGTGGGGTGCGGGGAAGAGGGGGAGGAGGAGAGGGAGGAGTCTTCCGGGGCCAGGGGTGGGGGGTGAGCCCCCAGGTCACCTCTGAAGAAGAGATCCCTCCCTCCTCTCCCTCTTAGAGATCTTAGTGCCTCTCACTGCCCCCAATTTCTGATGGAGCCAGCCCCACCCTCTTGGGGAAGCTATATCTGAATATCTGACAGGGAGAGGGATGTGGGGGGTCATCTCCCTTACCCAGAGGTTCCAGGAAGGACCTGGGTGCGATGGACTCTGGCCAAGCCTCAAGGAACTCCAGGACAAGGAGGAACGAGGGCTCTCTCTAGCTCCCCAATTCTGCCCACCGCCTCCCTCCCAGCTGCACTTTAACCCTAGGGGGGTGTGGGACCTGGGGGAAGGGCAGGGCAGGTGGGCAGTGAAGAAAGTTCCTCCGTCCCCAGAACTGCCTGCAGCTGCCCTTCTGTGCCCAGGGCAGCTGCCAGCCCACCACCCCCGGCCTGGGGGTGCCCCGGCCCTCACCGCTGTTCCGACGAGAGCTTCTGGAGCTTGTAAGCAGTAGATGGTCTCCCTGGCGGACCCTGAGTCTTCTCATGAATAAATTTGTTCCATGCCTGTGTCCTCTTCCTCACCGGCTGGCTCTGCTGACCCGGGGTTCTCGGAAAGTCCCAGCAGCTGGGTCTGGGCAGGGGCTGCGGGGGTGGGTGGAGTCTAGGCCCAGGCCTTGGAGTGCTGTGCAGAACCCCAGCCCCCAGCTGCAGCACCCCCTGCATCCCATGGCCTTCTCACTCCCATGCCATTTGTGCCCCAGGCTCCTGGTCCCCTGGCTGGCTCCCCGGCTCCCACCTCTTCCTCTGGTCCTGAGTCTGGCCTTGCAATACACCTTGGGTGGCCTCCAGAACTGGACTTGGTGAATTTGACCCTTGATCCCTTGGGCTTGCCTCATGCCATCTCTTGTCACCCTCAGAATGACCCAGCATCAGTCCTTGCCTGGGCCCAGCCTGACCCGGCTCCCAGGAGAAGGGGAAATGGACAAAATCTAATGGTTACGAGTTTGTACACAAGGTTCTGCCATGTGCTGAGTGCTTTACATAACTCTCCTAATCTGCACCCCCACCCAGCCGGGTAGATGTTGCCCTCATTTTACAGATGAGGCATCTGAAGTGCAGAGGGAGTAAGTAATTTTCCCAGGGCTGAGCAGTGAAGAAATGTCATCAATAGGACTTGAACCCAGGCAGTCTGGCCCAGAGCCCACACCAAGCTTGGGGACTCCAGCACTCATTTAATCATTCAACAAGTCCACAGGTAGGACTGTTTACATTCGTCTACAGAGCGGGAAACCAGGGCTCTGGAGGTGTAGGTGACTCGCAGAAGCTCACAGTTCCCCTGATGTCACAGCAGGACACTTGAGTGCAGCAGTCAGGATACTGCAATGGATGTGGCAGCACAGGTCCCTGGTGCTGGGCCTCTGAGCCCTGGTGGGTTTTTGCCTTGTCTTGGTGGCAGGATGAGTCTTGGTCAGCAAGGCAAGGTATAAATTCACAGACACGTAAGAAATTAAGGCTGGGCGTGGTGGCTCACACCTGTAATCCTAGCACTTGGGAGGCCGAGGCAGGTGGATTGTTTGAGCTCAGGAGTTTGAGACCAGCCTGAGCAAGAACGAGACCCCCGTCTCTACTAAAAATAGAAAGAAATTATATGGACAACTAAAAATATATACAGAAAAAATTAGCTGGGCATGGTGGCACATGCCTGTAGTCCCAGCTACCGGGGAGGCCGAGGTGGGAGGATCACTCAAGGTCAGGAGTTCGAGACCAGCCTCAGCAAGAGAGAGAGACCCCCGTCTCTACTAAAACTAGAAAGAAATGATCTGGACAGCTAAAAGTATATGGAAAAAATTAGCCGGGCATGGTGGCGCATGCCTGTAGTCCCAGCTACTCAGGAGGCTGAGGCAGGAGGATTGCTTGAGCCCAGGAGTTTGAGGTTGATGTGAGCTAGGCTGACACCAAGGCACTCTAGCCTGGGCAACAGAGTGAGACTCTGTCTCAAAAAAAAAAAAAAAAAAAAGTAAGAAATTAAAAAGGAGCTGGTTGGAAGTAAAACAGAAAGGTGGGTTGTTGGCATGGTTGGTAGCAGCTGGGAATGCCGGCCACAGTTCAGATTTCATTCTCTTTGCAGCAAGAGCCCTGGGGATGCCTGCACAGAGCTGGGTGTCAGCGAGACTATACTGGGTGGGAGGTGGGAGAGGCTGGGGACCAGCAGGGCTGACTGCATGGGTCCAGGCAGAGATGATGCTGCCAGCCCGGTGGGCAGTGGGGTTGGAGGGGCGGGGCCACATGGGAGAGGCGGGGCCACATGGGAGAGGCGCTGCCGATTGGATGTGGGTGCCCAGCGAGAGGGCGGAGCCTGACTGGAGCAAGGACAAACTGAGAAGCATGGTTAGGTGTGCCAGCTTTGGGGGCGTTGTGAGGGGAGTGAGTTCCGATTTTTCTCTCCGTCAAGCTCAAACTGAACCACCAAGACAGCCCGGGAAAAAAGCTGCAGCTCCCCTGCCCCTTCTCCACAAAGGTGGAAGGAGTTAAAATCTTTAGGAGGGGTGAACTGTGATGCCAATGTTGTCAGCCCCTCTCTCCCCGAACTTGTTAGCCTACACGGAGCCAACGCTCAACTGGTTTTCTTTCCTTGCTCCAAGCCCCTGGGGAAATCCAGTCCACCTGGGTTCAAATCCTGGCGGAGCCACTTCCTAACTGTGTAATCTTGAGCAAGTCACGTAAATCTCTGAGGCTCAGTTTCCCTATGTGTAAGTAGAGAATAATGATCACTCCTACCTCACTGGCAGGGTCGTGGTGAGTATCACATGCATAGATACACATATAGAGCACAGAACAGCGCCTGGCGTTTAATAAGATCTCAGAGATGTTGGCTGTTATTATTACTGAGAATGAATGACTGGCCCACACTGCAGGTGGTCAGGCTGATGGTTTTGTTCATTGATAGTTATTGAGAGCTTAATCTGTGCCATGGATACAGCCACGAAACAGACAAATCCTAACCCTAACCCTAACACTGACAGCCTTACAAAGGAGCCTCCCAACCTCCTTGGGAACTTAATCTCTCCATCTGTGTGATGAGGAGCTTCCCACAGTCCTCTGTACTGACAGCATGGAGGTCTGGGGCAGAAGATCTCTAAGAATCAGCTGTCCCGTTATGGCATCAGCTGTTTCCTCCAGGGAGGAAGCTCCCGTGGCCAAAGTAATCGAGCAAAAGCTGAGAATCCTTGAAAGTCCCTCTTTGCTCTGAAATATTAAGGAAGTCTAGGCCTTTATTATTCCAGCATCTAAATGACAGATTACAGGAGAACACACAGCTCTATCAAGGTCTCAAGTTCAAGGTAATAACAGTGTGGCCACAAGGTGGCACCACGACCTTGGCCCAATCTTAAAGTCATTTTTAAAATTATAGCAAAGTACAGATTAAAATACAACAAACGTCTGTGAATCTATCACCTAGAATAAGCAAATGTTAAAGCTATTGCCATGATTTCTTTAGGTCTTTTTTTTTTTTAACAAATAAAAGCCATCAAACAGAAAAAGCTAAAAGCAGGGAGACTAATATTCTATCCCACTACATGCTAAGTGTTACAAAGCTAAAATGCATGGGGCAAATGGTCTATCACGTACTCATCCTGTTCACAGTCCCACTGCCCCAGTTTCATAGCAGCAGAAAATTTTAGAGGTGTTGCCAACCTCACAGAGCAAGTAGCAGAATTGAGATGAGGAACTCAGGTCACTGGGCTCCACAATCATTCCACACAGTACCTCTTGAGTCACTGTGGCTCACATCACAATCCCTGGGCTGAAGGAGTTACCATGGGGCTGAATGCGTCACCATTGCACAGATGGGAACATTGAGGCCAACAGCTCGCACTGACGTAGTATGGTAAAGTCTACAGATTACACTGTGTCATCTCATCCCCTCAACAACCCTGTGAGACAGGTGCTGTATTGTTCTGCTAAATATTGCAGAGACAAAAGGTGACCCGAAGAGATGGAGCTGCTGGCCCTAGGTCCACAGAGCTGGTAAGCGGTGAGCTGGATCCCAAGCCAGGTCTTTCTGACTCTCAGCTCCGGCTTGGTGTACACATCCTGTTCCTCGGGGCATGCAGACACCTCGCAGTGCTGCAGTGGGGTGGGGGTGGGGTGGGGAGGGCAGGCCTCCTCTCCCTGCTGAGCAGGTCCATCTGTGGGCAAGACTGGGGCTCTGAGCACCCTATAGCGGCTTAGGGGTGGGTGAGGCGCTGCAGGAGGTTTTTGACCGTCTGTAGTGGGCTCCCTCTGCCACAGGCGTTGGGCAGACTGAGTTTCAGTTCCTGCTGGACCACTTGCTGCTGGTGACCGTGGGCCAGGACCTTGGCCTTTCAGAACCCCAGTTTAACTTCTACTCGGCATTATTGTCGGGGTAGGAATAAATACTTGGAGAAGTAGGAACATTGTAGGAGTAAGAACAGTGTATCAAAGCCCCTGGGAACAGAGCAAGAGCCTTAACTGCGGAAGGTGTTATAATACTTTTCTGTTTCTGTGGAGGGGAAAAGACCTCACCTCATCCTCTTGGTACTACATTTTCCTTTTCTCTATAGCAGTTATCACTTTATGATTACTTTACTTTTTTTTTTTTTTGAGACAGAGTCTCGATTTGTGAATGGGGCTAGAGTGCCGTGGCATCAGCCTAGCTCACAGCAACCTCAAACTCCTGGGCTCAAGCGATCCTCCTGCCTCAGCCTCCCCAGTAGCTGGGACTACAGGTGCACAGCACCATGCACGGCTAATTTTTTTCTATTTTTTGTTGCCCAGCTAATGTATTTCTATTTTTAGTAGAGACAGGGTCTCGCTCTTGTTCATGCTGGTCTTGAACTTCTCAGCTCAAGCAATCCTCCTGCCTGGGCCTCCCAGAGTGCTAGGATTACAGGCGTGACCACCTGGCCTTACTTTACAGATTTATTATGCTTATTGTTTATTGTCTGTCTCCTTCCACTAGAGGGTAAGCACCGTGGAGGTGGGGATCTTTGTTGTGGTCACTGTAGTGTCCTGATTGGCCAGAACAATGCCTGACACCTAGTGGGTGCTCAATAAATATTTGTTGAATGAATGGATGGAATCCACAGTAACAATGGGCACAGCAGTGTTAGGTAGAGACTCTTCAGCCACAGGGAAGAGGTACACAGGGAGGTCACATTCGGGATGCCACATCCCACCCCTCTGTGGTGCTACCGCACCTGCCTGGGCGTTCCCCAATCTGTTCACACTCTGTTAGACTGGGAGTGCCAAGAGGTCAGGGACTTCATCCTTAGTGCCCAGCCCCTTTGGGGAACGGGATGGCTTCTCTCGGTAAGACCCTGGGAAGGAAGGGCAGCCCGCTGCTCAAACTAACGGTGAAGAGTGCCCAGAATTATTATTAACCCATTTTATAGACACAGCAACTGAGGCCAGAGTGTGTCAAGTGAGTTGCCTGTTTCCTAACTCCTGGGTTTCCCCGGAAGTGCGGTGACCTCGCAGCGAGTGGGCAGACCCCATTAGGGAGCAGTACCCGGACAAAAGGAGGTCACGGCTCCCTTCTCCAAATTCTGCCTGCGCCGCCGCCGCTCGTGGGTTGCGGAGGAGTGTGCGGGGGCGTGGGGGCTGCCATAGCCCGGGAGGCTGCCCGGCGCAGCTGGGGCCCTCGGATCGCTGGTCCCCAGGCCCGGGGTACCCGGCCCCCGCCCGCCTGCGGGGCCCGGGCTCTGCTCTCCCCGCCCACCGCGGGGCGGGGCGCACGCTCCGCGGCGCGGGGACCGCGCGCTTCTGGCCCCATCCGCCCGCTCCTCCGCGCGCGCGGGCCCCTCGCGGCGCCTCCCCGGCTCCGGAGCCCCCGGCCCGCCGCCCACCCGGCTCGCGGCTGCCTCTCCCCCCCCAGCCCCGCGGCGCTCGCCGCAGTGGCGAGCAGCAGAGCAGCGGCAGCGCCCCAGGTACCGAGCGCGGGCGGGAGGCGGGCCAGCGACCCGGCGGCAGGGTGGGGAGGGGGCGCGGCCGCTGCCCTCCTCTCCCCGCGGGGCCTGGCCGGCCACGTCCTCCCGCGCGCCGCAGGGGCCGGGTGCGCCCGATCCCGGGGAGCCCCTGCCGGCTGCGACCTGCTTTCCCCGCCCGGGCTCCTCTCGGCCCCGAGGCCCCCACCCTGCGACCCCCAGCGCTGCGACTCCCGACCTAGTGCCCCCGCACGCCCACCGCCGCGGGGAGCCTGCCCTGCGGGAGAGCGCCCATTTGGCCCCTGCTCCCACCTCCCCGCGCTCCCACCGTCCTAGTCCCCATCTTACCGCCCACCCCTCCGGGGGGCTCTGTTTCCACCCGAGGGCGCCCCCACGACCTCCTCCCAACTTTCTTCCGCTGTCTTTAGGGGATTCGGCTCATTAGGTGCCCCTCGCTAAACTTCCCACCCGTTTGCTCCAGGTGTCCCTGTCCCACCCCCGAGGGCGCCTCTCCATCCTCCTCTGGTCGCTGACCCTGGACCTAGCGCCCCCGCCTCCATCTTCCCACCTGCCCCCGCGGGGGAGCGGGGAGGGACGCGGTGTGTTGTCACCAACGGTGCCCACCCAGCCTCCGCTTCTCCAGGCCACTCCATCACACCCTCACCCTCCATCCCCGGTCCCCATGGTCCCAGAGCCGGGGCCCTCCAACAACAGCACCCTGGCCTGGGGGTCAGGGCTGCCGTCGGTCGCGGGGGGCAGCGGCTGGGTGGCGGCCGGGCTGTGCGTGGTCATCGCGCTGACGGCGGCAGCCAACTCGCTGCTCATCGCACTCATCTGCACGCAGCCAGCGCTGCGCAACACGTCCAACTTCTTCCTGGTGTCGCTCTTCACGTCGGACCTGATGGTGGGGCTGGTGGTGATGCCGCCGGCCATGCTGAACGTGCTGTACGGGCGCTGGGTGCTGGCGCGCGGCCTCTGCCTGCTCTGGGCCGCCTTCGACGTGATGTGCTGCAGCGCCTCCATCCTCAACCTCTGCCTCATCAGCCTGGACCGCTACCTGCTCATCCTGTCGCCGCTGCGCTACAAGCTGCGCATGACGCCGCCGCGCGCCCTGGCGCTTGTCCTGGGCGCCTGGAGCCTCGCCGCGCTTGCCTCCTTCCTGCCCCTGCTCCTGGGCTGGCATGAGCTGGGCCATGCGCGGCCGCCTGACCCGGGCCAGTGCCGCCTGCTGGCCAGCCTGCCCTTCGTCCTCGTGGCGTCGGGCCTCACCTTCTTCCTGCCCTCCGGTGCCATCTGCTTCACCTACTGCAGGATCCTGCTGGCGGCCCGCAAGCAGGCCGTGCAGGTGGCCTCCATCACTACCGGCATGGCCAGCCAGGCCTTGGAGACGCTGCAGGTACCCGGGGTGCGCAGGGAGACCCCGGCTCGTGGGATGGAGAGGAATGAGCAGCCACTGGGCGGCCTGGGGCATCACCACTCTGCACACACTTGTTGGTGACCTCCTCTCAGCCTTTCCTTAGCTCCCACCTTTCTGCTCCACTCAATGCCTGACCGTCCACAGGACAGCTCCATCAGACTGTGGGGCAGGCTTCTCCCAGGTCACATGTGCAACAAGGAATTTAGGGTGGCCCATCCCTCTCCATCTGCTCCTCCCCTGGTCTTCCCCATCATGGCAATGGCACCATCATGGCATCCCACACCAGAAACTTGGGAATAATTCTTGCCCTCTTGCTCATCCCATTCATTATCGAGGCCTGATGGCATTGCTTCCTAAACTGGTGCCATCTTCACGGCCACTTCTTGCCTGGGAGCCTCTGATAGACTTCTACTGGCTACCACTTCCGCTCCAGCCACTGCTGTGCATTTTCTGCACTGGGGCCAAAAACCCTGCTTCAGACCCTTCAGTGGCTCCTCATTGCACTCAAGGTAAAGAGCAAACCCATCTCAGGCTCTGGCCTCAGGATCTGTCCTTGCCAACCGCTCCAGCGTCACCTCCCCACCCTCTCTTACTCTGCACCAGCCTCATGGCCCTTCTGACAGTTCCTAGGAGGCAGTGAGCTTCCTTCTGTGCCAGGGGCTGTATTTGCTATGCCCTCTGCCTGCTTTGCCTGACTGTTAGCTCACCTCTTCCCAGGGGCCACCCCTGGCCACCATGTCTGCAGACCCAGCCCTCCCCCACGCCGTTCCCTAGCAGGTCCCCTGGTTCATGTGGCCACTTTCTCATCCTGGCTCCCTGACTGGGATATAAGCTTTGTGAGGGCTGTGCACATCTGGGTCATTTTTCTCCTCACTGCACATAGAGGGTGGGCCTATTTAGGTCCTTGTGAGTGGGGTAGGTGCTCTTAGCTCAAGGCCTTGCAGTGTCTGTAAGTGGAGTGGCTGCTCTTGCCACCCACACCACACTGTGCTTGAGTCCCGAGGTCCACCCTATGGGGTGGGAGTGTAGACTTCTCAGGCCTGAGTCCCAGGGACTTAGGCCACAGGCCCTGGGGAAAGTCCCAGCTGGGCTCTCTTGGTGGAAGAAGCTCTAGGAAGATGCGGGGTGCCTTGGGGGGGTCATTGGGTGGACGGCAACTTGGCCGAGGGGTGAAAGGCCAACGTTCTCCTCACCCCATCAGTGAGGCCCAGAGCTGCCCCTGGCCCATCAGCTAAGAGGGCAGGGCCCTGTGTGGCCAGGGGGTCCTGGGAGCAGCCCTGCTCCTTCTCCCTATCTGTGCTCCCTGGAGAACATTCTTGAGTCTCGCAGGTGGCTGTGACCCTGACTTGCTTCTCCAGGTGTGGGATGGCTGGCCTGGGCTGTCTACACTCTCTCCCCGGGTTCTTGTTTCCCAAACTTCAGGCGTCCGGGACATCTGCTTTGTTACCTCTCCCCACCCCCATCTCAAGCCACTTAATTCCTGTGTACTTAGCATTTTCTTTAAATCATCTCTCTTATCTTTTTACTTCCATGATTTTGTTTAGAAAGAAAACTTCGTATCTCTTCCAGAAATGGAAAATCGGTATCCCTTGCCCTAGATTGAAGGTGATGATCACAAACACGACTTCAGTGACGTTGAAGACACCCCAGCAGCAGCTCTGAAGTCCAGCTTGGTGCACTTGAAGTGGCTGAGCCTAAAGCCTTGCTTCTTCTTTGCTGAGTGTTAGAGGGCGTTAAAGACATGGTGGCACCAACATGGGTCTTTCTCTTGATGCACCTGGAAGAGTTGGAAGAGAAGTGGCAAGGGCTAATGTTCTCTGATTCACTTACTTTATGGGGTGTCCACTGACCACCTGAGATCACCGCCATTCCCTCACTTTGGGAAGCTCTGCTCTCGTAGCTGGGGGTGTGAGAAGTGGGCTGGTCTGGGTGAGGTCCGGGCAGGAGAGATCAGGATTCCAGGTTCCAGTGGCTCTGGTGACACAGGTTTTCTTTCCATTAAGCTAGTCAGCTGGTACCAGGATTGAGCTTGAGACTGTGGCCTCAGAACCCGGGCGGGAGTCTCCCAGGTGCCATCAGGTGCAGCCCCGCAGTCTTTGAGCACTCACTATGTGCCAGGCGCCACCGAGCTAAGCTTATGAATCTCCCAATCACCCAGTGAGGCCAGTACTGCTGTCATCCCTATTTGACAGATGGGGAAACTGAGGTTAAGACAGAGGGGAGGCGGCTTGCCCAAGGTTACACAGCTGGTGAGTGAGGTTCAAGGTCTGATCTGGCCAGTGCCACAGCCTCCGTCTGAGCTGGTGCGCTGCCTGTGGGCAGTTATGCTCTTGAAACACTGTGCCTGGGGACACCACACTGTGTCCCTTTACGTCTCTGTACTGTCTCAGTCTCCTCTGTCGGGTCCTCCTGATCCGCCCCAGCTGTGGCATTCCCAGGCCTCATTCCCCGGCCTCTTTGCCCTTTTCCCACATTCGCTCCCTTAGTGATCTCATCTTGTCTCATGACTGCAGATGCCACCTGCACGCTGATGACTTCCTGCCTGGGCCGCTTACTTGACATGCTCGCAACAGAGCTCCGGATTTTCTGGGCCCCAGACCTAGTCCCCCCATAGTCTCCCTTATATCAAGTCACTCGCTGTCCTGGAGCGAGCTGATCAGTTGTTCAGGCCAGGGACCGTGGAGGCAGTCTGGACACCTCTCTTTGTCTCACACTCCACATCCAGTCCTCTTATGGCTACCGCCAAAACATGTCCAGGCTGGGACACTTCTCACCTCTCCGCCGCTGCCCCCGGGGCTGAGGCCCTCCAGCTGCTGCCTGGGTTGCTGCAGGACTCCCCTGACTGATTTCCTCATGTCGTCCTTGCTCCCTTTCAACCTCCTACAGCAGCGAGCATGATCCCTTTGAAATGCAAGTCCTGCCGTTTCATTCCTCTGCCCCATGCCCTCCTGTCACCTGGCTGTCTGCTCCTTATGGGGCCTCGTCTCCTCCCACCGCCCCCCTGCTCTCCTTGCTGTTCCTCAAACACACCAAGCACATTCCTGCCTCAGGATCTTTGCACTTGCTGTTCCCTCTGCCTGGGGTGCCCTTTCCTCACTTCCCCACGTGGTTCTCCCCCTGACTTCCACCGTTTCCTTCCAGTCTCTATTCAGTCGCCTTCCCCAATCCCTCTATCCACAGAAGCAACTGCCACCCCCTCCCTAGGTCCTGTCCGGCCCTCACTTCCTCAGTTATTTCTCAGCAGCGCTTACTACCCCCTGACATATTGTGCATTTACCCCTTTGTTTACTACTTTGCTCTACTAGAGCGTAAGCTCTGTGAGGGTGGGAACTTGTCTTTTTGTTTTACTGCCGTGTTCCCAGCACCTAAAACAGCGCCTGGCTCGCCCTGGTGATCAGGAAGGGACGAAATGAACGCAATGCCTCAGGGAGCCTGGGAGTCTCTCCCTGTTCATGTGGCTGCCTTTTCTCTCACTCCTTTCAGAATCAGTTCTTGCATGTGACAACCTAAGCTTGTTATCACGTGGGTTCATTTGCTTGGTGACATGTGCCAAGCACCTACTTTGTGCAGGCACTGTCCTGGGCAGTGCACGTGCTGGTGGACCGGACTGCAGCACCGGCCCGCCTGGGCTCTGTTCCAGCTGGGGAGGCAGACGCTGATCGTGAAACGCTCCCATGATGAGGATTATGGAGCTTATAAGAGGGGCGCCTCACCCAGAGAACATTCCCTGAGCATACGCTTGAAGGCTAAATTGAGAAGTCACACTGAGCTCTAAAACCAAAGGCTGGGAGCAGCCTTCCCGGGCTATTTAGGCCAGCACCCCACCTCTGCGGCAGAATGACCTGTGGGCCTCTCCAGCCAGAGATGTGTCTATTCGAATCCCCTACTTTCTGGAAAGCCTGTTCTGGTTTGTATGTGAAGTGTCAGCTCCTGGCTGCTGGCCTTGCTTCCAAATCACTTGGCTCCTAAGCGAGCCTTCTGCAGGCCTGTTTTGCTCAAGGCCAGGAGATCCAGCTGCATTCTGGGAACTGGCTTCTGGGATGCTGGGTCTGCTCTGACCTCCTGGGTCACCACCCCTTTCTTCCCACCGGAGCTGGCCTGTCTCAGAGACCAGCAGCTTCTAGCCTGGAGGTGGAGGCTCCCTCAATGCCTGGACCTAAAGGCACTGCTGAGAATGAATAAGACTTGGGGTGTGTCAGCCCCCTTTCCTCCTGTGCTCAGTCCCACTCACCCCTTGCTGCCGTCCCCAGTGCAGCCTCCAGCTTCCCTGCAGACGGGAGGGAGCTGGGCATAGGTTCCCGAAGCCCCAGTTTCTCTGGGGACCAGAGCATGGGAGCTGGTAGCCTTGAGCATTTTATCCCTCCCATATAGACGATGTTGTGAATGGGCTTTTTCCCCTTTTTTTATTTGTGAGTCAGGGCCTCACTCTCTTGCCCAGGCTGGAGTGCAGTGGTGCAATCATAGCTCACTGCAGCCTTGAACTCCTGGCCTCAAGCCATCCTCCCACCTCAGCCTCCCACGCAGCTGGGACTACAGGCACATGCTGCCACACCTGGCTAATTTAAACATTTTTTGTAGAAATGGGATCTTGCTATGTTGCCCAGGCTGGTCTTAAACTCCTGGCCTCAAGCGATCCTCCTGCCTACAGCCTCCCAAAGTGCTGGGCTCACAGGCATGAGCCACCATGCCTGGTGTAAATGGGCTTTTAGAAAAACACTGGTTGGCTTAGTGGTTTCACCACGCCTTCCTGCTGCCCCAGGGGCTGGAGGAAGGGGCCCTGCTTAGTGCTAAGGCAGGGGCTGCGGGCTGGGGATGGAGGGGTGTGGGGGCGGTGGTGAGAGAGTGAGATGCTGCCAGGGGCACGTGCATGTGTGTGTGTGGTGGGGGGGCGTGGGGACCAGACTGGGGTGACCTTCAGCCTTAGGGAGATTCCAGAGGGCCCAGGGTGCTGGGGCCGTTCAGGGGCGCAGCAGGAGTAGCCCAGCCTCTTCCTTTCCATGCTGGGATTTCTGGGTCTCTGTGGCCCACGACCTCTGCCCACCTTCTCTGTTCCTCATCTTGCTCCCCTGTTCCCTTCTCTGCCTTCTGCGTGCCTGTTTTCCCCTCCCCCCATCAATTTCTCCTCCTCCTCCTCTTTTCACCCTCCCTCGCTCTCCTAAGCATTATTCTGCCTTAGTGATCCATCTTCCCTTCCATCTCTGTCCTTCCTCCTCCTCAGAGGAGGCTGTGATCACAGAAATATCTGCGAGGGGGAGGAGGGGGCTGAGCCAGGGAGAGGCTGGCAGAGTGGCACTGCTGAGCTTGGAGCCAGGTGGCCTGTGAGCCAGGGCTGCGGCTGTGGCAGGAGCTTGGGTGTCTGGCTGCTCAGGGCTCGAGCTCTGCCTCGCATCGAAGCAGGATGACCTTGGACAAGGCATCTCACCTCTCTGTGCCCCAGGGGGAATGATGTTTATCTCATGAGGCTGTTTGAAGAGCCAATGACAATATACATAAAGTACCCGGCACACATAAGGTGCTCAATATATGTTCGTTCCTCTCCTTTCCTGCTGGTGGGAAAATATATGCTTCTGGGAGCTCACGCTTTTGAGCCTTTCTAGGGAAAAAAGTCACCACTGCTGCCACAATGATCAAATAGCTGAGCCGGACACTAATCACAGCAAACAACAAAGACGACAGCTAACACTTACGTGGTGCGTACTGCGTGCCGGGCACTGTTCCAACTTGCTGTGCGTTATGTTGTCTAATCCTCGTTACAATCCTATGAGGCAGAAGCCATTATAATTGCCGTTTTGCAGAAGTGAAGGCTGAGACTTAGAGAGGCGAAGCGACTTGCTGAAGGTCACTCAGCTAGTTAGTAACGGAGCCAGGATTTGAAACCAGGCAGTGTGGCTCAAGTCTGTGTTGTGATCCTCACACTATGATTAGATGACGGCAAAAATTTTAAATTACAGAAGGGGATATATAAGTACACTTTAAAATATAAATTCAACAGTAGAGATGAAATAAAAGATACCCCCTCCGAATTCCATCTAATCACCTTCTACTCCCAGGGACACTCTTATCAATTTAGGAAATGTCCTTCCATTTTTTTTCTGCCTTTTTTTTTTTTTTTTTGAGACAGAGTCTTGCTCTATTGCCCAGGCTGGAGTGTAGTGGCATCATCATAGCTCACAGTAACCTTGAACTCCTGGGCTCAAGTGATCATCCTGCCTCAGCCTCCTAAGTAGCTAGGACTACAGGGTAGTGCCACCATGCCCAGCTAACTTTTAAATTTTTTGTAGAGACAGGATCGTGCTATGTTGCCCAGGCTGGTCTTGAACTGGCCTTTCAAAGTGTGGGGATTACAGGCGTGAGCCACTGCACCTGGCCAATTCATTCTTTTAAAACATCAGGTAGCACTCTGGAGTGGGAAGATACCATGGTTTATGTAGGCACTCTTTTTGGGCATTTAGGCTGCTTTCAGTTTTTTCCCATCACGCATAGTGCTGTGGGACACATTATTGTCTATGCCAGGTGAACAGACAAGTGGCCAGGTATTTTTTGAACATAAGGACCTGTAAGTAGGATTGCTGGCTGGAAGGGCACTGCCAGATTGTCCTCCAGGTAGCTGCCCTCTGACAGTGCCACATGCCATGGACATGTACAAGGGACACGCAAACAACAGAATGTGGCCATGAGGGGCCATGAGGTGGTTACAAGGCAGAGAGAAGCTAGAAGGGTGATGCTGGTGTCAGCCAGATCCCAGGTGTGGCTGGTGGTTTCTCCTAGTTCCTGCTCCATGAGGGCTCTTGGTGACAGTAGTGGGGCTTCTTAACCCTACCCTTGTCTGTGGCCCATGGATGCCATCCCCGAGTGTGGAAGTGGCATGGTGAAGTGGGAAGAGTGAAGTTTCTGGGGCCAGAAATGGGTCCCTGACTCAATTCTCACCTCCTTTGTGACTCCTGGCAAGTCCTTTTGCCTCTCTGAGCCTCAGTTTTCCCATCTGCAAAATGGGGATACTCATAACTCTCTCCGAGAAAGAGCGAATGACTTAAGGAATATCAAATGCTCATGTGTAGTGAGTGCTCAAGAAATGGGGATGATAATGCTTACTTGAAGTCACTCTGGTCTGTGTGGCCTTGCACTAGTACAGTTGTGACTTTGGGAAGGTCCTCTGCCCTCTCTGAGCCTCAGTTTCCTTCTCTATTCCCTCTTGGCTGTGTTCTCCGGTCAACTCTTTGGGAAGAAGAGGAGAAAGAAAGATCTTGGGTTGTTCCCACGGAGACCAGAGAGGAAATCTCATTTCATCTTCACTCCTTTCCAGATGGTTGCTCCGAGACATCCCCAAGTGCCTCAAATTCCCCCTTGCCCTAGAGCTCTCACAAGACCAGGGCTGCTTCCTGCCCTCTCCCGTCCCCAGGTCATTAGGGGGCAGAGGGGCACCTGGATAAGTGGGACCTCCTGGAGACAGCATCACCTCCCTCCATGTCTGTCCCCATTGATACAGCAATTTGAAGGTGGGGCAGATCTTAGGATGATTCTTTTGGGGAAGCAGGAGGCTCCTCCTCCAGGCTGACCATGGTGGGGCCACAGAAACCATATAGAGTCCACTTGGGAGGAGAGAAAAACTAGAAGAGGAGAGAGAAAAGCGGATGCTCTTTTTCTCCCTTGCTGACTTGGGCCAGATTCAGAGCAGACTTGTGTATGATGGGGTGGAGGTGGAGAAGCACCCTCCAGTCACAGAGCCTGAGCTGTAGCGTTGTGAGTCAGAGCATCTGTCCTGGTGTCTGTGCTGCTTTGGGGAGGCCAGAGCTGCTGGCAGAAGGACAGGGACCTCGAGTGCTCAAAATCACCCCAACCTCACACACATATCACAGAACCAGCCTCAGGGCTATCATGTATGTAGCACCTACTCTGTTGGGCACTGTGCATGCATTTATTACCCATAGCCTCACTCCGTAAGCTGAGTATCATTTTTGCCATTTTACAGATGTGGAAACAGAGGCTCTCTCAAGATCACAGAGCGAGTAAGTGGTAGAGACATGATTTGAAGCCAGCTCACCTGTCTTAAAAGCCCAGCTTTTGCCTCTGCAATGCTGCCCCACCAAGACAGCGGAGAGAAATCAAAGGCCTCTCTTAGGCTGCTCTTTTGCAAATTTGTCCTTGGTATTTGTGTAACCAGATTTCACTTGGATAAGCATATTGAGGGGTGTGCTCCGCCCCCCTCTACCATTCCAGAATTAGAATCCCCGCTCCCGTGGAAAGAATTAGAACCCCCACTCCCATGGAAAGATGGTATGTAGCTGGGGTTTCAGCACCATGGACAAGACACCAACTTCGGGTACCCAGAGGAGGCCCAGAGGAAGGATCCCGGGATGGAAGGAGAGCGCATGCGCATGAAAGTGGGTGGGGCTGTTGGCTTTGTGCTGCCCGGGTTGGCACATCTTGGCTTTGCCTCCTCCGCCCCCTTTCCATCTGCAGAAGATTGCCTGGGAATCTGGTTCCCTTCCTGCCTCCTCTGACCTTCTCCTCTCCCAATACCCAGCCCACCTCTGGCTGCAAGAACTAAGCTGGGCCTATCTGGCTGTCAAAACCCAGGTGTGTGCCTGGGCAGCACACACCCCCTTTGCATAGCTCACGATGAATCCCGCACACCATTGCACACTGGCATTTACTTACGCTGTAAATATGGGTGGGTCTCACTTCGTGTAAGTCTGATATATGAAAATCCAAATTGGTTGCCACACATGATTTGGAGGAGGGCTTCACATCCCAGCCTTTGTGGACGCCTAGGGGTTTCATGGTGGGAACCCACGGACTTCAAGGCAGTCTGTGAACCTTCTGGAAGTGTGGAACATTTTTTTTCTTGGGTGTATGTGTATAAAAATGTATAAGCCTTTCATTTTCTGGGGAGAGGTTTTTCGGTAGATTTTCAAAGGGCTCATGAGGTTTAGAAAGTGAAGAGAACTGCAGCACTAGGGATCACACAGTTCAGAGAGGCTTTTAGTGTTTTGGGGCTGCTGGCTGCCAGTTTGCAAAGTCAAAATCTAACCCCCCACGCCCACGTCCTCCTGTCAGTGGCTCCTGGGAGCAGCTTCTTTCTCCTCTGTCCCTCCTCTCCTCTCTTCCTCTTCTGTCCACTCCTGAGAACGGAGTAGGCTGCCAGTCCACAGTGTAATGGAGTTGTAAAATATCAAGGTCACTAGCATCCCTTGTAATCTGCAAAAGACTTAATTGCAAGCATTTGCCTTGCTGTGCATGTGTCCTCAAAAAAGCACGTCTATCTTGTGGAACACGAGAGTAATCACACGGGCAAGACCATTACTCCCAAATATGAAGAGAATTCATATACAGAAAAATTGCTGAGCCTTGGACAGCAACGGGTCCTCTTTTTTTCAAGTACTGTTCCATTGCGGCTGATTGCAAAGGCTTTGGAAGGTGCTGGGGCTCGCTGTGATGCGTGTTGGCCTGTGTTGCGTGTTGTCTTTCCAGGAATGGTGGTTCTTCCAAACCATCTGACTTGAGTTTGGGGTAGTGTTGCTGTGTTTCATTGTACTTCCTAGAGCTCCTTGTGAAATTCTGGGTCAGGGTTGGGGCTCAGTGTGGGACCAGGATCAGGGCTCGGTCTAGGTCCTTGGCTGAGGTTCAGTTGGAGACCTTGGCTCCGCAGGGCTTTTATGGCAGGTGTCAGGGTTCAGCTTGGGACCACGGTCAGGACTTTGTTTCTCACTGATGTCAGGCCTCAGTCTAGGACTCCAGCTGGGGCTCAGTCAAGGATCAGGGCTCAGTTTATTGCTGTACTAGGGCTCAGTCTAGGATTAGGACTGAGGCTCAGTCTGCGGCTAGGACCAGAGTCAGACGGGCTCTTTCTCAGCTGCCTCACGTGGCTTTCCTTTCTGCAGGTGCCCAGGACCCCACGCCTAGGGGTGGAGTCGGCTGACAGCAGGCGTCTGGCCGCCAAGCACAGCAGGAAGGCCTTGAAGGCCAGCCTGACGCTGGGCATCCTTCTGGGCATGTTCTTTGTGACCTGGCTGCCCTTCTTTGTGGCCAACATAGCCCAGGTAATGCCACAGCGGGGGGCAGGTGAGTCCAGGCCTTGCTGGGGAGGCCCTGAGCCCCAGCCCAGGCTTGGGGAGTGGGGAGGGTGGCTGCCTCTCATGGTGCATGCCTGTGTGTGCATCTGCTTCGTCCGAGCTGGGAGGCGGTCTGTGTCCCTGCCCCAGGGCCATCCATGACCCGTCCCGTCCCCTCAGGCCGTGTGCGACTGCATCTCCCCAGGCCTCTTCGACGTCCTCACGTGGCTGGGTTACTGTAACAGCACCATGAACCCCATCATCTACCCACTGTTCATGCGGGACTTCAAGCGGGCGCTGGGCAGGTTCCTGCCATGTCCCCACTGTCCCCGGGAGCGCCGGGCCAGCCTTGCCTCCCCCTCCTTTCGTACCTCTCACAGCGGCCCCCGGCCCGGCCTGAGCCTGCAGCACGTGCTGCCACTGCCCCTGCCGCCGGACTCGGACTCGGGCTCGGGCGGCTCCTCAGGCCTGCAGCTCACGACCCAGCTGCTGCTTCCTGGGGAGGCCACCCGGGACCCCCCGCTGCCTACCAGGGCCGCTGCTGCAGTCAACTTCTTCAACATCCATTCCGCAGAGCCAGAGCTGCGGCTGCATCCACGTGGTTCCCCCATGAACTAACCCAGGCTGGGAGCTGGCCAGCGGGGAGCTAAGTCCCTGGGGCCTCGGGCCGGCTCTTGGCTAAGAGCAGGAGGCCGCGGGTCTCCTCCGAGCTCCGGGCAGTACACAGGGCCAGCGCCTACTGCCCACTCCCGGGCCCTTACCTGGAGAGATGACAGCGGACTCAGACACAGCTTTCTGTAGGACGCCCCGGGGTGGAATGTAACGTGTGTGTATAGAGGACGGTTTGGAGGACTCAATGCTGGGGACAAGCACCTCTTGGTTCAGGTTAGGATGAAAACAATCATGTCCTTTGCCCACGCCTCCATCTGCAAACGGGGATCAGTGCTCGCCGCGCCCCTCACCACCCCCAGTGTGGTCAGTGGACCATCATCATCATCGCCACCTCCCGGGAATTTGTTGACAGTGCGCATCTCTGCCCCACCCCACACCTGCTGAATCGGAATTGCATGTTAACAAGATCCCCAGGTGAATCGTGTGTGCATTACAGTTGAGATGTGCTGGTGTGGATGGTCTTTAACCCTGAGAGTGATGCGCTGGCCGGTTTTCGGGTGTGCCGGCCCCTCGGCATGTGCGTGGCAGCACAGAAGAGCACGTGCGCCAGGGAGCCGGATGTACACCTGAGTCTCTGCTCCACTCCTCTGGCACAGGTTACTCAAGCTCTCTGAGTCTCAGCTACCCCATGTGTAACGTGGGCTCGCGACGCCTACCTCACAGGACTGTCTTGAGAATAAGACGTGTGCAGTAGACAGTCAGCAAGTCCTGCTGCTCCAACCCCTGGCCGTCCAGCCCTGGCCTCTGGCCATGGGCCAGGAGGGCTGTTTGTTCCCACTGTTCCTTTCCCATTTTCCTCCTCTTCAGCCCCACCCAAGATTCCCACAGCCTGACTCTGGTTCCCCAACCCCTTGTTCTGGATGCTGGATGGGGCCCCGGCACTCAGGGACCATCCCAGCCCCCAAGCTGTCGCACTGTCTCTCCTGGGGGCAGAGGGGCAGATGGCAGTTTCTTGTTCAACCTCAGGGATGGGTTTTCCTCTACCCTGGGCTTCCTTGGACCTAGAAGGGAACAGCTGGGATAAACCCAGCCCCTTGCCCACCTCCTGGCCTTCCCTGGGAGAGAGAAATGGGAATGGCGGCCACTTGGGCCAGCAGAGGTGAAGAGGAGCTGTCCCTGGTGGTGGGGCCACCAGGCAGGTGGATGTACCCTAGCACAGGGGCCTTGTTTCGGGGGGCCGGGGGTGGGGGAACTTTTGTCCCTAAAGTTTACCTGCCAGAGGTCCCTTTCTAGCCTGAGGGTTTTTTAAAGCTTCCGGTCCTCCAATTTCCATCAACGCAAACTCCCGGGGTCCTCCACCCGCGGCCTGGCGCTCTCCTTGGTGCTGACTAGACTCAACTCCGGCCCTGGCCGCTGGCTGCAGAGGGGCCATGGTGCTTGCTGGGGCTTCCCCTGTCCCCCAAGACCACCCAAGGGGACTCTCAATAAACACTAGCTGAAGGCCGTGGCTGTGGTGTGGACTGGATTCGATCGAGGGGCCACTTGGGGTTTGAGAAGCAGCTGGTGTAGTGGGAAGAGACCTGGGTGTAGGTGTCCTGGGTTCTGGTCCACACTCTGCCCCTGATTGCTTTGGGAGCCCAGCAAAAATCATTTCCCCTTTCAGAGCCTCAGTTTTCCATGTGTGCTGTGAGCAGTTTGGATTAACAGCAGCAAGAGTTGTATAAATATTTGTTGAATGAACAAACAAATACACATACGCCTGAGCAGCAATCCAGCTCCTATATTCATTCCATGACTCTGATTCCTGCTGCCCTCCTCCTGCCTCCCCCAGAGCCCATCAGTACTGCCTCCATCTGGGCCTTGATTTCCCCATCTGCACAATGGGGGAGCATTATCTCTGGCCCTGTCATTGAGGGATGGTGTGGGGAGCAGAGGGAGGCTCCCATGGATGCAGATACAGTGGATAAAAGCTTGGCCTCCAGAGTCCAACTAACTTTTTTTTTTTTTTTGAGACAGAGTCTCACTCTGTTGCCCGGGCTAGAGTGCTGTGGTGTCAGCCTAGCTCACAGCAACCTCAAACTCCTGGGCTCAAGGGATCCTCCCGCTTCAGCCTCCTGAGTAGCTGGGACTACAGGCGTGCACCACCATGCCCAGATAATTTTTCTATTTTTAGTAGAGACAGGGTCTCGCCCTTGCTCAGGCTGGTCTTGAACTCCTGACCTCAAATGATCCTCCCACCTCGGCCTCCCAGAGTGCTGGGATTACAGGTGTGAGCCACCACACCCAGGCTCAACCAACTCAGTGTGAGACTTGGCTCCATCACTGACCAGCTGTCTGAGCCTCAGCAGGTCACCTGATCTCTCTGAGCCTCAGTTTCCCCGAGTATAAAATGCAGATTATAATAGTACCTACTTCATAGGTGGTTGTGAAGGTCAACGGAGCATCGGGTCCGTGGCAAATACTCAAGCAGCGGTAGCCATTGTTGTTATGTATTGTTAACCACCTCTGTTCCTGCTACAGGAAATCCCTTCCCTGTATAATTCATTCCTGTCAGAAGCCCCAGTTCCCAGCCACACTGTATGCTGATTCAGCATGTATTCGTGTTGCACAACTTTGGTGGGGGCACTCACACTTATCCATGTGAGTGATGCCCCTGTAGTTGTGCAGTGCACAGCCTGCATGGCTGTATGGGGCAGATCTGTTTGGCTCTCCTAAGAGCAGAAGGAATAAGCTGCCCCATTTGCCCCTGTGCCTGCTCTGTTGGTGCCAGGTGGTGGTGCCTGTGGGCTGGGGCAGGCTTGGGGTGTGGATGGAAGGCAGGAGGGCACCCAGCTTTCCTGAGGCCAGGGGAGGGGCGGCATGGGAGCCCCAGCCTCCAGAGAGCCCTCTGGACCTTCCGACGAGCAGCAGACCGACAGCTGGTGTAGAGTCCCTCATGCTCTAAACTGTTTGGCTGCCTCCGCAGGTCTCTGCCCCGGCTTCCTCGGGGAGGGAGTGTTTTGTCCCTAAAGTCCCTTTCCTTCGATTTCCTTTTCCTTTCAGCTCCAATTCCTTCAACTTAGGAAAGACACTTGTGGAAATTCATCCACACCTTCACAGCTGCGTGAGGACCCCGTGTGTAAGAGTGAGCTGCACACAGCAATCTGGGAAGATGGCTCATGTCCCCCGCTGGGGTCAGTCCAGCCCTGGGCAGGGCCCCTGGGTCTTGTGGGCACAGTCAGGGCAGCCCAGCGGGTTGGGGTCCATGCCATGGCTGCAGCTACAGGGGCTCTCGGCGGAGTTGGCAGCAGCGGGAAGGGAGGCCCCCTCAGATTGGTCTGGCCCTGTTGGCACCTGGGCGTGGCTGGGGTCAGTGGACATGGCCACTTTGGAGGTGTCTCCCAGTGTGGGACCCCGGGTTTGCCCAGCCTGGTGGGTGGTCTTGCCTGATGCGGAGGCGGCTGCCGCCTGGCGAGGCTCCTCCTGGGGCAGGCTTCCTGGGGCCAGCAGGAGCCCCTTCTCGTCCCAGCCCGGCTTGGTGCGGATGCCCACAGCCTTCAGGATGGCGTCCATCTGCTTGGCGTAGTCCAAGTGGCCGCTGACCTGCAGGACAGTGAGTGAGGGCCCCGGTGGGAGGGCTGGGCTCTGCCAGGGCCCCAAGCAAAGCTCCTGGGTCTCCCCTCGCCCTCAGCCTACCGGTCACCAAACCCATGACTCCAGCTCTCAATGTCTCACGTCCAGAGGGGGCTGCAAAGGCTCCAGGTTCAAAGCTGTTCTAGAGTTTATTAAATAAAGATGGAGGAAGTTTCTCTAAAAATTGTGGGTCCTCTGGGGGCAGGAAGGAACCTCCTGACAGATGGAAAGCTGGGGAGGAAGTTCTCATTCTGGGCCGCAGCTCTGGTTGCTGTGTGAGGGCTCTGCTGCCCACCATCCCTCTGGCTCTCAGTTGCCTCAGCTGCAAACTGGGGACAACAAGAGTGGCTACACCAGGGGGTGGCTGTGAGGACTTGCCAGAAATAAAGCTATGGCACGGACTACAAGGTACTGGCTACAATCTACTCTGCCCCTTCTCCCTTAGTCATAAGAACTCCACTTTGTTGCTGGGCACACTCCCCGCCTCCCTTGCAGCTAGGGGTGGCATTGTGACTAGTTTTCGCCAATGAGATGAAGCAGTAGTGTGATGTGGTGCTCCTTGGAATTCTTTTTAAGAGGAGGAGTGCTCTTCTCCCCGCATCTCCTCTTTCCTGCAGGCTGGAATTCAGACGGGATGGCCAGAGCTTGAGCAGCCATCTTGGGCTATGAGTCGGCCCGCTAAAGAGGGCAGAGCAAGCCACAAGACAGAGGGAATTTTGGCCCCTGAAGATAGTGGAACAGCATACCAGCCCTAAACTGCCAGTTCTGGCTTCTTTTATATGACAGAATCAACTCTCATGTGTTTAAGACACTTAGCGGGACCTCTGTTATATGGGCCTGGATCTTGACTAAGACAGAGGCTGAGAACTCGGAAGTGCCCACCCCCTTCCTCAGAGAGTAATACAAGCCCATTTTTGTGTCGGGGTGTGTCGGTGAATGAAAAGTTGGGGTGTGACTGATGCCCGACTGTAATAATGCACAATGCCCAACACATAGTAGGTCCTTAATACGTTGCGGCAAATAAGCTTATTGGACCTACTCCTTTGACAGGTGTCAGCTGCTAATTGTAGATGAAGAAAGAAACTGAGCCACAGAGAGGTAGAGTGACGTGGCCAAGGTCATACAGCTAGAACACATCAGAGCTGGGACGGGAATCCAGGCCTGTTGCTAAAGCCTGTTCTTTTCATAGAAAATCAGTCGGGGATGGCTTTAAGCTTCATTTACAGATGAGGACAGCAGAGCCCAGAGAGGGATGCTGGTTTGCTTAATGACACACAGTGCGTGAAGAACAAAGCTGTGTGCGGTGCGACATGCCGTCTGCAGAGGCTGCTTGGCGCAGATTTGCCCCCTGAGAGGGAGCCTCTCGCTCTCCTGGCCACTGGCGGGGACCTGCTTCGGTGCCAAAGGCAAGCACAAGACAGAACGCTCTTTTAAGGCTGGAGGGGGAAGGCTTTCTTTTAAAAAGAGAACAGGAAAACACTAGGGAGGCTCTTGTTGGGAATCTTAGCAAACCACACAAAGACTCCGCTGGTAATGTCTGCATTTCCATTTGAATCACAAATCACACTGGGTTATTCAAATGATTTTTCAAGAACACAAAAAGATAATTCCCTGTACAGTTTTGTTATTTCTCACCACCAGCATCTGCCTACCCCTTGTTCCTTTCCTTATTAATGCTTTTAAACAGTGGAAACGCACGTGTGTATCCACACATCTCAGCGGCTTTTCAGGTCCCTGGGCTCAGGCTGGAGGTCAGGGTGGGGCCAGTGCCCTTCCCCAGCAGGGTGTGTATGTAGTGGCTGCAGGGCCACTAGAAAGAACGTCAGTTAGTAATCCGAGAAACTGGCTGGTCCTCACAATTCCTGAACCACATCTTCTCCTAACCCTAACCCTTCCACATCAAAGACTCATGACTTTGAATTCTCATTCAAAGAGATATTCAAGGGCCTGACAATTCACAGGAACTCAGTACATGCTATCTTTCATTATTATGTTTCATATACGATCCAAAATACTTTTAAAGAGACATTACCCAATTTGAGTTAGTGATACCTACCTGAATGGGTTGGTGAGAATAATATCTACAAATCATGAAGCACGGTGCCTGGTGTGTAGCAGGTGCTCTATAAATGAGTTCTCTTACTTTAGCTTCCCTAGAAGGGAGGATGGAGAGTAGGGAGGTAGCTGAGCTGATCCATTTGGGAGCCCAAGATAGCTGCTCAAGCTCCAGACATCACATCTGAATTCCAGCCAGCAGAAGCTTCAGACCCACAGACACACAGTAACTGCCTAAGGACAAACAAGAACTGCCTCCCTGTACCTTTTTAATGTAAAGGGCTGGAGCCAGGGCTAGAAACAGGCCAGGAAGGAAGGGAGGAGGTGTTTGTGGCCACTGGCTGCAGGTGATACAGATGGAAACTCCACTGCACAGTTGCCCTTGAACACACAGCTCTGGCCCTCCTTGGTGACAAGCTGGTTTAGGTCTCAGGCAACCTAGTCCCTGAGCTGTCATTTTACAAAGACCTGAGGGAACAGTCTCTGGCAGAGCTCGGGTTTCACAGTTAGTGGGACGGATGGGAGCCAGGGTGAGGTGCGCTGGGAAAGAGCCTCTTCTCAGCAGTGGAAAGTTCTGGTGTGGCTGATGTTGGATGAAGATTTCAGCCGCTGCCCATCCCCCTGGCTGTCCTGATTGGAATCTGCCAGCTGCCCAGATCAGCACAGGACGTCACTGGAGTGGAGCAGCCTTCCTTGCCTCCCCCTGCTGGTAGGGACCCGCCCTGGGGCTCTCCAGCCTCTGCGGACACCCTCGAGAGCAGTCAGTGACCCCGTCGTCACCTCCTGCTCATCCGTTTATGTTCTCGGACAGACCGTGCACTCAGCGAGAGCAGGGGCCACCTCCAACTCCCCCTGCTCCCAAGGCCAGCCCTGCACGTCGGGGGAGCTCGCAGTTACTGGGTCCACACAGCTACGGACGGGTCCCAGCACCCGTTTCCTGCCTGTTATGACACTTCAACTTGCTCAAATGAAGACTGCCACCACCCACCTGTGCCTGCCCTGACAACTCCTTCCAAGCCCTTTGGGTTCCTTCACCTCTCGGGCCTCAGTTTCCTCATTTGCAAAATGGGGCTAATAAAGATACTACAGCACGTGGGCGGGCTGTGAGGATTCAGTGAGTGCATGCGTGTAACAGGCTTGTCGGCATAGGTGACAGGTCACCACCAGCGGCCACGGCGACGGATGAATGCAGGCAGCACAAAGGCGGTGGGTAAGAGCCCAGGTTCATCCAGCTCTACCGCTCACATGCTGTGGCACCTCCTGCTGCCTCAGTTTCCACATCTGCACAATGGGTTATTACGCCTTCATGGGACCGTCAAGAGGATCAAATGACATATCTGTAAAGCACGAGTGCCTGGCGCACATGGGCTATTGTTGTTATTACAGAGTGTCCACCTTGTGCCAAGCCCTTTGCGAAGTTCTAGAAGCCAGCTGGCATTTCCTCTGGGACATGAAGGGTCTTGCCCTGGGCTGGGTCTCTGCCCCCCAGAAGCCTCATGAGTTGGCCCCTGGGGTGGCGAATCCCCCACCTGCTGCGACCCCATCCCCACGAGGGAGACTGAAGGGCAGCTTCATTCACCCCAGAGATGCCCCCTGCCTGCGACAGGGCCAGCCCCGTGGGGTGACCCCGAAGGGCCCTGCCACGTCGTCGGTCCAGCAGAGAAAAGTCAGGTCCTGCGGGTCTCTGCTCCGAGCAGAGGGCGACCGGCTCTCCCCCGACAGCAGTAATGGAAACTCTGCCAGCGTTCTCAAGGAAAACAGGAGGGCAGCACAGAGGCAGTGCTAATTACCTCTAATTGCCAGAGGAGGAAAGCACTGCTCTGCGCTGTGCTCCTAATGCGGTAAAGAGCTGTTACCAGGCATGAGCTGGGAAGCTGCCACCCAGACAGGCTGAGGAAGGAGAGAAGTCTGCGGAGCCGCTGGGCCCAAAGGCAAAAGAACTGCTGGTGGTGGCAGGGATGGGACAGGAGGGAACTGGCACTCAATGAGGGCCTCCCGTGCACCAGGCATCTCACGTGTGCTGCCCTGAAGTTAGGTAGTTGTCCACCATTTCATAGATGAGGAAACGGAGGCACAGAGAGGTTAAGTAACTGGCCCAAGGTCACACAGCCAACAAGCCAGTGGCAGAGCCAGGATTTGAAGCCAGGCCTCTCTGGTGCCAAAACTGTGCTCTTCCCACCAAATCCCATCCCAGGCAGAAGCTGGATCTTGTGGGGGCTTTGTGGCCTTAAAAGGAACTTTCATTTAAAAGGAACTTTTAGCCGATCTTTTTACTGTTTATTCTTCTGGAGAGGGAGGCTCTCGGGGTGGTGAGGCACAGAGTCACTGCTGCCCTTCACCCCATTCAGGGCGCAGCCGCCCTCAAACAGGACAGGGATCCTGGACATGGGCCGGGAGGCATCACTCAGTCCTCACAGCCCAGCTCACGTCATTCCCACGGGGATGTGGACCTGGGGTCAGAGTTTGGATTTACGACTCTCTGGCTATGAGTCCATTCTCTCAAGCCCGTTTTCCAATCTGTGACTTGGGGATGCTTAACATCTACCATGTGGGGTGGGTGTGAAGTTTACATCGTACGAGCCAAGAGTATCGGGGATAAAGATGGTCCAAAAGGCTTCCTGTGACCCTAGGCACGGTCTTTCCTGTGACGACTCTTTAACCAGGAGCAATCGGTTTCATGAACGGATGAGTCTAGAAACCCCTCTTATTCCTGGGCCTACACCAGTCCCCAGAGCTTCCAGTTAGGAAGGCACAGGGTGGCTTGATTTGTGTTCCTTGACTAGGTGAGGACTTGTGTGTTAGGGTCCTGGGAATCTGGGAGGTGAAGACAGAAAAGGGGACGAATTGGCTCCAGGGACCTGGTGTCAGGCCGAGTGACAGGCCCAGGTGATCTCCAGGCAGGGACGTGGTCTATGGACTTCAGGGGCAGCAGTGCCTGGTGAAGTTTTGGTTTTATGTTTTTTGTGCAGTAATTCCCCTGCATTATCCAATGCCTGGTCAAGTCTCAACGAACATGCTGTCCAGACTGCGCCACGCTGGGGCACGTATCAGGGACAAGGCACCCTGCTTTATCTGCCACCAAGGCGCAGTTGGGGGGCGGTCAGGGCGGGCAGCTGCTGATGCTCAAGGGAGAAGCCAGAGCCCTTCAGAGGCTGCGCGAGCCGGGGGGGTTTCAGAGCGCAGGGAGGGGTCTGGTCTGTCTGCTGTTTCACAGAAACTGGGTTATGCTCAGGCAGCCCCTGGCACTTGATACCAATAACTGGAAACCAAAGATCTTGTTCTCACGGGCCCCTCTCATCGCAGGGATTCTCACTGCCCAAAGTGGGCTTGTGGCTGTCACTGTGGCTTACTGCCCTCCCCCGCCTGGGGTGGGGGACTCTCCCACTACTTCTCGTATCTCCCCGAGCGGGGGCTCCGTCCATCGGCTTCAGCCCTGGGATTGCGTCCTGCTCTGCCATGTCCCAGTGGCGTGACCCTGGGCAAGCCCCTCAGCCCACCAACCTCAGTGTCCTCATCTGTATGGCGGGGACGCTAATGCCTGTGCAAGGCTTAGGGCAGAGCCAGGCAGAGTCCACACGTGGAGTTATTAACTCCCTGTGACAGGTGTGTGGCAGGTTCCTTCAGGCCTGAAGGGGGATCTAGAAACTCAAGCTGAGTGTGTGTGGCTGCCCGGCAGGCCCCTCCCACCCCATTCCCAGCAAGGACTCTGCCACCTGCCCCTGCAGCCCAGCCCAGTGTTTGCACGAGAACCCTCGGGAGCAGCCTTCAGGGGAGGACTGCAGGCTGGGGGCAGGGTGGCAACGTGGGGGCAAGAGCGTGGGCTCTGGAGGTTCCCATCCAGTCCTGGTAATTGCTAGCTGTGTGATAGGAACATTTTTAAGCCTCAGTTTTCTAATCTGTGGAATGGGGACAATAGTACCTACCCCAGAGGCCGTGTGAGGATTAGAGATGGTGTGTGCAAAGGGCCCAGGGACAAGGCCCCCGCCCAAGGAAGGGGCCTGGTAGAAAGGAGCTGGCTCTTCTCCAGCGAATGCTTAGGCTCCCTCTGTGGGGTGGACCGGGCTGGGGTACCCAAGCCCTGCCCCACCCCTCACCCTGGGCAAAGGCAGAGCCCTGCGGCGGGGGGGACAGGCCGACACTCACCACCAAGGACAGGTCCACGTTCTCCACCCTCCTGTCCTGCAGCAGCACGGGCTGCAGGCCGGCGACGCGGAGCTGCACAGAGGACGTGCGGTACACGAAACTCAGCAGCCAGTCTCCCCTGTGGAGAAGGGAGCCAACGTCAGCCTCGGGACGGCAGAGGACAGGACAGGACAGGACAGGACGGGCCCAGGCTGCCTCCTGGGGAAGCCTGGTGGGACTGGAGCTTCCGCTGGATGCCGGGGCCCCGGACTGCCCCGTGGAGGAACGATGGTGGGAGCAGCAGCAGCTGATGCTTTCGGAGCCCGGCCGGGGTGCCAGGCGTGTGCCCAGGGCTTTGCACAAGTGCCACGGCAGCTCCACGAAGGCTGTCTGTTTTGTTCCCTGCTGGGTGCCCAGTGCCAAGAACAGGGTCTGGCATGCAATAGAGGGATATCTGTTGAGTGAATGAATGAATGAATGAAGACGCTGGATGAAGTTCTCGACGAGTCAGCACGTTGCTCAGGAGAGCTGCTCCTAGCTTGGGAGAGAGGCTGGTCCAGGGCTCCCTGGGAAAAGCGAGAAAGGAAGGTGGGGAGTCAGGTCCTCCTGGGGGGAGGGGTGGAACTCTGGGGTCCGGGTGGCCCATCTGTGGCTGGAGGGACCAGCTCTGCTTTCTGAGGACAGGCCCAGGCCAGCCTGCAGGTCCTCCCTGCCCTCGGCCATCCTGGGGGAGGGGAGGGTGGTTGCCCAGGCAGGTCACACTCCGGGAACACTCCTCCACTTTCGTGGGTGCTGTAAACCCCACTCCCTGCATCCTCCCCCAGCCACACACAGCCCCTACACTGTCCAGACAAAATATCCCAACTCTCTGCTGCCATTCTTCAGGTGCCACGAACACTGGCCACAGAGCACATGGTCTGAGGGGCCCACCAGGTAGCCTTCCCTCTCCAAGCCCTGGACTTTGGGGTGAAGCCGGGCCAGCCGAGGGCCTCTTGTGGGTGGGGGCCCTCCCTGCTCCTTCTACCACCCCCTCCCCACGTGGATCTGGAGCAGGGCCCACAGGGTGGCCTCTTGTCCCTGCGCTACAAGGAGTCCCAATGGGGACTCAAAACGAACCCTCTCGTCGTGGAGTGAGACAGGTCTGAGGTCACACCTGGCTCTGCCTGTGGGACCCTGGGTGAGTCACTTCCCCTCTCTGAGCTTCATTTCTGCAAGGGTGGAACAGGGAACAGCGCTACTCACCCCAGCTAGCTTCCAGAAGGTTCACGGAAAGCCCTAGTAAGTGAATGAATTTGCAGAGCTTTATCAACATAAATTACACATTTATAAATGTGTAGTTTGGCCATGTTGGCCTGAATTCCTTCCCTCTCACTCCCCCCACCCCACGTTTAAGGATGTTCACAGCAACGACGAGGCCTTGCAGGCCAAGAAGCTGGAGCCCTGGCTGGTGCTTGATTTAACCAAGGAGCGACAGTTACTGTTTGGTCTATATGCGCCCTCCCCGCTTCCCTTTCTTCCTCATCCTCCTCCTCCTCTCCTTCTCCCTCTTCCTCCTCCTCCTTTCCGTCTGTAGAGGGATGGCCCAGGGCCCCATAAAAAAACTGAGAACCAAGCAATTAGCTTCAGGTGCTCATCAGAACAGATGGGTTTAATAAGATCTTGCTGCTTCCACACTGCTCACATGCAATTTTAATACGTTCCCTTTGCTGTTTATAAAAAGTACCCAAAAATCATCTGTTCTGTGAATATGCCCAGCAATAAATACTATAGCTGCTATCATTTATTGGGCACCTACTAAGTGCCAGCTCTTTTGCTTCATAATGTCATTTAATCTTCCCAGAGCCCCTGAGCAGGAGGAACTATTATTCCTATTTTACAGGCAGGGACACTGAGATTTAGGGAAGCTGTTTGCCCAAAGCCACCCAAAAGGTAAATGGCAGGGCTAAGACTTTAACCCAGGACTGTTTGACATCAAAGTCTTTGTCCATTCTTTTTTGTTTTTATTTTTCTAAAAACTGTTTATTTTATTTACTTTTTTTGAGATGGGGTCTTGCTATGTTGTCCAGGCTGGACTCAAACTCTTGGGTTCAAGCTATCCTCCTGCCTCAGCCTCCCCAGCAGCTGGAACTACAGGTGCGTGTCACTATGCCCCACCAAAATTATCTTTACTTTAAAAACAAAATCAAATTAAAGTCTCTGTTCTACCCTATTTCCAATCTCTGCCCACTCCTTAGGGGCGGCCACTCTCACGTTTGTCATGGTTCTTCTATACCTCACTGTACACTTATAGACATACACAGGTACATACATACATGCATATGCAGAATTTTCTCCCTCCTAAATGGGATCATAGTATAAACCGTTGCACTTGCTTTTTTTCACTTTATATATTCCCTATTTATGGCCATTTTTGGTTGTTTTAAATCTTTAATTACAAATGAAGCTGCAATGATCTCTTCTGTACATTCTGTATTGCTGTGTGTGAGTATCTGTATTGAAGAATCTTAGAAGTTAAAATTTGTGGGATCAGAAAATAGGCACATTAAAAATTCTGACAGATCCTTTTCATCCCCTGAAAGGATTTACTAAATTCAGCCACCACCAACAGTGTTTGATGTTGCCCATTTCTCCAAATCTTCACTAACACTAAATGTTATTTATGTTTCAAATGTTTGATAATCTGATGGGTGATAAATAGTGTCTTACTGATTTTACTTACTTCATTTATTTCACTGACGATGAAGTTGGGCGTCTTTTCAAAAGTTTATTGACAATTTGTATTTATCTTATGAGTTTGTGTGCAGATATCCTTTGGCCATTTCTTAGATTTTTTTCTTATTGATTTGTATATGCTCTTTATGTATTATGGACTTTTCTTTGTGCTGTTGTTCTTTCTACCATATCCTGATTTTAAACACTCAGTTTAGAGTATGAGTGACAGAGCCTAACTGATTAGCTGAACTCCTATGTCCTAGTTAATGCCTTCTGTCCATGGCTAATATCCATCTTTAGCTTTGAGCTACTCAGCTATTATTTCAGTGGGCTAAATCATCTGAATGATAAAGACTTTCCAAATCAATTCCATTTAGTTTTGGATGGTTGAGCTTAGATCAAAATTAAAGTTAACCAACCTCATCTGAGCATACACTAATTGCTAGCAAGGGGAGGAAGCTAGCAGAAAAATATCTGGGAGGAAAATTTTACTGTGTATGATTCAAACTGTAGATCAGCCACTCACAGACTAGTGTGTTGGTGGCGCTGAAAACTCTCAACAAATAAGATCTGAATGCAGACTCCAGAAGGGCAGGGATTTCCATCTGTTTTGTTCAATGTCGGGGAGAATAGAGGGATAGAGGCAGACAGTTCTGGTTTGGAGAAGACCCCAGTGCCTGGCACATGACAAGCACTCAATGAAGACCTGCTGAATGAAAGTAGTTTTAAAAACTCAAATATCCTATAAAATTGTGTCCTGGAAGGGAGGAAAACTCTCGCAGAGGCCCACTAGTCTCATATAGAGTAATCAGACAGGCCTGACATAAATATTCTGGTTCTGCCATGACCTTGGGCAAGTGATTTAACCTCTCTGAGCCTCAGTTTCCTTACCTGTAAAGTGGGATTAGTAATACCATAGGGTTTAGGGGAAGACTGAAGGAGATAATTACAACAAAAGATGGGGTCTGGCAGGTGGTAAAACTCTAATACTCATTATACCCCTCCCCCCATTGCTGCATTATTGCATTTTTAGGTTTTTAAAAAATAATTGTGTTTCCATATGTGTCCTTTCTGTTAGACGTGTGCTTCTCTCATCTTGTCCATCTTGTATTCTCATGCCCAGCATAAGCTCTCAGGCACACAGTTTGTTGGATGCTTTTTTTGTTTTTTTTTTGAGACAGGGTCTTGCTCTCATCACAGCTCACTGCAGCCTCCAACTCCTGGGCTCAGCCTCCAGAGTAGCTGGGACTACAGGTGCACACCGCCGAGCCTGGCTAATTTTTCTGTTTTTTTGTAGAGATGGGGGTCTCACTCTTGCTCAGGCTGGTCCTGAACTCCTGGCCTCAATCGATCCTCCCACTTTGGCTTCCCAGAGTGCTAGGATTATGGGTGTGAGCCGCCGTGCCCGGCCTATTGAATGCTTTTGAGTTGCCCCTGAGCTCAGGTGGAACCTCTTCCTCCTCCCATCCTGAAACACATTCCTCAGAATTGGGAACCCAGGGCTTTTCTCTTTCTCTGCTTTTTTCCCTTTAAACGATCCCACCTATCCATCCTTCTGGCTTCAGCTGTCGCCCAGGAGCCGATGAGCTCATGGCCCTTGCTCCGGTTCTAATTTCCCTCTGAGTTCTAGCGCTGTCTTTCCAGCGCCTGCAGCAAAATCCATGCTCATCACTCAAAAGAATCGGCTACTTCTCCTCCAAGTCCTTCCTCCTTAGTTTTTTCAATTGTTACTTTTAAAGTTGTGTTAATGGAGCCACTCACCTCCCATCAAAGCCCTGGAGTCGTTTTTTCTTCCTTTTTCTGTTTTGCCTTTCTACAACTAATCAGCCAACTTTACTGTTTCTTCAACTCCAAATGTGTCCTTCGGATCTGGGCTTAGAATGTCACCTTCTCTGGGAGACCTGGTCAGCATCCTGTGCTTTTGTGGCAATGACCCCAAAATTATAGTTCGCTTATCCACAATCCTTCGGGGCTTATTGTGTTTCAGAATCCATATTTTCGATATTACAAAGGTAATGCTGCTTGTAGCCGACATATCACAAGATATTCCTGCAAGGTTTGGGGTGGTGTCCCCCAGTCACTCAGCCATAAGCACAGGGGGACAAGTAAAGCCCACAATTGTCTCTTATCAGCTCAGGCCAAGTCTATCACTGCCTGAGTTTGCATTATACATGGGGAAAAGAATCTTTGGTTTATTTTATTTTTTTTAGAGATGGGGTCTCACTATGTTGCCCAGGCCGTACTCGAACCCCTGGGCTCAAGTGATCCTCCTGCCTCACCCCCCACCCCAAGGAGCTGGGACTACAGGCTCGGTTTTCAGAGCTCTTGGATCTTGGTGTCACTGACAAGCCCCTGTGTGCCCACTGGAGTTGTCTGTTTTCCTGCCTGTCTTCCCTGCTGGATGTCACATTTCACGAGGCTGGGGCTGGGGCTTGTTTGCTCACCACAGTGCCTGGCACGAGGTTGGTGCTCACTGAGTTTGCTGAATCAATATCCCAAGTGATTGATGGTGATGATAAAAAAAATGGTAACATCACCTGTCACTCACAGGGCACGTATGTGCCATGTGCAACTCTGTAGTTCAACCATCATCACAAGCCTGAGGACAGTTACTACTATTATCTGTCCTTTACTGATGGAGAAACTGAGGCAGGCATTAGGACCCCAGTCTGTGTGATTCCAAATCATGCACTCTTAAACACTGTCACCCTGTCCTTGGCTCCATCCAGAGGCTGAACAGATGGGCATCTTCTCATGCTGATCCCCTGAGGGCTCGTGGCGGGCTCCACCCTCCCTCCTTCCCCAAAGTCTGGGTGGCAGCGTTGGCCGAAACCCGCAAGTCCTCCTTCTCAACCCCAAACAAGACTTGCTTCCTTTCCAGCCTCACAGCGATTGGCCTTTGCAGGCCCCCACA
>CM052444.1:96087698-96197547 GCA_028533085.1 Varecia variegata | reverse complement strand
GTTGAACGCTTGGTCCCAGGTGACCCCAACCCTCACCAGTCCCACTTGCCTCCCTCCAGCTCTGCTTGGGATTTTGCCCCTTACCCCAATGTTCCGTAGTGTCCAGGACCAAGGGGCAGGGTGGGGTGGGGGGAGGCCCCAACTGGGGGTGGGACACATATATCAGTATTGCTGCTATAATAAAGGCGGTTGCATTTCTCAAGCCAAAAAAAAAAAAAAAAAAAAAGACGAAGTGCTTTATCCATCCGTTATTTCCTTTACTCCTCGCAATGATCCCAGGAGGAAAGCGTGACTACTCCCAGTTAGTGATGGGAGAGCCCAGGCTCAGAGACACCAAGTCGTTTGTCCAAGGTCACATAGGTAGTAGGTGGCATGGTGGGATTTTTGGTTGTTCCTAAATTTTCTCTCCTATTCTCCTGTTCTACTTCCGTTTGCAATCAAATATAATCTTGAACCAAAATATAGGTCCTTTTGACAACTGTGACATCTTCCCAAATTGTTTAAAAACAGGGCACACACACCTGCAAAGATTAACATTTCCAGTCTGGCTGATTCAGGAACTACGCTAGCAGGCTAAAATTTGTTAAAAGGTCAATATCCCGGCTCATGGACCAGGCAAAGGGCACACGACCTCTTTGGTGCTCCCCGGCACATGTGCTAAATCAGAGGTGGGTGAACAGATATTGCTAAGAAAAGAACAAAGGGCCGTGTGAAACGCGACACGCTTTCTAGTTTGATGGAGAGTTATGCAATCAGCCCACACCCTGCCACATGAACTTGACGTTTCCCGTCAGGAGGATGAATTTAACCGAGTTAACAGACCTTAGCAATACCGCCACCGGTACGCTGAGGCTGCGAGCCAGCGCGGAACCAGAAGTTTCACTACATCTGTGCATACAGGCAGCCCTCGCTGCACTGCGCCTCACTCTGCTGCACTTCACACACACTGTGTTTTTCACAAATTGAAGGTTGGTGGCAACCCCGCGGGGAGCAAGCATGTCAGCGCCATTTTACTGACAGCACGTGCTCACTTTGTGTCTCTATGTCTCATTTTGGTAAATCCTGCAATATTTCAAATTTCATTATTATTATACCTGTTATGGTGCTGTGATCAGTGATCTTTGATGTGACTATTGTAGTTGTTTGGGGGCACCACACGCTGGGCCCATATACGACAGTGAACTTAACTGATAAATGCTGTGTGTGTTCTGCCTGCTCCACTGACCAGCCCGTCCCCGTCTCCCTCCCTCTCCTCGGCCTCCCTATTCCCTGAGTCACAGCTATATCCAAATTAGGCCAACAAATAACCGTACAACAACCTCTAAGTGTTCAAGTGACAGGAAGAGCTGCATGTCTCACTTTAAATCGAAAGCTAGAAAGGATTAAGCTTAGTGAGGAAGCCACATTGAGCTGAGACAGGCCAAAAGCTGGGCCTCTTACACCGAACAGTTAGCCAAGCTGGGAGCGCAAAGGAAAAGTTCTTGAAGGAAATTAAAAGGGCTATGCCAGTGAACACACAAATGATAAGAAAGTGAAACAGCCTTATTGCTGATACGGAGAAAGCTTGAGTGGTCTGGATAGATCAAACCAGCCACAGCATTCCCTTAGGCCGAACTCTAATCCAGAGCAAGGCCCTGACTCTCTTCCATTCTATGGAGGCTGAGAGAGGTGAGGAAGCCGCAGAAGAAAAGTCTGAAGCTAGCAGAGGTCGGTGCATGAGGTTTAAGGAAGGAAGCCGTCTCCGTAACACGAAAGTACAGGGTGAAGCAGCAAGTGCTGATGGAGAAGCTACAGCAAGTTATCCAGAAGATCTAGCTAAGATCATCAATGAAGGTGGCTGCACTGAACAACAGGTTTTCAGTGTAGACAAAACAGCCTTCTCTTGGGAGAAGATGCCATCTAGGACCTTCATAGCTAGAGAGGAGAAGTCAGTGCCTGGCTTCAAAGGACGGGCTGACTGTTGTTAGGGGCTAAGGCAGCTGGTGACTTTAAGCTGAAACTAATGCTCATTTACCATTCTGGAAATCCTAGGGTCCTTAAGAATTATGCTAACTCTATCTGTGTTGTCTAAATAGAACAACAAAGCCTGGATGACAGCACATCTGTTTACAGAATGGTTTACTGAATAGTTTAATCCCACAATTGAGACCTACTGCTCAGAAAAAAAGATGCCTTTCAAAGTACTACTGCTCATTGAAAGTGCACCTGGTCTCCCAAGAGCGCTGATGGAGATGTACCAGGGGAAGGATGCTGTTTTCATGTCTGCTAACACAACATCCATTCTGCAGCCCACAAATCCAGGAGTAATTTTGACTTTCAAGTCTTACTATTTAAGAAATACATTTCATAAGGCTATAGGTGCAAGACAGTGATTCCTCTGATGGATCTGGGCTAAGTAAATTGAAAACCTTCTGAAAAGGATTCACCCTTTTAGAACATTTGTGACACAGAGGAGGAGGTTAAAATATCAACATTCACAGGAGTTTGGAAGCAGCTGATTTCAACCCTCATGGATGACTTTGAGGGGTTCAAGACTTCAGTGGAGGCAGGAACTGCAGATGTGGTGGAAACAGCACGAGAACTAGAATTAGACCTGGAGCCTGAAGATGTGACTGAATTCCTGCAATCTCATGATAAAACTTGAACGGATGACGAGCTGTTTCTTACGGATGAGAAAGAAAGCGGTTTTTTGAGATGGAATCTACTCCTGGTGAAGATGCTGTGAACACTGTTGAAATGACAAGAGAGGATGTAGACTATTGCATACACTTAGTGGATAAGCAGTGGCAGAGTTTGAGAGGACTGACTCCAATTTTTAAAGATGTTCTATTGTGAGCACAATGCTATCAAACAGGATCATATGCTACAGAGAAATCTTTTGTGAAAGGAAGAGTCAGTTGATGTGGCAAACTCCACTGCTGTGTTATTTTAAGAAATTGCCACAGTCACCCCAACCTTCACCAACCACCACCCTGATCAGTCCCCAGCCACCAGTATTGAGGCAAGACTTTTCACTGTAAAAAGATAATGACTTGCTGAAGGCTTAGATGACTATTAACATTTTTGAACAATAAAGCATTTTTTATTTATTTGAGACAGGGTCTCCCTCTGTTGCCCAGGCTGGAGTGCAGTGGCATCACTACAGCCCACTGCAACCTCAAACTCCTGGGCTCAAGCGATCCTCCTGCCTCAGCCTCCCAAGTAGCTGGGACTACAGGTGTGCACCACCACACCCAGCTAATTTTTTTTATTTTTTGTAGAGATGGTGTCTCGCTCTTGCTCAGGTTGGCCTTGAACTCCTGGCCTCAAGCAACCACCTGAGCCTCTCAAAGTGCTAGGATTACAGACGTGAGCCACTACGCCCAGCCTGAACAATAAAGTATTTTTAAGTTAAGGTATGTACGTGGTTTTTCTCTAGATATAATGCTGTTGCACATTTAATAGACTACAGTAAAATGTAAATGTAGTTTTTTTTTCTTTTTTTAAGAGACAGAGTCTCACTCTGTCACCCAGGCTGGAGTGCAGTGGCACAATCACAGCTCACTGCCACCTCTAACTGCTGGGCTCAAGCCATCCTCCTTCCCTCAGCTTCCCGGGTAGATGGGACTGTAGGTGTGCTGTTTTATTTTTAATGTCTTCATATTTTACTCTTTCTTTTATTTATGACAAGTAACACTGAGTGTGCATCTGAGGCAAAGCTGTATGAAAGTGACAGTGGTTGGGAAGCCTGGCCCTACATCCACAGTGGTTATTATTAACCTGCTCACGGTCACAACCGCCCGGTGTCCACAGCCTCCGTTACGGTTTAGCAAGTCTGCATCCACTTGCCTTTGATGTTCTCAGGACTGGAGTGCCAGGCTGACTTCCTGACAGCACTTCTATTTTAAAAAGTGGTCATATTTCAACTGGTAATTTACTTAATTTGACTCGAAAATTCTCTAGGTACAAGATAAGATTTTCCCGTGTTTGCTTCCCGTACCCCCTTCCCAAGCTTTATAACTTCCTTTTTCTATTCCTGAAATAAATGCCACACTGATCACTGGTAAGAAATCAACAATTATCTCTGCCTTTATTAAGGCAGGGAGTACTAATAAAGCCACGGGTGGTGATACATGTTTACGACCAATTATGCCGGCTCCTCGCATGAACAGCCCTGTCAAACTGCAGAGCCCCGAGTGGCTGGGGGCGGCCGCCAGCATCCTGCATGTCTGAATGTCCCTGTGAGCCTGAGTGTGTGTCCGTGGGCCTCCTTGTCTAGGCCCGGGTCCCCAGTAGGGTTTGCAGTGACTCCAGGAAGCCCAGGGAAATACAGTGGAATCAAGGCGTGGACTTGGCCATCACTCCTCCTCCTCTCTAGTAATGACGTTTCAGGTCAGCCACATGTAGGGGCCTCCCGGTTCCCTCCGGGGTGCTGTGGAATTCTCAAAACATATTCCATCTATGAAAGAAAAAGGGGCCATATGACCCTGATTTTGTATAGATTTAGTCATTAAAAAACAGGTAACTTGTCACTAATGGGTTCTAATTTTTATTTGTCTTTTCGTATAAGAAGAAAATCCCTGGTCAGACCATTTCTTCCTGACTTTTATCTGGGAGAAAAGGCCACTGGAACAACAGCACATGTTGGGCAGCTGCTGCCAGAAAGTGCAGCCATGGACGGGCGCAGGGTCGGCCTTGCCAACAGGCAGGCAGGGCCTGACGCTGGTCCTGCACCGCTTGGCTGTGCGGAAAATGACCCAAGAACCCTAAACCTGTGCTGTTGGGAAGGTTCCACGAGATGACGTCTGGAGACACCTGCCACAGCAGGCACTTGATACATACTAGTTCCCTCCCCTCTTTGTGTCTTTGGTGCCCAACGAATGCTTGTCAAGTCAGATGAGAACAAGGATGTAACTGGTGACATGAACGTTTCTCAGGATGTCAAACAGCTGCGACTTCTGCACGAGCCCTCAGGGAAAGGCAGTGGACCCTCCCCAGCAAGCACCTTCTGGAAACCCCTCTGGGCTGGGCTTGGGGGAGACCCGGCTGTGGGAAACGCCCACAAACCCTTCTCCTCTGTGAAGTGCACAACCCCCCCCCCCACGTCCCTGAAAACTGCCACAAGGTGGTGCTGTGGCGACCACATGAGCCGCAGGTGTCTCCAGGCTGGGCCCTACCCCAGGTCCTGGAATGCCACTCCGGTTAGGGAGGGAGCACCGCAAGGGGTGGCTGATCACACCCCAGAGTGCCTGCCCCTCCCTGGGGTCCCTGGGACGCAGCTATGGGAGGGGGACTCCAGACTTGCCCCTGTCGTTAACCCGCTGTGCAGCCTGGGCTGGTTCGGGTACACACTCAGCTATGAAATCAAAGGGACAGATAAAGGGTCAGTAGGACAAAGCCTGGTGTGGGTGGGACAGGTATGGGGCCTTCTCTTGGCTCCGTTGCTTACAAGCTGTGTGACTATGAACAAACCTCCTGAGCTCTCTGAGCCTGTTCTCTTGAAAAACAGAGACAGCACCAGGTGCCACCCCCAGCTGGCTGTGAGGACTGATGAGATATCACATGCACGGGCCTGACCTGAAAAAGCCACCCTATCCTCTGTGTGGTGCAGGTCCTGTGCCTGGGCATCCAAGGCCGGAGCCCCCAGCCCTGGGGAAGCGGAGTGTTCGGGAAAAGGGGAACCAGGACTAGGGTCTGACCGGCCTGCAGAGAGGGGTGGCTGAAGGATGGGGTGTTCAGGGACTGTGTTCAGAAGGGAGGCCCCTTCCCAGCTGAGACAGCACCTGGTGGGAATGGAGTCTGCCTCACCACTGTCCCCTCTGCACCCTGCACAGGCCCTGGCGCGTGGTAGGTCCCCAGCAGAACTTTGCTGACTGATGGATAAATTAAATACATCAAGTGAAAATGCCACCACTGAAGCTTCGAGGCAGAGCCTGCTTCCAGGTCTGTGCTTTCAGTGGGACGGGTGAGGCCCCTGCATTCTGCACCCTGTTTATTCATCTCTCCAGCCTTACTTCTCTCAGTTTCCCAGCAGAAACCTCGGCTCGGGTCCCCAACCCTTCCCAGACCATTCACCTTCCTGCCGCTGGAGCTTGGGCACCGCCAGTCCTGGGCCCTCAGGCCTCCTGCCCCCTCGAAGCGTCTCCAGGGTTACCTGCTCTTCAAAGCCTGCCCAAAGCCTTCCCTGCCTTCTAGAAGGAAAGGCTCCCTCCTCTAAACTGCTGCAGCCCTTAATGTGTAGGCCTTTGAGATGCAGCATTTGGTACTGTTATTTACTGTTTTAAGGCTGGCATCTTATTTTCTTAACCAGATTATAGGCTCTTTGAGGGCAGCAAGCTGGTCAGAAGAGGCAGCATAAAAGAAAGGTTAACAGGAAATGGTTCAGAGTCAGACACACGGGGTTAGAATCCCCGGTTTGCTAACTGCTGGCTGTGCGCCTTTGGACAAGTCACCTAACCTCCCTGGGCTTCGAGTTCCCCATCTTTAAAAATGGGAACTGCAACACCTGTTTCCAGGTGTCATAATGCCCACACCTTCCAAGGTGACTGGGAAGAAGGTGGAGATGGATTCTGTTCCTATCTGGCACACAATAGGTCCTCAACATACACCAGCTCCCTCCCTGTCCTTGGAACAGTGGTTTCTTATTTTAGAGATGAGCAAGTGTTCTCCAAGCAATTTTTGCAGAGGAAGGTGGCAGGACTAACTTCAAAGCATGTTCCCCGTTGTTTGCTGGGCCTGCCATCCAACCACCACAGTTCCAAAAACATCCTTCTCCAGCAACTGCTAAATTACAAAATGTAAAACCACCCAGATGAAAATCCAGCTCGAGGCTCGTCGCCCAATTAAGTTCTTCCAAGCACCCAGGCGCGCAGGAGAGGTGAAGAGAGAATTATCTGCAGTCTGAGTTTCTGAAGTCCCTGCTGCAGCCGTCCCGACACACCTCTGTACAATCAGACCTTCCTGTACAATCAGACCTGTACAATCCTTCCTCTGTACAATCAGACCTGTACAATCGACCTTCCTGGCTAGCCAAAGGCAGAGATACCTGAGGCTCTGACGGCTAATTAAGTCTGTTCCTGAGCAGAGGAGAGGGTGCGACCCTCAGACAGAATAAATCAGGTTGAAATGAAAGGTCTTGCTACCGTGGAGCTGGCATCTTCACATCCTCTCATGGACAGGAGAAAGATGCTGTCAGCTCTTTCTGTTTTTACTTTGACTGCTAGGAAGCTAACAGCTAAATTCACAGCTCAAATATAGCGCTGGGGAATAACATAAACATATAATAATAACAGTAACAAAAACAGTGGCTACCGAATGCCTACTGCTCGCCAGCTGTTCTGCTAGGCACTTTACGTCTACTGTTCCACTTAATCCTTTTAATCATCCTAGGAAGAAAGTGTTACTAGACCCATTTCTCAGGCGAGGAGACTGAGGGTGAGACTACTTGGTGTCTGTTTGCCCAGTGGGTAAGTGTGGAGCTGGAACTCAGACCCAGGCCTGGATGCAGGGTCCGAGCACCCTCTGCTCCAGGCTGCGCCTCCTTACGCTGGATCTTCCCAAAAGGCTCACGGTGTCTATTTCTACTTATGTTTTTTCTAGCCTTGATGTTTTATGTTTATCAATCACTTATTGCTTTAGTGGTTGTATTTCCTAAGATGTCCTGAAAATCCTTTGAGAAAGGATGATGGAGCTTTGCATAAATATGTAAATGGATGTCTCAGTAAATGAATGATGAAAGAAATAAAGAAACAATAATGAAGATCTTACTAGAGACCTGAAAGGTCAGAGTTCACACAGGGACATCGCATGCTGGGGTGGCAGAGACAGGGGCCCCAGAACTCAGACTGTCATTGAAGCACAGAGTATGGGCTACGTGCTGACCCACGGGCAGGAGCATTTTTATCTTTTGCTCTGCAAAACAGACTTGGCAATTTTCTAAACAATAGCAGTTTTGACAATACTGGCTGTGCAGGCTTGACGATCATGGAAATCTTAGATACAAGGAAAAAAACCAGTTTCCATTACAGAATACTTTGAACTGAGATGATTAATTAATATGTAAGTTAATGAGACTCCGGGGTGTTTTTTTCCCCAGTTGGAATCCCCCCAACCTCAGAGGATGCTCTTTCACTGTAGATGATTTAGATTCTTCTGTGCACCGAGGCTTGTGCAAGGGACCTGTTCATGCAAAATTTGGAGTGACAGAGGGACTCAGAGGGAAGGAAACTGAGAATGGTCCCTAGAGGGGGCATCTCTGATACTGGGACGGCCATCAGGGCTCACTGCGGCCAGGAAAAGATATATTCCTGGAGGCCGTTCCCTCCATATACCTGTGCTCGCTACAGACACGTAGGCAGAGAATCTGTCTCCCTGGAGCGTGGGCAGAGAGTGTGGCAATTATTGGTGGACCTCAAGCAAGCAGAGTTCAGTTTGCAACACTGTCCCTTGTGAGTTTGCTTAATGGGCCCTTCTCAGCTCTGGGTACAAAATGGATAAAATCATGTTTCAGCAAAGTCCAGGACCAGGCCTGGGGACACGTTGGCCACCCAGGTACTGTGGCCCCAAACCTCTGCCTGGGGTGCCAGCGGCCTCTTATCTCATCACACATTCACACGACACCAACAGCCTTGATAGACTCTTTGGGCAGGGCCTGACGTCCCACCATCTACAAGGTATTGACCCTCAGATTAAATTGATCAGTTCCTAAATTCCTAACTTACTACCCCTGGGAGAGTAGTGAGTCTCCTGTCACTAGAAGCAATTAAGCAGAGGCTAGTAGACTGCTTTGATAGATGATGTCAAGGGGATCCCGTATAGGGTAGAGGTTTGAACCTGATGATTTCAAGAATCCCTTGGAGGCCTGAGTCTAGGAGTCTACAAACTCAGGTTCACGGGCTGAAAGAATGAAATGAGGCCCCCTGTACTGACCCCAAGAGGAGGTTCTTGCAGTGCCTTCTGGGTCATCAAATTATGATTAAAGTATAAGGATCTCAGCCAACGACTGAGCATGTGCTGTGTGCCAGGCTCAGTGCTCGGGGCTTATATGTGCTGTTTTATTTATCCTTATGAGGTCGGGATCATTTGATTTATTTTGGTAATGAGCAAGGCTTGAAGAACTTATATAACTTGGACAGGGTCATATTGTTCCCATGATCTTAACCCTGTGGTATGGAGAATCGTGGCCTTCTGAGTAATTACTAGCAGACTTTTCCCTTAATCGACTCCTCATTCCGATATACTTTACAGTTAGGGGCAGGAAGCGTGTCTACACATGGCTAGAACAGGGGACAGGAAAGACAGGCAAGGGAGATAAAGTCCTGGAATAAAGAACCTCTGTGGACTTTGGTACAAAGGGTTCCCTGGCTCCAGGGAAGTGCTGCTGGTCCATAGGTGGCCAGATGTGTGGCCCCCTGGAGCAAGGGGACCTGGGTTCCACCCAGTGTCAGCTGCAGGAACAGCGGAATTCTCCGCCCCTCTTCCCATGATGCCAGCGCATCTCTCTGCCCACTTTCTTCCCAGGCCTCCTGTTACTGCCCCTAAGGGAAGAGGGGTCTGGCCTGCTTAGTCAAGTGCAAGGACACTGACGGGCCACATGTACTAGTGCGCAGGTCACAGCACATGGAAAAGCCAGACTGCAGGCTCTGCTCCCTCCCCTGAGCTAGACAAGTCCTCTGGGGCAGGCAGGGCCACCTCCTCTCTCTCTGGCCCTGTATAGGTTGAGTGTCCCTTACCTGAAATGCTAGGGGGCCAGAAGAGTTTTGGATGTTGGAGTTCTTCAGATTTTGGAGTATTTTTATCGGTTGAACATTCTAAATCCAAAAATCTGAAATGCTCCAATGAGCATTTCCTGTGAGTGCTATGTCAGTGCTCAAAAAGTTTTAGATTTTGGAACATTTCGAATTTTGGATTTGGGATCCTTAACTTGTATTCAACCCATGTGGGGGACAGTTCCCATCATTGTCCCCCGCTCTCCTTTGACTTCCTCCTTCCATGCCCCTGGCCAGGACGCCACAGGTCCCCAGACCAGGACTGGAGCTTATGGGTGGCTGAGCCTGGGGCATGGTCAGCACAGCTTCTTCCCTGGGGCTTCCCAGGTCCTAGCCTAGGTGGCGTTGAAGCGGTAGGTACCAGAGTGTGTGCCATCTCTCCTGGGAAATCTGTGGGGAGAAGGGGTGATTTCCAGGGCTAGGATTTGGGCATTCCTGGGTTCCCCGAGCCATACAGCATCAAACTTCCAACACAAGCACCAGGTACCACTGCCTTTCGGAGCACCTACTCCCTCAGCCTCCTTTTCCTTGCCTGTAACATGAAGGTGTTGGACAAGGTGGTTTCTGGGGGCTCCTCCAGCTCTGCTAGGGGTCCCTGGAAGCTAAGTGGAAGTATCTAGTAGGCAGTGGGGGCTGGGGGCCAATCTGTGAGAGGTCAGCGGGGACTACGCCCTGTGGGTTAACAGTGGAGCAGGGGCCAGGCCTCAGGGGTGAGGCCAGAGCAAGCCCGAAAATTTTTGCCTTCTTCACACAGCTGAGATAACCCACACTCGGGGTGTGATCAAATGTGTTTTAGCAGGTGGCGACTGCTAAGGTCAAGGGTGTTTGCATCCCCTAGAGGAAGCAACTGCCTTTCAAAGAGAGTGGCAGGCCAAGCCTCTTGGGAAGACCCCAAGGGCTGGACGGCCTTTATTTAGATTAAAGCAGAGATTAAAGAACCCCACGTTCTGCTGACTCACTCCTCCCTTGAGAGCTGCCAGTCCAGTCTGAAGACATTACTGTTGCATTAGTGAGCTCAGGGGCAGTGAGTACTACAGCTTTGGAAAAATCCATTTGGCTAAATGAACAGAGAGAGGGAGAAAGGGACACTTATTTACTGAGCCCCGTGTAGTCACATCCACCTTATTGAAAGGCCAGCTTTGTGGTCAGACAGGCTGGAGAGTCCCAGGCCCACTGCATGTAAATTATTGTACCCATCCTGGGTGCAGGTGGCAGAAAAGGACATAATCCCTGCCCTCAACCTCGTCATAGGCAAAATAGGAAAATCAATACCTACATCTCAGGGTTGTTTGTATATTAAACGAGAGAAAATAGGCAAAGCCCTTTAGCATATCCCCGGCACATAGTAAGTGTTCAATAAATCGCAGTTATTAAATCCCAGAATAACCCCTAGAGGCATCAGTATCCTAATTTTACTAATTAGCCAGAAGCTCAGAGAGGTGTAGAGACTTGCCCAAGGGCACCTGGACAGTAACTAGTGGGGTCTGGATTTGAACTCGGGTTTCTAGACTCTAAGCCCAGAGCTCCTTTCATGTCCTTGACTGGTTGCCACTATCTCCTGCATCTTGAAGGCACTAGGAAAAGCGATCGCGTTGAGCCCGCTTACGGACGGCGAAGGGAGCGGGGAGCCAGGACTGGCTGAATTATCGGGCCGCAGTGCCCAGAGTGAGGCAGGTCCTCAGGCTCTAACGTGCCGAGTGAACACACCCACGGCCCAGCTGCCTCAGCTCAGAATGTCTTGCCAACTGCAGGGACAGGGCCACGGGGCAGAGACAATATGTAATACGTTTAATTAATTTCCTTCAAAGCCTTTTGCAATGAAGAGGAGAATTAATGCATAAATAAACTGAAGCAGCAATTGATTTCTTGGTTCATGTGGCCATTGTTTGGCTCAGCCAGATACTATGAGTCAGTCCAAATTGAATTCACTTTTCAATGACTTAACTTTTGAAAACTTTTTAAAGCAAATACTTAGAAAAGATGACCAATCCCCTGGGGCCCAGAGTCTCTCAGCGAGTGCTCCGATGGTGGCTCTTCCTGGGATCAGGCATTCCCTCCCTGCCCCTTGCCACCTGCTGGGGCCAGAAATACTCTTGGGCAGAAGGTCAGTCACTGCCAAAGCAAATCCATGCCCTTGGCTGGGAGATGGACCATGGCCGGAGGGGGACGGTTCATTTCTGGGAATTCTGACTATGTTCATTTCCTGTGCAAAGGCACAACCATCTGGCAGGTGCACGTTCTGTCTTTGTTTCGAGTCAGCAGGGTCACTACCCGGCTGTGCGTGTGCTGGCTGATCATGCCTGGGGGCAGTCTGGAACGGGGCGGCCTAAGCACAGCTCAGCCACTGGGAGGTTTGGGCAGTAGCTTAGCCAGCTGGCCCAGGTGTCGGGGCCAAGGCAGCTCAAGCACTTCCCCACCCAAAGGCCTCGGGCACTGTCCTCTGCAGGCAGCACTCACTGAAAACTTCATGTCCCTCATGAATGAATCAGCTCCTAAAGTGTACTGGGCAACTCCTACGTGCCAAGGCCTGAGCCAGGAGCTGGTGATACAGAGGTGACAAAACAGTGCCTGTCCCGACTCGACCATGAGTTAGCAGGGGAGAGAGACGTGTGAGCAGATGTGTCATAACACAACATGGCGAGTTCAGAAACAAAGACAGGCAAAGCGCCGGGGGAGGGGGGGGACGGCACGGGGTGTAAAGCTCCACTCCGCCACCTCCCAGCTCTGACTCTGGGCAAATCCTCTGCCTCTCTGAGCCTCAGTCTCCTTGTCTGCAATTCTGTAAAATGGGCTGAATGGTACTCCCAGAGGATGCTGTGAGCATCGGAGTTGATGAAACTGTTGCCATCTGGCATCAGCGTGTATATCCCATCCCCCTGTGACAAATACCAAAAACAAAAAACAAACCCACGCTTTGCTGTCTGAGATAATGCAAAAATAACAGGTCACCTTGTCCGGTCTGGTTCCTGAAATAAATGAACATTTCCCACAGGCTGCTGACTCCCTAATGAGAACTCTGTCCCTGGTGTTTGGAACGCTGATGTCTGAAGACACCGCATGCCCTGCATGGCTTCAATTACCGCATGAGAAAATGGCTGGTTTTCCATCAAGAACAAACGAATGACACCTTGGTGCCTTGGTCATCGTGAGTGTGTGTGTTTTCCCCTTAAGTACCGTGTGTGTGTGCGTGTGTGTAATTTGGCAAGCCAGTTCTGAAGTCTGACTAGATTATACCTTTGTGCAAGAAGCAACTTTTCTAAATGCTTCTGAGTCTGAGTCCTCCTGCCGGGTGGAACAGGGAGGAAGGGATTTGGGGCCACAGTTTGAGGGAGACAGGATTTGCCCTGAACCCCCAGGTTTACTTCTTGCATCTAGGGGAGCTCGGGGTGTGGCTAAAGGAAGGGCTGTTTATGGAAATCTCAGGGACTTGCAACCCCAAATCCTAATGGGCCTACCTAGGCAAACCACTTTGCCTGACACGGAGCCTCCGCTTCCTTAGCTGTAGGATGCAGGCAATGATCCTGCCCTTGGGGTGCTGCAAGGCTTAGAGATCAAGTCATGAATAAGAACATGGGTCAGCCACTGTGGACCCAAACTCCAGCCTCATCATACTAGTTCTATAACCACGGGCTACTTACTTCACCTCCGTAAGCCCTGGTTTCCTCATCTGTAAAATGGGGATAATTAAAACCTCAGAGGACTACTTCAAGGAGTAAATAAGGCATGTAAAATGTCTCACTGTGCCTGGCACATTGTAAGTGCCCAATAATTGTTAGCTGGGCAGATGATGATGATGTTGATGATGATTATAAAGAATCAATCATGAAGCAGGCAGCAGGAATCTCAGCAAACACCAGCTGAATCTGGGCCTGTTTCTGTCTAAAGAGAAGATTCCTCAGGTACACAAAGCATTCACAACACCTACTCAGAAGGTAAGGGATTCCCACTGGAAATCAGTCCTTCTCACTCAGCCTGGGCACACCTGAACAGGTGGCAGAGCTGCTCTGAGAATGTGAATAACAGCTGGAGAAGGCCCCTCAGACGCCCACAGATCTACAGGATGACGCACAGGGGGTTCTGCAAACCACCTGCCTGGAGCAGAGGAGCTGGGAGCCTTGTTGAGCATGGGACTCTGTGTCGGGGGGCCAGCTTCTGTGACTCCTATTTCCTAAGCCAAGTGCTCCCGGGTTTGGAGTGGTAGAGATGACGGTCTCCACATTAGGGCAGGACAAGGAGACAAAGGGATGTCAGCCCCACCTGGGCAGCTGCCCTAGAACCTGGTACGGAAGAGCAGCAAGAGCTCCCTTTCCCAAGCACCTACTATGCGCCAGGTGCTCCGTCGGATAATTGACACGTGTCACTGCTGACCCCGACACTACTCTGCAAGGCCCCAACCTATGTCTCTTGGAGGGCAGTTTAAGCCAAGATTGTGAGCTCCGTGAGGAAAGGGGTCACATATATTAACTGTCAGCTCCCCAGCCCCTGGCACAGCCCCTAGCACACAGCTTACTGTGAGCCGATGGCGTGAATTTGACGTGGAATGGTTCTCTGTTTAGAAGTCTGATCTGGGAAACAGCTTTGAATGAGAACATCCAACCAGGAGGGACTGAAATAAAATGATATGATAGGAGCTCTGGAGTTGGAAAAAGATATGTCAAAATCCTAGTTCTAGGGCGAACTGCTCCACCTTTCTCTGAATCTCACTCTTCTCATCTGAGAAATGGGGGTAGAAGTACCTGCCTCACGGGTTTGCTGGGAGGGTTGAAGAGAATGTGTGTAAGATTCTGAGCAAAACCCAGGCAGGCAGCCGGACCTTCAGAGCCAGCACCTATTGCTTCTGTTACTATTATTATTATTATTATTATAGTTATTCCTGTTTGTGGGAAGCTCTGTGTTCTCAAGGCATGTTCACCAGGTCATCTCCTCTGACTCTCTGGGTGCTGGGCACGGTCTGGGCCAAAGGAGCCCAGAGCTTTGGCTGGGACTGCCCGGGCTCTGCTCCCTGCCAGACTGAACCCAGGCTCTGCACTGGCCTCCCCTGTTCCTTAGGCGGGTGACATGCTGAGTGCCATCCCACCTCCGTCTGTGTGGAGGCCCCCTGGGTACCATCCATCACTGGGGCACTCGCCGCAGCACCCCCAGAGCCTGCTCCACTCTGACTTTCCACTATGGAGTACTACCTTCTGAGTGTAATGTGAGGCAGAGGAGGGGAAGAGAGGAATGTCTCAACTTTTCAGATGAAGACATTGAGACTCAGTGAGGACAGTTTCTTGGCTGAGGTCTTGGCTGAGAATTAATTATAGAGGCCAGAATACAACTGAGGGCTTCTGGCTGCTAATTGCATGTGAAGTTCTAGTTCACGTTCAGGAAATGGAAGCTGCTACTTGGTGTCATTTTGTATGCAACCATGAGGCCCCCACCATGGATATAAGGATAAGACGTGTGTGGTGGTCACTGGGGCTGTTTACCAAATGGTTCCATCTCCCTGCCTTCCGAGCACACGGTAGGGAGATGTTTACTGGCCCCTCCTTGATGTTAAAAATGTCTTCGTGCCTTGGTTTGGCCAATGACACGTGCATGAAAGTGACATGTGTTACTTCTAGGTGAAGGCATTTAAGAGCCAGTGCATAACTCAGCACATCCTCTGACCCCCACTGAGGAACCACATGTTAACCTGGGTGTCTCAGTGACTCCAAAGATCAGTGCCTCCCTGCCTACTCAAATAGCACGAGTGAGAAGTGAACCTTTGCTGTGTTAACACCTCTAGGATATTGGGGATGTTTGTCACTGCAGCATAACCTAGTCTGTCCTGACTGATACACTGTGAATGCTGGTAACATTGGACTTCAAGTTCAGTTTACTCATGGAGCGTGCACTCCCTGTTGGCTTTATCCCAGGTATGGGAGGTACAGAGGTCAGTCAGGCACAATCTGTGCTCTCAAGGGGCTTGTGGCCTCGATGCCCATTTGAAAGGAAGCTGACCGCACGGAGCTTGACGGAAGGGCAGGCCAGGCTGTGATGGGAACCTCGGGAACGGTGCAGATGCCCAGGGCAGCCACCCCTGTTGTCTGCAGCATCAGCCAAAAAGGGAGACGAAGCTGTGGAGACAGTTAATTCCACAGGCGACTTCTGCTAGGGCGAGGAAAGGAGGGAGGAGCTGTGTTGGGGGGAGGGCGGGGAGGCTGGCTGAAGGACTGTGTGCTCTGGGCGACTCTGGGATTTAGTGCTCCGGTTCATTACTGCCTCTCAAGGGACTCCACGAGACAATTAGTGGATTCAAATGCATTAGAGTCATTTCTTTTTTACATCCCAAACTCAGATAATGTCAGCTTTCCTGCCATTAGGAGAGGGTCTCCTCAGTGTGCAGATTAATTGGGTGTTAAACAAGCGCAGCTGGCTGAACCCAGACAGCTGAGCTGGAAGAAACTGGATGTGAGCAGCAGCCCTGGGCAGAGGGTGAAACTTTCACTGAAGATCACAGCCAGCCGGAGACGTGGGGATGCCCCGTCGGTAACCCGCGGCAAGGGCTTGGGAGGGAGGATGCTGAGGAAGAGGGCAGGAGGTGGTGCGGACGTAGGAAGGAATAGAAATTGCAGCCCTGACCCTGCAGGAGACCACTTTTTCCTCAACTAGGTTCAGGGTTCATGCCATCTATGGGGGAGGGGGTTGCTATAATACTGAGTGCCTCTCCCGTTTACTAACAGCTCCTGGCATGTTATCAGGAAGTATCTCCAGGCTCTCACTATAGGCCAGCATTTATACACGCTATTGCACATAATGCAATCCTACTGACGACCTCCATGTAGATATGTAATACTATTATTATTTGCTATGTTTCACACAAGCCCACTGAAGTTGAGAGAGGTGAGGTGACTGGTCTCATGGTGGGTTTGCGACTCAAACCAGCGGCCCTGACTCCAGAGCCCATACACTTGCAGCAACTAAGCTGGTAGCCTCATGGCAGGGAAGAGCCATGTGGCCCATCATCTGTGACCACGGAGGCCTGCACCTGGCTGCATCCCACGGGCTCTTGGGATTCAGGACCTCTCCGTTCCCCTCTGCAGGTGGTGGTGTTTTGTTCCAGCTTCCCATGCCTATGATCCATCAGGAGTTCCCCTACGTAGTCTCTGGAAAGAGCTCTAGCGTCAGAGGGATCTATCTCCCTTCCACCCAGAGTTGCTGGGAAGGCCGGTGGGGTGCAGGGGGTTAAACCCAGCATGGCTGTGCACCCACCTGCATGGGAGGACAGGGGCTGGCCACGTGTCCACAGGTATGTGCACAGCTGCTGCTCATATTTGGAATAAGCCACCACCAAGGGCAAGGCAGAAAATCACCAGAGTCCTCCCTCCTGTCTAGATGATGAGATACAGATGGGGTGTTACGAAATAAGGGGGGAAACCATCAGGCCAACTGAGAATAAAGACTGTGCAGAGTTTCCTGGTCCCAAGTTCTTCCTTCTGCAGGTAACTGGAGGGGGAGATGCCAGCTGCTCTCTGACCACTGGGTTTCTATTCACCCTGGAGTCAGGGTCCTGTCAAATTCGTGTTATCTGGAAAGCTTCTGATCCTAGTCAACTTCTTTTTTAAAAATGGAGGAGGTTCTCTAAGTAAAATGTTGCTGACCTATGGCGTCCATGTTAAAAGGACTCCCTCCTACCCGCAAACCTTATCACCATCCATGCCAAGCACACACAGCACACACACACATCTCCCCAGTACACACAGCTGAACACGACATGCTCTTCCCTGCAGGGAACCTCAAGCTAGTTGGGGAGATGGACATGCAGACCTCTGCCGCTGACTCACGGTGGAATTCACTCGTTTACTTGGTTCATGGGTCCTGTGTTCACTGAGCACCTACTATGTGCCAGGCACTGTTTATGGCTCATAAGACGACAAGGAGAAGCATGGCCTCTGCCCACCCTCGCCCTGTCTGTGCTGTAGTTCCTGGCAAGGGCTGCACACCAGAATTGCCTGGGGAACTATTTCCAAAATAGGGGTACCAGACCCCTTCCATGTAGGGCCCCGGCATATATATGTATTTGGGGGGGACTGCCCAGGGGTTCTGATGTGTACTCCCAGGTAACAGTTACTAGTGGGATGGACAGAAACAAGCAGGTGTAACAGGTGGACAGATCTGTGCTGAGAAAGATGTCTAGGAGTTGGAAGCTGCAGTGAGCTATGATGATACCACTGTACTCTAGCCCAGGTGACAGAGCAAGGCCCCTGTCTCAAAAAGAAAGAAAGAAACACCAGACATCACCATTTCCAGACACCCCTGAACTCCTGACAGCCCTGCCTCAACCTGCGCTGGCCGACCCTCTGGAACGCCCCTCCCTCTAGCTGGCCACCACTCAGGGCTCAGGTCCTCTGCCAAGCACAGCACAGTGGTTGGGACAGAGGGCTCTGGAGCCAGGCTCCTGGGGTTGAATCCTGCTCTGGCACTTAGGATTCTCATGCTTAACCTCTCAGCCCAGTTTTCCCATCTGAGAAGCAGGGAGAACAGCAGTGTCTTCTGGCTAGGGCTGCTATGAGGGAGAAGTGAGATAATATGTGCAGGTGCTCAGAGCATGGCCGGGCACCCAGTGGGTCTGCACCCGCTCATCAGCACGTGCTTGATTCCTTTGCCTGAAGTCAAGCTCTTCTGTCTTCCTGAGCGCTCAGGACGTGCTGGACACTGTGATGGGGAGTCTGGGGGATGGTTGGGGGGGCCAACGTCAGGAGAGTAGACATGCCCAGACGTGAAATGTGGGGGCTGGAGGGTGGACGTGGAAGGACAAGCTCCTATATCTACACATGACTCACCCAGGTCCCTGCGCACAGTAGGTCCTCAGATTAGGGTTCAGAGAAAGAAACATTTACTGAGTGTACCCAAATTGGGGCCAGGAGCTTTACATTCGTAGTCCCATTTTAATCCCCCACTGATCCTGGAGGTAAGTGTGCAAAGCCCCATATGCATTTGAGGCAGCTGAAGCTCAGAGAGGTTAAGTGACTAGCCCAAGGTCCCACAGCTCATCAGTGGCAAAGCTGGCAGTCAAATCCAGGTCTGCTCCACACCAAAACCCAAATTCTTACCCGTGGGCCATCATGACCCAGGGGCGGGGGCAGTCACCAGGAAAGAGGCCAGAAAGAAGCTGCTTTGGGAACCACTCCCCAAAAAGCTGTGGTGCAGAACATCCCAGTGTCATGCTAACCAGTCCTGCTGCCAAGAGGCCACCTGCCTCCCCCTTCCCTGTCGCCAGTTTCCAGCCTCCCATTCCAGAGGCAACTGATCAGTGACCTCATTTCCAGTTACGATGGCCAAATGGTTAATGGTCATTAATTTAATTTGGTCAGCAGGGGAATTGAAGACTTGGCTTGTATTAACAATACGAAGTTGACACATACTTTACACTAAGTGGAGGCAGAGTCATGCCTTCTCCTCTAAATGAAGAATCAGCTCTATTAATAAGACCACGTTGCTCCAGGTAACGAGCCTGGCAGATGCTTTGGTGCAGGGGTTGAGAGAAAGATGACTAGGCAAGGAGCAAAATGACGACAGCACGGAGGATGGCAGCTTTTCAGCAGGAGCAGATTCAGAGAACAGGGAGGAGTCTGTGCCGGCCCACAGCCAGCACCAACGGCCAGACACACGAGTGAGGCCAACCTGGACGTTTCAGGTGTGCCAGCTCTGACAACTGCACGAGTGAGCCCAGGCTAGGAGGAACTGCCTGGTCAACCCACAGAACTATGAGAAATAATCAGTTACTGCTATTTTAAGCCACTGTTTGGAGAGGTTATTTTGCAGCAAATAAATAACAGAGACAGAATGTCAGCAAACATGATACAAGCAAAGGTCTTCAATGTGCATGTTTGGTTTGCCTGGCTCGGGCACCCTAGTGATCTGCCGTAAGAAAAGTGTGCCCTGGGAAGTCGCTGCCCTTCCGTCTCACCAGGACAAACACACGTGGCACAGGTCTGAGCTCAGCCCGCAGCCTGGAGCCCAGCCCACCAGCCTCAGCTAGAAACAGAGGCCATCTTGGATCAACCGAACCACAGCCAACCTGCAGACCCTGAGCATGAAAGTATTTGTTCTTGCAACCCTCTGAGTTTTGGGGTGGTTTGTTATGCAGTATCATGATAGCTGACTGATACACCCATCCTGCCTCTTTATAACTCACACATTTCTTTTTAAGAGACAGGGTCTCACTGTATCGCCCAGGTGCTGGTTTCAAATTCCTGGGCTCAAGCCATCCTCCTGCCTCGGCCTTCCAAGTACCTGGGACTAAAGGTGAGGGCCACTGTGCCCAGTGTAATCCACACATTGTATGGCAAGGACCCTGTGTCTACGATGTGAGGACTGTCCCCCAATTTTTCCTGAGAGAGATTCTGGTAGTGTAGTTACATTTGCATGAAGTAGCAGTAATATGGAAAATAGCATCATGCAGTAGGAGGCAGCAGTGTTGCTGCAGCTCCACGAAGCCATTTACTGAAGGAGGTCAGGAGCTGAGGGCAGGGAGACACTGTGGGGACCCGGAAGGTTCCTCCCAGCAGGACACAGGGTCCCGGGTGGATCAACTACAGCGGGCAGAGCTGGAAAAGCAGGTGAGGGATGTCTTACTGACTTGTTATACCTCTGGTGCTGCCTGGGAGGGGCAAGAACATATAAAGAAAGGGAAGGTACAATGTTTTCCATGGAAGAAACAGAAACTCACCCTTACCCAAATTCACTCCTGCTTCCTTAGGGGCTTTTGCCTGACCTCTGACCCAGCCTGGATCTTCCTGGTGGACACAGCCCAGAGCTGGCTCCCCGGGCCCTTTGCACGGGGGTCCCAGGCTACTCAAAGCTACTGGAAATAGGACAGGGGTGGCTCCCATTGCTTTCACAGATGTGGACAAAACCAGGGTAGGGGCTGCTGAAAGCTATGAGGGAGAAGCAGAGACAGCGTGGAGAGGCAGGTGGGCCCACCGCAGAGCACACACACAGCAGCTCGGCCCTCCCACAGTCAGTGCCAGGGATGGCACGTCCACCCTGCCTGCTAACTAGGAAACCTCAGTCTGCAGTGATGGCGGGGAAACATTTTAGCAGAAGAAAAGGAACAAGAATGAGACGTGCCCCTAAGCTCCAGGGTCTCTCCCATGCCCTCCGATCATGCCATGCTGAAAGTAACAGCAGCCAGCCCCTGACCCTGGCTTCCTCAGCCCTGGCCAATGGCCGCCCTTCTCGCCCCGCCTTGCTAGCCAGCAGCCGGGCAGCACTGGCTCGGGCTGACCAAGGACAGTGGCCAGGGCTCATCTGAGGGGCAGCCTCGGCTTGGCAGACACTGACGCACAGGGGCTGCAATGTGACATTCTTGAGCTGCCTCTGATCAACGACGGGTTTTAAAATTTGCAAAAGTGCCATACAGAGTACCCATTTGCTCCTCAAAACAACCCCGTGGGGCGGGTATCATTAACCCTACTTTATATGGGGGGAAACTGAGGCTCAGAGAGGCGTTGAGTGGAATCCTGAGAATGCTGGCTGCAACTCCAGCACCTTCTCTCCCACCCACCCTCCGCTCTCGGGCTCAGGAGTCCCTGTCCTAGTTCCTTCTCCAGAGTCTTGCCACTGCTGCGCTCCACCAGGAGAATGTGAGTCCGTGTCCCAGGAACCCGCTCCGAGTGCCCCGAGCCCCGCAACTCAGTCCCCCAAGCAGCGGCCCCTACAGGCAGCCTCTGCTGGCAGCTCTGCCCAAACCCCATTCTGCCCTGGAGACCTCGCCCACCCGAGGCCTGGACCAGCGGCCCTCAAGCTTTCTGCTGCCTCAGCACAGAAGGATGACACTGGAGGCTGGACACAGTCCCAGAGGTGTCTGTGGTGGGCTGAGCAGGGCCCACCCTCAGAAGGTCCACCCGGAACCTGTGAATGAGACCCTCTCTGGAGAAAGGGTCTTTGCAGATGTGATTAAGTTAATGATGTTGAGACGAGATCCTCCTGGATTGGAGAGGGCCCTAAATCCAATGACACTGTCCTTACAAGAGAAGAGACAGGGAGGAGAAGGCCACGCAAAGACAGAGGCAGAGACTGGAGTGACGTGTCCACTGCCAAGGAATGCCAAGGCAGGCCAGCAGCTGCCTGAAGCTGAAGAGACAGGAAGAATACTCCTCTGGAGCCGTCAGAGGGCAGGGGGTCCCACTGACACCTCACTTTTGGACTTCTCGTCCCCCCCATTCCACTCGAGAATGTGTACCGGGATGCAAAAGCCAGCATCCTTACTGTGGGACTGTCTGTCTCCCATCGCTCTAATTTATGTGATCATTTTCCAAACAGTTCAATTATTTTTTTCTCTATTTTAAGCTACTTTTAACTTAACTATTATTTCTAAGAACAGGGAACACACTTTGCAAGGCTCATGACCCCTGGCCCAGAACCTCTGTCATGTGGGACCAACTTGGGAAGGGTTTTCATCCGTGACAATGATCCGGACTCACCTTTCTCCTGAGCCATCTCTTGCAGACAGAAGTAGATGACTCTGGCTCCCAGGCTGAAGCCAATCAGGGTGACGGGTCGCCGGCCCTGGGTTAGGGGAAAAGACCCGGTGTCTGGAGGGCATCCAGCCAGTTCTAGCAAAACGGCAGCCCTGAAGAGGGCGGCCTTTGCACACTCCTCAGTGCCTGCCTCTCACCACATGAATCATGCATGCCCCGTCCAGCCCCTGAGCTCTGATGTCTTCATCAGCAGAGTCAGGCCCTCATTTACGCAGGAGCGCACCTGCCGCTGGAGTCGGCTTCCTGCAAGGCCAACAGGCAGCCTCTGGCTGGGTTAATTCCCTTTCATCTCAAACCATTATCCAGCCGCCATCTCTTCTTCTCCAGGAGACAGGACTAGTCAATTACAAGAGCAACTTCCCCTGGACTCTCTGCCTCGTGGGAAATGACTGCAGCGCTGCGGGACCCCTTCTAGAGCTGGGGAGATCAGACAGAGGCACCCCCGGGTGTGACGGGTACAAAGGCAAAAGGGTTTTGCAGATGTGATCGAGTTAAGGACCTGAGATGGGGAAACTACCCTGGGTTACCCGGGTGGGCCCAGTGCAGTCACAAGGGTGCTGACAAGGGGAGCAGGAGGAGTCAGGTAGACAGAGGCGATGACGGAAGCAGAGGAGCAGAGAGAGAGGTGGAGGGGTTACACTGCCGGCTTTGGGGATGAGGTAGGGGCTATAGGCTAAGGATGTAGGTGCCCTTGGAAGCTGGAATGGGCAAGGTAGTGGATGCTGTCCTGGAGCCTGCATAAGGAATGTGCATGTCGGACTTCTAACAGAGCTGTAATATATTAATAACATATTTGTAAGATAATAAATTTGTTTTAAGCCAATAAATTTGTGGCAATTTGTTACAGCAGCAATAGAAAACTAATACATACAATCTTGCCCTGGAGGCTGACACCCAGACTGCTACATGGGAGAGAATTAACTTCTATCTCGTTTGAACCAATGCCATTTTGTCTTTGCCTTTCAGTCAAAGAGCTTTTATATTTCTTTTGACAAAGACACAAGGATTGGATGGGGATTACCAGTTTCCCAAGCAATTTACCCACATGGCAGAAGCTGCTAGTTGTCCCTCAATATCCGTCCTCACTTTTTCTTGAGATGGGGTCTTGGTCTGTTGCCCAGGATGAAGTGCAGTGGCTTCATCATAGCTCAACTTTTGGGCTCAGGTGATCCTCCTGCTTCAGCGTCCCAGGTAGCTGGGACTACAGGCACATGCCACCATGCCCAGCCAATTAAGAAAAATTTTTTTGTAGTGGTGGGGTCTTGCTATGTTGCCCAGGCTGGTCTCAAACTCCTGGCCTCAAGGAATCCTCCCGCCTTGGCCTCCCAAAGTGCTGGGATGACAGGTGTGAGCCACCATGCCTGGCCCAGTCTCACCTTTTCCCATGGTAATTGCATTTCAGCTTGGTTCACTGCCACTCAATAAAGATTGTATTTCCCAGCTTCCATGGCAGCTAGGTATGGTCATATGACTAGCTCTGGCCAATGAGATGTCAACTGAAATGTTGGAAGGCTTTCTTCTTCAGCTCTTCCTTCTTCCTGCTCCCTGGAGCTCAGATGCTGCCATCTTGGACCACGAGGTCAAGACCACATATGGCAGATCAAGAGGGTAGAAGGAACCTGGGTCTCCACACCATGGCACACAATTTGAGTGTGGGACAGCCTCCCTAGGCTTTTCCAGGAAAAATAAACTTCCATCTTATTTAAGGCACTGTTGTTTTGGGTTTTCTCCTACTTGCAGCCAAAACAAATCCTGATAATATAGTCATCTCTAAAACTATTTCTCAAACTATTATCTTCATTTACTCAAGTTCATTTTGAAGGGGACAGTTTCCTTTCCATGGTAAGTACAGCTTTACTGGATTCAAATTTTAAAAGCATTATGATTTCTCTTTCTGACCATTTTACATGCTGTTTAGGCTACTGAAAGTGTCCTCAATATGGTAGCTTTATACTTCTAGGAGGGAACACCTGCCACTAGCACCTGGAAATTCCACTTGTGGCCAGCTGAGGCACGTGGTCCCATCACTTTACTGGCTTCGCTGCAAACTGAGTCAGAGGTTTCCACTGAAATATCGCCCAAGTGAGCCGGACCCATTATTACTAAACTCCTTCATTAAGAGCTGATACACAGGAGCCACTTTTGCTTCCGCAAGAGCCCCCAACCCTGTTCCTACCTGCAGATGCCCCTGTTATTCAGTCCTCATCTGATAACCTGCTAGACATGCGCAGTCTATACGGTCTGTAGTTCTTACTGGTCCATCCCAGGGCACTGGGCACCTTCGTCACTTGAACTAGAGACACACTAAAGACCACCCACTCACCCAGAGCCACTGGGCTACCTCCAAGTGGCCTTGCCTCTAAGGCTGATGCCTGTGCACAAGTGAGCACCCGCACTCCCCCTCCTCCCCACCCCGCCATTCCCAGGTACCTGCTGCCGGGAGAGCAGCATGTGGGCCAGGTGCTTGCCAACCTCTGCGGATCGATGGAGACACACACCCCAGGGGTTGTCGATGACGTTGGCGACAGTGAGGAGTGAGGCTGGCCAGGTCAGGGCAGCCACAATGCCTGGGGAGGTGACATATCAGTGATGGAGGGAATTGAGGGTAGGGGGCTTCTGGGCAAGTGACTGGCTGACTGATAGTCCAGTGCATGCAGGCAGAGTCTCTCAGTTGGAACCTGCAAGTTTCCAAGTGTTGTCAAACTGCTCAAGAGCAAAGAAGTCTGAAACTCACGCATTTCTGATATATGGACTAAATTCCATGCATTTCTGATATATGGACTAAATTCCTTCTGCTCAAGCCCTTGTCATATGTGAGATTCTGAAGATGGCTCTGATTCGTCACTCTACCCTGTATCTTCCCACTTTGCCTCACAACTCTGCAGGGCCCCACCCCGCCCACCCCCTTCTAGACTCAGCCATGGGAACTTGCTTTGGACAGTGAGATGTTAATAGACATGAGGCTTGAAATGGACGTGTGCACTGGGGCCAGCCTCCCTTGCGCTTCTACTGTTGGCCTGGGCTAGCCAGGAGGAAGATGAGAGACAAATGGAGCAGAGTTGAGTTGTCCCAGACAAGGCTGGCCTCAAGCTAAGCAGACAATTGGCTGGTACACAGATATATGAGCAGGCCCAGCTAAGATCAGCCAACTCCACCTCCCAGCTCCTGCGTTACGACAAATGATTGTTATTTTAAGCCATTGAGTTTTGGGGTAGCTTGTTATGCAGCAATAGCTAACTGATACATCATGTGATTGGAGGTTTATCTGGCCCCTCCCCTCAAACAGCATAAACAGGAATGTGGCATTAACCTCTCTGTGTTCCTAGGGTCCAGCACAGTGCCTGGCTCCCTGGGGGACTCAGGCATGCAAAGATACGGTACCACTGTGGGATGGACGCAGTGGGCGTGCTGTTGGCAGGGGCTGCGGGAACTTACCAGACAATGCTGTGTACTTTAGGGCCTCCTGGGCCACCATGTTGGCGAGGCCACTGAGGATGGTCTCCAGGGCGTTGCCGAGCTCCATCAGGTACTTGGCCTCCCAGGCCAGGCAGTACTGCTCACGGCTGCGGGCCAGGGCAGCCCACGGGGCGCTGAAGGTACCTGGGGAGAACACAGGTAGGTGGGGTCTCTCCTGTCGGTGGCAGAGGATGCCCCACCCCACTATCCCAGACAAGCAGTGACAGAGGACCACTCACCCTCACGCAGAAAACAAGAGGCCCACCCCCTGCTGTGTGCGGCAGTGTCAGCGGAGCAGATAGAGCACCGTGCTGCCCTGTGAGTCCGCAGGCTGGGGTTTGAATCCCAACGCCTGCATTCATTAGAAGCTGGGTGACCTTGGGCACATCACTATCCCACCTGAAGCCTCACTTTGCTTATCTGTGAAGTGGGGAGGTTAATATTTATCTCCCTTCATAGGGTAGATATTAAGGGAGACCATTAAGTGTTTGAACTACTATATATATAAAGTATTATTTTCTCTCACTCTGGTATTAAGCTGCTGACGGCACCACGGGAGCACACGCGGGGACAGCGGCGTGGCTCTGGGAGTCAGCAGCATCTTGATGCAACAAACACTGACTGGGAAATAGCTAGAAACTCAGGGAGGAGGTGTTTGAGACCAACTCTGCCACAATCTTGCTGGGTCACCCAATTCCCCCGGGCCTCAATTTTCTCATTTAGGAAACGTACAAGTCAAATGACCCCATGGCAGGATGATGGCCACAGTGGCCATGTCAGGTAGGAAGGTACGTGACTGCCCACCTCCCCCTTCCTTCCCTCTTGCCCGCCTGGCTGCCTTTGGACAGAACAGCGGGGCACCTAGTCTGACCCCATCCATCTCTGCCTGTGGCCCAAGTGACCCTTTCACATCATAGATCTCCTCCCACCCCTGCCTAAAACCCTTCAGCACCTCCTGGATCAGTTCCCCTGGATCACCCTTACTTGTCCTTGAGATTCCAACTCAATCGCCTCTTCCACAGGGAAGCCCTTCCCGGCCCCTCAGATAGATCGAATGCACCCTGCACCCCCCTCCCCAAAGTTCTCATCATGGTCTGTAATTATCCATTTATTTTTGCATCCTCTGGTTGACATGCCTCTCCTACGGTCTGCTTTGCCAAGCACCGTATTCCCGAAGCCTGGTGACGTGAGGCGGAGTGAGCACTCCTACAGACACAGAGCATGACCGAATGGTTCTGGATATCAATTACGCCTCTACCTGTCCCCTTCAAAGGCCTCATCCTTACCTGCAGGGCACTACATTGACACAAAGACAATCCTGCAGGGTCCCTCTCCCTCTGCAGGGACCCTGTCTCAGCTCTGCAACAACTCGAGTCAAATGCCTCTAATTATGGATAAAGTGACAGCCAGCCCTGAGAGGGGCGGTGGACACAGAATGGGGGCTGGGGGGGGCCAGGGCTTGCTGTGACACCAGCCTGGGTGGGTTCCCAGCTCAGCAGTTTCTGCCGGCGTGACCCACAGCAAGGCACGCTGCCCTGTGACCCTCGGTTTCCACATCTGTAGGAATGGAATTAACAACATCTGACCCACGGGTGTGGCGGGGAATCACACGAGGTGCTGTGTAAAAAGCATTATGTAAACTGTAAAGTGCTATACTGCAGTGTGTTGCCCTGTAGCCGAGAACATGGGCTATGAAGCTGGACAGAACAGGAGTCAATCTTGCCTCTGCCCCTGGTTAGCTGGGTGACCCTGGATACCCCTTAGGAGCCTCAGTTTCCGCATCTGTAAAATGGGGGGGGGGGCTCATGACACCCACTTCCTTGGCCTGAAGTGAGGAACTGAGTGAGCTAATCATAGCAAGGCCCTGGCTCGTGGCACGTGGTTATCGACTAAGCTACTATCTTTATTGTATATAACCATGATTAATAAAGGGGTGGGCCAAAGAAAGTCCGATTGCTCCCAGCCAGCCTGGGATGACAACAAGGCTCCTTTCCTGGCTATCAAGGAGGCAGGAATAGGTGATTTTTTCCTTCCTGAACTTTCTCTAGCTTGGCTGTGTTTCTTTTAACCACCCCTCTGCCTGGGTCCCACAGTGCACTAGACTGCTGGAGATCCATGAAGACTATGTACCTCCCCCAAAATGAACTTGACCTTTGACCTGGGGTACACTGAGCAAATGGGGGTAAAACGAGGACATAGGATTTGCTTTCCATACTGGTCAGAATCGCAAATTCCTTCACCCAGGCTCTTGCTCTTCCTTCCCGTAGCATGGAATGGTGGAAACAAATGAAAGAGACCCTGGGCTCGAATCCTGCATCTGCCGCTCCCCTGCCAGGTGCCCCGCTAGGTCTCCTCTTCCAGCAGATCAGGATGAGAACAGCCCCACCCGGGTGGACGTGAGGATCCCATGAGGGAATGCAGACCGAGTTCCTACCGTGCAGGCAGAACGCCTGACTCGGGGCAGGCTCGAGCCAGGTGCTCAGTGAATGCTGAGGCCTGTGTGGGGCTGGGGGCCTGGCGGCCACACACCAGTAAGACCCTCGTGCCTGCTCACATTTTCTCACTTGTGTGTGGTTCAGAAGAGCTGTGGCTTCCACCCCTGGGTCTCAGAGACTTGGGAACCCAGGAGGCTCTCAGCATGTGTCCCTGCTCTCTCTCCAAGCGACGTGAGGTTTGCTGAGCCCTTGCAAAGGGGAGCCAGGCAGTGAGTGGACCACTGTGTGAATCCTCAATGCCACCCTGGTTAGAATCCCCCAAAACACACACGTTCAAATTACACCAGCAAAGGGACTCGTGTGTGGAATGCCAACTAGAAACCAGGTGCCTTCCACGTGTTACCTAGTTTCATTTAAGTTTTGCACCAATCCGAAAAAACAGAAATAATTTGTTCTACTTTACAAATGAAGTAACTGAGGTACAGAGAAGTTAGGTAACTTGCCATGGTCACATGCCAAGACGTACTGATCTCTCACCCGCATGCTCAAGTCCACTTGCTCCAAGGACAGATTCAAACTCCTTGCCACAGCTCCCGTGCTCCCGTGTGGTCTGGCTCTGCCTACCACCTCTCTCCTGCCTCTGGGCCCCTGCCGCAGCCATCCTGTGCTGCTTTTGGTTCTTTCATACCACTAGGCCTTTGCACATGCTGCCCCTTTGCTTGGTATGTATTTTCTGCTCCTTCTTTAACTGGCTAACTCCCAGCCAGCCCTTAGCCTAAATGTCACTTCCTCGAGGAACCCTCCCCAGACACACCCTGTGCTTTCCCTGCTGTGCCATCCGTAAAGCTTCCCTTTAATCACTTGGTCTATCTTCTATCTTGGACAGTACGATCCAGGGCAGAGGCCATGGCTGTGCTATCACCACTAAATTCCTAGGGCCTGGCTCAGTGCATGGCACGTGGCAAGTACAGCACTCTGTACATTCCGCTGCGTGGATGGGGGGTGCATAGATGGGTGGACAGATGGGTAGATGGGTATGAGATGAAGTCACCTTACCTCTCTGAGCCCCCTGCAAAGGGGGCTACCCACACCCATTCCCTAGAGATATTCACAAGCAAGAACCCAGCCCAGGGTCCTGCCCACAGCAGCAGGCTCAGCTCAGCCAACGCCCTCCCCCTCCGCTCCTGGCCCTCCTGGTCCTCACGGTATTTGCCAGATGCGAGCCAGCCGGTGATGGCGATGGTGATGTGCAGCTGCCTACCCTCCGTCAGAGGCAGGAACGTGAACTCTTCAATGGCCCCAACACGCTTCTTCATCTTGTATCCTAGAGACCAAGATACGAGAATGAGAATGGAGGTGACCGAGGCCCCAGGGAACATTGGCCAGAGTGGCTGTCTCTGCTCACACACTCACACAGTGAGCACCGACCGTGTGCCCTGCCCCTGGACAAACGCATTCGTGTTTGAATTCATTAAGGGAGGTGCCATTATTGTCCCTGATTAAGGACGAAGGTAAGCAGCTGCCCGAGGCTGGCCAGCCCCCGAGTGGCAAAGCTGCGGTTTGAACTCAGAGCCCAGCTCTTACCACTGCTCCGTCCTCAGCTGGTTCAGTATATTTTTCCTGCCCACACACTTCGGGGGAAAACACATTCCTCTTAGAGCGAGTCAAACGGACCAAGATTCTCAACAGGTGAGCCACACTCCACCTGGGGAGTTGAACAGGGACCTGTGTATGTGGCGGGGGCTGCTGACACATGGGACTTGGGAAAACTCCCCCGGAAGGTGCTGGTGAGTGAAAGGTAGCCACATTCTCCCTGAGCATGAGGACGCCCCAGCATCGTCTCTGAGGCGGCTTTCCTGGAAGCTTCTGGATGGCAGAAGCAGGTCTGACCAGGGTTTTTCCCAGGAATCATACACAAGGTGCCTGGGGAAAGCCAGCCTCTCCGACTCGGCCCTTGCCCTGACCCACGCAAGCTACCGGCCTTGTGGCTCCGGCAGGGCTGGGACCAGAGTGAGAAACGCCATGTGTCCCCTGCCTCCCAGGAGCCCACACTGGTGAGAATCTGGGTGTGTCCTTCAGGAGTTGAGCCACCCTGGCTGAAAATCCCTCCGACCCCACCAGCCCCCTTGGACCCTACCTGTCAGGCCAGCTCCAGCCGCACTGAACAGCGAGGTCATGACAGCTATGCCGGCCGTTGAGCCCAGGGCTGCCGCCCCAGCACTGCCAATGATTGTCGCAGCTCCGGTGGCAACAAGCGGAGCAGCTAGGCCCCCGGTCACACCTGCGGGGAGAGCAGCAGGTAGAGCTGGGAGTGAGGATGTGGCCTGACATGGCCTTACCCTTATCAGCTGCCCACGGCCTCCCACGGAAGCTTCTGGCAATGCTAATGAGCACGCTGACTACTGTCTGAGCACCTACCACACACCAGGGGCCACCTCCCAGCCAACCCTCTGCACTCTCTGCTCTCACTCCCAGCCTGGCGTCACCTCTCGATCTGCGTGGCCCGGGCCACCATCTCCAGCTGGCCTTACCGATCAATGTTCCGCCTCCAACAGTCGCCAGGCCTATCAGGAGACAGCGCTTCCATTTCCTCCTGTTTTCTTTCTTCTTCCGGGATGCCTCGGCCATCCTGGGGGAGAAGTGGTTGGCCTTTAGGGCCAGCTGTGCCCAGGCTCCCTGGAGACGTCCCTGCCTCACCAACCCCCAAACTGGGGCCCATGCCAGGTAGGTGCTCTGTCATGCAGAGTGAGGTACCGAAGTCTAGAAGTCTCCCGGGGCTCTTAGATGGTTTTTAAAAGCTGAAAACATTCTAAAACCCAGACGGGGAATCTCAGCATAGGGGATGTACTACTTACCCAATGGATCCATCCTAACAGGGTTGCAATTTGAATAATGGAAAGACAAAAATATAATAATAATAACAGCAAGAGAAATACAAAAAATATCTTTAAACAGATGGACCCAGAACAAGTACAAAATAGAATCACATTGAAGCTCTGATTCGGGGGTGGGGGCGGGGCAAGGGCAATATATATAACCTAAACTTTTGTTCCCCCATAATATGCTAAAATAAAAAAAAAAGAATTTAGTTTCTAAAAAAAAAAAAAAAGAAAATAGAATCACAGACTCCATCACCTCCTTCCCTCCCTCCCTCCTTTCTCCCCAATCCTGCCACCTGACCCCACCTCCCTCTGGGACATTTGGAAACCAATTTCCTTCGGATAATCATTTCGAAGACAGGTTAGAGGAAGGTCTGCATGGGAGACCTCAGCCTTGGAGCAATAGCTGGACTCGTTCAGACTTTAAATTTAAGCACTAGAAAATCTAGCAGAGGGAAGGTGTTTAGAGTGAACTGGGGTCAGGCGACCCCGGAGAAGGGTGGTTGTGAGTGATTGGGAGTGACGAAACCCACTTTTCCCATTGGACATTCAACCCTCAGCCGCTCTGCTGAAGGGGGTATGGAGCAGTCATTACGTGGGAACTCTGAACCGAAGCTGGAGTTTGGACAACTCGATGAGTGATAGCAGAGGATGGTGATAATAAAAGAAGAGAAGTGGTTAATATTTACTGAGGGCTTCCTAAAGCCCAGCCACTGTGCTTTGTACTTCACAGGATTTATCTTATCCTAAGGAGCAGGATTATTATTGTCCCCACATTACACATGAATTAGGGGATAACAGTTACCTTTCGAGCTCCCCAGGGACTGTGGAGTCTATTAACAGACTGTAAAGCATTTAGCATGTCGGCTGGCACACCACAAGCATGGAACAAAACAGCTGTCGTCATAACGATACTGCACCCCCCTGAGCCTCAGTTTCCTCTTTTGTAAAATGGGGACAATATTAATAACAAGTACCTCATAGGGTTATTGGTTTGTAAGGATTAAATTCATTCCTTCTTCACTGAATCAATTAAGTTTTATTGACAATTGAGGCTGTGCTGGCACTTTTGGGAGCTGCATCTCTGTGAGCAGAAAAATGCACGTGCTCAACCAGTGCCTGTTTCCCAACCATCTCCCTGCTCGTGAATCACACATTTTACTGAGAAATAGCTCATTCTCCAGCCATCTAAAAGAAAGGGGCTCGGAGTCGGGCATTCAGGGATCTGCTGTGCCTTTTGGTTTCCTGCCAACAAACTTTTTTCCAAAGCACAGCACTTCTCAGTGGCTGCCTTACAGAGAAGCAGAAACCAACAGCAGGAATCTCTTCATACACCGTGGGTGCACCTAGCAAAGTGGAAGGCAGGATGACGACCAAGATCAAGGGTTCCAATGTCAGGATTTTACCCTGTAAACATAGGCTTCAATCCTCACTCTGCTGTCGTGGTGTCGCCACCCACCAAACATTCAGTCAGCCCTCTCTGCAAAAAGATTGTATGTCCCTGCCCTGTGGAACTGAGTGGTCATATGACCAGCTTTAACCAATAAAATATAGGTGGAGGTGATGTATGTCACTTCCAGCAGAATCTTTAAGGGCCAGTACAGGAGCCTGATACGTCTCCTCTCCCTCTGTCCTGAGACCAGCAATAATCCAGACAGGGGTCACTCTGTCAGCCTGGGACCCAGAACCAAGACAATGTGAATTAAAGCTACAATCTGCAGTGGACATGGAGTATGAACAAGAAATACACCTTTGATGCTATAAGCCATTGAGATTTGTTACAGCGGCAAAACCTCGCCTATTCTGATGGATAGGACCACGTACTAGCTCTGTGACTATGCACAAATTACTTGTCACATCTCAGTGTCTTCATCTAACAAATGGGGATAATAACAGTACTTAATTCCCAGGGGTGTTGTGAGGACTAAATGAAGGTGATCCACATACAGTGACTGGCATTTTGCCCCACAAACACGTTCAATAATCATTCCATATGTTTGTGGCTATTATCATTCCTTTATTATTACAATAATTTCCTCCTAAATACAGGCTGGGGATATACTTTGACCTTTAACTGCCTTGACCCTTAGTTGATGATTCTTACTTAATTCAGTTCAAACAGGAAGGCTAGAGATTACTGGCTTTTGGCAGAGTCCAAGGCCTGAGAAAAAAACTCAAGCTGGTGACAATATACGACAATGCATGCGTGCTAATATATCACATAATTTTTTTTTTTTTTTTTTTTTTTTTTAGAGACTCCAGGCCAGAGTGCAGTGGCATCCTCATAGCTCACTGTAACCTCAAATTTCTGGGCTCAGGTGATCCTCCTGCCTCAGCCTCCCTAGTAGCTGAGACCACAGGTGTGCACCACCATGCCTGGCTAATTTAAAAAAATTTTTTTTTGTAGAGATGGGGGTCTCGCTATGTTGCCCAGGCCAGTCTTGAATTCCTGGCATCAAATGATCCTCCCACTTCTAGCCTCCCAAAGTGCCAGGATTACACTGTGCCCAGCCTCAAATCAACTTTACAAAGACCAGCTGGATGATATGCTCTAGTTTCTAGTACTATTCTGCTTTATATTATTATTTAAATGTTTGTTTATTTGAATCATTTGTTGATTCAAAGATATTTTTCCTAAAGTTACTTAGTAAAGGCACTCTCTCCTAACATTCACCTGAACAGCCAATCTACTTCCCTATTAAGCATTTTCACTTCTTCATAATTGTTCTGTACTTAAAATGAATAGCTTTTCCAGTCATGGTTAATTATGGCAGCATTTTACTCTTGCAATTACTTTAATTATCTGATTGGATTTCAACACTAAAAGCACAAGAGGAAATGTTTGCTCTGAGTCACAAAAATAATGTTTCTTCCTCTTCCTTGGAAGTGAAAATTCAGAGAATCACACTAGACCCAAATGACAGCCTTGTTTCTACTGTCGACTTTGCTGGATGACTAGGCACAATGGCAACCCATACTGTCACACAGTCATGGCCACACTCATGTTCCAAAATGCCAGAAACTAACTCGAGTTGGCATTCCATTGTCAGTTGCTTGAAGATGGAGACTGAAGCTGCACCGCAGATTTGAGGCAAATCCTACGCTAACGCCAAAGGTGGCTCAGGAAGAGCGAGACACCTGCACTCCCCATCTCCAGGATCCACCTTATCTTCCACCAGAGGGTGTTTCCCATCCTTATCCTCACCACCTCCTCCTTTTTTTTTGTATCACTTACTTATGTTGATAGACAGGAAGAGCTTATCTCTGAGAGGTCTATAGACACTTTTCCAGTAAAAGCTTGGAAGAATTATCTTTCCTGCTTTCCTCAGAATTAAGGAGGGAACCTGGAATTATCAACCAGGCCTGGAATTATCTACCAGGCCTTGAGGGATACTGTAAGTGACATTCAGACCGGATATGGTGGCTGAATCAGAGGATGCTGCTGACCAGCCTGTGACTTTGGTCCTGCCCCTCTGACTTCCTTTCTTTATCTGGGAGACCCTTAGGGGGCTGTCATGAGATCAAATGAGATGGGATCTTGTGCCTGCACCTAACAAGCACTCAGTAAAACTTAGATGTTGACAATGCTACCGTGATGTGAGTAGTATCACCTACAGCAGCACATGGGCTAATGTGTACTGAGGCCAGTGTGCCAAGTATTGCTCTAAGCTTTTGATACGTGTTAATTAATTTAATCCTCTTAACAACTCGATGATGCAGACAGTACTAGGACCCCATGTGAGAGATGAAAAACTGAAGCACAGAGAGGTGAAGTCACTAAACAAATGAGGGAAGCTTGGATGACCTTAGGGCTCAGATGGGGACCCAGGAACAGAGGGGTTGTACGTCACACTCTAAACCCCAGCTGCAAAGAATCAACTGGGAGTGCCCAGTGGTAAGGTCACCTCCCAGCAATATAAAACCTTAGTGTTAAAATAAATCTATATATAATTCAACCCCCTAATTGCCTAGGTAAAAAAATGGTGCTGGTGTCCAGGGGGGAAGAGCAACATGCTCAAGGCCACGAAGAGCGTGAGTAGCAGAATCAAAATGAGAACCAGATCACCCCGGCTGAATAGGTGCTATTGCTTTCCCTGGGTCTCAGATCCTTCCTGAGACCATGGGTAGAATCTGAAAGGTCCCCAAAGTCCCTAAAATTGAATAAACAATTACATGGGTAAAGCAGTTTTCTGGGGAAAGAATCCATACTAATCATAACAATCATAATAGTCCTGTTAAAAATAGCAAATAATGTTTATGGACTTGCTACTCTGTCCCAGGCCCACTTGAAACACTTCACATGTGTGAACTTATGTGGACCCCAGAAGAATCCCGTGAGGAGGAGGATGGTGCTATTGTCCCCATTTTGCAGGTGAGGACACTGAGGCCCAGCAAAGATAAATAATGCCCAATCCCGCCTGGTTGGTAAGTGCCAAAGCTGGCCTGTGTTAGAACTTCTGGTTAGTATCTTCCCTGATCTGGCATTACTAGTATTATCAGAACAAATTGCTCTAGGTAATATGTACGTTTATGATAATAAGATTTCCAGACAATAACTGAGAGGTTCCTTAATTTCAATGCATATAAGGCTCTACAAAGTCCCAATATATCCAAAGAACTTGGGCAGCCCCTGTGATTATGGTAATTGGCCTGGATCCAGGTATTTCTTTTTTTATTTTTTTTAGAGACAGAGTGTCGCTCTGTTGCCCTGGCTAGAGTGCCGTGGCATCAGCCTAGCTCACAGCAACCTCAAACTCCTGGGCTTAAGCGATCCTTCTGCCTCAGCCTCCCGAGTAGCTGGGACTACAGGCATGTGCCACCATGCTCGGCTAATTTTTTTCTATATATATTTTTAGCTGTCCAGATTCTTTCTTTCTATTTTTTTAAGTAGAGACGGGGTCTCGCTCTTGCTCAGGCCGGTCTTGAATTCCTGATCTCGAGTAAGCCTTCCGCCTCGGCCTCCCAGAGTGCTAGGATTACAGGTGTGAGCCACCACGCCTGGCCTGGATCCAGGTATTTCTTTACTGACATGGCTTCGAGAGTCAAAGCCAGTTTGTTTTTAGGTTATTTCAACAAACCAACTTTCCTCCTTTCTCAAAGAAATACCTCTTCCCTTTGCCCCACAAACCCTGGCAAGGAAGGCGGCTCTGGCTCTGAATTTGGCTTCAGGATTAAATTCCTGGCTGGACAGAACTGGTGCAACCCGCTGCTCAAAGAACACCACTGCGGCACAACAAAACCCAGAGGTGGGGAGACGTGCCTGGTGCCAGGAGCCCAAGATTAAGCTGTGACTGGGGCTGATTTATTGCTCTGGGATTAGATCCTGTGTAAGGTGTTCTGCAAAGAGCTGAGCTCCAGCCAAGTTACCAGGATTGCTTCCCTCACACACTCTTGAGCACATAAGGACATCAAAGCTGCTCTACGACTCATCGGTGCAGGGATATGTGGGGAAAGGGAGGACTCACATCTACTGAGCACTTGCTACGTGCCAGCCCTGGGACAAGCATTTTATAATATGATCACATTCATTCTTTCCAATGACCCAGGGTAGGTACTATCCTTATTCCTGTTTTACAGATAAGAATACTGTAGCTTAGAAACAGGAGGCCATCTGCCCAACGTCAAACAGCAGATGGGTGTCAGAAGAACCCAGGTCACTTGGGCCCATGGACAAGGAAGGTGTCACAAGAGCCTGAGGCAGAACAGGGTGTCAGGGCCACGGGATGTTAAAATCACAGATTCAAGGCCCTATTCAATCTCTTCTTGAAAATGAGGTCTCAAGCCCAGAGAGGGAAAGTGACTTGCTAAGGTCACACAGTGAATCAGGGCTACAGCTTGGACTCTTTGTCCAGTGCTCCTTCCACATTACTCTTAATAAGGGGAGAGGGGGACTCTGTTATCTGCAAAGTGCACTTAAGTGGAAATCCTCCGTCCCTGCCCGGGTCGCAGGGCTCTCTTACTCAGATTCCTCCTCTTTGGTTTCCTTCAGGCTCTCAAGGAATGTCTCTTCGAGGAAATCCAGCTCCTCCGAGGGCACCTGGAGCAGGGAGTTCATGTGGCAAATGAGGACTCTGGCCCGGGCATCGTAGCGCCCTCAAAAGAGAGAAACAGCACAGGCAGAGGATCAGTTTAGGTTTTACGCACAGAGACGCTAACGGCAGCGTAACTGATAAAACCCCAGCCCTGGAAACATCCTACACGCACGAGACAGTCGATGGAACAATGGCACAGCTTCCTGGACAGAATTCTACACAACTACTAAAAATGTTCATTGAAAGCAAGGGGGTATTTCTCACCAGTCAACTTAGCAAAGAGCAGTTTTTCAAATCCCAAAGCTGTGAAGGAGATGATACAAACGGGCGCTCAAAGCCAGCGCTGGTGGGAGTGCACGCCAGTGCGGACTTGCTGGAGGGCAATTTGATAATATGTATCTAAGACTTTTTAAAAAATGTATATCCCCTTTACCCCAGGAATTCTGTTTCTGGAATTCTAATCTTAAGAAAACAACCCTAAGTGTAGACAATACTTAGTAAGTAAAGGCACCGCTGCTGCATTTATAACATGAATTTGGAAACAATCTGGAGATTTCCAACACCAGGGATTTAGTTAAGTCAGCCATGTACAACCATCCAGTGGAAAACTATGGGGCCATAAAAAATGATTCCTAAGAAAATCTGTAATAGCTTTTGAAAATAAATGCTATGCAATGAAACAAATTTTAAAATGGATAGAAGATTGATTTGACAATCTGCCATAGACAAAACACTGCACAGGAAAAAAAAGGAAGAAAATATGTCACATATGATTTTTTTTTTGAGACAGTCTTACTCTGTCACCCCGGCTAGAGTGCAGTGGCGTCATCATAGCTCATAGCAACCTCAAACTCCTGGGCTCAAGTGACCCTCCTGCCTCAGCCTCCCGAGTAGCTGGGACTACAGGCATGTGCCACCATGCCCAGCTAATTTTTCTATTTTTTGTAGCGACAATATCTTGCTCTTGCTCAGGCTGGTCTCAAACTCCTCACTTCAAGCAATGTTCCTGGGATTTCTGTCTTCAGGCAGCACAGCAATGGACGGGATCCTATGCAAAGTGTCCCTACTCTACCAAGGCTAAGCTGTCAACACCCATCCCATCTGCCACACAAGGCATCCCTGTGTGGCATAAAGCAGCGGTCCCCAGCCTTTTTGGCTCCAGGGACCAGTTTCATGGAAGACAATTTTTCCATGGACTGGGGGTCGGGTGGAGGGATGGTTTCGGGATGATTCAAGCGCATTATATTTATTGTGCAGTCAAACCTCTCTGCTAATGATAATCTGTATTTGCAGCTGCTCCCCAGCGCTAGCATCACCGCCTCAGCTCCACCTCAGATCATCAGGCATTAGCTTCTCATAAGGAGCCGCAACCTAGATCCCTCACACGCGCAGTTTACAGTAGGGTTTGTGCTCCTGTGAGAATCTAATGTCGCCGCCCCCGCCGCCGCTGATCTGGCAGGAGGCGGAGCTTATGCAGTGATGCCAGTGATGGGGAGCGGCTGTAAATACACATGAAGCTTGGCTCACCTGCCGCTCACCTGCTGTGTGGCCCAGTTTCTAACAGGCCACAGACTGGTACAGTCTGAGGCCCGCAGGCATAAAGGACACTTGTGGGTCTCCTCTTGGGTGACCTCAGAACAGGACACCACCCAGCCGCTCAAGCCAGGACTGGGAGCCCCCACAATCCTCCCCTAGCCCCCTTCATGTGCAACGTCTCCAAGTCTGTTCGATTCTACTGAACATCTCACTGTGTCCATTTCACTTCTTCCCATCCCCACAGCTCCCACCTGGCCCAGGCCCTCGGTGCATCTTCAGTGCCTACGCCAGGGAAACCCTCCATGGTCACACCTCTGCCCACAGAACCAGCTGTGCCTGGCCCGGCACATGGGGATCTCCCCTCACCAGCTCCCCCTTGTTCCACTCCCTCCCTCGGCCCGAGCACGCAGGGCTGGCTCACACCCGTGTGCGTCTGGCTCGGCAGGGCCCACGGGGACGCCCGCTCCATCTGCCCCCGAGAGAGGTCTGTGCCTTCCAGTGGCTACGAGGGCGGCTCTCGAACCGGACAGCCTTGGTTTTAATCCTCTCTCTGCTGTTTTCTACCTATGGGGCCTTGGATCACTTTAACCCTCCGACCCAGTGTTTCCCAAAATGGTGAGTATAAATCACTTACGACAGTGCTTTACGTGAGGTGAGCCGTATTCGTTTCCTGTTGCCGCTGCAACAGTTACCATACTTAGTAGTTTAAGACAAAACAGATTTATTATCTTACAGTTCTGGAGGCCAGATATCCTAAAATCAAGGCGTTGGCAAGGCCGTCTTCCTTCAGCAAGCCCTAAGGGAGACTCTGTCTTCTTGCCTTTTCCAGCTTCCAGAGGCTGCCTGGGTTCCTCCCTCCAATCACCCAACCTCTGCTCCCGTGGTCACATCTACTCTTAGATCCTTCTGTCTCCCTCTGACAAAGGCTTGTGAATACACTGGGCCTCTCTGGGTGGTCCAGGATAAGCCCCCCGTCTCAAGATGCTTAAGTTAACCACATCTGCAAGGACCCTTTTGCCATGGAGGGTAGTGTATTCCCAGGTTCTGGGGATTAGGACGTGGGCATCTTTGGGGAGCCATTATTCTATCACTTAAGCCTTGAACTTTTATTTTCCTCCAAGATGTGGCTCAGCCATCACCTCTCTGCATCACCCCTTCCTTCGGGGGTCCGTGGTCGCTTACACAGGCCGCTGTCCCAGAATCTCCCCCACGTGGTTGTACCTGTCTGCGCCCTACTCCACCGCAAGCTGACTCATCTGTCCAACCCCAGCACCTACCTGGGGTGTGGTACATAGTAAGAGCTCAAAAAATGTTTATTTAATGAATGAACAAATGAATCAACTCTTCTGATTTTTAGGTCAAATTCTTTATGATTCAAGTTTGTGCTTCCAAATGGGATCTTTCTGACAAAGAGAGAAAGTCACAAGGACTCGGCATTCGGCTACTCTGCACCCGCCTTCCTTGTGTGTACGGGACCTGTGAAGATGTAAGTTGTTTAAAATGCTAATTCCCAAATCCAGCCGCTCATCAGCATTATCTTGAGAAACCTGCCAACGATAAGGTTTCCTGAGTCCTGGTATATGGGACCCTCCTTTCCCCGGCCTCAGGTTTCCATGTGAAGGACTGTTTAACGTGATGTAGCCCCTGAAGTCTTGAAGTCTGAGGTTTCAGCTTCTGCAAAAGAAATCAGTTCCTTCCTCTGCCCAGGTCCTTAGAGTGAGCCGTGGTTTCACGGGGCTGCCAGCCTGGGCTCAGCTGCCTTGATGCCACCCTGGATGACGAACTGTCTACGTGCTGGGGAACAGACCTGCATGTTGTCTCGGGGTTACTGGGTCAATTAAAACTTCCTTGTAGGAGCAAAGACTATTTCGCCCAGGTGATAATCGGGGTTGTGGAAACCAAAGCTTGGAGTGATGATTAATTGGTGGCAATTATAACTAGTTCCTAATACATACTCCACTGGTCAAGGCTGTGTTGATTCAGCTTCTAGAAGGCAGGCTGCCAGGTGCATGGGTGATTAATATTCCCATGGTAATGTCGGGCATGGGGCTCTGTACCTCGGCCTCATGTAAGGGTCACTTCAAGGACTTTGGTGGCCAGGCTGCTGAGTTTGGACCTGAGGTTCTATTTAAGGCAGGTGGCTTAAGGTGTGTTCCTTCTATTTAAAGTGCGAATATCCTCCCCTGGAGGGTGGAGGGGCAGGGGCATAAGTCCTGGGCTACCCAGGATACTGGTGTTCTCTGGCCTGGGCTCTACTGCCAATTGGCCTGGATGGTCACCTCATTCCTTGAGGGCCTGTACTATCCTGTCTCAATAAAAGGTACTGCATCCACCTTGGGGCTCAGACCAAGGCTTGGGCATCGTTCTTGACTATTCCCTTTCCTCTGTCCCCAACATCCGAACCATCAGCTGATGCCGACAGCTGCATCTCCAGAATATTATATATGCTGGGTCTGACACTCGCTCCATCTCCACTGCCACTGTGCCAGCCACTGCTCTCCAGCCACCAGTCACATCACTGGTTGCTCCTCATTCCCTCTGGCCTCTGAACTTCATTTGCCACATAGTAGCCAGAGAGATTCTTCAAAGTCATCAATCTGATCATGTTCTCTCCCAGCTTAAAAGTCTCCAACAGCTCCCCAACACACTCAGAATAAAATCCACATTTCTTCCCATGGCCTGCAAGGCTGTACCTTATCTGGCCCCTTCCTGCCACCCTCTCCCACTTCACCTTCTACCTGTCCCTGTTTCATGCACTAAGCTGATGGCTGCCTCAGGGCCTTTGCACTTGCTGTTCTTGGTATCTGGGAAGCTTGTCCCCACCCCGCCCTGAGACTGATGTTCCCTTTCCAGCACCCTCCAACTCCTGCTCCTCCAGGGGACAAGGGGAAGAGAGTGGATTAACTGGTAAAGGCCTCTCTCCTCCCCTGGGTGGGGTCTCCTCTTACCGTGGTGAGTTACCCCTAAATGTCAGAGTCTTGACTGTGCTGGGAACACTCTGCTAAGTCCGCTCATCACTCAGTTCCTGCCTCAACTCAAACGTCGCCTCCCTGGAGAAGCCCTCCCCAGCCCCCTCCACTGCTTCCCATCCCTTACTGGGAGTTATTGCTTATCGCCACCGGAAACTATACATTTTTATTTGCCTATTTGCTTATTGTCTGTCTCCCCCTCTAGAATATAAGCTCCAAATTCACCCTGTACCCCCGGCACCCGGAACCATGCCTAAAACAAAGTGGAGGTTTACTAATCTCTGTACGAGTGAAGAATGGAATATTTGTAGGAAAGAACGAAGGGCTGACCTGTTGGGAGAGGTGCAAAACAGGGGAGGACGATCGTGCTGGGTGGGATCTGCGTCCTCTTCCGGCAGCAGCATTCTATGGCAAGGAGTCACATTGATCTGGAAGCCTCGTTTATCTACTGCTCACTGTGGGCCAGAATCCGTGCTACTCCGTCACATGCCTTGGTTTACTGAACCCTCACAACCACCCGAGGAGGTAGGCTCTCTTAGGATCTCCGTCTTATCGAAGAGGAAACCGAGGTGCAGAGAGCTCAGGTCACTTGCCCAGGCTCACTGGCCAGTGGGCAGTGACTCGGGCAGCCTGGCTGCAGAAGCTGTGCCCTCGCCCCCCACCTGTGACGTGGGAACCACGGCCATGAGACAGCGGAACACTGTCTCCCAGACATGCACGTGTCTCCCAAGCTATCCCCACTGCCCGCCCCCCACACTGCTCCTGAGAGCCGCTCAGATTCCAGTGCCTGGGCCAGTGCTTTTGGAACCTGCCAGAAGGACTGAGGCAGGAGAAGCTGGTCTCCTGAGGTCCTTTCCAGCTTGGAGATCTCAGGGTCAGCCTCAGGGTGCCTGCTCCACCTCACAGGGAGGGACCTTCAAAAGTCCAAGGTCAAATGGACTTGAAACAGCCCGACAGTGACAGGGTGATGCGGAGTCTTGAGACTCACGAGGGGACAGTGGTTTTTAAACTTTAGTGAGCATAAAGGTCACGGGAAACTCACGGAAATCCAGGCTCCCGGGCCCCCAGGCCTGAGGTCTGGAGTGGAGCGCAGGAGTCTGTGCTTTTGACAGGTACCCGGGGGATTCTGAAGCAGGGGGTTCCTACTCCAAGAGGCAGAGCAGTGGGCTCCCCTCCTGCAAGCCAGCTCTGCCCATCTGAGAGGGTCCGCACGCACTCAGGGAACCAGCGGGGTGGTCCACACAGCCCTCCGGGGACCTCTGCAGGGAGGGGAAACCAGCATCCACGGCCTGCTCCTACATGCCAGGGGTCACGTGAGGAGCTGGCGCTTGTGACTGCTAATCCTCCCAGTGGTTCTAGGAGGCTGTCATTATGACGTCCCATGTTGCAAATGAGGGCAGAATAGGCACAGAGAGGTTAAGAAATGTTCTCAAAGTCACACAGCTGAGAGAGTGCTGGAGCTTGATTATAATCCAGAATTACCTGATGCCAACATTTCTGCTCATCCCACTGTGGCTGTCTTTTAAAGGCAAATCTGCTATTCTGGAGTGAGTCGGGGGTTCTAGGACAACCCCACGTGGCCAGCTGTGAATCCCATTTTCCATGCACACGGGATATGTACACAATCCCAGGGATAGCCCTAGGCTATGGGCCACAGGAGCACCCCAAAAGTACACAGCACTTGGGCGACCAGTTCTTTGAAAAGTCGGGGGATTGGGGAGGGCGACCCAGGGATCTTGGCTCTGCCACCAGGGGGGAGGGGCGTGCCAGCCCACCAGAACTGCTGGACAGCCCTGTGCCCACCTCGACACACAACCACACATTGTGGGAGGTCTCAGAGCCCAAGGGGTTCCCCCCGCCCCCAGCCCCGGTTTAGGAAGAGCAAGGGGCATGTCCCGAGCCAGCCTGTGTGTTCATGACAGCCAGGGCCAGAATCCACATTCCTGGGCTCCACCCCCCACCAGCACGTCTCAATACAGAAGCTACTGTGCTTTGTATAATACTTCGTTATCCAACACTGCCTAACCCATGGAGCCTGGCACTAAATGCCAGTTGCACCCCAGGTTATAACAACCCCGACCCTCCCTACATTTCCAAATGTCCCCTCCCCCAGGCGGGGAGCAGTACAGCCTCCTGCTGTAAGGTGCTGAGCCAGCCTGTTCTCAGCAATGGCCCCTGCTCTGAGGATGGGAGCAGGGATGGTGGACCTGGAGTTGACCTTGTACCTGCTGGGACAGCCGCCAGGGGAGCCCAGACCTTTGGGAAGAGCTCATGGTCAACCCCTGCCCTTTGGGGGCTGCCCTCCAGACCAAAGGAAAGGAACCCAGAGGCAGAAACGTCAGCCTTTGTCATGCATACTTATCTCACTACCTACTAGCCAAATGGCTTTAGGACAGTCTCTTAACCTCTCTGAGCCTCAGTTTCCTCATCTGTAAAAGGGGAATAAGAACACCTTTTCAATCTGGCTTTGCTGAACTGCAGTAAGAGGATGCACGTGGTGAGTCTGGCCAGCACCCAGGACACATGGTAAGTGTCATCTTTCTCCCGTCCTCTCTGGGAAGCCATGCTAAGAAGCCACGCTCTGCGCCAGGGCTGCCTGCTGAGTGCCAGGGCAGGGGCTCTCTGTCCCCCTTCTCCCTGGGCCCGAGGCCACACCTCACAGGTCACACGCACACGACTGCTTGCCCCACCCACTGCACGACCATCCCTCGAGTTACCGACTTTTCTACTGACACATTCTTTCTAGAATACTTATTATTTATCCCCATTTTTACTCAAAGTGAATTATTCTCATATAAAGAAGAAACTGCACCATGTTCCAGCCCCATGCCGCCCTGCCCATTGCTGGGCACCAGGTTAGGCTCCTTTGTGTGCTCAGGGCTGTCACTTTGGGAGGCTGAGCCTGGCCATGGGCCCCTCACGGGGCAGCAGTTTACCTCCGAACGTTTTGGGGCTGATTCCTGTCTTTTGTCCCTGTGGCTTAGGACAACTAAGGGTGTTAGGGTGGCGACAAGCTTACTTCAAGACCAGGGTCGTGGGAGCAGAGGGCAGAGAGGAGGGGCCGCTCTGAGACCCTCCTCCAGCTCCACCTGGATGCAAGACCAGCAGGATCACTGCTCCTCGGGCTCCTGCCGCAGGGGGCACCTGCCCTTTGTCTCCGTGTGGGAAGCAGAACAGCAGTTAAAAGGTGGGCTCAAATCCTGACACCTCACTTTTCAGCTGTGTGACCATGGCAGGTCATGTCATCCTCTGTGCCAGTTTCCTCTGCCTCCTAGGGTCACTGTGGGGCTTAAAACAATTAGTACCTATAAAGAAAGCACTTAGCTCAGAGCCAGGCATACAGTAGGTACTCAATGAACATCAGCTGTTAGGATTAGTCCCAGTGCCTCGCATGGGCTGTGCACACAAAGTGGGTATTTAGTTCTTATTTGCTGAGGGATGAACCAGGCTGTTTTGATACTGACTGTAAGGTGTATGAATCTCAGGGATGCTGCCAGAGAACCCGGCGACCAGATGACACGATTTGCATTTCACCACGACCCAAGACTAACATCTCAAGCCTTCCTGATCCATCAGGGAGGTTTGCAATCCGGCAATAAATACCAGGGAAGAAAGCAGAGCCAAGTTCGCTGCAGCGCACGTGCGTCCCCCGGCCCATGGCCTAGACTCAATCCCGCCTTTGGATTCCGGGTACAGAGGGCAGAGACCATGATTTGCTTTAAGTTTCCCAGGCACTGATAGAGTTCACAGCGAGATGCACTCTGCCCTAAATGGAATTTCGAAACTTACCTTGAAATGTTACCCTGGGTTACTCACTTAACCTCCAGAGCCTTAACTTCTCCCCTGAAAGCACCTGCCTGCCCAGTAGATCTGAGGATGACATGCCACGCAGTCACTCACAATCTATGTAAGGGGCCAACAGAGCAACTGGATAACTTACAAAGATTACTAAATACAAACAAACCGGCCCCACCTGAGATGGCCACATTTTCAGTTTTGCCTCCTCGAGGACATCTGGCAATGTCTGGAGACATTTTTGGTCACCACAATTATCCTACGGGGCACGTGACAGCCCCCATGATAAAGAATTATCCAGCCCCAAACAGCAGCGCCGAGGTTGAGAAACCCTTACTTAGCATTATCAGCTCAGATTCAGTTTAACCTTCATCACGTAAGAGACTTATTTTTTTCGGTTGTGTGGGCAAAGCACTTCGTGGGTTGCTACCAGATGAGAAGAAAATGGTTAACACACTCTAAAAATTCCACCCAGCTGCCAATATGGCATCGTTTTGTGACTCAGATCCCAAAACTATCAGTAAAGGTCAACCTTCCAGGAAGTTCTGAGAAATGCAGCTTTTCATGTTGATTTCCTGGGCTGATTCCATGACTAATCACCCACCTCCCACCCAGGGAGAAATCCCGCAGCACAGAGAGCTTCCTCCTCCGCAGTGTACCCCTCCCCCAGCTCTGTAGAAGGACTCAGGCAACCACCCTGCTCAGCAGCTAGGCTGGTTCTCTAGAGAAAGGCCGCCCACCCATCCTGCTCCCCTCCCTCCATCCAATAAGTACCAAACACCCACCGTGCATCCGTCTATGTTGCTGGGATACAATGGTAAACAGGCCAGACAAGGGCTTCAAGCCGCTTGCGGGAAAGGACTTAAACAACTGGCCCATGTAGGACACTGACCTCTTCCTTACAAGATCTTTGACCGTGTTCTCAGAACCCAAGACAGTTTAAAATTTTTATGTTTAAAAAAATTTTTTAATGGAGCATCTAGCTCTTGTTCCTTATTTGTACTTGAAATTGCAATTCGGAGAAGTGAAATGACTAGATCAAGGTCACATACCAGAGAGTCTCAGAGACAAGATGAGAATCTAAGTTTCCTGATTCCAGGGTTTTCCCATTTCACCACGACCCACCATCGCCCCAGCAGCTTTGCCCAGCATGCCAGCTCTGGGCCTAGCACTGCACACGACTGGCTCATGTCATCCTCGCCACCACCCTACAGGTAAAGACTACTGTTATTCCCACTGCACACCTGAGGAAACTGAGGCACAGAGACGTGCAGTAACTTGCCAAGGTGGAGCTTGGATTTTAACACCCAGGCAGGCTGACCCCCCAGATGCTTCTCATTCTCGGTCCCTCATTATTTCTTAGAAGGGATACAGAGGTCAGACATGACAAGTGTCAGTAAGCCCCTCTCTGGGCCTCAGTTTCCCCATCTATGTGATGAGAGGGTGGTCTAGGCAATTTGAGGGTCCTCTGGAGACCTTTCAAGCTCTGGCTCCTGTTCCCATGGGGTTCCAGTGTGCCACTGATGCTGCTCCTGTTCTTAGCTGTTGGCACCTGCTGGCGCTATTAGATAAACCAAAGGCAACCCCAGATGTTACCGGAGACTGGTAGTATTTAGATAGGAGATATTACCATATTCCTGCAGGGACTCTATTCCTCAACCCTTGTGGGTCAAATCTGCTAAGGTTTTGGTTAACAGCACTTGTTTTAGCGTATCCAGCTCTGCTACTTACCAGCTTAGGCAAGTTCTTCACGGCTCTGAGCCTTAGTTTGCCCATCTGTGAAAGCGGGCGAGTGGGTGGGCCTACGTTAAAGGATGGCCACAAGGATGAAACGAGACAATGATTGACAGGGGCCAGGTAGGGTGACCCACGCCTAACGGGTGCTTAATAAGTGGTGCTTATTCTCAGTAGAAATTTAAAAGGCAATGCTGGTTTAGTTGCCTAGGAGAATGCCCTCTGGAGGGCATGCAGCACCAGGCAATGACATAAGACAGGCCATTTTAAACCCACTCGGTTGTTCTGCAAGAGCCAGCAGGCAGGGGTAAGGTGAGCTTACTCACAGCAGGCAGGGGTAAGGTGAGCTTACTCACAGCAGGCAGGGGTAAGGTGAGCTTACTCACAGCAGGCAGGGGTAAGGTGAGGTGTCCAGGTGCTCAGGACAGTCTGTGGTTTGCGGGAGGTGTCGGGGTGGGTCAGGAAGAGGTGGCAGGATGCACATGACTCACCAGGTGAGGAAAGAGCAAGTCAGGTAGATTTGGGGCACAGGCGGCTTCTCCTTCCACCCAGTGAAGAGGCAATGGGAGGAAGTGCTGGCCCAGGAGGCCAGAGACCTGGTTCTGACTCCCAGTCTACCTCTGTCACTGTGTGTCCCCAGGGAAGCCCCCTCCCCTCTCTGGGCTTCAATCTCTCCACCTGTGAAAGTGAGAGGATCGTCCAAGTTGACCTTGACGTGTGGAGTGTCAGATCTGCAAGGTGGGAGCAACAGCCTTGACCACTTCACTGGGGGAGGGGAGTCAAATGCCCGCCGAGCCCCTGCGCGGGCCCCTGTGCCACGCCCGGCACACAGCAAGTACTCGGTACACGGTGGCTTTGCCGTTACGATGATGGTGATACCAGATTCTACGTGCTGAGGTGCCGCCCTGCTCTCCAGCAACTCGAGCCTCAAACCATTGGGCAAACCCAGCCTCTCTCGCCAAGAGAGTCCAGGAGGGTCGGATATTATTATTCTTCCTTTTCTTCTGTTAAAGTAAAGTAATACAATCACTGCTTAATGAAATATGTGACAACTCCTGAGAAAACACAGCCTCTAAAAATGGAGGCCTCAGGGCGTGCAGACAGAAAACGCTCCACACTTGGAGTCTCAGGCCAATCCCACCACGCTCTTGGGGACCGTGTGGCTTCTCTGCTAAAGGGAAGTATTGCCGAAGGCCTTGCCTGCCTGAGAGCAGAGGCTGCCCCACGCCACCCCTTGAGGTCCCATACGGCTCTACGATATGGAGTTAAAACGTTTTGTTTGGATAGAGTTGGCGCAAAAATATTCTTTGGGGGCTGAACCTTCCAGCAGCCTCCTCACACGATAAAGTACATGGGAATCCCTGGGTTTTGCCAACATGCAGACCCTGACTCAGTGGGCCTGGGTGGGGCCCGAGACTCTGCATTTCTAATGGCAGGGATGCTGACACTGCTGGGTCCGTGGAGCACACGAGGAGTAGGAAGGTCTTAGAGGCCAAAACAATAGAGAATTTATTATTCTCATAACACGAGTCCCAGGATAGGGGGACCTATGTGCTGCCACCCTGGAAGACACTGTACCCAACAAGCATTTGCTAACAAGCAAGCATCAGAAACAGCTCACGTGACCTGCTGTGTGGGCTTGAGGGAGTCCCGGCTCCCTGCTCTCTTAGGTTCTGTGACCACCATCTGCTATAAAAGGGTCACTGGAGACAAATACCAGAATTCCTGAGACAGGACCCCGATCCCCTTGCAGCTGGCACCAGCAACCAGGATTCCAGAAGTCACTTGAGTGCCCTCTCTCCCCCATGCCCTCTCCCTGGCCTGTCGCGATTCTGGGGTCTCTTCCCTCAGATGACTCCTGGAGCAGCCTCTCCCTGCTGCTCTCTCTGCTGCCCCCGCTGAGGCTGTGCGTCCTCAGACCTGCCAGGAGAATCCACCCTGCTCCCCTGCCCGGGTCAGACCGCCCACCTGGCCCAAGCCCTGCCCGCTGCGCTGCTGCCCACCCACCTTCCTGGGGGCTCTCTCCTGCCTACGCTCCTGCTCTTGAAATTCTGTTCTTCCTCTTCCTCCTCCTCGCACTAGCAGGGTTCCAGCGGGGAGACAGCACAAGTTTCCCTATTTCAGGGTCTGGCGGTTGTTGGAGATTTTATTTTCAATTTGGGATTCCCTCTGTCAGCTTGCCATCAAACACCAGAGGTCCTTGTGCCAAAACTTCTCCCCAGTTCAGAGGATAAAAGAAGCCACATAGGCTATAACAGGGGAGCCCAGGCGGAGAGGAGGTGGTGGCAAGAAGTCGGGCGGGAGCTGCACCCAGGGCAAACACCCTGGGCTGGTACAGCAGGTTGAGTGGTGGCCCCATCAGTGTCCAAGAACCTATGTATGTGACCTTATTTGGAAAAAGGGTCATTGCAGATACAATAAAGTTAAAGATCTGGAGATGAGATTGCCCTGTGCAAAGTGTCCTTGTACGAGAGACACGGAGGAGGGGGAGGGAGGAGGAGAAGGCCGTGGAAGATGAAGGCAGACACCGAAGCGATGCAGCCAGGAGCCCAGGCACGCCTGGGGCTATCGGAAGCTGAAGGAGGCACAAGGGATATTCCGTCTGGCAGCCATCAGAGGGAGTGTGACCCTGCTGACACCTTGATTTCAGACTTCTGGCCAACAGAACAGTGAGGGAATAAAGTTCTTGTCGTTTCAAGCCACGCAGTTTCTGTTCATTTGTCCCAGCAGCCCTAGGAAACTAACATAGGTGGAATCCCACATTGCCACTTCCTGAGCAACCTTGGGTAAACTGCTTAACCTCTCTGAGCAGACTTCCTCATCCATCAAACGGGGCCATAAGATCTATCTCAATTCATTCAATCGGTATTTACTGAGTGTGTGTGATGTGCCAGGTGCTGTGTCAGGCCTGGGAAGTGAACAAAATCAGACACAGGCCCCACCAGAGTGGAGCATCTGGTCTGGGGGCGGGGGGAGCCCGTTGATCAGAGAATCACATAACCATGGTCGGCACGGCCCCAGGCGTGTGCAAGTCAGGACACCAGGAAGGCCTCCCCTGGGAAGCGATGACTGCGTGGAGGGATGAAGGAAAGGCGCAAAGCAGGTAGGCAAAGAGGGGCAGGAAGAGTGTTTCAGCCAGGGCAGAGGAGTGAACAAAGGCAGCAGTGCGGGCAGCACACGTGTCCGGGAGCTGCCAGGAGGCCAGCGTGGCTGGGCCACACTGCAGGGGGCGACTATATTGAGAGATGAGGCGGAGGGGGACAGGGGCTAGCCCACTAGAGCCTCAAGAGCCACGGCAGAGGGCCGGCCTTTCTCCCAAGCGCAGCGGGAGCCGCTGGCAGGCGATCAGCGGGAGGTGGTGCAGCCACATGGGTCTTTCAAAAGATCATTGCAGCTGCAGAGTGGTGGCAGGAAGACCAGTGAGCAGGCCCTGCTGTCATCCAGGAGTGGTGGCAGTGGCCCAGACCAGGGGGTGGGTGGAGGTGGGGAAGGAGCCAGATGCAAGAGCTGCAGAGGAGGTCCAACCGCAGGCCCACCGTGGGGGACAGTGAGACAAGTGCTGAGAAGGACCCCACAGTCTTGGCACGAATGAAGGGCTCCCAGCTCCCCAGCAATATTGGGCTCTCTGTCCCTCCTTGTGCCAAAAAGGCCATGGGGGACCTGGCCCCAGGTGCCAGCATCTATCACTGGCTTCACTGGCTGGGGGTGAAGACGGGCACCTACAATTTACACAGCTTAGAAAATCAACTTACCATCCTGGAGGGAGAAGCTCAGCAGGTCCTGAGGAGAAAGGCACTGGAATCAGTGACAAGGTGATATGCAATCAGCCTGCACATTTGACAAATACTTAGTAACTCCTACCACGGAGAACAAGACAGGCACAAAGCCTGTGCCCTGGATCCTAGTGGCAAGCCAGATAATAAACTAGTAGCAGATAAGGAAAGAAATACGCAAGAACTCTAGGCAGCGAGATAAAGGAGGGAAGGGGCTGTTTTAAATCAATGCACTTGCCCCCTGGACAGCCTGTGTCACAGTTTCCGTGTGCCCTAATTGCACACACAGCGGGTGAGTGACATGCTCAAGGGCACACGGCAGAGCTGCTGCTCTGAAAAGAGGCACCGCAGCTTAGGGGAATGTGGGCTCTGGTGTTAGACCGCCAAGGTTCAAGTCCTGGTTTGGCCATTTATCAGCTGTGTGACCTTGGGTAAATGACTTAACCTCTCTGTGCCTCAGTTTTCTCAACTACTACCTACCTCATAACATTGCTTTCAGAGTTACACGAGTTAATTTTTGTAAAGGTACTAGCACATAGTAAACACTACTAGAGGAGCATTAAGTCGATACTAAATATTCAATAAGGATAATTCAACATCAGCTCTGATCATCTCATAATATGATATTATGAGGATATATTTTATCTTTCAACCACTTCACCTCCATGAGAACCAATTTTCAGACTGCCTCTGAAAGACAATGCTTTGTTCCACTGTGCCTGGCAGCTGCCACCAGGTATTAGGTGTACCTGAGTGATCACCAGAGCGTCGTCCTTCAAGATGGGGTCCTTCAACAAGATCTGGGCGAACACGTCTGCTCCTTCACCTCCCAGGCCACCGGCAAATGCAGTCATGGTTGGCAAGACGGCCTCGGACAGCTGCAGCCACTTCACCAGGCCCCCCACGAACTCTGAGCAGAAGGAGCTGAAAGGCAGACGGGGCTTAGCTCTCAGAGCACCCAGGAACTCAGCCTCACAAGGCCGTTGGGAAGTGCAGGTCAGCTGTGGTCGTGGGTGTGAACAGCTGGCACGCGTGCACACAAACACACATGCACACAGAACTGAGTGACTGTGATCCTAATTTTAGGTGATGTGCATTTTATTAATAGCTTCTTCTCCCACCAAAACTTTTACCAGAAAGGCCGGCAAACCACAGGGATGAGGGCAACGGGCAGTGCTGGGGGCTGAGGAACCAAAGGGGAACAAGACTCGGTCTCACGGCGGGGTGGAGACGCTCAAGTAACCGAGTGGCCCCAGTGCCGTGTGGTGTGCTAGGACAGAGGCAGCATCCAGTCCTGAGCAGCCCAGACAGGGAGCCGCATGGCCACACACGGAGGTGACGGCAGCACTGGAAAAGGCTTCCCAGAGAAGGTGATTTGCCGCTCTTGGGAATCACCAAGGACGTGCTTTCTGGAAAAAAGCTGGCTGCTGCAGAAGTGGATACAGTGAAGAGGGCAGGTGCCCTCCCCACCAGGTGCACTGCCACCGCGGGGCTCTGTCCACAGTGGGCATTTGCGTGGAGTCCCACAGGAGCCCCTGGGGGGAGGCTGGCTGGGGGTCGCGCTAGATGAGCCCTATGGGCCAAGACAGAGACAGGGAGCCCATGGCACTTGGGGACGTGGCAGAGTCCACATCAGACTTCTGACACAGAGCCACCTCTGAGGCAGGTGTGCGCTGGGTGGTGGGTAGCTGGGAGGATGTGGAGCAAGGGAATCAATTTGGAGGCGATTACACCAGTCCAGGGAAGAGGCTGACGGCCAGAGCCCAGGGCTATCTCCAAAATCCGAGTCCCAGCCTGCCTTGAACCACACAGCCCTGGGACTCCAGCCAGGGTTCTGCACTCTATAGGGACTGTGACCAGATGGGGGTGGGCGCAGGCTTCCCAGGAACAAGCACAGCTCCCTAGTGATGGGGGGGACCTCAGGAGCCCCCTCCCCTTGTACCACAGGGCCCACCCATCATATTCCTTAGTGTGGCCACAAAGTGGAACGACTTGAGGCCAGGGCCCTTGATGGGAGCAGTGAAGAGCTTGCGTTTGAATCCCATGGCTGGATCCCCAGGAAGCTGCCCTGAAACGGAGAAGGTGAGGGCTCCCCTGGGGATGAATGCTGTGGGGGGAGGGAGGAAGCAGGCCTGGGCAGAGGGGCAGTCGGGCCGTGGTGCAGTCTCAAGGGAGGCCTCAGCCCACCCTGCAGGAGTGGGTGGGGATGACCCTTCAGAGCTGCCCCGGTGGGTTGAGAGGGCCAGGCCTTCACAGCCCCACATCAGCCAGTCGCTGGATGCAGGTACCCCACGGCGGGGGCAGAACCTGGGCAAAGCGGCTCTCTTTAGCTGAGGTGGGTTGCAAATGGGACAGGCAGCTCAGGGCTGGGCTGGTGGCCCTCCCAGCTGCTGAGGGTGAAGGTCCTTCATTCCTGAAGGGGGATATGAGGGCACAGCACCTTGGGAAAGTACCTTGACCTCTCTGTGCCTCTGTGTTCCTATCTTCAAAATGGGTTCAAGAGACCAACTTCATAAAGTTGGTTAAGGATTAGACGAGGTGATACACATAAAGCACCTGGCATGTAGTAGATGCTCAACTAATGTTAGCCATCATGTTTATGCACAGGGTCACAAAGGGAGGCAGTCGGGGACAGGGGTAAGAGTCAGACTCTGGCGTCCAACTACCTGGGGGAGTCCTGGCTCTGCTGTGTCCTCACTTCACCTCTCTTAGCTTCATCTTCCTCTGCAGTAACCTGTGGACGATAACAGGGCCTGCCTCTAGCTTAGCTGGGAAGATTAAATGACACAGTAACAGTGTCTGGCACCGGGGTAAACACTCAATAAATGTTAACTACTGCTATTACAGTGATTATCATTTAGTCCACTACAATTTACTGGGATTATCCGGGGTGGTGTGTGGGTGTGCATGAGGGGAAGGAGACGGCTAAGTGAACTGAACATTACTTAGAGATGAATTTATAAGCGGAAAGGGCGTAGGGCCACGGGCAGCAGCATGGCCTGACCCTGCTGTCTACGAAGAAAGTCTTGGATGTAGAGAAGTGACTTGTAATGCAGTGCAAGGAGCATAGCCTCTGGTTCAAATTCCAGCTCTGCCACTAGCTGTGTGATCTTGGACAAGTTACTTCACCTCTCTGGGCCTCAGTTTCTTTATCTATAAAACAGTGGAGATGATGAAACCTATTTCATAGAGTAGATGGAAGGATTAACTAAGTTAATATTTGTCATGTGCTTAGAACAATACCTGGCACGTATAAAGCACTATATATGTTTCTTTACATGGGCAAATAAATTAACAAATATATTCGTAAAGTGCCCGTGCAGTGATGTATCAAATAACGAGTAGCATTTTAGATCAGCAGGGCCTTGGTAATTGCTACTAACGTGGCTGGTGGTCTAGTTGAAATACATAAAAATCAACAGTAACAGTGACGATAATCAGAGCACCTGTCTGGCAGGCCCCGTGCCAAGTGCGTTATACACACTGAGTTGTTTAATTCTCACCATAACGCCACAAGGGAGGTAGGTACTATCTTACCCCCATTCTAGAAATAAGAAAACCCGGATCTAGAGATGTTAAGTGACAGCTCCCAGTTCAAACCTACATCTCTGGGACCCCAGAGGCCATGCGTGCTCACTGCAGAGACTGCCCCTCTCCCGCGGTTACATCCTGGAGCATTCGCTAAACGCTGGCCACTCACGAAACAAGGGCATCAAACAACCCCCTCTTACAGACGGTGCACCTAGGCTGCTCCTTAAACGTCTTTTCAAGGGTCTCACAGCAGGGAAGGGGCAAAGCCTCACCTGGAATCCAGGCTTCCAGCCTCCCAGTCAGTCGAAAGCTCCTCCCATTCACCAGGGCTTAGCAAACTGCAGCTCACAGGCCAAATGTGGCCTGCAGCCCGTATGTGCAAATAAAGTTTTATTGGAACACAGCCACATGCATTCCTTTACATACTGTCTATGGCTGCTTTGGGGCTACAACAGCGAAGTTGAGTAACTGTGACAGAGACCACCCCACCTGCATTTCTAAAATATCTGGCCCTTGGTAGAAGTCTGCCAACTCTGTTCTACTCCATTAGTTTCTCCACGTTTAATAAATGGAATTAATTGAAGGGAACAGCCTCTGTGATGTTTACGGCATGGATGAGAAATATTTTAGAGGTTTGCTTTTATACCCCATGGGGACAAAAACTGCCAGAGTGTTTTCTAACGATTACTGAAACTAACAGCATATCTGGGCTTTAGAAAGATTGAGATTTTTAAAAAAATGTGTATTGTGCCTCAGAAGACAGATCAACCATGTGGAAATAACTGACATAGTGAATTGGAAACATTCAAGAAAGAACATCTCAAGGCAAATGTTTATGGCCAGGCAATAGCTGCCTGTGTTTGGAACAACACTTGGACGTCATGGGGCTATGGGGACACAGGACAAGAACTTGCTGCCCTGTGTGCCCTCCTAGGTGGCACCTAGTACAGGCCTGGCACACAGTACAGGTTCATAAATACTCGTTTATGGAAACAAAGTACACGAAGCTCTTCCTTGGCTATGTGCTGGTTTATCAGGTGGGGGTTCCATTATTAATAGTTAATGGCAGCCAATGCTTGTTTGGCAGTAGCTCTGTGCCAGCCTCTGCAGGGGCCATCAATGCATGCCCTCCTTATAGCCACCCTCTCTGATTGTGCTGCCAACAATGTTGGCTGTTTCTCTGAAGCCATAGTTCCCCAGTGGAACCCACTCCCACAATGGAGACTGAAGATGGCAAGTGCCTTTATTTGATATCAGGCATGTGACAGGATCTAGCCAATGACACAAAAGGAAGGCTTCTGGGGGTATTCTGGGAAAGATCTCTCCCCGGATGAGAGACCTGAGAATTACTGCTCCCCTCCTTCCTGACTTGGGCCTTGTCCTGAGATGGTGTAATGCATGGAGCTGCAGCAGCTATTTTGTGATCAGGAGGGGGAAGGCCAATAGAACTGTTGAGAAGCCAACCCAAAGGCCTTTTGAGGCACTGAATCAACCCTGGAACTATCTACCTTTGGATCTCTTGTTAAGTGAAAAACATAAATCTCCTGTTGTCTAAATCTCTTTTAGTACCATGTTCTATTACTTGCAGTCCCAAACACCCTGACTAGTAGGAGTAAGGTCAATATTATCTTCATTTTCCAGAGGAGGAAACTGGGCAAAGAAAGTAAGTCACAGAGTTAAGCAAGCAACTACTACCATTTTTTGAGAGCCTACTAGGTGCTTTACCTATATCACCTGATTCTTGTAATCACCCTGCAGGTGGGTATCATTAGCCCCACTCTACAGAGGAAGAGACTGATGCTTACTGAGGGGAGTTAAATGGCCTGCCCAAGGGCACATGCAACTGGAAAGTGGCAGAGCTAGGATCTGAACCCAGATCTGAGGCCAAAGCCTATGGAATGTCTCCTTGTTAACAAAGCCAGCATTTATCCACCTCTTCTTTTCCTGAATCTTTACCAAGTGTCTCTGCTGCACTGAGCTGTGTGCGAGGCACTGGGGACTCAGCAGTCAACAAGGTGGCCTCTGCCCCTAGGAGCTCAAACTGGAGGAGTGATGGGAACGGAAGTGTTCCAGTGCAGCGTGGCAGGTGCAGTGATGGGTCACTGAGCATATGGGTAGAGTGACACCCTGGTCTGCGGAACAGGCTAGGGGAGGCTTCCTGGAGGTGACCCCCATGGAGCTGAAAATGCTCAAGTGTTCAGTCGAGTGGATTGATAAAGAAAAAACAAAAACGAGGCTGGGCGCAGTGGCTCATGCCTATGATCCTAGCACTTCTGGGAGGCTGAGGCAGGGGGACTGCTTGAGGGCAGGAGTTCAAGACCAGCCTGAGCAAAAGCAAGGCCCTGTCTCTACAAAAAATAAAAAAAATTAGCTGGGCATGGTGGTGTGCGCCTGTAGTCCCAGCTACTCGGGAGGCTGAGGCAGGATCACTTGAGCCCAGGAGTTTGAGGTTGCTGTGAGCTATGATGACACCACTGCACTCTAACTCCGGTGACAGAGTGAGACTCTGTATCAGAAAACAAAACAAAACAAAACCAAAACCAAAAGTAAAAACCCCAGACAGCTAGGACCCAAGGCATGAGGGACGTTTACTCAAGGGGGACCAGTGAGCAGAAAGGGGGGGGGAGTGTCTTAAAAACACTGAGATGCAAGAACCTCTCATCATCTCCTGCCCCCCAACCTGTGTTCCCTGTGCTAGTACAGGTATCTCTGTTCTGTGCTCTTCTCTCTACCTGAACCTTTGGAGCCACAGTGAGCTCCCGCCTCTGCCTCACCCCCCACATTCAACCTGTTCCCAAGTCAACTCCATTCTCCCTGAGCACAGTCTGTTCCAGGTGCGCCCTCCCTCCAGGCCTCAGTCATTGTCCTGGTTCCCCTGGTCAACCCCATCAGCCTCCTAACTGGCCTCCTCCTGCCTCCAAGCTCTCCCTCTAGAATCCTTGAAGGCCTTGAAGGCCAGAGCCCATAGTGTTAACAATTCTGCTATTCTGATTCCAAATATGTAATTTTAAAAAACATACAGTAAATATCGGCAATGACAGGCATTAGGTATAACACTGCTATTATTGTTCCCACTATACCCTGTTTAAACCTGTCATGGCACTCACTCCCCTGTACCTGTCCACTGCTACAGTCAGCCACCTGGGTGGCCACACCTACACATAAGCATCTTGAAGGCAGGAGCCAAGTCTTGCTGTTTCTTCCACAGGGCTACTGCACCCAGCACATAGTAGGTACTCAACAAATCCATGTTGCATGAATGAATAAATACCTTATCTCCCTCTTAGACTGCATCCTACTTGAGGGGAGGGATGGTGTCTGTCTCATTCCCATTCACCCTCCATGTACTTCAAATTGTTCCTGACACACAGTAGGTGCTCAAAATATGCTTGACAAAGGTAGAAATGAATGAGTAACTGAATGAGTGGACGTCTTATGCCCCTACCAGATTCAGAGTTCCTCAAAGGCAAGGACAGCGACTCGCTCCTCTTTGTACTGTGCCACAGTCCCTGGCAGGTTGCTTGGCTGTCCATAATCGTCTCCCCGAAGAAGCATGACCTTCCCTCTGCGAGACAGAAGAACTCACCTGTGCTCAGGTTCTGGAAATAGCTGGGACAGGGAGATGCCACAGAGGGCGGCATAGGCGAAGCGGTTGGCCTCAGTCAGCTCCTGGCCTGTGGGCGGGTGTGGCTCCTCCTCCAAAGCTGGCTTGGCCACCTGAGGCCGCCGAGCCTGCCATGTGGCCATTCCCAGCCCTGCGGGAAAAATCCCAGTGAGAAATGCTCCGGCAGTAGGCTAAGATTACTTAAATGGGACACAAAAATGATAAATTATAAAAGATGAATCAGGCTTCACTGAAATGAAGAACTTCTACTCATCACTTTTCAGAGTGAAAACACAGACTGGGTGGGGCATGGGGGAGGTTTTCAACACGTGTATCCACAAAGGACCTGCACCCACGGTATGTAAACAACTCACAAATCAGTAAGAAAAAGAAATGAAGCAAATGTTACAATGGGCAAAAGACTTGATTAGATTCTTCATAAAATACATCCCAAAGGCCGACGAGTATCTGAAAAGGTGTTCAACATCATTAGTCATCAGAGAAATGGAAATGTAAACCCCAATGAGACGCTACCACTTGCCTACCAGAATGGGTAACACCAAGAAGACTGACAGTGCCAAGTGCTGGCGGGGGTAAGGAGCAAGCAGAACTTTCACACGCTGTTGGTGGGAGGGTAAATCGGTACAACCATTTGGAAAGCAGTTTGACAAAAGCTGACCATGTCTTCCCTGGGCCCCAGCAATCCCACTCCTGAGCTGTGAGGGCCATGTATGCAAAGACACGCCCACGAATGCTCGTGGCAGTGCACTCACAATAGTCCCAAACCGGCAACAACCCACACGCCCATCACAGGAGACTGGATAAACTGCGTCCTATTCACACCGCGAAACATCACACAGCAACGAAGAAACAATGAACTACGCCGACCACAACAACATGAACGAGTGTCACAGACAGAAGGACACGCAGGAAGCCATTCGCAAGAGAGTACAGACTGCGGGATTCCCTTTATATGGAATGGAAGAGCAGGTAACCCCATGGGTGGTGACAGAAGTCAGAAGAGAGGTTACCTGTGGGAGGGAGTATTGGATCCAAAGGGACACCAACCTTGACCCGGGTGGTGGCCACACAAGTGTAACATATTTAAAAATCCACTGTGCACTTTGTGTGTGGTACACTCAATGGAAGGAAGGAAGGAAGGAGGAGGGGAGGGAGGGCGGTCTCCTCCTTGTCCTCTCTCTCTCTCCTCCTTCCCTCCATTCTTTCCTTCCTTGGGGGGGAGCAGAAGAGGGAGATGAGGAGAAGTGGGGAGGAGAGGAGAGAGAGGACAGGCCAAGCCAGGCATCAGGGGGGCAGGAACGGCCCTGGGAGTGGCCAGGAGGGGTACAAGGAAGGACGCCAGCCTCGACTGCGGGGCCCCAGGGATATGAACACAGGCTCAGAACCACAAAGACCCGGGCTTGAAAACAAGCGCTGCTGCCTAGTAGAAATGGGACCCTGGGCAACTTCACTTTTCCACGCTTAGATTTCTTCCCCTGCAAGTGGGATCCCATGGCACCTACCCGGAAGAGCTGTGTAAGCTGTAAACAACACAGCCCACGTGGGTTAGCATTTGCAAAGCACCTAGAATGGAGCCCACAAGGCTTCTGCCATATGAATGTTTGTTAAAGAAATAAGTGCATAAGTAACCCACAGGCAAATAAGTAAAATGCTTCGCATGGTGCCTGGCACCAGCAAAGATGTAATAAACGACCACAAGGCCTAACATTACTGAGTTACTACTGAATGCCGGGCACGGGGGCTGTAATTTTAACATGTGTCATCTCAGCCAACTCTATGAGGCAGGTAGGACCATAATGGCCAGTCTGCAAATTAGGAAACAGGCTCAGAGAAGTAGCTGCACCCAGTCACAGGGCCAGTAAATGGCAGACTGACCGAGCCCAAAGACAGAGCTCTTGGCCACCACCTCTGTTTTAAATACTAGTCATACTGCCAAGAGTTTTCTAGTCTAATAACCACACTCCACACTGCTCTTGATCTATAAGTTTGTTCCCATCTAGCTGAGCAACAAAAACTTTTGTTCTCAACATATTACTTCTATATAAGAGTTACTTAAAAGTCTGTCCACAATAATAATTTATTACCGTTCAAAACAACCCTGAAGGCTGGGTGCGGTGGCTCACGCCTGTAATCCCAGCAGTCTGGGAGGCCAGGAGTTCAAGACCAGCCTGAACAAGAGTGAGACCCCGTCCCTACCAAAAAAATAAAATAAAATAAAATAATTAGCTGAGCGTGGTAGTGCACAACCTGTAGTCCTAGCTACTTGGGAGGCTGAGGCAGGAGGATTGCTTGAGCCCAGGAATTTGAGGTTGCAGTGAGCTATGATGACACCACTACACTCTAGCCCACGTGGCATAGTAAGACTCAGTCTCAAAAAGAAAAGGAAAAAAAAACCCTAAGTAGTTAAAAGCAACAAATCAATACTTTTACAGCATGTAACAGTTTGCAAAGCTCTTTCCAATCCATTTAATTCTCACAACTACCATGAAGGTTAAGTATTGCACGAACCATTATGATTCCCTCTTACAATTGGGAACAGGCCAGAGAGGCAAAGTGATTTTTTTCCCAAAGTCACACAGTAAGTGATAAGATCCAAGCCACCTTTTGACTCCAAACCTCGAACTCCTTCATCTATCTACATCGGCACAGAGATCTTTTTCCCCTTGTTTCAGATGGAGAAACTGAGGCCCAGAGAGGTTAAGACCTTGTCCAAAGTCACCCAGCAAGACTGGCCTCAATGGTTGCTCCAGGAACCCAAGTTTGAGATTCACAGCAGACTTCCCTGGCTCAGAGGGTCAGCCCAGACCACGGGGGTGGAGAGACGCGCACAGCACAAACCACAAACTGAGGGCAGCGCCAGCCACGATGTCAGCGGGCTCAGCAATTTCCACTGCATTTAACCGATTCCATGTGCCATATGGAGGCCGCACCTATTACCCAGAGGAGCCCAAGGTGGTATTTTATTGGGCTGGTATCTGGGGAGCCCACATCAGTTCTTAGCTCAAGAATAAACAGAGAAACGTGAGCTGGCCTGTCTCTAACCACAGGGGAGAGGGGGAGGCGCTTAGTGTACAAAAAGCTCAGCTCCGGCCAAATTCATTCATTCGTTCAACACATACACTCTTGCTTCCCTACAATGCATTCCCTATATAGTGGCCCTAGTGGCATTTTTGTCACATATACCGATCACGTCACTCACTTGCACAAAAGCCTCCAAAGGCTTCCCACGGCACCAGGAAAAAATGGCTGACAAAGTCCTGCGTGGTCCGGCCCCCACCTGCTGCTGACCTTCACCTCACACCCACGCCATTTGCTCACTATGCAGCTTTCCTGCTCCCGCCTCCAGGCCCCCGCACTTGCCATTCCCCCTGCCTGGAACACTATTCCCAGACCCTTACTTCATTCTGGCCTTGGCCTGGGTGTCACCTCCTCTGAGAGGCCTTCCTGGACCACCCAGGCTAAAGTACCTCTACTCTTCTATCTCAGCACTCTGTTCTATAATACTTACCCCTATCTAAAATGATGGGTTTTTTAACTTATTTTTTCACCTGCATACACAGATAGAACGTAAGCTTCCTGAGGTCGGCCCCTGCTTGTTTTTCTCTGCTGCACCCCAGCTTTGAGCACAGGCCCGGGAGTACCATAGACATCAACCAATGCTTGCTGGATGAAGGAAGAGGGGTGTATGACATGGGATGCTCTGTTCTGGACCTTGGGGCAGGTCAGGGGACAAAACTGACAAATGCCCTGCTCTCAAGGGGCACAAATTCTGGTGGGAGACAGGCAACAATACACCGAAACATAATGATACAATGATTTGGGTCTATGGGTCAAGGCTGCAGAGGTAAGCAGTGGTGGAACCAAGAGTCACACTCAGGAGGTCTGGCTGCAGTATCCACGCCCTTAGCAGCCCACTGAATAAGTAAGCAACGGACAGGGGCAAGGGCAAGTAGGCAGGGCGAGGGGGACATGAAGTGATGGAGGAGGAGGGCTGGCTACTATGTGGATGAAAGGTGTCCTTCCAGCGGAGGCCTGCAGGGAGTCACAGGATGGGTGGGGGAGGGCGTCCCAGCAGAGGAAACAGGATGGTGGTAGCGACAGACAGGTAGACAGATGACAAACCTGCAGCATAAACGCTGTGAGAGGGAAACACAGGAGACAGAGGGACACCAAGAGGAGACCCAGTGCTAGAGAAGGTGACAGTTAAGCTGAGCCCTGAAGAACAAATAGGAGTGAATCGGACAGGGGTGGGGTGGGTAGGAAGGGCATGTCCTGGGCAGAGGGGACAGCATGTGTCAAGACCCAGAGGTGGAAGAGAGACAACACCTTTGAAGAACAAAGACGTCTGGTGTAGCCAGGGCTTGGACCATGGGAGTGCCAGGGGTGGGAGGGAAGAAATGAGGTTGCAGTGGAAGCTGCCAGGGATACACCATGCAAAGTCAAGTTCATCCAGCTAAGGAGTTTAGACTTCACTGTAAAGGTGATGGCCATGCAGGAAGCTGAGTGAGGTATAAGGGACCTCATGGTACTATATTTGCAACTTCCTGTGAGTCTATAATTATTTTAAGATAGAAAGTAAAAAAAAAAAACCCTATAATTCTGTATTTCTATAGAATTTTAAAGAACTTTTCTTAAGGCTTAAGTAAGCTGTAAATAAACACTTCCCTCTTAACCAGTTAATCTAATCAACATGCATCAGCACCTACTCCAGCCGTGACTAAGACAGACATACAAAGACCCCTGTCAGGGAGGTTATATTCTAGCAAGGGACATGGACAATAAATATGTAAACTCAGAAGTAAGATGATTTTAAATAATGGTAAGGGGATCTAAAGAAAACGAATCCTTAAATAATACCCAGATTTCAAGAAACAACTATGGGCCTCCCTTCTCTCTAAGTCTGCAGACAGACTGTTCAGGTTTTATAGCGTTCTTCAGAGAAATACGCAAATCGCCCTGGGGGAGCAAACCAGAAAAACCAGCCTGTGGGTCCCCAGGGTGTGGGATCTGGAGCTACAGGAGAGGCAGCTGGTCGGCCCAGGCTGGGGGAGCCTGGCAGTGCAGGCTCTGGGCAGCCTTGCAGTGCACTCTCGCTCCTCTGGGCCTTAGCCCCTGCAGGTTCCTCTCCTTGGGGTGCCTATCTCAGCAGGCGGCTATGAGTGCTGAGCCCCGGCAATTCACATGGATCAGCTCATTTAATGACCTTGTCCTAACTCTTCGTACCCTGAGCTCTGGTTACTGCACCCGGCCCCTTGGCAGGCACTGTATCTCCTCCACATCTGTATCCTGCTGCCCAACCAGGTACCTGCCACAGAGCGGGTGCTCAGAAAGAAGCAGGTGTCAGTTACATGAAGGAATGAATGAACTAGTTTTTAGGCCTAAGCAAGAGCTAGATTTTCCTGTTTCTCTCCCTAAAGGCACTTCTGTTCTCATGTTCCTGGTGAAGGGAGATGGAATTACCTAAGGATGTCCCTGCACCCAAAACCAGGGTTCCCCAAACTTCAAATAATTTGAACTTCATCCTTACAGCCATTGTCAATGCTGGGGGAAAGGAATATTATTTTCCACCTCTCTAAGCCTCAGGAGGGTTTTTAGTAACGCCTTTCCTCTGATGTCACCCTCCTCCAGGGCATGAGAGCATACCTATACCGTGCCTAAAAATTAGGATACTCAAACTATGAGTCCAATCATTTAAAAAAGAAGCAGAGAAGAAATACGACTGGAATAACATCCTCCAAAATTATCTCTGAAAGGTGAGGTAGCAGAGGCTTTTTTGTATTCCCAACTTTTCTGCCATCTATGCATATTGCGTTTGAACTCTCTAGAAGTTATTTCATACATGTCTCATGAAACCTGTAGACTGTCAGGACATGCATCGGGATGCTGACCATGGCTGACTAAGGTGGGGGGGGTGGATTCTGATGATTTTAATTTTTTCTTTATAAGTTCGTGTTTTGTGAATTCTCAGTAATGAGTGTTGATTTTAAGATCAGAAAAAAACAGACACAATTTTAAATTACGACATGGTGTGCTGGAGGTGACGCATACCAGCTGGCGAGAATCAATTCTGTGCATCTCCTCCCAACTCTGCGCCCTGAAATCAGCATAGTGGGAATATTTACACCACAGATGCTGACAAATGCTACAAATTTTTTTTTCTAGACAGGTGGTTACCAGCATATCACTGGATATACAATATAATTTTAGTTATATTTTAAAAAAATGTTTCACAGCACAAAAGGATCAGAAAGAACTCTCCAGAAGTTATTTCATACATGTCTCATGTATGAAATAACATGGAAATATTCAGGGTCATTGTCTCTTGGCTGGTGGGACTAGAGGTGATGGGTATTTGTTCTTTCTACTTTTCTGTAATTTTAACATTTTCTGTCATGAGCTTATTGGTGCTTTAATAATGTAAAATAAAACTAATTAAAAACAATTCTGCCCCTTGATCCCTAGAAGGGGATTGTTTTAGCTCGGAAAGCCCTGACCCCATGTGGGGCTGAGGTCACAGTTAAGTCCCACTCATTTGACCAACAGGTCTCAGTCACGAAACAGACAAGGGTTGGCGTGGCGACAGAGGCGATTCTCAGCTATTTGCGGTGCTGGGGTGGAGGAGCTCGTGGTTCCAACTCTATGTGTCGTCCAGCTGGATGGGATGCCCCCCCAAACTGTTCCAGCTGAGTGAGTACAGCAGCACCCGCGGGGTGGGAGAGGTGCCACCTGTTGTGTATACGGGTTCTCCACCCCTTGATCTGATTTGGGATCAGGATCCAGTCCAGAGTTAAACTGGGATTTTTCAAGTGTCTAAGAAGCTACATTAATTCTAAGAGTGCTGGGTTCCTGCAGTGAGAAAAAGAGCCTGCTGGTCAGGACCTGCAGTACCTCTGTGCCCTGGGGTCACCCATGGTGCCCAGGCTGCCCCAGCAGCACCCCCGGGGCTCAGGGGTCACTGACAGAGGAAGTAGCTTGTCTTGGGGGGGGTCTTGTCCTTGCCCAGGCACTGTGGAGACACCAAGAAAGGCCCGCACTTGACCTAGAAGAGCCCCAACTCTCAGGGAGACACCATATCCGGAGTGAGAACCTCCAGAGCAAACCCATGCCTATAGCTTGATTGCACAGCCCAGACCCAGGATGGGCGGGGATGATTCTAGAATGGGACCTTGTTTTGATGCTTCATAATTATGACTTTTGTCTCGCCAGTCACAATATCCATCACTAAAGAAAATGCTAACTGAGTCATTTTTGTCAGCAGCGGGGGTGGACAGCCATTCCACAAATATCTGTTCTCAGCTCTGCAAGCACCCACAGTGGGTGCTCAATGAATACTTGTTGACTAAGGCCATAAACAATACAGTGGGCTTTCTTCTCAGGGAGAAGAAAAATTCTAAAGTCAGCACCAAGAAGAAAATTAAATATGGTCAATATCATCCTTCAAAATCCTTTCAATCATCCTTAAAACTCTATCATCTGGGCCTTTAGAAGATCACATGCAAGAATGAACTTTTGTCTGTCATTCCACGCCAGCCAGCTATGTCCTTTTCCCCCTTGGAGCAGTCAGTGAAGGTCAAGGTCAAATTTGCCATGAATGTGTTAGTGTGTGTGCTGTGGGGGGCGGCGGGGGGCAGAGAGTGGGGTCTCTTTCTCTTTTTCTGGTCACAGTTGGATTTTTAAATGATTCTGCAGTGCAACAAAATAAGCATTAATAGAGAGATGGCTGCTGGTCACAGAAGGCTGAAGACTAATTATTCTGATGCCAAGGAGAAATCAAAGCACTAGGCTGAAAAAAATCCTTTACAAAACATAGAGCTATAGCACCGTCCTTAGGCCAGAAACTCTAAAGATCGCAGTTAAAATACACACACACACTCCAACACCCAAAATAAGACAATCTTGAGATACCCCTAGAAGGGCGGATTCTAGGCAGGCCCAGTTTAGCACCCACCCCCGCAGCATTTTAGGAGAGAAACTCATTCATTTTACACCTCTATCTGGAAGTCAAATTGGAAGCTCGAGGTAAATGAGGCATCTTGGGAGGTCTCCATGGCAACAGTTCCAACTTAGAAGAACCCGAAGGGTTTTAGACAATCACATTACAGATCAGAAGAAAACAGAGATGCTGGCCTGGAAGGAAAGCTCCCTCCCACCCTCACTTCAGCAGCCTGGAGGAGGGGCAGGGGGACTGTGCCGCTGGGATGGATACCCAGGCCCTGTGATGTGTGCCCACATTTACCGCTGCTCCCTTCCTCCCCTGCCACGCCCCGGCAGGAGCCACCGTCACCTCTCACGTGGGTCACGAGAGGCGCCTCCTCACCCACGCTGTTTCACACACGGCACCCAGAGAGGTCCATCTCCAATGGAGTCAGATCACGCCCCTTCTCCGCTCCAAACCCTCCAGCAACTCCCTTCCCTCCCACAGTCACTAACTCTTACAATGGTGACAGGGCCTATGCCATCTGGCCTAGTGGCCTCTCTGCCCTCCTCCTCCCCTCCACCCCCTCACTCATGCTGCTCCAGCCATGCCACCCTCCTTGCTGCTCCTGGGGCCACCAGGCACACCTCATGGCCATTGCACTGGCTGTTCCCTCTGCTGGGAATGCTTTTCCCCCAGATAATCACATGGCCAACTCCCTAACCTCCTTCCCATCTGTGTTCAAATCTCACCCTCGGGGCAGCCACCCTGATCCCCACCTCCCACCCCAGCACCCTCTACCCTACTCCTCTGCTTTTCCACATACATGTCACTGTCTGACATACCATGTCAGCTACTTGTTTAATCTGCTTATTGTATATCTCCCTCTGCCCCGTGTAAGCATAGTAGGCACTTAGAAGCATTTGCTGAATGAATGGTGGTTTCCACTTGGGATGATTAAAAAATAATTTGAGAGGCAAAGTTACCTGGGAAGGAAGGGGGGAAATGGCAAAGTTTGCAATGGTTCATTTGACCCACTGGTTGAGCCCTGGACACCTCATTTTCAAATTATAGCAATAAATAATCCAGCAATCCCACTTCTGAGATTATATCCAAAAGAACTGAAAGCAGGATCTCAAAAAAATTTGTATATTCATAGAATTCACATTCATAGAATTATTCTCAACAGCTAAGTGCTGGAAGCAACCCAAATGCCCATTGACAGATGAATGGATAAACAAAATGTGCTCTATACACACGATGGAATATTATTCAACTTTAAAAAAGGAAGGAAATTCTGGTACATGTTACAACACGAGTGCATCTTGAAGACATTAAGAGATAACCCAGGTAGCAAAAAGATAAACAGCATATCCTTCCACTTACATGAGGAGTCAGGTGTAGCCATATTCATAGAGGCAGAAAATAGAGTGGTGATTGCAGGCGGCTGGCGGGAGCAGGGAGGGGCTGAGGAGCTGTTGTTTAATGGGTATAGTGTTTCAGATCTGCAAGTTGAAAAGTTTTGGAGATTTGCTGCATAACAATGTGAATATACTTAACATTACTAAACGGTACACTTAAAATTAAGATGGTAAATTTTATGGTATGTGTATTATAATTTAAAAAAATTTTAAATTATAACAGTAAATGCTTGGTAAATGTTATCCAACGAACCCCAACCATTTCCATGCATTTTCTCATTTCCTCCCAACAATCCAAGGTAGATGCTATTATTTCTATTTTATAGACGGGGACAGAGAGGCCTGGAGAAATTAAAGTCAGGGTCCCAGAGGAATAGTGCAGTATGTAAATTTGTACCTAGGTCTGAGACCGAAGGCAGCCACCTTAACTATGATGCTACTCTGCTTCTCTTTCGTCTAGTTTACACCCTGAGGTGGTCAAAAAGGTTTCAAACACAATTTGAAAACCACCAAATTTGATGACTCTCACTACCTCCCCCCTCCCCACAGGCTGACATCCCACTTCCTAGAAGCCCCAAGCACCTCTGGATGGGCCCAACCTGCCCTTCCCGATTTATTTGCCTGCACTCCCCTCTTCCGGCCCGGTCCTCCCCGTGGTTTCCAGCCCACGCTGGGATCCCACCTCCAGCCTCAGCTCATGCTGCCCTCTTGGTCTGGGGCCCCATGTCCCTTTTCAAAAGCACAGTTTAACAATAAAACCGGCTAAGATTTCCTGGGAATCTACTATGCTCATGATCCCATTTCAGCTTCACGATACCCTTATGAAAAAGAGACAATGACTGTCCCCATTTTACAGATGAGAAAACTGAGGTTCACAGAAGTGGCGGTCACACAGCCAGCAAGTGGTAATCCTAGGATCCTCCTCCAAAGCCTGTGTGAGTTCAAACTCCAAGTTCTTGTCCACTTTACTAAGGGGGCTCAGGGGCTTCCCTGTGCCACCCTGGATTTGTCCAGCCAATGTGGGGCCTGTCGCCTCTGGAGCCCTATGGGCTTGGTCTGGGCCATCTCATCTCCTCTCCGGTATAATGGCCGGTTGCCTATGTGCCCTGTCCCCCACCAGGAGGCTCAGGGTGACAGTGGATGAAGCCCAGGGCACCAGTGCTTCCCCATTAATGCTTTGGTTATTCATTCAGGTCTAAACTGGCCTCACCACTCCCCGCCTCTCATCAGACCCTGCACGACTTTTCTTAATTGATCACTACCTGACAATACATCACAGGTTTGTTTATCATCTGTCCCCCTCACTAGAGAAAGCTCCATGAGGGCAGTGGCTTTTGTGTTGTATTCCCTGATGTATCCTAGAATAGTACCTGGCAGAGCAGGTGCCCAATCTCTGTGGCTGAATGAATGAAGGAATGAACACCTACCCCCACAACTGAGAAATGACTTCAGCATATGTTTTTGAAGGACAACACAGTTTTATATAAAGCAAGGCCCCCAGTTTGCTCAAGAGGTCCTCCCTACAGGCAGATTTCATTACTGAGCACCTACGAGCAAACTGGGCCCCAACCTCGGATGTCAGGGTGGTGTACAGGGTACAGGCAGAAACTAATCCCAGCAGTGAGTGTGTAATTCCACCCTGAGCTTAACCTCCAACACACCGGTGGATGTCTTGTGACCTGGGGCGTTTGGAATACAAGTCTGTGGAGGTATCAACTTTGAAGAATGAGAAGGTATTTGCCTGGGAAATGGGAGGCCGGGAGGAGGAATGGCCAGGAAGGGCAGGTGCAAGGGCCCTAAGGAGGGAGGGGTGCTGGGCACAGAGGGCTGTTGATAAGTGCTCCGAGGTGCCAGTGGAGGTGCCAGCCAGGTGGGGGAGCAGGGCCTTCTGGCCCGTGTTAAAGGTTTTTGTTCTTTTCCGTAAGAAAATGAAAGCCACAGCAGGGTTTTAAGCAGAGGGTACAACTGGACCAGGCTGGCTGCCAGGTGGAGGAAGGCTAAGTGGAAAGTAGATTGGATTCTCCTTCCTGCCCACTCCTGTCCCCTGTCACACACCCAAGGAAGGCAGGTCTCCGCTCCTCACCAGCAGCCCCAGTTTATGGTGCACAGAGCAGCGTTTACAAAACACACAGGCCGTAAGAGGACAGGATGAGAAACCACCTAACGACATCTCTCAGGTCCCCCATTAGGCAGCCCAGGTGGCTGGTCCAGCGTTGGAGCCCAGTGGGTACCAGTGTAGGGAGGGATGGTTTGAGCCTTGTGAGGAATCCTCCAGGCTCCAGCCTTCACGGGAGCCACACGCTGAGCTGTGACAACCTCATCAGTCAACTGTGCCCATCCAACCCCTCCTTGGACCTTAAGCCTAAAAAGTGAAAAGTCTCCAAAGTGTCAGACACCGCACCGGGCCCTTGGTGGCTTCAGCTCCTCCAATTCTCATGACACCCTTGAAGACAGCAGATTACAAATGAAGAAATGGAGGCACAGAGGGGTCACATAACTTGCCCCGCTGAGCGGCTATGAAGAAGCTGCAAGGCTAGCCCCTGAGCCCACCTTTGTCTGATGCTGCATGTGAGGCTGCAGGGTTTGTAAAACCGAAATGCTGACGGTGACATGAGCATCCCATTTCTGGAGCTGGGGCAGGGAGCCTCAGCCACCTCGCCTGGAGCTCAGCTGCCCCCATCTCTGACTCTTACACTTCTTTACTGCAAACAATAACAGGTTATCGACAGAGTCATTAGAGCCTCTAAATAAACACGCTCTAAATAAACACACTCTTGCTTACACCTGATTTGGCAAGGTCTCTGATACAGGCCACACTTTGGACTGTGCCTTACGATTTCGACGATCTCATCAACCCTATGAGATATGATCCCCGTTATATAATAAGGAAACAGAGGTCCAGAGAGGTTGAGTGAGCTACGCAAAGTCACACAGCAAGGAAGTGGCAGTACCAGGTTTACAGCCCAGGTCTCCAGGCTCTGCAGTTAGTTTAGGGCTTCCTTTGACTCACTCTCTACCCACCTACTCTGCCCCCCCAAATCCTTGGGGAGTGGGAAAGCTCAGGCTGGCAGAAGCATCTTAAACAAGGCCCATGAGGGCCAAAAGCTCAGAGGTCTTGAGGCCACTCTAATGGGTCACTAGAGAAGTCACCCTCTGCCCTCTTTGCATTATTCCCCGTTGGGGGGATCCCAATGGCCTCTCCTCTGTGTCCAGCCCTCCCTCCCCAGACTGAAGGGCAGTGTTTTATTCCACCCTCCGGAGGGTACTCCCTGAGGGCAGGACTCATTCATTGCTGTATCCTCAGTGCCTAAACAGTACACACAGTAGGTGCTCAATAAATATTTGGTGAATGAATGTATGGATGTCCCCAAAGCTTAAAAGGGGTTTCATATTTTCCGCAGTGAAATAAACACTGACAGGAAAAAAAGAACTGATGTGTTGACTCCTACTTTGAGTTAGGCAGTAGTCTTGGCTTCTACCCGGGCCCTGCCCCTAACTCCCCGTGCAGGGCAGGGACACTGCAGAGGCCAACTCTGTGCCTGGCACTGGGTCAGGCTCTCCAGTCAGGTGGCCCAGGTTCTTATCCTCTTCTCCTCTGTGGCAGTGTGCTCTTGGGGAAATCCCTTCATCTCTCTGAGCCTCAGTTTACCTACCTGTAAGATCCACTCAAAAGTCAGCAGCAGTAGTTCTTCCCTCCTGTGACTTCAGACATCAGGGCGAGAAGACACCACCCGCCTGTAACATTAGGAGCCCGGGCTTTTCTCCAGGGGCTCCCCGAGTCCCCCTGGAATTTGCAGTTGGAGAGTCTGCAGGAGCGCTCTGGGCTGTAGGGGCAAGGAGAGAGGGACTGAGGGGTGCTGGAAGCTTCCTCAGCAGGGCGTGAAGGGGACTAGTGCGACAAGGGAAGCCCCATTAACCTGTGTGACCTTGGGCAAGACCCCTCCCTCCCTGGCTCTGACCAGCCTCCTCCTGTTTCAAAGTTGTGGCTGCGTGACCTCCAAAGGCTCAGAGGCCCAAGCTGGGAAGCAGGAGACCCGAGAGTTCTGCCCGGCCTCAGTTTCCCCATCTGCCATCCTACATGATTTCTAAGACCACTTCCGGCTCTGAAAACCAACCAATCACGACCCGGCGGCCGTGGCTCAGCGCAGTCAGCGCCGGGGCTGCGCGGCCACTGCGGGTGGGCCCGGCCTCCCGAGAGGCGGGGGCGGGGCGGAGGGCAAAGGGCCCGCCAGCCGGGCCGGGCTGCGGGAGTCCCCGCGTGGGGCCGGCGGCGCGGGCGGCGGGGAGTGGCCCTGCGGGGTAGCGCCACCTCGGCCTGGCGGCTCCCGGGATCCCTTACCTGGAGGCGGCGGCGGCGACGAAGGCCAAGGCGGCTCGGGCTCCTCCTGCCCGCCCCGCCCCGGCCGCCCCCCGCCGCCCCCCGCCGCCCCGCGCCGGCCCGGGCCGGTCCCGCCGCCTGCTCAGCCCGCCCCGAGCGCCTGGTCGCGGCCCGTGCGTCGGAGCGCGGGGCCTTTCGGGCTCGGGCTCGCGGACTTAGTGCCCCAACCCGCTCGCCCCACTGCCACCACCGCCACCCACCGTCACAGGGGTGTTGCTCTCAGGAAGTGACGGGCCGGCCCGTAGCGCGAAACCTGTTTGTGGGTGCAGTCGCCCTCCAGGAAGCGGCAAGACGGGGCGGGCGCGGGAAAAGGACCTTCAAGGTTGAACTTTGCGGAAACGGCTCTGTTGTGACAGTGGCGGCCCCGGCGACTGGCATGGAAATTTTCAAAAATGTATGATGTAAAATTAAAGAACCAGCCACAGAAACAGGCTTGCCGCAAGTGTATGCAGCACTTTGGAGTTGACAGAATATCGAGATATCCAAGATCTCCCTGGATCTTCTTTCCGTCTTCCTAATGCCAAGTTTGGTCTAGTCTCAGGGCCTTTGCACGGGAGGCTGCCATGCCTGGTCTCTGCCCCAGACCTTCCGCTTCCCCAGAATGTTTCTGGCTTCCCATTCTGGTATCTACTTGCGGTGGCATCTGTGAGTCTTCCCTGCCACCCAGCACATTCAGTCATTGAACAGATTTACTGAGCACCTACTATGTGCAGGTACTGTTCCAAGGGTTATGGAACCACACACCAAGCATCTAGTCCTGTTCTTTTTTTATTTTTTTATTTTTTCTGGTCAAGTCCAAGACAGAAGAACCTGTTCTACTTTAATGGTAGCATTTATCATTATACAAAATTATTTCATGTGCTTTCCTGTTTACCAGTTTATGGTATGCCTCCCCAACTAGAATTTAAAATCCCTGAGGCTGGGGCTGTTGGCTACCTTGCCCTCTGCTGTGTGCCCAGCCCCAGGGACTGTGCCTGGCACTTTGTATGTGCTCTAAATCACTTGATGAATGGATGCATGGATCTTATTCGCCTGGCAACCCTGTGAATTCTCATCACACCCATTCTACAGGAGAGAAAACTGAGGCTCAGGTCAGGGGTATGCAGAAGCCACAGAGCTAATGAGCGCCAGAGCAGGAACAGGAATCGTCGTGGCTTCAAAGACTGTTGCTCTTTCTCCCAGTGGAGAAAGTCTAGGACTATGAGTGGAAAAGGTACTGAAGAGAGTGAGAGACCAGCATTCCAGTCCAGAGGCTGTCACTCATGCACTTTGTGGAATGTTCTAGCCTCCTTCTGCTCATCTCCCCACTGGCCAATCAGGATCAAGAAGAGCAGCTCTGCCCACCTATGGGGTTATTGTGAGGGTCAAATGGGCCAAGAGTGTGCAAGCTTTAGGGGCATAAGAGGTTATATCTGAGTGTGTGGGCCTTGTCAAGATGGAAAGCTTCCAGCCAGCCCGCCTTCACACAATGTCTGGCGGCCCCTTCCAGCCAGACTGGCTTTGTGGGACCAGGCACCGCTCTACACAAGGGCTTTGCCCTGTCTCTGATTTGGTTGGAGCCTGTGTGTTGAACACACTTGCCTTCGGGCATTGCATCCAGTTCAGCTGTTGCCTTCCAGCTGTTGCCACCCCAGTCACCCCCACCGCACACAGGCCCTAATCCCATTATCAAGGCTGTTGGTAGGAAAGGTGGAGAAAATATTTAATATGTTTGCACCTCTCAGTGTATAGTGTATACCTTTGAGATTTTTTAGGTTTGGACATTGAAGCATTTAGTTTCTCCATCTGTACAATTAGGAAAATTATGGTCCCCACAACCTTCGAGAGTTGTCACGAGGATTCAATGAGTATATACAGGTAAAGTGCTTTGAACAGTGTCTGGCACACAGGACACACAATAAAAATTAGCTGCTATTATTCTCTCTAAAATACACTTCTGATAAGTAGTCTTCCTATCAACTCTCCCCCAAAGGAATGTTTAGGGAGTTGTGTTGGAAATGGAAGCTTTTTATTAATAATTAACTATTGACTAATTCAACCAGGAATTATTGAGTTGCTGGTGGGATTCTAGGCATTGAAGGTACAGCAGAGGAAAGAACCAAAGTGTTTCCTGCAAAATCATGGAGGTTACATTCTGGTGTGGGGGATGGGCAGAGGGGAATGGACAATAAAATAGTTTTTTTGTTTGTTTTTTGAGACAGTGTTTCGCTCCGTCACCCTGGCTAGAGTGCAGTGGTGTGATCATAGCTCACCACACCCTCGAACACCTGGCCTCAAGAAATCCTCCCGCCTCAACTTCCCAAGTAGGTGGGATTTGAGCCACCACACCCAGCCAACGAATAGATTTTAGTCTGTCTGGTAGTGATAAGTGTTATAAAGAAAAAGTAAAGCAGGGAGGGTGTGCTGTCATATATGAAGTGGTCAGGGAACACCTGCTGGTGACCTTTGAGGTGAAGGGAAGCCATTGGGTATGGGGCAGAGCATCAGAGGCAGACCCCGCAACTGCAAAGGTGTTGAGGTTGGAGGGCAGGTAGGAAAGGTGGAGCGTGGTTGGCACTTTTAAAGACAAGGCTGGAGACTGGCGTGGAGAGAGCTGGGGGAGAGAAGCAGATGAGATGAGATCAGAGAGGTAGTGGGGGTCATACCACTGTGAACTTTTAAAAAGTGCTGACGCTTGGGCCCAGGGTTGCCCGATTTAGTAAATGCAACTACAGTATACTCTGCTGTACTGGAATTCAGATACACAGTGAATAATTTTTTAGAATGTGTATGTCCCAATATTGCATAGGATATACTTATACTAAACAATCGCTGTGTATCTGAAATTCAAATTTATTTATTTTGATTATTTATTTTATTTTTTTAATTCAGGATATTATGGGGGTACAAACATTTTGGTTACATTGAAATTCAAATTTAACTGGATGTCCTGTATTTTATCTGGTAACCTTACTAGGTCCCCACCCCAGAGATCCTAATTCCATTGGCTTGGGATCGGGCCAGGCATAGGTATTGTTCACAAGCCCACCAAGTATTTCTAATGTGTGCCCAGAGTCAGGAACCCCTGATGTAGGACCTTGTCTACTCGGTAAGGGCTATGGATGGAGAGTTGTAGGGGGGTTTGGGCAGTGAATTGACATGACCTCACTTTTTAAAAGGATCCTGCCATGGGGGACAACAGAGGAACAAGAGCGGACAGAGGCAGCTGGTTAGTAAGAAGTATAGTCCAGGGAAGGGGCCTCTATTTGTTGAGCACCTACTATGGCTAGGCACAATAAGAATGTATAATGGAGGCAGAGGTTACTGGGTCCTGCCCCAGACCTACCCAATTTAGAATTTCTCAGGGGTATGGGAGCCTAGGAATTTATATTTTTAACAAGCTCCCTTGGTGATTCTGATGATTAGTTGGGTTGAAACAACTAAATTGTTGGATTTAATTTTCCCAGAACTTATAGCGATAACCATGAATATTGCTTAGGGTGCATTATTCTTGTGACTGGCTCTATGTGCTTTACATACATCCTTTATATCGCTTAATCCTAGGCAGTATATACCACTTCTCAGAAGAAGGAACTAAGGCGCAGAGGCTAAATGATTTGGCCAGGATCACTGAGCTACAAGATGGCAGAGTCAGGATTTGAACCCAGGTTGGCTGATTCTGCTATCTGCCTTCTCTTAGGCCAAAATGTCAACACAAATTCAAGGATATTTAGGTGATTTGCAGATAATGGCTCCTCAGTGGGAGAAGCTTCCTCTGCCATGTCCCATTATGTCTGTCCTGGGACTGGCCTGGGTGTTTGTTGAATGAAACTGAATTGTAAGAGTGATATTACTGAAGGCGGCCCCATGTCCTTTCCTGTAGAGTATCCTTATGATGCTCTTGTGCTGAACTTGAGACTGAATGAGGCAGGGGGCCGTTTATGGCCACTAATTCTTTCCTAACTACACTCAGAAATAAACCCAGCTCCCATGGGGAGGGACCGGACACTCCCTCAGAGGAAGGCCAGGGCAGAAGGTGCTGCAGACCATGTGTGGTTACCATGGGTGTCACATTGCTGAACAATATCTTGTTTGTGTTTCTAAGGCATCTTTGACCCAAAGCACTGAACAACTTCTTGTTAATTGGACCATCAACTGGAATTGGCAGAGCTAAGTGGCAGGGATTTGGAGTCTAAGCCACTTGGGTTAATATTTTTTCCCCATTGTTCTCACATGTCAGGTAATAATTTTGTAGTCTCTTGCCTTATCTCTTACACAGAGGATTGGGTCATGTCCTCCATCTGCTTCTTAATCTAAGAATGCTTTGCACTTGCCCCTGTTCTGATATTTTCCAGCATGTGAGAGGTACATAGATACCTTTAGCTGGTACATCCATGAGCTTGTGTTAAATCATCCTGAATCACACAGTGAGAAGGTTATTCCCTTCAATCCTGATTCTGTTGAGAGCACAATTTGAGACTATTAAATCTTTAAAACTCCAACATTTACTAATCTTCCTTTTTAATCAAGGGAAAACAAGCCTCAGTGTAGAGCCTATCTAAAACATTGAGTTACGATATAATCATTGTCATTTATTTATTTAGTACACTTTTTACTTTGGAAGGATTTTAGATTGACAGAAGAGAGTACAGAAAGTTCTTATGTAAGAACCATAGGCCCTTCACCCTGTTTCCCCCAATATTAGCATCTTATGTAACTATCACACATTTGTCCAGACTGAAAAACCAATATTGATACATTACTATTAACTAAAGTATGGACTTTACATCTAGCTTTTTGGGGAGCAGAAAAAAAAAATAAAAAAAAAGAAAATAAAAAGAAAAATAAAGTATGGACTTTATTTACCAGTTTTTCCACTAATGTCCTATTACTATTCTAAAATCTAGTCTAGTATATCGCATTGCATTCAGGGTTTTTTAAAATTTATTTTCAGTATTGATTTCATTTTATATATTTTTAGTACTTTCTATAATGGCATATGATCCTGGTTTTTTGTTTATGGTTCTTTGTTTATGGTTTTTTGGGTTTTTTTTTCTTTTAAAACATGGAGCAAAGTGAGAGGATTTGAAAAAGAACAATAATAGTAAGAGTGGTATGCAGGTATGGCAAAAATTCTCAATTCCCTCTGGGTTGGCTTTACCTATCAGAAAATCCTTCCATAAAGTGAGAAGAAGGTCACCAGCCACACTGGCAGTCTTCCCAGCCACAATAGTTTCTCCCACTAGTCATCACAATGTATGTTTATGGCAGAATGGCTTGTCTCGTGTGAGTATCACACGTGGACCAACATAGAAACCTAAATCATAATGACACCAATGACTTACGCGACATAAAATCCGGAGGTGGGTGGTTCCAGGGCTGGTTCAATAGCTCAATGATGCCAGCCAGGACCTAAGTGCTTTCCATCTTTCATTATCCTCAGCATGTTGACTATTGTCCTTCTGTGTCATCCTGTGGTCCAAAGATGCCTCCCTCTGCTCTAAGCCTCATATCCTTCAGTAGTGGTGTTAAAAAGCAGGAAAGAAGAGAGAAAGGGGGTTCTCCTATTTCTTCATGGGCTTCTCTCCCGTGGTCAAGCAGAAATATTTCCCAGAAGCCCCTTGCTGGGATCACATGGCCACCTCTGGCTGCAAGGGAGTCTGGGAAAACAAAGATCTGACGAAGGGGATTGGCTAAGACCACAGGGGGCGGGAACAGGCCAGTCCTACAATTGCAGAGCTCAGGGCAAGGGTGAAAAATGATCAATAAAACATGTCCTAACCTCCACTCTGACAGATACACCTTCAAAATCACCTGGAAGACCAGGTTTGAATTTTGAATCCTTCAACTCTTTAGAGCTCCATGCCAGGATGTGGCCCCCGGCTCGCTGCCGGTCTTCTTTCTCTTCCCATCCTCAGCTCAGCTCATGCTACGTGAGGTCTCACACGCAGGAGTGTGGATGCTCCAGCCCACCCATCTGGGCTCTGTCTCCCCTCCCACAAACAGCTGCCTCCTGGCCACTGCTCGAATCTAGGAGTGTGCATACCAGCGATACCCTGGGAGAATGGGTTGGAGAAAAGGCTCACTCCTGCAGGCTGGAAGTGGGCTTGAAGCTGTTTGGACAGAGAATTTGGCGGTCCCAGGTGTGGGCTTAGGTGGGACATCCTCTTGGCCTTGTAGACTCTTCTCTCCATTGAGATGGGCATGGCTGGAGAAGGGCCAGAGTGGGGCTCTCTCAAGGATGGGCCCTGAGCAGAGACTGCTCTCGCTGCACAGATGAAATCCGGTTTCTCTTAAGGTAGAAGGTGGAATGGCTGTCGGCAGGCAGCCCTTAGTGTCTGTCCCAGTGTAAGCTCAATGGGGCTGAGACCCTAGGACCCAACCCAAATGCCTGGTATATGGTAGGTGCTCAATAAATACTTATTGAATGAGTGAATGAATGAATATCACTATTAATATCATTTGAAACTGTCCTGTATCCCATCACACAGGGACGTTGGAAACCAGAGTCTAGAAGGGAAACACCGAGGAAACTAGTTTGTTGTCCGTGGCAGAGCCACAGCCCAGAACTCTCAACACTTTCTCCCCTGGAACCCCGCTGCCCGCCACACCCACCTCCAGTGAACACATCTTTGTCATGCACACAGCCACAGACTTCCCCCTCAGGGTCTGCTGACAAGGGCCTGCCCTTGCAATTTTTGACTTTCCGGGCTGCTAGGGAACTCTGAGCACACCCACGCCAAGCCCTCCGGGGCATAGTGGACGTCCCCAGACTGGCACACAGGGCTCCTTGCGGTCAGGGCCAATCAGCTTCCTCTGCTCCCCACCCCCTGCCCCCGACAAATCCCCTACTCAGACAGGTCCACTCTCTCCCCGACATATGCTGCTACTTTCCAGTCTCTGTGCTTTTCTCACTGTTCTTGCTGTTGGAATAGTGTCCTCATTCTCCCCATTCTTTCAGGCTATTCAAATCAAACTGGCTTCAAGGCCCAGCCAGTTCCCACATCCTTCCTGAGGTTTGCCCAAGCCACTCAAACCCCTTTCTCACGTCTTTGCACACACCAGATCTTGCCTTGGAGCCTTCTTCCATTGAACATTCAATAGAGGCCCGTAGGCCTTACCGTGCACCCGGCCCTGTGTTGGGGAAGGGATGGGGCGGTAGCCAGCTCACTTAAAGAGAGGGACATTAAAGGATTGTCAGGCATCCTCACGGACAGACAGGAAGGACAGGATGGGAAACAGCCTGGTCTCACTACGACTGGCAATTTTGAAAGGCAGGAGCTGAAGCTTCTCTCTGCCTCTCAGAGGCCACGTGGCCTCCCTCATGGCTGCCTCTCCGGGTCACATTGATTAGTCACTTTCTCTCACATCCAGCGTCCTACCTCTGACATGCACCTGGCTCCTTACTGGCCACCCCAGAGTTCACGCTACATGACCTTGTAACTCAGGCACTCACATGTGAGTCAGGGCTCCTTTGCTTGTGAGTGAAACGATGGTTTAAGCAAAGAAAGGGAGTTTATTGGTTCATGTAACTATTGAAAAGTCCAGAGGAAAGTCAGGTTTCAGGATTCTAGGTGCTGAAATAATATGATTAGGAATCTGTCTGTGTCACTGGGCTCTGCTTTCCTCTGGGTTGGCTTCAGCCATAGGAAAGTCCTCCCTGTGGGGTGGCAAGATGTTCACCAGAAAGTCTAGATGAACATTCTACCAGCTTAGCAACTGTGGCAGAGAAAACACTCCCTCCAGATAGTTCTAGCAAGATTCCTGGGTAGAGCTGTCATTGGCTTAGCCTTGAACATAACTCTGTGGCCAGGGGATGTGTTCTGGTTGGCAGGTTTGAGACACATGCCTTTCCCCCAAAAGACAGATATAATATTATTACCATCAGAACCCACTTGGACTGAGACTGGGTGGGGAGGAGGCAGGCCCCTCAAAGAGAGTCCCGATCGGATAAGAAGTTCACCTTGAATTAACTGTGGCAGGAGAGGGAATTGATTCACAGACCTGCTGCTCACATAGGTTCTCTGCAGGGTGACCAACTATTAATATTACCTGTCTGCCCAATGCCCCTCATTCTTCTGCAGACAGCATACTGCTTTGTTTGAGGATCATCTCCCCAGTCACAAGATTCTATTGGGGATACCAATCCCAGCCCTGCTGGTGACAAAGGAGGGCATGTGACCCAAGAGGACGAGTCAGAGTCCTTCCTTGAGATTTTTCATCATTTCACCAGAGGAAGAAAGTCTGTTCCTTTCTTGATGGAGGCGAAGCTGGGAAGACATGAGTGGGAGCTGGCCAGATTTCCAATCTCATGGACAAAAGCTGGTTAGGGAGAACAAAGCCCAAATGCAGAGAGAAAAGGAGACAAAAATGGAGAGAAACAGTCTTAATGAAGTCCACAGACTTAGTTTCATCATTGCCAAGGCCTCGCAGGAAGCTGCCTTTGCCATCGTTTGGCCAAACAAGCCAATACATTCCTTTTTTTCTTTTTTTGCCCAACTTGGGCAGCTAGTGTTTCCTGGGCACGTCCTCTGTGCCAGGTACACTGTGCTAAATGGTTTCTGCAGATGATCTCTTCTGATGCTCACAACTCCATGATTACTTCTCCCCCTTTTACTGATGTGGGAACTGAGGTTCAGAGAGGTTGAAAGACTTAGTCACACAGCTAGTAAGTGGCAGAGTAGGGATTCAAACCAGACAGTCTCCAGGACAATCCACAGCCCTGAAACCCTCAGTGTGGTGGGTGTGACTGGAGCAGGCATCCCAACGTGGGATTAGAGCCGGACACCAAAGTCTCAGGCCAAGCTCTTAGACTCTATAGGATTGTTATATTAGAAGTAAAAAAAAATTTAAGCTATGAAGTATGCACAGAAAAGCACATAGAAGCTATAGGCACTGTTTATAAATAATTAGAAAGTCAATACCCACCTGTGTAACTGCCGCCTAAGACAAGAAATAGAACACTACTGGCATCCCAGAGGCCTCTCCGCAGTCAAAACCTCCTTCTCCTCCAGAGGTAACCCCTGTCTTACTTTATTACTCAAGTTTCATTTAGTTTTTTTGATTTTAGTGAATATGTATATACCTTGTTTCCCTAGGTAGGGTGATGGTGAGGGGGGAGGGGTGGTAAGGAGTGTCCCTTAAAGAGTGTCTTTGCCGCCCCCACCTTGTCAGACGCTGATAGGTGCTCGGACACATTTGCTGAGAGGCTGGCTGGATGTTGAGAACCGTGCCAGGTGTCGTACACGTCATCTCACTGAATCGCCATAAAATCTCAGTCAGGTAGGCCCGACGACCTTGTGTTTCCAAACAAGGAAAAACTCAGGTTCGGGGAAGGCATATCCCATACCTGAGGTCACACAGGGCATAAATGGCAGAACTTGGCTTTGAATCTAGGTCTGTCTTGACTTGTTTTGATGGGGGGAGGGAAGGTGGGGAAGGAAGGGAGCAAGGTGGGGTGGGGGGAGGGATGTAAGTGCAGGATGAGGAGGAGGCTCTGGGGCTGGACTGGGCTGCTGGGTTTCAAATCCCAGTTACTGACCTTTCTCTAAGCTTCAGATTCCTGCCCGAAGAGGGGTTTGAGTTGATTGGATGAGAAAACCCGCAACATGCGGGCACCGTAAATAATCGTACTAACCTCGTGGGGTTGCTGTGAAGAATAAGGGAGTTAGGTTGAGCACGGGAAGGTTTTAGAACAGTCCCCTGCGTGTGGTAAGCGCTCAGTGAGCGCCAGCCACCGTCGTTGTTATTAATATTGTTGTTGTTTTCCCTCGGCCCTCAGGTTCACGGGCATGCGGGGAACTGTCGTTTGGGAACCTGCTGTGGCTACAGCTGTTTGCAGACCGTTTTCTTCTGCAGACTGACTCCAGTGAAGGGCTCTGGCTGGGTGTCTTTGGAGAACTAGGGCTTGTTTCTTCTGGGATCGTGAAGCCGCTGGAGTGGAGACTCCTCTGATGGTGGCTGGCCTGACTCCCACGCCATGTCTTCTGTCTGTTCCCACGGCTGGGTGCAGCTGACCCGGGCACCACGCCCTGGGCCTGCCATCATGGCAGCCTCCCCCCAAGGCCAGGCTGGCCCTCAGGAGGGTGGGGGGCCGCGTGCAGGAGGCCTCCTGGCTCCCTGGCCTGTAGCGTTGCATCTTGCCTGGGCTGTGGAAAGGTGCAGGCTCATGGTGGGATTTTTCAGCAGCCGGGACAGCTCCTGTATTAGGTCAGGGGTATTGATCGCAAGCAACAGAAACTGACGCTGGTGGTCTGAAGAAAAAAAAATTAATTGTAGGGAAGGAAACCGAGGCTTCACTGAATCAACCACCAGAGGTGGACGGACCAGAGCTGTGGGGATTATGTTGTCTGCTGCAGCTGCTGCTTTCAAACATTCATCCTTCCTTTCCCCACTAGCTCCAGATAGAAAGTTCTGGAAAAGAGCGTCTGACTGGAATAACTTAGATCATGTGATGGCCTCAGGTGAAACAGGTGGTGAGTCGGGGAGGACCAGGTGCCCCAGTTGGTGTAGTGGTGGCCGGTGGATCTCTCCCTTCAACAAGGTTAGACACAGCGCAGTTTCCTCAGAACGGGAGATGGCGGGGGGCACTAAGTACAAGACAGTCGAAGGAAAGAAGAGGAGACAAACATCCATCATCGTCCTGTCCTCTTGGGGCAAACAAGCTGTTACGGTGGGTCCCTCAAGTGTCCCGAAAGATAGGCTTGCTTCTCCACTCAGACAGGCTGCTGAGAGGCAGCGTGGAGAGCGGAAAGTACAGGTGTAGCTTTGGAGTCAGACAGGGTCTCGGCTCAAATTCAGGTACCTCACCCGCTTGCCCGTGACCTTGGGCAAATGCCTGAACGCCTTGAGTTTTAACTCTTCAATCTGTGAAATGGGGAGAATCATTCAGCAATTCTCATATGGTTATTGCAGAGACTAATTTAAGAACTGTAGGCTCTGATTCCAGCTCCATCTCTGAAATATTGGGCCTTTGGGGGAAATCACAGGGCTTTTCTGAGCCTTGATTTCCCATCCATAAAACGGGAGAAGAAAGTAGCGCCTAGTCTTGGGAGTCAATGAGATTGATTTTGATCCCAATGTTGCTACTTCTCTGCCGCAAGACCCAGGACAAGTTATTGATATTTAGCTGAACTTGAAGTAGCCCAGCTTAATATGGGCGTAGTGCAAACGTAGGCACAGAATAGGTCCTATATTGGTTTCCTAGGGCTACCATAGCAAGGGGGCTGGCTTTAACAGCAGAAATTCACGATCTCACAGAGTTCTGGAGGCTGGAAGTCCCAGATCAAAGTGTCACCAGGATTGGCTCCAGCTGAGGGCTGGGGAAGAGAATCTGTTCCACCCCTCTCTCCCAGCTCCTGGTGGTTTGCTGGCAATCTTTGGCCTTCCTTGGCGTGTAGATACGACACCTGACTTCTGTTTTCACCTTCACGTGGTGTTCTCCCTGTGTGTCCTCATGACATCTTCCTTCTAGCATGTCTGTCTTTGTCCAGATGGCCTTTTTTTTATAAGGACACCGGTTATATTGGTGTCCTTATAAAATGACCTCATTTTAACTTGATCACCTCTGTAAAAACTCTGTTTCCAAATAAGGTCACATTCTGAGGTACTAGGGGTTCCGACTCCAACATATCCTTTTTAGGGGGACACAATTTCAACCCGTAACATGTGCTCGGCGTCTGTTTGTTTTCCTTCCTCATCAGATAAGATTGAATACCCTGCTCAGTACGTGGAACAGAGCAGAACGTCAGTAAATATTTGTTGAATAAATGACTGAATGGATTCTCTTTACTAACCACAGACATACACCCCTGCCCCTTTAAAAAAGTGATTTCAAGATACTCAGACAAAAATACAAAGTTCATAAGAACAGTTCCAGGCAGATTCAAGAGCTTGGACCTGATTTCTCTTTTTAATGTGCTCTATGCTGTTCCTATAGTTGGAAAAATTGCAGAAAAGTTCCTCATTCCTAGAAATACTCTGCTTTGCCACAGACAAAGGATTGTTTTAGCAAAGGCTGAGAAACTCCCTTCAGTCATTTGAAAAGAGGTTCGAACAATGAACAGGGGGCCCCAGAAATAAATCAGAGATATAAGGAGAGGTAGCAAAGTGACTGGGGAGATGGGACAGGTGCACTCCCATAACCCTCTGCCCCAGGCACCTGCTAAATCAGGAAGCTGTAACCAAACGAGGCAACGCCATCTCTTCTTGATTCTTTACCCTTAAGGGCAGGGGCCCATATACCTTGAGCACTTATGATGTGCCTGGAATGTTCCATCTGGCACAGTGAAGTGGCTCAGAGCCCAAACTCTGGAAAGACTCCTGCAGTCTACTCTTGGCCCCACCACTGCCTTGCTGTGTGATCTTGGGCAAGTTACTTAACCTCTCTGTGCCTGAGGCTCCTCTCTATTAATTTGGGGGTAACAACAGTACCTACCTTATAGCATATGTGATAATATATGTAATACACTTTGCCAGTGCACTCAAATAATGTCAGCCATTATTGTTATTATTATGCCGTTGTTAAGGACGCCCCTGAAGCTGAGGCTGGTAATGGAAGAGGCGACCTCTAGTGCCCAGGTTTGAATAAATGAGTCTGTTCTCCTCATTCCTGTTGGGGCTTTTTATTTGTTTATTTTTTATTTATTTATTTTTCTTTTTGAGACAGAGTCTCAATCTGTTGCCCGGGCTAGAGTGAGTGCTGTGGCATCAGCCTAGCTCACAGTAACCTCAAACTCCTGGGCTTAAGCAATCCTTCTGCCTCAGCCTCCCGAGTACCTGGGACTACAGGCATGTGCCACCATGCCCGGCTAATTTTTTCTATACATATTTTTAGCTGTCCAAATCATTTCTTTCTATTTTTAGTAAAGACGGGGTCTCGCTCTTGCTCAGGCTGATCTCGAACTCCTGACCTCGAGCGATCCGTCTGCCTCGGCCTCCCAGGGTGCTAGGATTACAGGCGTGAGCCACCGCGCCCGGCCTGTTGGGACTTCTTAGAACGCAACCTGTCTTCCCCCTTCTTTACCTCCTTATGATCCTAAGTGCTCAACCACAGATCATTTCACTAATCCCCCCAGGAACCTTCTGAGATATGTATTGTAGCCTCTGTTTCATGTGTAAAGACCTGAGACTCAGAGAAACGAGGTGACTTAGAAGTGGTGAAGCTGGATTCAAGCCGGGTGTGTCTGACTCCAGGGGTATTGAAGAGGGAGGTGAGTCTGATGAGGATGGAGCTTGGCCTCCCCTGCAATTCCTCTTCATCCTTAGGACCTCTGCACACACTTCCCCGCCGGATTGGCCTGCCCTGGACATCGCTGCCCACTCTCGACTGGCTTCTCCACCTGTCATCAAGGCTGGCCCCCTGCTGGCTGTCACCCTGAACAGGCCCCAGGCAACCCATTCATGCAGGCGGTCAGTGATGGATGAGGAAGGCAGTCCGTCGCTCTGGACACTGGCACCCGGTCCAAGAGCACCTTGGAGCCTCGGAGGCCATGGGAGGGTGCCACCCTCCCCCACCGCAAATGTAAGCAAACCAAGGCTCAGAGAAGTTATGCAACTTCCTCCCAGCACGCACTGGGTCAGCGCTTGGCCTTGAGCCCCAGGCTGGCTCTCTGGCTTCTCCCACTCTCATCCTTTGCGGCACTGCTGTTTCCTCTGCTCCCTTTCAGAGCGGCCTGGGCTGCCACTGGCCTCTGGGCCCTCTGTTCCCACACCACCAGGGGCAAGGAGAGGGTCATCACCAGCTGGGCTTCAAAGGAGGTGCTAACAGCAGTGTCAGAACACCTTTGCCCAGGGGACAGAGGGCATGTTGGTTGGGGGCCTATCACATGCCAGGAATGATGACAGGACAGCCACTATTATAGGGGCCTTTCTGATTTTCACAAAGTGAAGTCCAGGGAAGTAAAGTGACCTGCTTAAGGGCAAGGAGGGGGCAGGTGAGGTCTCAGACCTGGTCCTCCAATGTTCCTGCTGGCCTAGCCCCCTGCAGGGGATGCTGGGGCTGGGTGGTAAAAGTCTACAGGAGAGCCATCCCATTTTATCATTCTCTTTTCTTTTCTTTAGCACAGACGACAGGGTCTAGAATTCTTTGGCCTCTCTGAACCCTTGACCGCTGGAATTCAGAAGCTCCTGAAATTTCCTATTCTCCATGGAATTCCTTACAAGCCCACAAGTGGGGACCAGTTTCCTGGTTGTTTTGGAGCTGCATGTAAAAGAGGCAGTGTGATGAGGCTGAAAGAGCATAGGGTTAATTCCTTGGCGGATTGGGGGGTCCTCTGGCAGTGACTGGCTGTGCAACCTTAGGCAGGTGAATTCACCTCTCTGATCCTCAATCTCTGCCTGTATAAGAAAGGGATGATAATGTCCCCTACTTTATAAGGTTATGAAGATTAACTAGATAATACATATAAGCAGTTAGTGCAATGCTTGGCACATAGTAAGTATTGGAGAAACACTTAGCCCCCATTGTTATGCTAGATACGGTGTTGTCATTAGCAACTGAAACCTTGATAGAGGTTTTGTTCTTGGGGAAGGATTCAACAACTAGGTAGAATGGGAGTGCAGGAGTGAGTAGGGAGAGAATGTTCCTTCCCTATCCCACTGGCAGCCATCCCAAACTGCACATGCCCAAGGCCAGCTCAGGAAATACCCAGCGATCCTTCTAGTCTACTCATCCTTGGGAGACAGGGTGTTCTGCAGTCCCACTCGGTCTGGCTTAAAAGCACAGGTCTGTGCGTCCCCACACACTCATGCGCCCTCTCTCTGTGTTGATAAGCCAAGGGCATGGGTGTCAGAGTTGCCCTGAAGTACCTTATAAGAACAAAAGAAGGCACCCCAATTTTAAAAACAGCTAATTGCGTGCACATATTTTGATTTCTCTTTGTTTGAGTCTGCAGGGGATATGACCCATGTCCATTGTTCTGGGGCCCGGCAGTGGCCTCAACTCCTGGGACTTCAGCGTATTTTAGGACTAATCCAATCCAACTCACTCACTTTGGGGAAAATGAAGCTAAAAGAGGCAAAAGACCTGGCTCAACAACACAGCCACTGAGCCAGGGTAACCCCCATGCTGCAGTGGTAGAGTTCTCTCATCCCTCCCTGGCAAAGGCACAGTCACCATGAACAGTGTCCAGCTGTAACTCTCATCCAGCCAGGAGGAAAAGGTGGGGAGCAGGACAGGACAATGCACTGGGCCTGGCAGCCCCTCTGAGGTTTCAAGTCTGTTTCCCCATTATGGGGCCTTTGGAAGGAAATAACATGTCACCTCCCCCCCTCTGCTCCCCTGCACTCCCATGGAAACCCCCGGCTGGGGCCTGTCCCTGGCAGCCTCAGAAAGTCATTCCTTCCAGCAGATGCCTCCCCTACATTAAGAAGCCGAAATTGTCGCGAGAAGGCACACAAGGCCTTTCAGATGATTGTGACTGTCAGGGTGAGGTGGGAGCGGTGGGGTTATTGGTGAAGACCGTTGCATTTATGGGGACTCTTATCTTTATGACAGAAGCTCAAATGGGACTTGAGATACAGTAACAAGGAAAGCAACATCCATAAAGGTTTGGTTCTATTGTGTGGGACCGTGCAAGAGATGGCAGCTGGACCCGCTCTGTGTGGAGGGCAGTCCTGGTAACCCCAGGATTCTCTGATGGCACAGAGCTGGGACTTATGGTGGGGTGCTGGGAGCACTTCCCAGGCCCAGCCCTCTCTACCCTCCTCCACTTCTGCCAGCTGATGTGGGACTCCCCCCACAGCATCAGAAGTACCATCGCTTCACCCACGTTCTCGCCCTCCAAGCCTGGGGGCGACTCAAGGGCAGATCCAAACAGCCAGGACATTTGGCAAGGTTGGGATGGGCAGTGCTGGTGGACACGCAGGAGGACTCCCCGTGGGCTCCAACTTCCCAGGAGGGAAAATGTGACCCAGAAATGTGAATAGACGACCCCACACACAAAAAACCAAACCAAACCAAAACAAGAAAATAAAACCAGCAATATAATTGCAAAAAAGGAGTCCCAGTTCTATTTGTTCAGGCTCAATACTGCAATACTTTCATTAAGTTATATAAAGAAAAACCGGGAACATTGCAAGAAGAGGAACAGGAGGTCTCCCTCATGGGGTTCAAGTAGTTTGTGCCTCTTCCCCTATCCCCCAGGGGTGTGGCTCTGCTATCCCAAGGGGCAGGTGCAAACCTACTGTCCAAGCATCAGTTCTTGACCCAAGATGACCATCCTGGCTTTGGCTTGCAAGTCCAGCTGGCATGGGATCTCCCGAGGGAGCCAGTCTCAGTTCATGGCCCTGTTCGTGGGGAGGTCAGGGGGCCCAGGAGGCAGGAGGGGCTGCAGGGGCTGCTGGTCCAAGAGACTCAGGCAATGGAGGAGACCTGGCTGTCTTTCTGCTCTCTGCAGAAGAGAGTCCTGGGGAAGGACGAGCAGCTGCCCTGCCTGGGGTGACAGCAGAAGAGGATGGACATCAGCAGGGCCAGGGTGATGACGGAGGCAAGCACCCACCGGATGACGCCCGGGTAGATGAAGGGCAGGATGAGGAGGATGAGCAAGACCAGCAGGAGCAGGTGTGCAGCCAGGCGCCGGGCTGCCGCGCGGTTGGCACTTACTGCATCCTGCCCATCTTCTCCTGCCAAGCCGGGGTGCTGCTCCGTTGAGGCGGCAGGATCCGCCAGCCCCTGAAGAGAGAGCCGCACCTCGGGGTATGACTGGGCCAGTCGCCCCAGCGCTGCCTCCTGGTCACGCAGGCTGCAGATGAGGCCACCGGGGACGCCGGTGACCTTGCGGCATAGTGGGCAGGTGATGGACCAGGTGCTGTCCTGAACGCACAGCAGGAGCTTCAGGCAGACGGCACAGAAGGCATGTTGGCAGGCCAGCAGCTTGGGCGACCGGGCGCAGCTGTAGGGCTCCCGGCACACCAGGCACTCCAGGTCGCACTCCTTGGAGCCACGGTGACCCCCAGTGGGGCCCACACTGGTGGTGGCTCCTGCACAGCTGGGCTGGGGCTGCTGCAGGGTCCCGGGACAGGCCATTCTGGGCTCGGGGGCCAGCGGGACTTGGATGGAGACTGACTCTCCTTTCCGCACTCGCCAGGTACCTGCTACAACAGCTGTCCGGCGCTGCTCTCTCCCAGGGCTGCCCAGCTTGTTTCTTGGCTCAGTAGTCCTTTCAGTTGTTATTATTCCTTTCCTTGAAACCTGGGGTTAATCAGTAACTTGTGGGGCTGGAGACTTTGAATTGCCTGATAGAAGGGCCACAGGGGGCAGGGCCTGGTGAATCAGGACTAGCCCACTGGGGCCAGCTGCCCGGTGAGTGCCCACAGGACGGTGGCGCATGAGCTTCGGGATGCATCAGGATCCCACTCCACTCAGCCCCCTGAACCTTTTAAAAATGCAGATTTCTAGGCCCCAAACCCAGAGGCTGAGCTTTGGCAGGCCCGGATAGGATCTACAAATCTGCGCAGTTAACAAACATTCCCATGATCCCAATGCAGGTGGATTAGGGGACCCCGCTTCGAGGAATGCTGCCACGGACTGGTCCCAGACAAAACCTCTTGGACGTCAAGATGAGCAGAAGTAAGTTTGTCTGTGCTTTGAGCACATTTGCAAGCAGGTGGCCTTGAAAGGAAGAGAGAAGGGATGAGAAAAGTATTCTGAGTGGGAGGAGAAAGTCCTGCCAAACACAGAAAAACAAACACAAAACCAGCCCGCAGGTATTGGCACCTGCTACGAAATTCAGTTCCTGACGGTCACAATGGTCGGATCAACAGTGACCGACGCGTGAGCATCCCTTCCGCTGGTGCCGGCTATGCACTGCGTGTACCTAATAACAGTTATCAGTTGTTGTGCGCGAGGCAGCCGCGTGCCCAGTAGTACTAGGAACAGCTGCTGTTTATTCGGGTCTGCTCTGAGCCAAGCCCCGAGCCAGGGGTCCTCATCCGTGATCTCCTGGAACCCTGGCACCGCCCTGTGCAGGAGGCCTGGAAGAAACGGCAGGGTGCGGTCAGGGTAGGCCTGCTGGCCCCCTGCCAAGGGCCTTCCACAGAGCAGGACCTTGTGGAGTCCACCAGCGTCCAAGGTCGGGTTCCCAATCTCATGGAATCAATTTCGTCGGTTGGTGCCGATGCAACTGGCAGGTGACTGAAGCCAAAAGGACTCATGTAAACAGCATGGCAGTTAAGAAAACACGACCCCCTTTCCTCGTTATGAGCGCGAGAACAGTGGGGTGGCACATCCACTCCCTCAAAAGACATCTCTCTCGGGCCGCTCTGAGTCCAGGAGCACATGCGAGGGGTCTTTTGCAGCTCATCCCACCTGTTCAGGACCCCCAGGGATCCACTCCTCTGACGCAGCTCTTGCCCTTGCCCTGAGGGGCAGGCACGGCAGCTCACCCTCTGTGTCCTGGAGTCACCAGCCCCACAGAAGCTTCTGTGGGATAACCCTTGTTTGACCCTCCCCCCGGGCCCCTCTGTCTCTGAAATCCAATCCCCCCACTGCCCCATGCCGTTTCTTCTCCTCAACCTTCAGTTTGACAATCAGTCTTTTCTTTGTCACATTTTCCCCTGGATCAAGCTGATGGTGGCCTCAGATCTAGACTGGGCATCTGGTTTCTTCCCCACACCCAGTGTCTGTTTCCCACTTTTTGGGTAACTGGCCCATTTTCACTTTGAGCAACCTCTGCTCCCCACTGTCATCCTGCATGGTTCTGGTGCGGTTGATCCGTCACTCCAGCTCTGCGGGAGTGGGGAGCTGAGGGGATCCTTGATGGACCAATCAGTGTTCTCAGCCTGCTGGCTGCCATGATGGGTTGGACACAGACACGAGATCTAAGCCAAGCCACTGAGATTCAGTTCTGGGACTTCTGTTGGAACTTGAGAAGTTTCTCTTTCTGCTGGGTTTCCAAGCTGGAGGATGGAACCCTGGGGCTGCCAGGACCACAGTGCACAGAGAACCTGCCCAAGAGGAAGGTCAGCACAAAGGCCTGATGGCATTGTCTGAACACCTGCATCCAGCCATGCCTGATGCTAGAGATCTAGCTTTGGATTTTTCAATTATATTAACCTATGACATCTACCCCAATTTTTATTCTTAAGTCAGCTCAAGTTGGATTTTTGTCCCTTGCAAGCAAAAGACTTCCAAGAAGCACAGCAATGGATGAAGAAAAAAGACTTTGCTAGCTCTCTCTGACAAAGGATCGAGCGAGCCCTGAGGGACAATCAGATTTTGTACACAGTCAAGAGTGACCTAATGCCTGCATGTTACTATGCTAAAAGAGACTGTGTTTTCTCTGCTTTTACTTGCATTGCATCATGTTCCTTTCTGTTTGCTAGATCCGAGGAAGGGGTGGGGATGGGAGGAGAAGAAAAACTTTGCTGAACCATATACATTTATAATGGGAAATAGAAAATCAGCTGGTCCACGCAGTGATGTTGGCTTGGCCTGTGCCCCTCTCTCTACCGGCCTGCTCAGTGGGAAGCCAAATTGCCAGAAGGTGGGGTTGAGATCAGATCAAGGGTAGGCTGGGTGCGGTGGCTCACGCCTGTAATCCTGGCACTCTGGGAGGCAAGGCGGAGGATGGCTTGAGTTCAGGGGTTTAAGGCCAGCCTGAGCAAGAGTAACACCTGGTCTCTACTAAAAATAGAAAGAAAAATTATCCGGGCGTGGTGGCATGTGCCTGTAGTGCCAGCTGGTCAAGAGGCTGAGACAGGAGGATCGCTTGAGCCCAGGAGTTGGAGGTTGCAGTGAGCTGTGATGACACTACTGCATTCTACTGGGACGACAGAGCAAGACTCTGTCTCAAAAAAAAAAAAAAAAAAAAAAAAAAAAAAAAGCAAAGAATAGACCAAGAGAAGATCCTTGGGGTTTGTGTCTAGAAATTAACCTTTCGACGTTGGGCAAGCACCATTAGAAAAACATACTGGTTGTAACAACACATGTATTACAGAAATATATAAAGCAGAACATGAAAGTTCTTTTTACTACTCCTCCTGAGAAATGGCCACTGCTCGCAGCGTGTTCTGTCATCCTGACATCTTGAGTTGGGAGAACTTTGTTTCTTAAAGGTGCCTTGTTTTAACTATCATCTGCATTGCCTTTATACTTGGACATCCATCTCCTGTCACTTTACTAGCTGTGTGACCTTGGGCAAGAATATCAACTCCACTGAAGCTCAATTTTTAAATGTTAAAATGGAGACAGTAACACTTCAGGAAATTATGGAAGATTACTTAAACCCCCCACGCCCACTAAAACCTGCTCAGAGGAGGCTCAGTAATTTATGCACCTTGGGTTGTAACTGACCTGCGTTTAATTGATCCCTCCCAGGGATACTGTTAAGACACCTTGGTGATCTGTTCAGGTAGTGCTTCTTGAAGAGGAGGGAATGTGGGCAGAGCCTATGGTGTAGCCTGAAGCAGATGTATCCCAGGGGAAGTACACAGTGTCTCTGGAGACTTAAACTGTTCAGTTCATCTAGGTGTCACATTCTTTTCCATGCTATATATATATATATATATTTTTTTTTTTTTTTTTTTTGAGACAGAGTCTTGTTCTGTTACCCAGGCTGGAGTGCCGTGGCATCATCATAGCTCACTGCAACTTCAAACTCCTGGGCTCAATTGATCCTCCTGCCTCAACCTCCCAAGTAGCTGGGACCACAGACATGCACCACCACCATACTCGGCTAATTTTTTCTATTTTTAGTAGAGATGGGGTCTCGCTCTTGCTCAGGCTGGTCTTGAACTCCTGAGCTTAAGCGATCCTCCCACCTTGGCCTCCCAGAGTGCTAGGATTACAGGCGTGAGCCACCGCACCCAGCCTCCATGCTGTATTTGTGCTTGCTGTAATATTCGAATCCCAAAACATAAATGAATCCTTCCAAATCTCCAAATAAAACATATTGATTTATTTTAATTGCTGTACAGATATGAATTCATTAATTTTCAGTAAAACTAATTTTTTTTCCTATTTGAAATGCAGTTTCTTCCATCTTGTGGCTTCTCACAGCCCCAGGGTTATATAGACTCAAGTTTGAGAAGCTGCAGCCTCAAATGAGGGTAGAATTTCACACCCAGCTGCAAGTGTGGAAGCCAGAGCCAGTTCTGCTGAGAGGGAGCACCTCAGAAATCAACCCGTGCTGGCGACCACAGACTGACATCCTTACAAAGTCGTTTCTGATCTAGGCTTTAGGACATACATCAAGTTCATTGAGAAAGGAGTCGGGGCAGCAATGTCATGAGATCAAACTATCCAGTCCATTCCTGGCCTCAGTCGTTGGTCGACCCATCCTTATCCCACACTCCAGTGGACACAGTAAGCCAGGTCCCAGCCAAATGCCCACTGCTCCCCACTCCTCTCTTTGCCCTGGGTTGGCTGGCCAGGGTCTTAGCCAGGGGTGGGGGGCCTGTGGCCTTCTAGGTCCTTAATTGCGGCCTTTTGACTGAATCCAAATTTTACTGAATGAATCCTTTTATTTTTATTAATACATTTTTGTTCATCTTTTATATTGTTATTTTATTTTTAAAATAAATGTGTTTAAAATACCAAAGAATAAAATAAGTTTCAAAAAATAATCCTCCCAAAATGACTGGCACAATTAGAATATTAGGAAGGCAGAAGGGCTAAATTGACGGCTGCTACACTTGTGATTTAGTTCTAACTTCCCCTGCCTGACTGGTGCCACTACCACATGAGGCTGGTTGGTGAGAGTTTATGGGGGTCAAGTACGCCAGTCTGTTAACAGCTTTTCACAGTGGTGTACTGTGTTTCTGTTTGAAGTGGAATTTGTGAATAGTTGCACAGCTTGACAGTATTTTTTAATTCTGCCTGCTTAACAGCCCATCATGTCAAAGAAGACCAAGAGAACACTGAAGGATGAAAGCAGATTTTTTAATGAGGATTGGAAATTGCAATATTATCTTGTTTCTGCTAAAGATAAGATGATTTGCTTGCTTTGTGGTACTGCAATATCAACGTTAAAAAATTCAATGCTTGTCAGCATTATAACACTCATAAGGACCACAGATATTTTAAATTCGAGAGAGAGGTGCAAAAGATTGTATTGTAGAAATTAAAAGATGAAAAGCAAAAGCAAAGATAGTTCTTTCAAGCAGCAATAAGCCACCTGGAAATAATGCCACTGAAGCAACTTATAAAGTAGCTTATATACTTGGGGAAAAAAAGGGAAGCCATTCAGTGATGTATAAATTGTGAAAGAATGCACTGTCCACGTTGCAGGATGCTTAGACCCTGATAACGTTTCAAAGTACAAACAACTGCCTTTTAAGGAGAACCATAACTGATAGGCAGCATGAATTAGCCTTGAATTTAATAGGACAACTTCATGCAATACTTTAAAAGGAAAATATATATTCTTCAATCACTTTGGATGAATCAACTGATACGCCTGACTCGGCACAGGTTTTCTTTGCTATGAAGAGTTACTACTTGCTTTGGGCACTCTTGTGAACAGAACACAGGGAATAGATATCTTCAACAACTTTCAAGATAAATGTGAAGTTGGACTAAATTTGGTAAATTTAGTGAGTGTATGTACAGATGGTGCCCCTTCCATGACAGGAAAACATGAAGGGTTTATTGCACAGATTTAAAAAAAGTATTAACAGATCTAACAGATCCAGATGCTCTCATTTCTTTTCATTGTATCTTGCATCAGCAAAATCTCTGTGCTAAAGCTACTATTTTAAGTGACACTTTGCAACAAATTATAAATATTGTTAACTGTATTTGTGCAAATGCAACAAACACGACATTATCAGTTTTGTAACATGCTAAAGTTGAATGATGAGGTGTTCAGTGCGGATTTGCCATATCACTCTAAAGTGCTTTGGCTATTGCAGGGACAGGTGTTAGCTAAAATTTTATCTCTGTGAGCACAGATAGTTAAATTTTATGAAGAACAGAATCAGCAATGTGAATTATTGAAATAATATTTCTATAGGAATGCAGCATTTCTGTGTAATACCATGTCAAATCAAAAAGACTTGAATATTTCTTTGCAAGGTAAAACTAAGTCTATATACGATAGGTAGCAAAAAAAAAATCCAAGCATTTAAAAAAAAAAGCTATCTTTTTTCAAAACACTTCTTCTTCAAAAGGAAATTTGGGATGAACATTTTCCCCAGTTAGCAAAGGTCATTGATGAGCAGGATAATATATGCGAATCACTTGAACAATGTGTAGCCGTTACAGACCTTTTAATTGGAAAATATAATGAAAGGTTCACTACCTCTTGTCTTTACGCTCCATAACCTCTTTTCCTCATCCTCCAGTTGTTTGGATTAAGAATGTGAGTCCTGGAAAAGAGAAGTTTAGGAAGAGTTGTTTTTATTTAATCAAGAGATGGATCCACCCCCTGCTGACATAGCAAAACACCTGAAGTCTGAGCCTCATCAGACGCTATTGCCTTAAACCATCAGATGGTCAACTCTTAGCAAACACCTGGTTGAAAGAAATTTTGTTTGGAGATGTTTAGCTCATCCATTCCTCCCAATCAGTATCTCTCAAACTGTGGTTCTTGCATCTTTACTTTTCTGTGAGTTTCTAAAAGATACTTCTGAAAAAACGGGGGGTAGGTGGAGAGGAGGGTTCCATAGACAAATAAGTTTGGGAGATAATGCATCCTTCACTTGATCTTGGAGATTCACTATGGACATCAGAGTATTAAAAGCTTTTAGAAATCCTACAGTTAAAAAAACCGGCTTGATTTTGTTTAATCCTGACTTTATCTCTAATTTATTTGCTTGTGGAACCCTTTTCTTATAAGACATTTATTAATGCAGTATATAACTCTGGGGTTCTGAGAGACACAGTTTGAGAAATGCCATTGGATCAAGCTAAACCATTAGGAAGTTGCATTTGCCTCTGCTTTCTAAAGGCTCTGAGTTGTATTTTTGGACTATTCTGTTGGCTTCCTTTAAAGGATGTTCCAGGAAATAGGGTTATGAAACCTGTTACTGCATTTGCATTCAGGATATGGCCAGGGACACTGTACATGACAGCACTTAGTGTCACCTATATACAGCATGTGAAAATTTTCTTTTGGGGCTAAGTACTGGAAAAAGCTTTTTGCTTCTTCTGGTGGCAGATCATGTCTATCCACACCACTCAGATATTCTGAACTACATAATTGACTCTGTTTCCTATTTTTACTTTGGCCACCAGGAAACTCAACCATAACAACTGTGAAATATCACATTTGGCATGTGGTATTGCATTCCATCGCCATCATACTTCCTATCCTAGTTCATGGCTTACCTGGTCCTGATGCCTGATGTATTTATATTTCACTTGTATGTATTTCTTGCAAACAATTCCAATTGTGGAAAGAGGAAAGGTAGAGAAAAAGAAGAAAATAAATGAAGAAAGGTAGAGAAATAATTGGCAAATATAGGACAGAAGGCAGAGGTGGGGGGAAAGTGTGGATGTGTGATTTGTCATATCTTTTGGCTTTCTCAAGATGAAACCCTTGAACTTCGATCTCCTTCGATTCATGCTGTCCTGGACACTGAAAGCTTGGAGACGACATGAGCCTGTCTGAGAACACCTCTGCACCTGTCCCCTGCTCACCACATTCCAGGGAGCACAGACCTAGGGTCTGGACCACTGGACCATGTGAAAATTAATCCTCCCAAGCATGGTCTGTGATCCGTTAAACTACTCTCCAGGGTGATCAGCCCAAGGGCAGGAGGCTGACAAACTGGACTCTCTTGTTTTCCAAAATGTCTAGTTGTGGCCTTTGCGTAGTCCCCCTGCGAGAAAGACACTCAACTGGGAGTAAGAGAGGGTCCTGAGCACATGGGCTTTGAGTAGAGGGTGGGAAGGCTGTTTTTGAGTAGACCGGCTGTTCAGACAGACCTGTGTTCAAATCTTACCTGTGTGTCTTTGAGCAATCAACTAACCTCTCTGATTTTGTTTCCTCATCTGCCTAATGAAGATCAACATAGTGTTTGTGTCAGGAATGTTTTGGTCATAAGAGTTGGAAAATCCAACTCAAGCTGGCGTAACCCACAAAGAAAGAGCATTGCTTGGCTTGATTTTGACCACGTGGCTCTCGTAAGAGCTACCATTTGTTGAGTGTTTCGCCGATTAGTCATTTACTCCTTACAACGCACCTAGAAAGTAAATACTACTTCTACTTTATGGGTGAGAAAACCGGTCACAGAGAGGTTAGGTTGAATTACCCGGCTAGCACATGGCAGCCGGGACGCAGGCCAGGGCGGCTGGCTCCCGAGCCAGTGCCCTCCCCACTGCGCCACACGGCCTCCTTCATGAGGCAGCTCCCCGTGGCTGTTCTGCTGTTTTCCTTCCTGCCTCAGTTTCTTCATCTGTTAGAAGAGGATAGTGTTGTCTACTTTAAAGAATTGCATGAGGCTTGGACTTGATGTGTGTAAATCACCTTGTGCAGTGCTTGGTATGTAAGAGTCTCTCGGTCATGGAGGATTTTCTGTGCTACTTGGGGTCAAGAGGAAGCCTTGAATGAGATCCGAGACCTCTTTGATGTAGGCCTTCTATCCCTATCATCTGGGGCCACTTCTCCTCCAGTGATCTTGACCTCCACTCAACTCTTGCTCCCATGAGAGTATTTTGTTTTTCACCAGGAAGCCACGATGTCAACTTCATGCTTCCAACTCTCTACCTACCACTTTCTGTCTTCCTAGCTCATTCTCTTTAGTCCCCAAACTCTGGCAATCCTTGGACACTGGAACCTCCAGTGCTCCTGCAAGTGTTTCATGGCCCCTCATCCCTTAACATCCCCCCCTTCTTCCCCAGCTGCAATCCAGTGGCCAATCATTACAATCACTAACTCTTCGATACAATCCGATCCTCTGTGTGTCCTGTGCATGTACCACTGAAGCTAAGCAAGGGTGGAGAGAAACACACAGCCACACTGACGGGTCTCACTTTAAAGTCTCAATCGTGATCTCCCAGGGCAAATTCAGTGCTGCCAGGCAAACATCTGCTGTGTCCCTAGTCTACTCACTCTGCCCTCTTGAGTTTGGCTACTTTACCCCCTGCTGTCCCTTCAAACTCCCGACCCCTCCCCAACCTTACTCTCAACTGTCCCTCTTGCTGCCCATTTTGCTGAGATACTGAAAGAAGCAGAAGAGAACTCACCGTGTCTCCTCCCTTCCTACTTGCCCTCCCACCAGCACCTGCCCCCATGTCTCCACACCCCTGTTCCCATAGGTGAGCTCCTGGGTTTCTGCCTAAAGCTGGAACCCTCAGAACCATATCCCAATCCCTGGGTCTGGTCAAGGACATCATGCAGATGATTCTTCTCTCTCTTTCCTACAACCTCAGTTTCTTCACTCTTTTCTGGATCATTCCCATTCCTAACTTAAAAACATCTATTGCTTTTCTTATCATAAAAAAAGAAAACCACAAAACACACTTATCTTGACCCCACTTACCCAGCTAGGAGCCATTCTAGTTCTTTATTCTCTTTGGAACAAAATTCCTTGAAAGAGTCATCTGTAGTCTCTGTCCCACGCTTCTTTCCTCCTATTCTCCCCCACCAACATATTATTCTGAAATTTAAAAAACCTGTATTCAACAAATGGAGCTGGGAAAATTAGATAGCCACATGAAGAAGAATGGAGTTGTACCCTTACCTAATAATACCATATATAAAAATTAATTCAGAGTGGATTAAAGACCTAAAATTATAAAATTCTTTGAAGAAAACACAGAGCAAAAGCTTCATGTCATCGGATTTGGCAATGATTCCTTGGATATGCTTTGTCTGTTTGTTCTTTTGTTGCCTCCCACCAGCACCTGTCCCCACACCTCTTGTTTTCACAGGTGAGCTCCTAGGCGTCCACCTAAATCTGAAACCCTTGTAAACTAGATCCCATCCCACTGGGCACAGGCAGCAGGCAACAAAAGAAAACATAGACAGATTAGACTTTATGAAAATTAAAAAAATTTTACATTAAAAGACACGATCAACAGAGTAAAAAGGCAGCTTGTAGAATGAGGGGAATAGCTACAGATCATATAATGGATAAGGGATTAATATCCAGGATATATAGAGAACTCCTAAAACTTAACAACAAAGAAAACAAACAACCCCATTCAAAACCGGGCTAAGGGCCAGGTGCAGTGGCTCACACTTGTAATACCAGCACTTTGGTAGGCTGAGGCAGAAGGATCACTTGAGGACAAGAGTTCAAGACCAGCCTGGGCAACATAGCAAGACCCTATCTCTACAAAAAATAAAAATAAACAAACAAACAAAAAACAAAAAAACTGGGCAAAGGGGACTGGAACACACATTTCCCCAAAGAGATATGCAACTTGGCCAGCAAGCACATGAAAAGATGCTCAACATCACTGATCATTAAGGAAATGTAAATCAAAACTACAATGAGATACCACCTCACACTGACTAGGATGGCTTCTATCAGAAAAACAGAAAATAAAGTGTTGGTGAGAATGTGAAGAAATCGGACCCTTGGGCATTGTTGGGGGAATATACAATGATACAACTGCTATGGAAAACAGTATGGAGTTTTCTCAAAAAATTAAAAATAGAATGGCCATATGATCCAGCAATCTCACTTCTGGGTATACCCTCAAAAGAATTGAAAGTAGGGTCTCAAAGAGATATTTGTACACCCATGTTCATAGCAGCGTTATTTGTAATAGCTAAAACGTGGAAGCAAACCAAGTGTCCATTCATGGAGGAATACAATAGCAAAATGTGGTATGTCCACACAATGGAATACTACTCAGCCTCACAAAGAAGGAAATTCTGTAATATGCCATGGCATGGAGGGACCTTGAGGACATTATGCTAAGTGAACTAAGCCAGTCACAAAAAGACAGATATTGTATGATTCTACTTACGTGAGGTACTTAGAGTAGTCAAAAGTATAGAGACAGAAAGTAAAGTGGAGGTTGCAGGGGTTGGTTGGGAGGAGAGGGGAATGGGGAGTTATTGTTTAATGAATGTAGAGTTTTGGTTTTACAAGATGAAAAGTGTTATAGAGATGTTTGGTGGTAACGGTTGCACAACACTAGGAAAGTATTTAATACCACTGAACTATACACTTAAAAATGGTTAAGATCATAAATTTTTATGTTATGTGTGTTTTACCACAATAAAAAAGGAGGAATATACTGTGAAGTCAAAAGAAGTTTAAATTTATGCACCACCTAAATTCAACCACCAATATTCTATTCTACTTGCTTTATTGTGTATCTAAGCATCCATCCATCCCTCTATTCATCCATCAATCTATCTATTTTTTATGCATTTCAAAGTAGATTGCAGATGTCAGTATACTTTCCCTTACATTCTTTAGTATGCATGTTATTACCTAATATATAATGTTTGTTTACTCTTTTTCTTTTTCTTTTTGTCATTCTGTCACCCAGGCTGGAGTGCAGTGGCATAATCAGAGCTCACTGCAGCCTCCAACTCCTGGGCTCAAGTGATCCTCCTGCCTCAGCCTCCCAGAGAGCTAGGATTACAGGCATGAGCCACCATGCCTGGCCTGGGTTCTTTGTATATTCTGAATAACAGTCCTTTATCAGATATGTCTTTTGCAAATTTTTTCTCCCAATCTGTAGCTTGCCTTCTCATTCTCTTGACAGTGTCTTTCACAGAGCAGAAATTTTTAATTTTTATGAAATCCAGGTTATCAATCATTTCTTTCATGGTTTGTGTCTTTTGTGTTGTCTTTAAACAGCCATCACCATACCCAAGGTCACTTAAGTTTTCTCCTTATGTTATCTTCTAGGAGTTTTATAGTTTTGCATTTTACATTTAGGCCTATGATCCATTTTGAGTTAATTTTTGTGAAGGATATAAGGTCTGTATCTGGATTCACTTTAGCTTTTCCCTTTTCAGTTGATGGTAACTTCATTCTTCAAGTTGCTCAGGTGAAAAGCCTTGGAGATGTCTTTTGCTCTTCTGTTTCTTTCATACTCTATAGTCAATTAGCCAAAAACTAATTGGCTCCACTTCAAAAGACAAAGAGAACGTCTTGAAAGCAGCAAGAGAGAAGCTACTAGTCAAGTACAATGGATTCTGAACAAGATTAACAGCTGATTTCTCATCAGAAACCATGGAGGCCAGAAGGTAATGTAACGTACAGTACCTTTAAACTACTGGGAGAAAAATGACTTGTCAACCAATAATTCTATAATCATCAAAACTATCCTTTGAAATGGAGGGAGAAATTAAGGCATTCTCAGATTAAACAAACAAACAAACAGACAAAAAAATCAGAAAATTCATCACTGATAGACCAGCCCCACAAAAATACTAAAGGGAAACTTTCAGGCTGAAATGAAAGTACACTAGACACTGAAAATTAGACACTGTCTAGTAACATAAGTTACCATAATAGATTGTAACTTGAATCCACATGAAGAAATAAAGAGCAGTAGTAAAGGTAGTTACATAGGGGAATATAACAAACGATATAATTGGATTTTTTATTTACAACTCTTTTTTCTATCTGATTTAAAAGAAAACTGCATAAAAATAATTATAAATATGTGTTGATGGGCATAAAATGTATACAGATATAATTTGTACAGCAATAACAGCAGAAAGGGGAGAGAAGGAAATGGAGGTATATAGGAGAAAAGTTTTTGTATACTATTGAAATTAAGTTAGTATTAATACGAACTAGATGATGATAAATTGAGATGTTAACTGTAATCCCAGGTTGGGCGCAGTGGCTAACACCTGTAATCCCAGCACTGTAGGAAGCCAAGGCAAGAGGATCTCTTGAGGCCACGAGTTCAAGACCAGCCTGGGCAACATAGTAAGACCAGTCTGTACAAAAAATAAAAAATAAAAATAAAATAGTAATCCCTAGCTCAACCACTAAGAAAATATCTAAAAATATATATAGTGAAAGAGATGACAAGGATTTAAAATAACACTCTAGAAAACATTGACGCAAAAGAAGGTAGTAGTAGAGGAGTAGAACAACAAAAAAGACAAGACATATAGCAAAGAAACAGCAAAATGGCAGATGTAAATCCTAGGTTATTGGCAACTACATTAAACATAAATTGATTACATACTTCCATTAAAAAACAGAGACTGGAAGATTCAATAAAAACATGATGCAACTATATGGTATCTATAAGAGATACAATTTAGATTCAAGGACACAAATAGGTTAAAAGTAAAAGGATGGAAAAAGATATACCATGAATTAGTAACTAAAAGAGAGCTGGAGTGGCTATACTAATATCTAACCAGACTTTAAGGCAACAGTTGTTACTGGAGGCAAAGGACATTTTATAACGATAAAAGAATCAATTCATCAAGAAGGTATATCAATTATTAACATACATGCAACAACAACATAGCCCCCAAATAAATGAAGCAATAACTGTCAGAATTGAAGGTAGAAATAGAAAATTCAAAAATAATCGATGAAGACTTCAAAACCTCACTTTCAACAACAAATAGAATAATTAGACAGAAGATCAGCAAGGAAATAGAAGCTTGAGTAACACTAAGGAGCAATTAGACCAAACAGACATCTGTAGAAGCCTCCGCCCAAGAACAGCATAATATAAATTCTTCTCAAGGGTACACAGAACATTTTTCAGAATAGACAATATGTTAGGCCATAAAACAAGTCACCATAAATTTAAAAGGATTAAAATCACATAAGTTATGTTCTCTGACCATAATAGAGTAAAATTAAAAATCAATAATAGGAGGAAATCTGGAAAATTTACAAATGTGTGGTAATTAAACAGCACATTCCTAAATAACCAATGATCCAGAAAAAAAATCACAGAAGAAATGAGAAAATACCTTGAGATGAATGAAAACAAAACCACAACATAGTAAAACTAATGGTATGCAGCTAAAGCAGGGATTAGAGGGAAATTTATAGGTGAAAATGTCTATATTAAATAATAAACATCTCAAATCAATAACCTAAACTTGCACTTCAAGAAACAAGAGGAAGAAGAGGAAGAAGGAGGAAGAGGAGGAGGAGGAAGAGGAGAAATGAAATCCAAAGAAAGCAGAAAGAAAGAAATAATAAAGAGTAGAGTGGAAATAGATGAAATAGAGAAAAATGATAGAGAAAAATCAATGAAACCAAAAGATGCTCTTCGAAAAGATCAACAAAATGGTAAAACCTTTAGCTATGCTGACCAAAAAAAGGAGAGACCTAAATTATTAAAATAATGAATGAAAGAGGGGACATTACTATTGACCTTATAGAAATAAAAAGCAGTGTAGGGGAATACTATGAACAATTGTATACCAGCAAATTAGATAACCTAGACAAAATGGGCAACTCCTACAAAGACACATATTATCAAACTGACTCAGGAAGCAATAAAAAATCTGATCAGACCTATAATGAGTAAGGAGATTGAATTAACAATAAAAAACTTCTCACAAAGAAAAAGAAAAGCCCAGGACTTGATGGCTTCACTGACGAAGTCTATCAAATGTTCAAAGAAGAATCAACATCACTTCTTCACAAAATTTTCCAAAAAACAGAAGGGGAGGGAATACTTCCCAACTCATATTTTGAGGCCAGCATTACCTTAATATCACAACCAGACAAAGACGTCTCAAGAAAAACAAAACAAAACAAAATATAACAAAACAAAACTATAGATAAATATTCCTTATGAATATAGATGCAAAAATACTCAACAAAAAACTAGCAAGCCAAATCCAGCAGTAAATAAAAAAGATTATACCCTACAACCAGGTGGGATTCATGCCAGGAATTCAAGCTTGGTTCAACATACAAAAATCAACTAATGTGATACACCATTTAAATAGAAAAGTACAAAAATTATATGATCATCTTAACAGTTGCAGAAAAAGCATTTGGCAAAATCTAACACATTTTCAAGATAAACATACTCAAGAAACTAGGAATAGAAGGGAAGTTCCTAAACTTGATAAAGGACATCTACAAAAAACCCAGAGCTAAGATCATACTTAATAGTGAAAGGCTGAAAGATTTCCTCCTAAGAAGAGGAGTAACACAAGGATGTCCATTATTGCCATTTATATTCCACGTTATTCTGGAGGTTCTAGACAGGGCAATTAGGGGAAAAAAAAAAGAAAAGAAAGGAAGGAAGATGTAAAACTGTTTCTAATCACAAATGACATGATCTTTTATACAGAATATCCTAAGGAAAACATTCCCAGACACTCCCATGGATATACAATTAGAGCTAATAAATGATCAGCAAGATTCAGGATACAAGATCAATATACAAAAATCAATTCTGTTTTTATACACTAGAAATTAAGAATCCAAAAATGAAATTAAAAAACGATTGCATTTGTAATAGCCCCACAAGAATGAAATACTTAGGAATAAATTTAACAGAAGAAGTGCAAAATGTATACTCTGAAAACTACAAAACATTGTTGCAGGAAATTGAAGGAAACCTAAATAAATGGAAATAAATCCTGTGTTTATAGATTAAAAGATTTAAAGTCAATACTCCTCAAATTAACTTACCAATTCAATGCAATCCCTATCAGAAACCTAGCTGGATTTTTTTGCAAAAATTGACAAGCCGATCTTAAAATTCATATAGAAAATTCAAGGGACCTAGAATAGCCAAAATAATTTTGAAAAAGAAGAGTGAAGTAGGAGGACTTACACTTCCCACTTTCAAAAACGCACTACAAAGCCACGGTAACCAAGATTATGTGGCACTGGTATAAAAATAGACATATGGATCAACTGAATGGAATAGTAAGACCAGAAATAAACTCAAACATTTATGGTCAATTGATTTTCAACAATGATGCTAAAACAATTCAATAGACAAAGAATAGCCTTTCCACAAACCACGCTGGAATAATTGGATATCCACGTGCAAAAGAATGAAGTCAGTTCGACACCATTTACCAAACATAACTCTAAAAGAATCAAAGATCTAAATGCAAGAGCTAAAGCTATAACATTCTTAAAAGAAAACAGGTATAAATCTTTATGATCTTGGATTAAGCAGTGGTTTCTTAGATGTGACACATAAAGCACAAGCAACTGAAGAAAAAGTAGGTTAAATGATTCCATCAAAATTAAAAACTTTTGTGCTTCAAAGACACTATCACAAAAGCGAAAAGACAACCGAGACAATGGAAGGAAATATTTTCAAATTCTATATCTGATAAGTCTAGTATCCAAAATACATAATAAACTCTTATAATTTAATAGCAAAGGACAAATAATCCAATTTAAAAATGGGTAAAGAATTTGAACAGACATTTCTCCAAAGAAGATATATAAGTGACCAATAAACACATGAAAAGATTCTCCATATGAGTAGTCACTAGGGAAATGGAAACCAAAACCACAATGAGATAGCACTTCATACCCATTAGAATAACTATAATCAAAAAGACAGACAATAACAGGGCTTGGGAAAAAGGTGGAGAAATTGGAGCCCTTGTATCATAGTAGTGGGAAAGTAAAATCATGCAATCAGTTTGGAGACCATTTTGGCAGTTCCTCAAAAAGTTAAACATAGAATTACCATATGACTCAGCAATTCCACTTCTAGGTCTTCACTCAAGAGAATTGCAATCATATGTCCATATAAACACTTGTACATGGTTGCTCATCGCAGCATTAGTCATAGTAGCCAAAAAGTGAAAATAACCCAAATGTCTATCAACTGATGAATGCATAAACAAAATGTCATCTGTCCAGACAATGGCATAATATTTAGCTATAAAAATGAATGAACTACTGGCACATGCTATAATATGGATAAGCCTTAAACACATTATACCAAATAAAAGAAGGCAGACACAAAAGGCCACATATTGCACAATCCCATTTATAATGTCCAGAATAGGCAAATACACACAGTCAGGAAGCAGATTAGTTGTTCCTGGGGGATTAGGGAATCGGGGAGGAGAGATTTGGGGAGTTATTGCTAATGGGTCTGGGTTTTTTTTGGGGTGATAGAAATATTCTGGAATTAGATAGTGATGATGGTTATACAATCTTGCAAATATACTAAAAAGCACTTCATTGCATACTTTACACAAGTGAATTTTATGGTATGTGAATTTTGTCTCAATTAAAAAAATGGTCCTAATTTTTTATTATTGGAGAAGGAAGATACGAGTATGGAAAGAGAGAGATCGCAAAGAAACTCTGGTTCTGAATTGGAATTGGAGGTCTGGGTGTGAACTCATACCTTTCAATATGTATAGGTGGGTAGCTATGGAAATGAATAGAGGTTGAAAAGTGTACATACACATGTGTGCACGTGTGTGTGTACATTCCTTGTCTCTGTTCCCTGGGGCCCGGGAGCAGTGACATCCCCATAGCAATGAGCACAGATCTCAGTTTCTAAATGCCATTCTCCACCTAGGTACGAAGAAGTCCAGGGAACCAGGACATCTGGGGAAAATGGCTGATTCCAAGGCTAGAGTGGAGACAACACATGATGAATCTGAAACATGCTAGAAAGCAAGAAGACAGTCAAAGAATTAGGTCCCTCTGTCCAAATGAGGGACGACTTGGTGTCAAAATAAGTAATGATAATAATGGATTCAAACTCATGGAATAAAATGGGAAATGGTGAGTCTATACAGATATAAATCAATAAGAAATAAATTAAAAATGTCATGAGAGACAGGATATTTCCATAGTTTAAAAGTATCTCCCAACACAATACTTAATAATTGCAAAAGGAAAAGGAAGAACAGTGGAAAAACCGGGCAGACACCACCGTAATCAAAATGAACATCGTGGATAACAGGATGGATCTAAAAATTGCTCCATGTGAGACAACGCAGTGAGAAGAACCCAGCATTGCTTCTGCAGTATTCCTGCCAATAACACAAAACCTACACAGAATCAGGAGGAAACATCAGTCAAACCCAAACTGAGGGACATTCTATAAAATAACGGGCACGTAAACTTCAAAAATGTCAAAGTCATGAAAGTCAAGGAAAACTGAGGAACTGCTCCAAATATAAGGGGTCTAAAGAGACTTTACAACTAAATGCAATATGTGATTCTGAACTGGATCTTTTTGCTATAAAGGACATCATTGGGATACTTGGTGAAACTTGCATGGGGTCTCTGGATTAGAGGGTTTTAATGTTATTAATAGTTTCTGGATTTTCCTGGTTTTGTTGTGATTGTATAGAATTATGGAATGTGTATGTTTGTGGGAAATATATACTATAGTATTTAGGGGCGATGTATCAGATTGGCAACTTACTCCCAAAAGGTTCAGGCCAAAAAGTTCTTTATGTCAATGGTATACTACAGCAGCTATGCTTGTATCTTCCCAAGTCTGTGTGGAGTGACATCCTGATGGCAGCTTGAAACTGCCTGTAGGGAGAATTTACAGCAGAGGCATTGGCAAATGCTACGACTCAGGCCTTTCCTACTGGGACAGCCAATTGTTACACACTTACCAGCACACCATCTTTCTAGCTTTTTGTAAATCTGCGATTGTTTCAAAAAATTATTAAATTTTAAAAAAGAGAAAGGGGTTAATAAGTTACTGCTTTAAACCTCTTTTGAATAAGACTTGCAATAAATATATAACAAGCATTTGTGTAGTGTTTTATAGTCGATAGATGTGTATCTCTATACTTTCACTCAGTGTTCTTGACAATCCTGTGAAGTAGAAATTATCATATCCATTGTATAGACAAGTAAATTGAGACTTAGATAAGTTATGATCTTAAATCTTAGGACAGTGGTTCTTTTTATTCATCTCTGTACTGTTGGTGCCTGGTATATTCCTTGGCATATAATAGTTGCTCAATAAATGATGGCTGAACATCTCCAAGTGGAAAAGGTAAATCTCATACCCAGAATTTATGACTCTAAATCTTGTGTATTTGATTTATTACATAAACTTTTTTTTTGAGGGTCTTGCTCTGTTGCCAGAGCTAGAATGCAGTGGCATTATCCATAGCTCACTGCAACCTCAAACTCCTGGGCTCAATCGATCCTCCTGCCTCAGCCTCCCAAGTAGCTGGGACTATAAGCTCACACCATGACACCTGGCTAATTTTTCTATTTTTAGTAGAGACAGGGTCTTGGTCTTGCTCAGGCTGGTCTCAAACTCCTGAGCCCAAGCAATTCTCCCACCTCGGCCTCCCAGAGTGCTAGGATTACATGCATGAGCCAATGTGCCCGCCCGTGGGTAAACTTTTAAATGTTAATTTTAATTACACAAGTACTGCATGAATATAAATTCATCATAAAATGTAGTATGTTACAGGTAAGCCTAACTTCTTCCCGACCACATTTACCAACCTCTCCAAGGCCCCAACCCTAGTCCCCCTACAGAAGTAGCCTTCCTCATCAGTTGGTGTTCCCTTCCAGACCCTTCTCTGTGCATTTGTGTTTTCCTCTGAAGCACACTACGGTCCTTTATGGCCCACCTTGCCAATCCAGTAATCAGTGTTTTTCCTGGGAATGAGCTCCACCCACTTGCTCCTCTTTTCTAGCCTCAGCTTGTCAACTTTGATTTTCCTTAAAGCATAAAGTCATCTCGCCAGCAATTGCGCCACCCTCCTCTGCACAGAGGCCTCAAGATTTATTTCCATCTCAGAGTAAAGTCCTAGTTTGTGGCATTGGTCCTGCGTCACAGAAAAATATCACCACATTGTTAGGTTTTCCCTTGACGGTGACCTCCAGCTGCAAAGTAAACAGCCGTGTCTGAAAGGAGGAGGAAGGAGAGACAGAATATTTCCCAAACGTGAGAAAGAACGGGAGGGTGACGGGGTGAGGACGCGAAGGGTGGGGCTTGGAACTTTTTCCTTTCTTTGGTAACCTTCCGTGGGGACTGTCTTTGCCCTCCCTACACAGTCAGCATTGCCCATTCATCTTCAGGAAATGCATTTGCTTCCTGAAACAACTGAGCCAGCAATTGGGCAGACCTTCATCCAGGTGGTGTTGGGACCCAGGTCAGAGCACACGGTTGGCATGGAAGTTTTCTTTGCCTGAAAAACACATGGATCTCTTCTTTAAAATAAGAACTTAGAACTGAAATAAAACAGAACTCTTATTTTAAACACAAACTAGAACTCAATCTAAACTAACCTCAAATCATACTTTGCTTAAAGGACTATGAAGAACATACTACTTGTGTATATATGATACTTTGAGATATTAATTTGTATTTTTATTTTCATAACGGTGGTCTCCCCTACCTCATCCCAAGATGGTAGCCAGATGCAGGAGTTTCTAAGACCCCTTAAATCAGAGCCCTCCCCCAGCCCTGTCTAGGACCTGGGTTCCCCTGGGTGAGCAGAGGGGAACTGTCTGAGACAGGATGAGGCTCCAAGGGTTGGGAGAGATGGAGCGAGCCAAAGGCAGCCCTTAGTAGGGAGAGGAGAGAGGAGAAATTTGAGACATCTCCCCAGAAAATAGGAAGGGTAGAACAGAGAGATTTTTATGGGTTCCAGAAAAGTAGAGCTGACAGGACCACTGATGGGAATGATGATGGGCTGAGCAGAGGGAGTTCTGACCCCAGGCACAGAGATCCCTGGCTTGGGCAAAGACCTCCTGTGCTCAAGCTTGGCTCCAAGGCAGCAGAAATGCCACCTTCAGGGTGGCTGGGACAAGGGACCTAGAAGAGTCCAGTGTAGGCTGATGATTGGAGGGTCTCTCCCTGAATCTTCCAGACTACACAAGCTTCAGAGGACTTTTACACAACTCTACAGAGAGGAGGGCCTCCCAAAACGTGACTGGGATTTTCCAGCAGCCAGGCAAGTAGGGCCCATTAGCTGATTTAAAGAGTAAGCATTTTCTTGCGTGTTAGGGAGTTCAATGCACACCCATTACATAAACACTGACTTTGATCCACATAACAATCTTTATACTACTTCTACTTACAAATTTTATCTATATGGGTACATTCCATTTAATACTTTACAAGAGTCCAATAAAGCCCTGTCACATACAAAATTTCATTTTATCATCACATTATATTTCGACAGTGAATAAAGCAGGTATTGTCTAACCTGCTGAAACTCAGAGAGAAACCTAATCCATGCATGGGTCTTTTTTTTTTCATTTCAGCATATTATAGGGGTACAAAAGTTTAGGTTACGTATATGGCCCTTGCCCCCCCCACCCTCCAAGTCAGAGCTTCAAGCATGTCCATCCCCTAGA